>CM035840.1:61154513-61874513 GCA_020510985.1 Pholidichthys leucotaenia | reverse complement strand
AGTTTTGAGGAGGCGCCTGCTGTACAGGAATCTTTAGGCTTGAAAGTTCGTTACAAATGGGTTCTAAAACCGACTGACATACCTACAGTTTTCAAACGAAAATCCACAGCTCAAGACGATATTAACATATCAAAACAGTGCAGAGAAGCAACAGTGTCAAAACCCACCTGGAAAAGAATTTTTGTAATTGATTTTTTTTTTCACAAAAGGTGATCGTGATTTTATTATATTTTTCCAACAAAAGTAAAATCTTCCCCCATGAATTTTGAAGCCGAGTGTTGACTTTACTCCAAATGGAACGACTTTGTGTTAAAAAACGTTATATTACTTTTTTCAGTTTTCATTTTTATAAATCTCATTGCCTACCAAAACTGAATATCTGAGCTTTTTTTTTTTTTTTATTTCCCTGAACACCCGATCGGGGAAATTAAAAAAAAAAAAAAAAAAAAAAATTGAAGCCAAAATTTCTGTAAACCAAACGATTAAATAATGATCGCCTTATGTGAAAAAAAAAATCAATTACACAAACTCTTTTCCGGGCAAGTTTTGACACTGTTGCTTCTCTGAGCTGTTTTGATATGTGCGATTGTCCATATCAAAACAGCGCAGAGATACAGACGATTGTTGCGCAGAGATACGGATGATCGCCCATATCAAAAAAGCGCAGAGATACGGACAATTGTTGCGCAGAGATACGGACGATTGCCCATATCAAAACAGCGCAGAGATATGGACGATTGTTGCGCAGAGATACGGACAATCGCCCATATCAAAACAGCGCAGAGATACGGACAATTGCCCATATCAAAACAACGCAGAGATACAGATGATTGTTACGCAGAGATACGGATGATCACCCATATCAAAACAGTGCAGACAAGCAACAGTGTGCCCAGAAAAGAGTTTGTGCAATTGATTTTTTTCTCCACATTAGGCAATTATGATTTTATTATATTTTTTTCGCCGAAAGTAAACTCCTCCCCTATGAATTTTGAAGCCGAGTGTTGACTTTACTCCAAATGGAACGACTTTGTGTTAAAAAACGTTATATTGTGGAGTGTGTCAAATAAGAGGCAGATCCATGGACAGACGGTTTATTACACACTTCACATCTCACAAGCACAGAACAGAATGAATGAACTCAACAAGCTCTCCTCTCTTCACTCAAATCACTCTTCACACGTTTCATGGCAATTTCTCATCACACAGCGTGACATTTACATTACACTGCATTCAACCCCCTATGTCCCTGACTACTTCCAGCTATCTCGCCAGGAACTCCCTGGGCATTGTTCCCCCATGCTTATTCACTGTCTCTGTCTGAGGTGCTAAATAATCTGACTTCCCCCCAGGTCCTATACCGCCCCCCCCCCCAGCATCTTAAGACAGAACATCAGTTCACACGTCGTTTTTGCTTCAGTCTCCTCCCGTATCTGCTGTAACTGGGGTTAACCACCTCCGTGGCGCTGCTGTGCCGGTGGGGGGCTGCTGGGAGTGTGTCTGACTGTGGGTGAGCCGTGGCGCGGGGGGGGGACTTCGCTCTGTCTGTGTGGCTGCTCTGGCGAATCGTTTCCCTGGGGAGCTCTCCGTGGGGGTCTTCCACGCCGAGGGGCCCTAGCCAACAGCACTTGCTCGTCTGCCGCTACAAAGGTGGGTTTGAGTCTGTCTATGCCAATTTTCTCCCATCTACCCCCCAAGTCTAGCAAAAAATGCTTATTCCCTGTTTCCAACACTCTGAATGGTCCATCATAGGGTGGGCGCGATGGAGGGCGGTGGGCGTCATGTCTGATGAACACGAACTCCGCGTTCTTCAAAGTTTTATGCACGAAAACATGTGGAAAACAGTGGTGGGCCGGGCCGGGCAGTGTGCCTGTGTTTGCACTACGCTGCAAAAGCCGAGACAGGGAGCTGTCCGGCGCTGGATTATCTGGCAGAAATTCCCCGGGCAGCTGTAGGGGCTGCACAAAAACAAGCTCTGCCGGGGAAGCTTCCAAATCCTCTTTTGGCGCGGAGCACAACCCCAATAAAACCCATGGCAACCTGTCCACCCAATTTGCATCCGTCAGTGAAGCCCTGAGTGCTGCTTTCAGTGATCTATGAAAACGCTCACATAACCCATTGGTCTGTGGGTTGTACGTGGTTGTTCGATGAATTGCAACCCCCAGGCTGTGAGCCATCGCGGACCAGAGTTCGGAAACAAATTGAGGGCCCCTGTCAGACGTAATGTCCGACGGGACTCCAAAACGCGCCACCCATGCTGTTAAAAAAGTGCGTGCTACGTCTGCGGACGTGGTTGCCCCCAGCGGGACTGCTTCTGGCCAGCGCGTGGTGCGGTCCACCACTATCAGGAGGTGCGTGCGCCCCTGTGATGACGGGAAGGGGCCCACGAGGTCCACGTGAATGTGGTCGAACCTCTTAGCCGGTACCCGAAACGGCTCCAAGGGAGCCTTCGTGTGTCTGTGTACCTTGGCTCGTTGGAACGCCACGCAGGCTGCAGCCCACTCTTTTACTTGTTTGCGTAGGCTCGGCCACACAAACTTCTCTCCCACCATTTTGACGGACGCGCGCACTCCTCGGTGCGCCAGAGTGTGAACCGACTCAAACGCGCGGCGGTGCCACGCGACCGGGACCACCGGACGCGGGCGTCCTGTGGAGACATCGCAGATTAGGGGGGGCATGCTGTCTTGCAGCACCCTGCTCTCCAGCCTTAACCCTGTTGGTCCAGACTGGAGCGCGCGCACGTCTGCATCGCTAATCTGCTCCGCGGCCATGGCTGCTTAATCTATCCCCACGTAGACCGGGGCCACCACGGCGCGCGAGAGGCAGTCCGCCACCACATTCAGTTTACCCGACACATGCTGAATATCGGTAGTAAACTCTGAGATCGCGGCCAGCTGTCTCTGTTGCCAGCCCGACCACGGTTCTGAAACCTTGGCCATCGCGAACGTTAGTGGCTTGTGGTCCACAAATGTGGTGAAGCTGCGCCCTTCCAGCCAGAACTGGAAGTGGCGTATGGCCAGGTGGAGGGCCAGTAACTCCCTGTCGAACGCGCTGTATTTGCATTCGCTGTCGCGCAAAGTTCTGCTGAAAAAAGCGAGCAGCTGCCAAGCCCTGGCGACGCGCTGCTCTACGACACCCCCTATGGCCACGCCTGAAGTGTCGGTGGTGAGCGCTATCTGGGCCGCCGGATCTGGATGCGCCAGCAGTGCAGCGTTTGCCTTGGCTGCTTTAACCTCCGAGAACGCCCACTCTTGCTTCGGGGTCCATTCGACCCCATCCGCGGGTTTTTGTCTCTTGAGCGCGGCGTACAATGGTTGCATGAGCTGTGCCGCGCGGGGAAGGAAACGGTTATAAAAGTTCACCATCCCCAAAAATTCCTGCAGCGCCCTGACCGTCTGAGGCCGGGGAAAATCCGCCACGGTGTGCACTTTGTCGGGCAACGGGTTCGTTCCTTCCGGAGAGACACGGTGCCCCAAAAAATCAATCTCCGTCACGCTGAACTGGCATTTCGTCGGGTTGATTATTAACCCGTGCTCCTCCAACCTCCGGAAAACCGTCCTGAGGTGGGTTTCGTGTTCGTCTTCGGACGCACTGGCTACCAGGATATCGTCCAGGTAGACGACCACGAACGGGAGATCGCGCAGCACTGCATCCATCATGCGCTGGAACGTCTGTGCCGCGCCTTTTAACCCGAATGGCATGCGCAGGAACTCGAATAAACCGAACAGAGTTATTACCGCTGTTTTGGGTACGTCCTCCGTGCGCACTGGGACTTGGTGGTAACCGCGGACCAGGTCTATTTTAGAAAAAATGCGTGCCCCGGCGAGGTGAAAGGAAAAATCCTGTATGTGGGGAATCGGGTAGCGGTCGTGCGCTGTGGCGTTGTTCAACCTGCGGAAATCACCGCACGGTCGCCACAATCCCTCAGCCTTAGGGACCATGTGTGGCGGGGATGCCCATGGGCTGTTCGAACGCCTGATGATGCCCTGCTTTTCCAGGTTGGCGAACTCCTCGCGCGCTATGGCCAGTTTAGCTGCGTTCAAGCGCTGAGGTCTTGCAAAAACGGGCGGCTCGGTGGTGGTGATAAAGTGCTCCACCCCGTATTTAGTGATGGCCGCCAAAAACATCGGGACCGTGAGTGCTGGGAACTGAGTGAGCAGTGCGTGGAACTTACTGGAGCTGTGACGTTGGCTTGTGCTGTTGGCTGGGTCGCTCGAGCTATACAGGGGAGAGAGTCAAAGGACAGTGCATTAACCAGGCGCCTGTTAGCAACATCAACCAGTAAACCATGTGCACACAGAAAGTCAGCCCCCAGGATATGGTAATTTAGTGTTGCTACGACAAAAGTCCACTTGTATGTATGGCTGTGTAGAGGTAAGATCAGTGTCCTCTCACCAAAGGTCTTAATTTCCGAGCCGTTTGCTGCCAACATCCCGGGACCGCTAGGTCCTGCCAGCCGGTCAGCGTAGGTCGGCAGGATGATGCTCCTCTGGGCTCCGGTGTCCACGAGGAAACGCCTCCCCGAGCGCGCGTCCATCATGTAGAGCAGCTTGTTCTCTTCACCGAGGGTTGCAGCTGCTACCGACTGCTGGCCTTGGCGTTTTCCCGAGCGCTTGAATTGGCACGGTGGCGCACATCTGCGTGCGTTCTCTCCGAAGCAGCGGTGGTAGAAACAGAGCGTGTCTCTCTGGCGCTCCTTGGCCCCCGCTGCCGCTACCATCGGTGGCTCCTCACCTCCTCTGGTCGTCTCGCTGGGCTCCGCCGCCATCGCGTTGACAGTGATCGCCCGGGTGGTGAGGATGATCCAGTCTGCCTCCTGGGCTAGCGCACTGTAGTCACGCGCGGCCAGCAACGGCGAATTGGCCAGAACCGCTCTCGCCTCTGTTGGAAGGTACCGGAGGAAAAGGTGGGCAAACAGAAAGTGCCTGTCGTCCGTGCCCATTAACGCCAGCATCTTCTCCATCAGGTCGACGGCCGAACCATCTCCTAACTCGGTCCGTCTCAGGAGCCTCTCCACTCTCTCACATTCCGAGAGCATGTAGCGCCGGGTGAGCGCAGCCTTGAGTGCCTCGTATTTGTTGCGGGCTGGAGGCTGATCGAGCAGGCTCACTACCTGCTGAGCTGTGCGGGCATCCAGTGCTGCGACCACATGGTAGAATCTGCTGTCGTCTGCCGTTACTCCCTGGAGGGCGAACTAGGCCTTAGCGCGAGGTGTGCTGCCAGAAGTCTGGTAGCTTGATTGAACCTGCACACACATTGCTGGGGGCTCCCGACCGGGCCGGCTCTGGGTTTCTTGCCTCGTGTTCCATAATACGTCTTGGGTCACCAGTGTGGAGTGTGTCAAATAAGAGGCAGATCCATGGACAGACGGTTTATTACACACTTCACATCTCACAAGCACAGAACAGAATGAATGAACTCAACAAGCTCTCCTCTCTTCACTCAAATCACTCTTCACACGTTTCATGGTAATTTCTCATCACACAGGATGACATTTACATTACACTGCATTCAACCCCCTATGTCCCTGACTACTTCCAGCTATCTTGCCAGGAACTCCCTGGGCATTGTTCCCCCATGCTTATTCACTGTCTCTGTCTGAGGTGCTAAATAATCTGACTTCCCCCAGGTCCTATAATATTACTTTTTTCAGTTTTCATTTTTATAAATCTCACTGCCTACCGAAACTGAGTATCTGAGCTTTTTTTTTTTTTTTTTAATTTCCCCAAACACCCAATCGGGGAAATTTAGATCTATCTGTATATTACCAATCAGTGTTTTGGAGGCAACCAATGTCCATCTCTAACCCTTCACCATCGGACCCTTCATCCTCTGAAACGTGCAAGTCATCTTCGCTTCCTGAATGATATGGTTCAAATAAATAGGGTTGCAGTCCTTCGTTAGAACCAGCTCGTTCTTCTTCATCACTTGATCCTGCTTCTTCCTCAAAAACTATCGACAAATTGCTCAAATCTTCGCTGAAATCGCTCACAACTTACTCCACTTCAGTGTACTCAGCCGTGCTTGTTTACATCTTTGGTTCACCTCATTACGTCACAAAATGGCGGCGGCGTTTGACCCAATTTCGATAAACGAGCATTGCAATAGTCAGCATCACAATGTAATTTATGGTAGTACTATATGGAAACAAAATTTTATTGAATTTTTTTGTCTACACAGAATAAAAACACAGTAGTTCTTCTTTCTAATGATGTCTTGGTTGAATTATGTCACAGACTCTTTAAGTGTCTTCTTTTATAACAATGTATTTTAAACCAACCAAAATTTAATCAGTTTTGTCTCTAAATTAATAAGATTTGCCAAACTTATACTATTGTCTCAAAGTGAATATATAGATAAAAATTTTAAAAAAAATCCAACAAATAAGGAAAATTTTCATAAAGCATATTCCAGATATTGCCCCTTTTTTTCTTTTTACATCACCCCAAGGGCAGGTAGACAAACATAGACCAAATAAATAATTCAGGACAAAACAAACAGACATCAAACAAAAGAAGAAAGAAGAACAGAAAAAGTAGAAGAAGGTAGATTATCAGTGTCATCTTAAGTCATTCTAAACTTAATAATCAGGTCATCTAAGTCCAGTCTGTAAATAGAAAGCTTCAAAACGTCAATAGTCAGTTTACTTTAGAATCAAACTATATTTCAGTCAGGTCTTGAGGCCTTCTCCCACTGACAGTGTGTCTTCAGGGGTGCCTGCATTTTGATTAAGCATCCTGATAGAAAGGATCCTTTGTCAATATTATCCTTACTTAACCATGGTGTCAAAACATCTTGTGAAACACTGAATATCACTGTCACTTAGCACATGAATTCTAATAAAGCTAAGGTCTCAGTGTCTCAAAAAGAAAAAAGGAAAAAAAAATTATTGTATCCAAGTGTCATACTTGTTGTCATTATTGTGATGTAATTTTATCTATCTTAAAGATGTACAATACAGTCATTTAATAATCATTTTCTTTTAAATTTTGTGTGTAATCACATTGACATGTTTCGTTACCCAGTAAGCAGACACAGACTCAAAAGTAAACTCAATTATCTTTATTGTGTAATGAATGTGTGCGTGTGTGCGTGTATGTGTAAATGTAGCAGCCGGGGCGAGCAGAGCACCGTACAACCTGGCAACTCTATGGAGGAGCAGAGACAGGGAGGATTAGTGTCAAAACTCAGGAGGAGATCGTACAGTTATGTTCAGGTCTTACTGTCGATGAGATGGTGAGCAGCTCAGGCTTGGCCCCGAAGGCTCCGGCCAGGGAGACAGCGTCTACAGGCCCAGTTGTGAGTGAAGACCAAGGAGGAGTTGTAGAGGTGTAGTGTGGGCTTGGTCCACCGCCAGGAGGGAGAAGTCCGCCGCCACGGATTTCCGCCTGTGCATAGGGGAGCAGAGCATAGAATTGTGAAGTAGGAGAAGATGGCTTACTTGTCGTGGGGGAGTGAGCACTCCCAGATGGATGATGAGGGAATACAGGTTTCTCAGGAGAATGACAATGAAGAGGAGGAAGCTCTGGAGGACTACGATTACGAGAAGGAAACTCTGAAGGTAGACAAAGTGGTGTGCCGGTCTCATCAGACCAGGGAGAAAGACAACTCAAATAGCACTGTTGAAGTTAGAGAGCAGGTGTGCGCGTAGCTGTGGAGAATCAGACAGGCAGAGCGAATCATCACACACATAGTTGAGATTAATCTTTGCTTTACAAACCAAATTATAATTTACTTATTTCAATTTATGGCCATGTAGTCAAAATACTCTAATTACTTGTTAGACTTTATGGTTTCTATTTTGTTGAACATTTTATGAAATCAATTAATCATACAGTTCACAGGACTGCCTCCTCTGGATGCCAGTTTTTCAAGATTTTCTCCATAATCCATACTCGTTTTTCATTCATGTCATTTTTCGTAATTTATTTTGTCGTCATCCTTGAAGGCATAAATCTGAGAAGGGTTTAAGATTCTTAGTTTTCAGGCAATGGAAGAGCTCTTCAGTTTCTATTTTTGTCATTTTGATCTCAAAATATATTTATTCCATGCATGGTTTAGATAAAACTTTTAGTAATTATCATTTTGAAATTCAAATATAAGCATATACTTTTACACTTTTACACTTAAGAAGTATATTTAGATGTTAAAAGGTTAACCATTATCTCAAACTCATTGGCTGCCATTTTAAATAATGTAAATTTTGATTAAAATTTATCAACACCAGTGGTTTAAACGGTTTAATGGGCGGCGCAGTAGTTAGCACTGTGGCAGTACAGCAACTCACCCTTGGCTGTGGGATCCCTGGTTCAATCCCAGCCCCTGACCAACAGTGATCTGTGTGGAGTTTGCATGTTCTGCCCGTGTCTGCGTGGGTTTGCTCCGGGAGTTCTCCGGTTTCCTCCCACAAGCCAAAAACATGCAGGTTAGATTAACTAGAGACTCTAAAAGTTGCCCTAGGTGTGAATGTGTGTGAGAATGGTAAAGGGATAGCGCCATACCTTGGCTGCTTCATCCATCCAGGTGGATGCCCTCAATTTCCCCTCTAGGGATCAATAAAGTATACAAAATCAACATCAAAATCAAATAAACACCTTTCTCTCTCTAGTTTGCAGGTCGTCAAGTGTTCGTTCACTCATTCACACATTCACTCATCAGTCTACTCCAGTTCTGGTCTGTAATCTGTCTGGTGTGTTATCAATTAAGTGTGAGGGTATTATTATCATCATTATTATTCTTTTGTACTAGTAAAGGTGTGATTACTTAAGAAATACTTATTACCATGTGCTAGTGCATTTGTATACTCATAACTGTAAACTATCTCAAATGTGTATGTACTTTGTCTGACCATTGTCCTACATATAAAAATGTTATGTTGACAGGCAAAACAAACAAAACAAACAAACAAAAAAAAATTGTTGGTGTAGGTGTGCTTTACCACAGGGTTTTTTTTTAAAAATTCTATTTGTTGGGCTAGTAAACCATGGCAAACGGCGTCCATTCTTCCCTTTCTTCAGCATCCAAAGAATATCCATCTTATTGTTGTCTTTGTCCATTCTTCGGTTCTCAGCTGTGATCATATCTTTGGCATACACACATAGAGCAAAGAATGTTCATGGCCCACTTGCACAGGTGGGGTTATGTTACTCAGCAGTTCTTGGAGACGATTGCCACAAACGAAGTACACAGAGGTGCAGTTATGTTAGTCACTCAGTAGTTCTTGGTTACAGGCAATTGCCACAAGCAAAGCAATGCTGGCCTGTTGTTGTCTTCAGCCACCTGCCGGTGACTAGCAAGAGAGTTCTTAGTCCGTTGTGCCAGAGAGCTGCTCATTCAGGAAGTGTGCATGCTGGAGGTGTGCATGCTGTAGTGCTGGTTGATGGATGGATTTGGTGATGACGCCAGTGTTGACACTGGGTGATGATGCTGGGGTGAGGGAGGCAATGAGACAATAAAGATAGCACTGGTCTGCCATGGATCAGTTCGCAACTAAAAAAAAAAAACCAACAAAGGAGAAAAAGATTCCTGAGACATATATTCTGTTCATATATCAGCCACATGGAAATTAAAACTAGGACTTAAATAAAATGCCACTGTTTCTCTGTTGTGGGTGTCAGTCTGTGAGGTTACTGTCTTAATAGAATTAAAGTATGTGATTCCTTGAAAAAAAATGTGTAGAATTATGAGATTATTAAGTACAATGAAAAGGGTAAATTAGGTTGTAATATATACCTTGATAAATAACATTATTATGTTTGCTTTATGAACTACAATGAATTAAACTGAACCTAAAATAAAACAAAATAAACCAAAATAAAATAAAATAAAACATGTTTTCTGCTCAGATATGTAGGGCCATATTAATTTCTGTATCCTTGGACTTGAAATAAAGTCACAAGTTCAACAAAAAGTGGAAATAAAATGTAAAATGTGAGCCACAGAATTATTACTAAAAATTCAAAACCGGCACAAAGGTATGTTGAGGAGAGAAAAATAAAAAAAATCAAAAGAAAACACATTTATTTCAAGAAAAATATATCCATAGGGCCCTAGTTTCAGTTTTGTTTTGTTTTGTTTTTTTGTTTGTTTTTATTTCAAATCCTTCTGACTTTGTTCCAATGCTTGGGGTCATAAGAGCATTTAATAGCCCACACCTCTAATTGATTCAGACCAGATACCATTGGCAAAATCAATATCAACTATATAGTTAGCAAATAGGCTTTTGTTTTCAGTTTTATAACTTCTTGTGTACACGTTCTCACACATTTTCATACAAGCACATTCTCACACGATGTCCTATGAAACTAATTTACTTTTCATGTACATGATGTCATAATTTATTTAGATGGAAGGAGTGCTCTTTTATTTATCATACATTCTTATTTTCTGCTTTTTCTCATCTAACTTTTCTTTCAGATAATGTAATTGATGGAGACTAAATGAGCCTCCATCTGGAAAACCCATTTCAGACCAGATAGGCACCAGCCAGACACTTTCATCATCATATTTTTCTTTTTTCTTTGACATTTATTCCTGCCACGCAGCCCATGCGCCAGAAAATTCTACATTTCTCCAGACAGCCCCAACCCAAACAATTAAAAAAAAAAATAAAATCACATCATCCTGCTCTGCTGGCAGATATTTTTTTTTCCACAATATTTTTATTGAACTTTTTTTTTTTTTACAAACATGGCACAAACAATCAGACACTAACACAAAAGTAATTTAAAAATTAAAAAGAACAATAAAAAAAATAATGTGTAATAAAAACAACAACAACCATTAACAAACACAAGTCAATAACAATGCTCCTCTGTTTAGTCTAGGTAATCTATTACATAAGAATACATAATATACATTCAACAGCTTGGAATTTGCAAGGTCCACACATATCATTCACCTTCTTCTTCAGACGTTATGTTTAAATTCTTTACATAATCAGTGAAAGGTCTCCATATATTCTCAAACACATTTTCCTTTGATTTCAGTATATATGTTATTCTTTCTAGTGGAAGGTTTGTTAACATTTGTCTTAACCACTGAGTCACATCTGGTCTATGAATCTTTTTCCACAGTAGTGCAATACATTTTTTGACATTAAGCAAACTGAGGTCTATGAATGCTCTTTCACTCTTATTAAAGTTATGTTTTTCTGGATACAGACCCAACAAAAACAGTTTAGGGTTCAATGTGATTTGTTTTGAAATTATTTTTTCAGTTGTTACCCTCACCTCTTCCCAAAACATTCTGATTTTTCTACATTCCCATAAACAGTGAAATAGGGTTCCTTTACTTTCCATACATTTTGTGCATGTATCTGGTATGTTTTTGTTATATCTATTTAATTCCACTGGTGTAACATACATCCGCATTAACCATTTAAAGTGTATCAGTTTAAGACGTACATTTATTGATTTGGTTTGAGCTCCTGCACAAGCCATTTCCCATTGTTCCTGTGAAATTTCAATTTGCAGGTCCTCTTTCCAGTAATTCAGTCTTTTCTGTGAGTTTTCACTTGAGAATAGTGTCAGTGAGTTATAAAACTCTGAAATAATACCCTTTCTCTTACTATCTTTCATCAAAATTTTTTCCAAAAATGAATAAGTAGGTCGGGTGAGAGCATTATTTTGATTTGATCGAATAAAATTTCTAAGTTGAAAATATTTAAAAAAGTGTGTTCTATTAAGATTGAATTTAATCCTCAGTTCTTCAAAAGACATTATGTTATCTGAGTGTGACAAATATAAGTCTTGAATCTTTTGAATCCCTTTTAAATTCCATATTTTAAATACAGTGTCCGCTCTCCCTGGTGTAAAATATTGATTACCCCATATTGGGCTAAATTGTGACAGTGAGTGTGGTTCTTTTAAATATTTTTTTGGTTTCACACCATATTTTGATCATGTGCTTTACAATTGGATTTTTAACTTGTTTCTGTAGTTTTTTAGCCGAGACTGAGTATATGAATAAGGGAAGAGATAAAGGTAAATTGTATGATTCCATTTCAGTCCAGTGAGGAAGATCATTTGATGAAAAATAATATGTCATAGACCTCAGTTGTGCTGACCAATAATACAACATAAAGTTTGGACATTTCAGACCTCCACGATCAAATGGTAAATATAGTAAGGACAAACGTAATCTAGCCTTCCTATTGTTCCATATAAATTCCACTAACCTTTTTTTATTCTTGAGAATAGATCTGAAGGTGGTGGTAAAGGAATGTTTTGAAATAAATCAAGTATTTTTGGTAAGATATTACTTTTTAGTATATTAATTCTCCCGATCATCGACATTGGTAGTGACATCCATCTCTGAAGTAACTCATTAATATCTGTCATTAAGGCTTCATAGTTGGCATTGGCGACTGATTCTAGCTTAGGCAAAATTTGAATTCCTAAATATTTAAACTGATTTACAACATTGAATTGGTTTACCTCAGGAGCTGGATGATTTCTCTGGGTCTCATTTAGCATTAATATTGAAGATTTTGTTTTGTTTATTTTATATCCTGATATTTCCCCAAAGTTCTTTATTAAATTTAACAAGGTCAGAATTGATTTTTTAAAATTCGACATAAACAAAATTATATCATCGGCATACAGGGAGATTTTATGTTCTGTTGGTCCTACTTTAATTCCATATATTTGTGGATGTAAACGTACTGCCATCGCTAAAGGTTCAATTGCCATAGTAAACAATAAGGGTGAAAGTGGACAGCCTTGTTGACATCCTCTATTGATTTTTATTGATTTTGAGATATTGCTGTTTGTTAGGATTTCTGCTGTAGCATTATTGTATATTATCTGGACCCATTTTATGAAATTATTTCCAAGTCCAAACCTTTGTAGGACTTCAAAAAGATAGGGCCATTCGACCCTATCAAAGGCCTTTTCGGCGTCCAATGATAGGAGAGCTGTATCCAGTGCTTCTTTATTGGAATAAATAATATTAAATAGTCTTCTTACATTATGAAAGCCTTGTCTTCCCATTATAAAGCCATTCTGATCTCGGTTAATAATATTTGGTAATATTTCTTGTAGTCGTTTTGCTAAAATTTTACAGATTATTTTAAGATCAGCATTTAATAGGCTTATTGGTCTCATGTTTTCACATTTATTAGAGGGTTTACCTGGTTTTGGCAACAGTATAATTAAGGCATTATTCATGTATGGTGGTAAATTACCATTTTGAAATGCTTCTAAAACCATTTCCAACAGTGGTTTTATTAATTTAGTCTTAAATTTTTTATAGAGGTCAACTGGAAGACCATCTGGTCCAGCTCTTTTCCCTGATTTCATATTATCAATGGCTTGCCCAACTTCTTCTTGACTAATTTTAGACTCCAGTATCTCCCTGTTTTCATTTGGAATACATGGTATAGATAAACCACCCAAAAACCCATTTAGTTTTGTTAAGTCAATTTCATTTTTTGTATCATATAGTTTTCCATAATAATCTCTAAAGGCACTATTAATTTCTAAAGGATCTATAACTACCTGTCCGTTACTTATAATACTGGTAATTGGTGTTTTAGATTCTAATTGTTTATTCTGCCATGCCAATAATTTTCCTGATTTTTCACCTTGTTCATAAAAAGTTTGCTTCAATCTTAGAAGACTCGAGGCAGCTCTATTCGCTGATTTTTTGTCGTATTCAGCTCTCAAAATCAGTAATTCGTTCTCTAACTGTGGGTTACTTCCTGCATACACCTTTTCTTGAAGAATTTTTATTTTACGTTCCAATTGGACCCTCTTCTCTCAGGTCTTCTTAGATTTTGAACCTGTATAACTAATAATATGCCCCCTAATAAAAGCTTTGAAAGCCTCCCACTTTATACATGCCGTTGTTTGTGTAGTATTGATATCAAAGAACTCATCTATCTGTTTTTCTATGTACTTAACAAATTCCTCATCCTGAAGCCATTTATGTTGAAAATGCCACCTATCTGGGTCCTTTGTCAATTTCTTATCTACATATACTAGACAGCAGGGTGCATGATCAGAGATCACAATGATATCATAGAAACAATTTTGAATCTTGGACCTTAATTCTGTAGAGATCAAAAAGTAGTCAATACGTGAGAATGTCTTATAGGTATTAGAATAACAAGAATAGGCTTTGACTTGTGGTTTCATTTCTCTCCATATATCCAGCAATCTCAATTGTTTCATAAAATGATTAATGGTCATCCTACATCCATTGTGCGTACAGTCCAGTCCTGTTGATCTATCTATACTGGGATTCAATGTACAGTTAAAATCCCCTGCTATTATATGTTGCCCTGTAAGTGATGATAAAGTGAAGAATAAATTAAAAAGAAGTTTTGATCATCAATATTGGGGCCGTATAAGTTCACCAGATTTATATTTTCTAATAACAAAGATCCTTGGATGATTAGATATCTTCCAAGTTTGTCTCTAATTACTTTTTTCATTTGAAATGGGACTGTTTTATGTATGAGAATCATAACTCCCCTAGCTCGGGATGAAAATGATGAGGTGAACACGTTACCTTGCCATCTTCTTCTAATTCTTTTTACATCCTCCTCTAATAGATGAGTTTCTTGTAAAAATACAATTGTTGAATCTATGTCTTTTATTTTATTCATAACTTGTTTAAGTTTTTTAAGATTTTGTAGACCTCTGCAATTCCATGAAGTTAAATTAAGATTAACGCTTTGATCTATGATCAATAAGGAGTTTGACATTACCTTGCAATATGAACATACTCTTACAGAGAATCAAAAACATGGATGATGGAACATTCATCCTACACACTAAACAAAAACAAATTCCCTTTCCCCACATTCGTGGTAATCCCCCCAAAATCAAAAAAAAAAAAAAATCTGTCTCCCGTTATAGCTAGTGACTGTTCCACACCTGCGAGGATCAGTCAAACCACTCTCTCCTATCAATCACCCTGACTCTACTACTATTTTTATGACATTAACTCTCTTCTGTAGTTTTTTTCAACATAACTTCAAAGTTTTATAGCAACTTTGTACATCATAGCTTTTTTTTAATATAGTCTGTATTTTGTAGACATGTTATATGTTTCAGATCAATCAGATGCCTGTACAAATGCTTAAATGTTCTACCTTTGTCATGTTCATGCTTAGCTCCCACCAATTTCCTTTTGGATTTGCTTGATGAGCTCCTGCGCCTCTTGAGGAGTCTTGAAGGTGTGGGTTCTCCCCTTATATGTGACCAGCAGTCTTGCCGAATGAATCACTCCGTGACGAATCCCGAGGTTGCGCAGCTCTTTGCGGGCGGGGTCGAACTGCCTCCTTAATTGTTGTATTCCTGTGGCGAAGTCTGGGTAGAACCGCACCTGTTGGTCCTGGTATTTAATTTCCCCTTTAGCTCGTGCAGCATTGGTGACTGTCATCTTGTCTCTGTAGTTGAGGAACTTCATAATCAGCATCCTTGGTGGTGTCTTATTATCTCTCGGTGGGCCGATTCGATGAGCTCTCTCTAAAACGACCGATGACTGCAGATCCGCGTTATTCAGCGCTTCTGGAATCCACTTTTCCAAAAAGGAACATGGGTCCCGTCCCGCCGCTCCCTCCAGGAGGCCCACCAGCCTCAAATTATTCCGTCGCGAGCAGGATTCCAAGTCCAGGACGTTATCTTCCAGACGTTTACATTTTAATTCCAGTGTTTGCAGATTAGTTTGTAGGCTGGTGACGTCATCCTCAGTGCTTGAAATTTGGAGCTCCGCCTGCGATATTCGCTCCAAACAGTCGCTTAGTTCCTTTCTCATTCCTTCTATCGCTGCTATAATCCCATTGAATTTAGACGAAAACTCTGTTCTCATGGAGTTGATGGCAGCGAGCACTACGTTTGTCCCCTCTTCAGCAGTTCCCGCTCTGCCGCTGGCTCCATCCTCCGCCATCGCCTCTGGAATTTTCCCTGCCTCGCCTCGAGCGTGGAAGTCCATTAGTTTGGGTTGTTTTGTTGAGTTGCCTTTTCCTCCACCTAATTTACCAACCTTGGTCTTTACCATATCCGCGCCAAAACGCTGGGACGGGTTTTTGTTCCAATTAAGAGAGTTTTAGTAAACTTTTTATTTTTAGGAGCAGAGCAGTGTGAAACACGTCTTCCTACGTGGCCGCCATAACAGGAAGTGTGGCAGATAATTTTACTTAAAATAAGTGAAAAAAGTTCTGGCAATAGGTAATGTTAGTTAAAATAAATTTTAAAAAAAACCCATCTGCCAACAAAGTAAGATTAAATTGCTTAACACAAGTAAACTATCATAAAGCAAGCAAAAATTCCACAGAAAACTGCACAACAAAAAGAAATTACTATCAAAATTATCTTGAGATAAAAATAAGCATCATGTCATTTTTACCGAAATCCCCAGTTTGGTGTGACCTTATTACTGCTTCAGCACAACACAAGTTAGTCCTTTCACACACACACACACACACCATAGCAAACCCCAAATAAACACACACGTGTTAGTAAACAATCCCAAAACCACTTAATAATAAGTAGATCTGGCAACCAAAAGTTCTCACCATCAATCTAATGTATAACAATTGCCCATTTTTTCATTAAAGTAACCTGTAAAAACATTATTTATTAAACACACACACACACACACACACACACACACACACACACACACACACAACGTGAACGACCAGACAAACAAACTGCAGTTATTTATTTAATGTATTTATTTTATTTTATTATAGTTAGAGGTTGTTTTATTTTATTTTAAACTTATTTTGAGTTATACCTTAAGATATTTTGGTTGTTGTTTTCATGTTAAGGTTAGTCCTTATTATATTAAAGCTATTTCTTTATTTTAAGGTTATTTCTTACTATAACCTTATTTTCTCTTATTTGCTCTATTTTTTGCCTTTTTTATTTTTTTCTCTCTGTCTCTGTCTCTGTCTGTCTCTCTCTCTCTCTCTCTCTCTCTCTCTTTCTCTCTCTCTCTCTCGTGTGCATGCGTGAGCGTTTGTGGGAGCAGGGGTGTGGAGCGGTGTCGAGTGAGTTCTTTAAACTTTGTTTTTTCTAACTTTTCTCTGTCGTGTGTGTTGAGGTGTGTGTGTTTATTTTATAGCGGGTTGAGTGTGTGTGTGTTGGGGTGTGAGTGTTGGTGTGAGTGTGTCGGGGAACGGTAGCTTCTGCTGCCTGTTTTTCCCGGCCGGCATCATGCCGGTGTTTGACGGTGGTGTGGCATTTGACTGCTTGACCCGGCGGCATGGCGTGAGAATCCTCCCGACAGTTTCCTGTTCTGTGGAGGAGGCCGGCCTCGCTGTAGGACAGGTGGTTGGGCATGACAGCATAAAATCAGCATCGAGGATGAACAGTGCAATTGTCATCTTTCTGGATTCCACTGAAAAGGCTGATCAGTTGGTGGAACAGGGAGTTGTCATAAATGACACTTTTACTCCTGTTCTACCACTGGTGAACCCTTCTAGGAGGATCACCATCTCAAACGCTCCTCCTTTCATTAAAAATGATCAGCTGATAAGAGAGTTGTCCCGTTTTGGCCAAGTCGTTTCCCCTATCAGAATGGTCTCTCTGGGCAGTAAATCACCCCTGCTGAAGCATGTCGTGTGTCACAGGAGGCAGTGTTTCATGGTGTTAAAAGACAGCTCTGCTGAACTGAACGTGTCTTTTAACTTCAGGATTGACGGCTTTAGCTACTCAGTCTTTGCAACATCTCAAACCATGAAGTGTTTTGCGTGTGGTGCAGAAGGCCATCTCATTAGATCATGTTCTGAAAAGGTGAACACAAAGAACACTGGCAGTAAGAAAGGTGACGCCGCTGTTTCTGGTGGGCCAGAGGGTAGTGTTACATGTGGTACGGCGGATGCCGCTGCGGCGTCCGCTTCTGCTGGGGCGGCCGCGGCCGCTTCTGCTGGGGTGGCCGCGGTGGGCATGGTAGTTGCCCCTCCAAACACTGATGGTGGGGAATTTCTGACTGGCGGCAGCTCTGATCATTGTGACGAGCCTGTCACCCGGAGTAAAGAGGTGGAGGGCGAAATGAGTGCAGTTAAACGAAAGAACGTGAATGAACAGACTTTGTAGGCGGGGGAGGAGCGGATTGAGGCTGTGGCGGACACACTGAGTAAACACTGCATGACAAACGTTGCAGTTGACAAAGAAATGCAGGAATGTAGTTTTGTTGAGGAGGATCCTTTTAAAGCTGCACAAAAAAGAAAAAGTGCTGAAAACTTGCCGAGCTCTGCTAAATCTAGTAGGGTTGGGAATTTGGAAATACTGGACGAGAGCGCTTCTGAGGAAAGTGGAGCTGAGTCTGAACTGATGCAGACGCAGGAGGAGCAAAGCTCCTATTGTTTTACCAAGATTAGGAAATTTCTTCAGGTGAGTAAGGGGAGCAGAGCTGTGAAAGTGGAAAATTACTTTCCAGATCTGGAGTTATTCGTGGCATCGGCTCGCAAGTTTATGAAACTGAATGATGGGAATGAGACTTTCACTGATCAGGAAATATATCGTTTAAAGAAACTGGTTCTTAAACTGAAATCACAAATTACTAACAGTCATGCTGACTCTTAGTTTGTTTCTTCCCTTTTATGCTATGTGTGTGTTTTTTTTACTGTACCTTATTTTTATCCTTTTTAATGCCCCACCTTAGAATTGGCACTCTTAATATTAATGGGGCCAGGGATGATGTAAAAAGGGCCTCTTTATACAAGCTTTTTAACCCCTTGCACTCCGGGCAATTTTCCTAAAAATGCCAAAAAATAACGTGCCCAAAGTAAATCGAAAGCTGTTATTCAACCCTTTGCAGCATCTTCATGGGGTTGGTCTCATTTAAAAGAAAGCACTTTGAATTTTTTGGCAAAAAAAACATAATCTCTCTACGTGCTCCGGCCACTGAGTTACAGTCATCTAAACATACTGAACTTGAAGAAAATAAATTTGGACACGGTGTTTTTTTGGATACAAATGCTTGCAAATAACACACAGCTGTCCGATCCGGCTGGAAAATGCAACAGAAATGTAGAACCATGTGTTATCAAGCTGAGATCCAAATTTGGTAACAATACCACAAAAAATGAATATTTTACACAGCTTTGTTCTCAGGCTGTTCCCAGGCGTTTTGGAACTGTGCCAAATTGTGCCAAATGGCACAGTTTGGAAAAACGTCTGTAACTTTTGAATAATTCAATGTAGAATCTTCATTTTAGGCTCTAATGAAAGGTCACACTCAGGGCTGTGTCTGTGTGTGTGTGTGGGGGGGTCGTTCACCCCCCCCGCTACCAAGGACGGAGTTCGGCCCTCGCTACATGACGGATTACACTGGTTGCATGTTTCCACAGCAACGCTGTCACAGCGGCTTCCCCCCCCCTCGCTACTGTGTGTGTGTGTGGGGGGGGGTTGTCCCCCCCCTCGCTACAGAGGACGGCCATCGCTACATGAAGGAATAGACTCATATGTCTATGTGACAACCGCTGCACAGTCAGAGCGGCTTCCCCCTGCGGACCGGGGGCGTTCGGACTGTGAACGCCCCCCCCCGCTCCTCTTCTGCAGCGGGGGGGGGGGGGCGTTCACGGTCCGAACACGGCAAATGAACCGTTTATCGCGGCGCACGAAGTACGAAGTGCGTGCGCTGTACAGTTGTAATTTACCGATCGGTCAAAAGTCATTTTTGGATTACAGTTTTCAGGAAGAAATAATAATTTAGCTTATAACACCTTACCTCTTCACTGCAGCAGCATCCTGGCGAACTTCTCTTCCCCATTGTCAGACGAACGCGACGCTGGTCCGCTCGTGGATCCCGATCAAAACATAATTCCAATATTGCGGTTTTGGTGAATGATTTACAACCTTTGTCGTCGGCCTCCATCCGTCTATGATGACGGAAGAGAATCCTAAACGTCTATTCTGCTGGAATGAGTGCAGGTCCCACTTGTGGGTGGTCTCCATGCTGCGGGGTCTGTAGCAGATTTGTCCAGCGTCCTTTGTTTTCATCTGCTGCAGCAGTAAGTCTCTCTTCACCCAGCCTGAATTTCTGTGCTTCAATTGGCTTCTGCATTCACAGTAGGCGGGTCCTCCTTCCTAGGTTTTCATTCATTGGCTCTTCAAGGTTTCAGAAACCCAATTCAAGGCTCTTATTAGTCGAATGAGAGGTCAATCAGATGAACTAATCTGTTCGCGGCTGTGTCTGCAGCTTTTTTTTTCAGTGGCGCTTGGACGCCAACACCACCTACATCACCACAATCTGGACTATGCGTCCGAGTGCGCACGAGTGCGCAGGAGTGCGCCCTCGTGTGTCCTAGGACACAGAGACTTGCCCGCCCGTGAACAACGGAGCGCAAGTGGTTAATATAAAGAAACTTGACGTGCTGATGCTCCAGGAGACTCACAGCACTGTAGACATGGAGAGCCAGTGGAGAAAAGAGTGGGATGGCTGCATTTTTTTTAGCCACAAATCCAATAGCAGTGGGGGGGTGGCTGTACTTTTCTCTAGGGGTTGTGTGCCTGTCTCTTATGAGGTAGAAGAGGTGGTGAAAGGACATGTACTTGTATTAAAGGTACAGTTTGAAAACATGAACTTGGTTTTTATAAACGTGTAAGTGCCAACACAGAGAGCAGAGAGGATCAGGGTCTTTGATGTGCTATTGGATACGGTTAGGTCCTATAATCCAAATAGTTTTTTATTTCTGGGGGGGTGATTTTAACTGTACATTAAACCACAGACTAGACAGGAACCATCAGGAGCCTCACCCTGCTTCTGCCAATAGGCTGAGGGAACTGGTGAAGACACGAAATGGCTGATGTGTGGAGATCACATCATGGGGACCAGAGGGAGTACACCTGGAGCCATGTTAAAGATAACCTTTTATCTATGGCTAGGTTAGACCGTTTTTATGGTTTTAAACATCAAATGAGTGTTTTTAAAAATAGTTGTATCTGTCCTGTTGGTTTCACTGATCACTGCCTGCTGTTTTGTTCTGTGTTTATTGAAAATTTAAAGTGTAAGAGTGCTTTTTGGCATTTTAATAATACACTTTTAAATTATGTGTTTTTTAAAGGAGTTTTTCATGATGTATGGAAGTCACACAGGGAACAAAAACCCTCTTTTAGTTCTCTCCAAATGTGGTAGGATTTTGGTAAGGCACAGATAAAACAACTCTGCCAACAGCACACTCGAAATGTCACTCGTAGCTTGACCCAATCCTTGAAAGTTCTGGAGACTGAGGTGGTAGAGCTAGAGGAGTTGCTCAGTTCTACAGGAAAACAAGAGCACTTAGAGGCTCTTAAGTCAAAAAGGTCAGCCTTGGCTAGCCTGCTAGAGGTCACCGCACAGGGTGCTCTGGTCCGCTCGCGCTACATGGATGTAGCTCTGATGGACTCGCCCTCCCAGTACTTTTTTGGACTGGAGGGGAAAAATGGACAGAGAAAACTCATTCACTCCTTGTTGGATGATGACGGGAGAACAATATCCACAGCAGCAGAGATCAGGAAATATGCTGCTAGTTTCTACAGTGAATCGTTTAGAGCAGAGTGGAGGGAGGACACGTCACTGGGCCAGGTTTTCCTTGATGGTCTTCCATTGCTCTCAGAGGACCTTGTTGCCGGCTTGGATGCTCCACTGTCTTTGTCTGAGCTGCATACGGCGCTAATGAGCCTCCAGAATGGAAAATCACCAGGCATAGATGGTCTCTCTGTGGACTTTTTTAAGGAATTCTGGCCCCTGCTTGGTCCAGACCTGCTGGAGGTTCTCCAAGATAGCTTGAAAAGGGGGACCCTACCCACGACCTGCAGGAGGGCCATCATCACACTGTTGCCAAAAAAAGGGGACCTACAGAGCCTGAAGAACTGGAGGTCAGTCTCTCTGCTGTGCACGAACTATAAGATTCTTTCAAAAGCTCTGGCCCAAAGTCTGAGAAAGGTGATGAGCGAGCTCATTCATGTAGACCAGACTTACTGTGTGCCTGGCAGGCTGATTAGTGACAACGTCACTTTAATTCGGGATGTTTTGGAGGTCTCTAGTTCATTGGCGGTGGAAACTGGTTTGATTTCAATTGACCAGGAAAAGGCGTTTGACCGGGTTGAACACCAGTATTTATGAACAGTTTTAGCTGCTTTTGGGTTCAGCCCAGGCTTCATAGCCAGGATACGGGTCTTGTACAGTGACATTGAGAGTGTGCTGAAGATAAATGGGGGCCTGTCTGCCCCTTTAAAAGTCCAGAGGGGGGTTCGGCAGGGCTGCCCTCTCTCAGGGATGCTGTACTCCCTCGCCATAGAGCCTTTGCTTCACTGCTTGAGAAGGGATCTATCAGGAGTTACTTTTCCTGACTGTGACACCACGTTCAAGCTGTCGGCCTATGCAGATGATGTAGTCATTCTGCTAAACAAGCAGAGTGACATTGACGTTTTGGTTAGGAGTGTCAATCTTTTTGGCCAACTTTCCTCTGCAAAAATAAACTGGGGAAAAAGCGAGGCTCTGATGGTGGGGGAGAACCTAGAAAATCAGCTTACGCTGCCTGGTGGGCTGATTTGGAAAAAAGGAGGGTTTAAGTATCTTGGTGTCTTTATTGGAAATCAACAGTTTGAGCAAAAAAATTGGGATGGGGTCATAGAGAAAATCAACGGGAGACTAAACAAGTGGAAGTGGCTAATGCCAAGAATGTCTTTTAGAGGAAGAGTGCTCATTTTAAATAATCTTGTTTCCTCATCCCTGTGGCACCGCCTCATGTGCATGGACCCCCCTGCTGGTTTGTTGTCAAAAATCCAGTCTGTTATGGTGCACTTTTTTTGGGGGGGTGGACTCCACTGGGTCCCTCAAGCCCTGTTATTTCTTCCCAAAGAGGAAGGGGGGCAAGGAGTGGTTCATTTAGCTAGTAGAGGTGCTGCTTTTAGACTGACTTTCATACAGAGACTGCTGACGGGCCCCCAGGACCTGGTATGGAGGCCTTTGGCCTGTGTTATTTTACAGAGAGTCCTTGGGCTTGGGCTAGACCTCCCTGTGTTTTTAATGGATTTTAAGAACTCTAGTGCACTGTCTTTTCCCAGTTTTTACCGCAGTCTTTTTTCAGTATGGACTCTTTTTAAAAAACAAAGAGGGCCATGCGATTCCCTCCACTGGTTGTTGAGGGAGCCGCTGGTTTTTGGTGGTCGCCTTGGTGTCCTGCCGGGAGTTGGAAGGACCTTCCTTGATAGGCTGTGTTCCAGGAATGTTCTCACTCTGAAGCAAGTGGCGGAACTGGCTGGTCCTGGCCTCAACAACGCCTCAGCTTTAGCAGCTCATCTTGGTGTCAGATCAAATCGCTTCATCAATGGCCTTCTTGCACACTGGAAACAGAAGCTTCATGGACTTGAGCGCTCCCTACTCATGGACTTTGGCAATGGCACGCTGCAGCCAGAAAGCACGGACCCTTTTCCTTCTCTCACGCTTTGTATGGACTTTGACGTCTCTCCTTGCTCCTTACTGGCATTCTGTGCTCCCACTGGTGTGGACTTTGGAGGAGCCAGTGGTAAGGCACTCTACAGACTGGTGGTGATGGCACTCAACAAAGACAGATTGAACACCTGTGTGGACACTCCATGGAGAGCCTATTTTAGACTAGAAAAAGGGCATCGGCCTGCCTGGAGGGCTTTTTATAAAGCCCCTCTCCCTAAGAGGCATGGAGACTTACAGTGGAGGGTCCTGCATGGCATTATAGCTGTCAATGCTTTTGTTTCTGTGATTAACAGCAGTGTTAGTGATCAGTGTGTTTTTTGTTCCTCTAGGGAGACAGTTTTTCATTGTTTTACTGAATGTCGGCGTCTGAGTGGTCTCTTTGAACTTCTCACAGAACTTTTTCACATTTTTAAGGAAGTTTTCTCTAAGCAGGTTTTCATTTGTGGTTTTATGTACAATCATCGTTTTAAGCAGAAGTGTCAACTACTGAACTTTGTTTTAGGGCAGGCAAAGTTGGCTATTTATGTAAGCCAGAGAAGAAAACTTGAGAATGTTGAGAATGATGTTGATGTCAAAGTTTTATTTGTGAGGCTACTTAAAGCCAGAATCAGGCTGGACTTTCAGTTTTTTATGGGGAATGGGGATGTGGAAGGTTTCAGGACCCTCTGGTCCCTGGAGGATGTCCTCTGTTTAGTTCGTGATGGGCAGCTTTTGTTTGGGCGTTTTTGGGGGGAATAATTTTTCTGTGTAATATAGCATGACATAGAAATTGTATTGAATGATGGACAAGTGTGTTTATTAAAGATCTTTTAAAAATCAAATCAAATCTCTCTCTCTCTCTCTCTCTCTCTCTCTCTCTCTCTCTCTCTCTCTCTCTCTCTCTCTCTCTCTCTCTCTCTCTCTCTCTATTTTAAGGTTATCTTCTTCTTGTCTTAGATTTGATTGGCTGTTGGCAACCATCTTACAGGTGCATTACTGCTACTTCACTCTATATCATCACTCTATCTGGTCAGGAGCTGTAGTCCTTACCGCCACGTACTTCACTCAGTAAACATCACTCTATGTATCAAAAGTCAGAATTCTTCTCGGTTGGCAACCTCTTCTTCGTCTACTTCACTCTATATCTTTGTATAAGGAGTTCTGAACAATCTTCTTCTTCTTCAACCAGTGAGATTTCCATGTCTACATGATGTCTATAACACTCTATCTGATCATTAATCTATAAGGAATTCTTATAAGGAGTACTGAACAATCTTCTTCTTCTTCTTCTTCTTCTTCTTCTTCTTCTTCTTCTTCTTCTTCTTCTTCTTCTTCTTCTTCTTCTTCTTCTTCTTCTTCTTCTTCTTCTTCAGTGAGATTTCCATGTCTACATGAAGTCTATAACACTCTCATTATCACTCTTCAAACAACATCACTGTATTTCTATATCATCACTCTATATATAATTTTCTTATTATAACCTTTGTCTTGAGAGATCGACAGACGGATTGGAGCAGCATCTGCAGTGATGCGGACGTTGTACCGGTCTGTTGTGGTGAAGAGGGAGCTTAGTTCTAAGGCAAAGCTGTCGATTTACCAGTCAATCTACGTTCCTACTCTCACCTATGGTCACGAGCTTTGGGTAATGACCGAAAGAACGAGATCGCGGATACAAGCGGCTGAAATGAGCTTTCTCCGTAGGATTGCTGGACTCACCCTCAGAGATAGGGTGAGGAGCTCAGTCATCCGGGAGAGGCTCAGAGTAGAACCGCTGCTCCTCCACATTGAAAGGAGTCAGTTGAGGTGGTATGGGCATCTGATTAGGATGCCTCCTGGACGCCTCCCACTTGAGGTGTTTCAGGCACGTCCCACTGGGAGGAGACCCCGGGGCAGACCTAGGACTCGGTGGAGAGACTATGTCTCCCAGCTAGTCTGGGAACGCCTTGGTATCCCCTCTGAAGAGCTGGAGCAGGTGGCTGGGGAGAGGGAAGTCTGGGCTTCTCTGCTTGAACTGCTGCCTCCGCGACCCGGACCTCCGGAAAAGCGGTAGAAGATGGATGGATGGATGGAACCTTTGTCTTCTCTATTTTTTGTCTTTTATTTTTGTTCTCTCTGTCTCTCTCTCTCTCCCTCTATTTTAAAGTTATTTCTTATTATAACCTTTATCTTCTCTATTTTTTGTCTTTTATTTTTTGTTCTCTCTCTCGGCCATTTATATCACTCCATGGTAACCTGCTGCTCTATTTTTCCGGGGTATCCTGTCATGATATCCCCCTGCACACTGTTTGTACCCGTTTACTCAGTAGAAATGCACTTCACTGATGGACTCTAACCGGGGCACAGTTAAGTTTTACCGAACGGACCTAGACCTACGGTAATTAATGCTTAACTCTTAATTCTCAACTCTTTACGCATATTTTTCAGACTGACCACGGACTTAAACCAGGATGAAACATTTTTAAGTCATTAATAATTAAATTTACTCACTTCATTCTGCCTGCAGTTTGGCTCTGTCACTCTCTGGTCCACTCCCAGTGTCTCCAGACCGCGCCTCACTTCCGCAAAGCCGACCCTCTGGAGTCGGTGGGGAAGGTCTTCTTTCGCAGCCATGCACTAACTTCACTGCAAAAAATGACTTCTTAGTAAGAAAAAATATCTGAAATGAAGGATACAATTCTTGTTTTTTGTCTGACAAGATATTTTTTCTTGTTGTGCAGTTTTCTGTAAGAAAATCTGACCTATTATAAGATTTTTTTTTCCTTGTTTTAAGCAATTTAATCTGGTTTTAAGTAAGAAATTTCTGCCAATGGAGCAAGAAGATTTTACTTATCAAATTGCTTGAAACAAGTATAAATTTCCACGCAAAAAAATTATACTTGTTTTAAGAAATTTCATAAGTAAAATTTTCTTGCTCCATTGGCAGAAATTTCTTACTTGAAACCAGATTAAATTGCTTAAAACAAGGAAAAAAATCTTATAATAGGTCAGATTTTCTTACAGAAAACTGCACAACAAGAAAAAAATATCTCGTCAGACAAAAAACAAGAATTGTATCCTTCATTTCAGATATTTTTTCTTACTAAGAAGTCATTTTTTGCAGTGTTGTCTCGGTCCAAAAATGCGGGAAACAGGAGGAGAGGGATATCGGGAGTCCCTGTGCTCGGGCGCCAAGTATGTAGGAAAAATTCCTTATCAAAAATCAGGCAGGCCCAAAGTTTCAACAAATTTAATATGCACTGATCAGCGGAAGACAACACAGAGTACAGCTCTCACAGACTGCTGCAGTGCATTGACTTGACTAACAGAGCGTTTCTGGCTAAAATGTATCCAAGGGGCCGTCGGGGTGAGGTCACTTCTTGATAGTTCATTCATGACTCAGTTGATAAAGTTTACTGAGCCTCTTGATTATTTCATTCATGACTAAGATTGTATCTGCTGGGTCCATGCAGAAAACACTAGTGATAAGCTGAACAGTCAGTGATAGAACTGAACGGTCACAGTCACATCAGCGTCCTTCAATCTGTTTTTTCCCACTACTCAACAACTCCAAATATGGTAACAGGATTTCTGTTATGACCCGAGTGCCGGTTCTGATCGCGCTCGGGCTAAGTTATTCTCGCTGCCGGCCTTGACAGCTGCGGGCTGTATTCTGGCCTCGCCGGGCTCTTATTGTGAAAGTGCTCGGTGGGGCTTCCGCCTGTCAACGGCCGGTCAGCTGATTGTCATTACCGTCATTAGTGCTTCGCCCTTTTAAGCCCGGCACTGACGACGGTAAGACGCAGGAGTATTAGTCGACATCAGTCGACATTCTGTCAACGTCTCGTCTTGTTTTCCTTGTCAAGTGTGGGTCTACGCCTCGTCATGTTTGAGAGTGCCGTGAGACCTTCATGTCAGGTTCGTCATCATAGTTTTGTCACAGTTAGCTCGTAGCGGCTGGGTTAGCCCTACGAGCCCAAGTCTCGTTCTTGTGTGTGTTTGCCCTTATGGGTTCATAGTTGTGTTTTGTCACGTCTGGAAATAAATAACATCTTAGCCAAACTCTCTGGTGAACTCTGTGGCGTCTCTTGGTGATCCGCGAGGATCACCACATGACAATTTCCTAGGTATACACATTAAGCTTTATAAGGAAAAATTCATGTTCATTAAAATTCATGTAACTCAGTGTAACATAGAATTTTTCCATAAGTAAGTGTCATACGGCTCGAGCAGTCAAGGCGCATATTAGAGGAGCTAGACTTCCAAGAATTTGCAACAAGAATTTTTCCATTTATTTCAGACACTGTGTAGGAAAACAACTTCACTCTCAAACATCCGACATCCAACAACAACCAAATGAAAATCACCTGCTGATATACCCAGTGAGATAATTAACCTGGTTATAATGTACCAATGTCCACAGGTAAGGCAATAAATATACACATTTTACATATACTCAACAATACCTTAAAATATTCATTAAACATATAAATAATATTTACACAATATTTACAAAATCACACATAAATAAACACCCATAAATAGTACAATAAATAGTATAAACCATTATTTAGATTTAAATCCACCACCAACTTCCCCCTCTACTCATCTATTGCATACTTTTCCCTCCTGGCACCCTTTATAAGGCGCTCGGGTCCCCAGGGAATCTTTTGCCCAAGACACCACCAGGAAGTATGCTGACAAAGGTCTTGTAAGTGGTTTTCATATTTGCCTCACACAGTTGGCTTAATTATTAACCTTAACTCTTTATGTAACTTCTTTATAACTTCTTTATCTTTATCTCACAGGTGGACTTCAACTCACCCAGAAAACAGATATCCAGCCCACAAATAAACACCATTTACAACTTCCAACTCCATGTGTATTTTAATACATTAGAATATATTTTAATATTTGAAAGTTCTAAATTCTGTTGCACATATAATATACCATCTAGAGGAAATCCTTGGATCAGGTAGTTAGATGGTCCAGTCGTTTGCTTGGTAAGCCACAGCTGAGCCTGACATCCCTGTACACCAGACAAGTACAGAGGATGGCTACCTCCATTTTAAATGATGACTCCCACCCTTTGCACTGCAACTTTCAGCTTCTTCCCTCAAGACGGAGGTTTGCTGTCCCAAAAAGTAGAACCCAGCGCTCCAAAAACAGCTTTGTCCCTGCTGCTGTCAAAGAGTTGAACAAGCTGTAAAAATATATTGCACATAATTTAGGTACCTATTTATTAACTCCATTTTATATTTACTTATTTTTGTAGGATGTCACTTGGGTTCTAAATATTTTATTGGGTTTTAGACCTTTGAGTCTTTAACCTCTTTGACTAGTTTTTAACTTTTAATATGACCCTCCTCTCTTACCTCTGGTTTTTCTCCCATCTTTGTCTTTTTATACCCTGATTGATGGAGCCTTGAGTATTTTTATCATGTTTATAGTCAGCTTCATGTGTGCCTGTGTTTGTGTCTATGTTGAATGTAATTTGTGGCTTGTATATATAGATGTCACCAGACTGCAAAACAAATCTACCTACGGGTACAAATAAAGTAACCTGAACCTGAACATAATTAAAGAGGTCCATACCAGTGGTAACACTCCGTCGTCACAGTAAGACAACTGCATGGGCCACACCTCTCTGGTGTGTGTGATAGGTTTGCATTCCGTGTCCTTGGGACTATTGAGAAGCACCTGTGTCCTGCTAGAGGTAGAATGTTGAAACCTCTAACAGAAGCAGATTAATTTTTTCACACCAGGTAAGCTCTAAATTAATATTATCCAGTTTTTCTTCATCTTTTTGTGTGAAGCACTTTATGATTTCTGTCAATGAAAGATGCTGTATGAATAAATTTTGCTTGCTTGCTTGCTTTTTCCTGAAAACACTTTGATATATTAGTTATTTATCTATTTTGTTTTTATTAGACGTTATTATTAGTAATTTAACAAATCACAGATGATTATTATTATTATTATTATTATTATTATTATTATTATTATGATGTAATGCACACATTGTGTGAATTATTTCTTTATTGATAAATGTTTATTGACTTGAGTACTGCATTGCATTCATTGTCTACAGGTTGGAGCTGTTTCCATACATACACTTTAAAGAGCATGTCAAGACGGAATATTGTAATCTTTTTGCTCATTGCGACTGGCTTTGGCATATTTTTGAGAACATACCATCTATCCATCCATCTTCTTCCGCTTAATCCTTTTCGGGTCGCGGGGGGGCTTATCCCAGCATCTTTGGGCGAGAGGCAGGGTGCACCCTGGACAGATGACCAGAAATTTTTTGCATGTGAAGATTGTTCTTCAGAAGATGAAAACTCCCGAATAAACACTTTTTCAGAACCTTTTTTGACTGCAAACTACACACTTTCAGAGGAGGATTTTAACTGGTGGAAGGTAAGTTTGTTCCAAAGAGAAGTGTAAATTTCAAACAGGTTTAACAGCCATAAAACCGGTCAAGCAAGAATGTCATTTTGTGTTTTTTGTGTCAGCACTTACAGAATGAAAAGAGGAGCTTTAGTATATACAAAACAACAGTGGGCATGCTGTTTCAGATGTTCCCAGCAAGTTCGAATGTTGTAAAATCCACCCAAAAACACTTCAGGACCTGTGCTGTTGTTGGGAATTCTTATACTTTAAAAGGATCACGTTATGGACCTCTGATAGATGTCAATGATGTTGTCATACGGTACTTATTCAGTCTTCTTTTTTTCATGGCTCAGGTTTGAAATGAAAATAATTGCATGTAATGTTCTCTTCACGTTTTAGAATTAACAGAGCACTTGTCAAAGGCTATGAAGATGATGTTGGGAGCAGAACAACTCATCGTGTCATGTATCCAGAGAGTGCTGGGAATTTGGATAATACCACTCATCTGGTTTTTTTTCCATTCAAGATACTAGACATTGAGTGGGTGATTAAGGCCTTTACAACAGGATTTTATGGAAGGTGAGTATAGCACGTAACAATTGATTATAAGTGTGATAAGGTACAAAGATTGTTTATTTTATAATTAGAAGTGTGTGTGTGTGTGTGTTGGGGGGTTACTCCGTCACCACAAATACACAAAGCTAGAGAGGAAAACACTCAGAAAAGCGCACACACAAAAGAAATCAAGCAGAAACTTCTCTGTCGTTAACAGTTTTAATAATCAAACTCAGGTTAAATGACATTACATTCAATTGATTGATGGATGCGCGTGAGGTGAGATGCCGTAAAACCACAAACACAACAAGCAAATCTAACACTACAGCCAGTGTTTGCACATTTTATACATCTTTAGAAGTAGAATCATTACTGCATCTTGTCAATGAGCTTTAAAGCTGTCGATCTCCGGTCTGGACACAGCCCCCCCCTCCCCCCCCCCCCCCCGTAAATGAAACATGCATGTCTGAAGAGACAAGTGTGTGTGTCAAGATGCGCTGCAGCCAGACAGGTAGGAGTTAGGTACGGAAAGAGAGAGAATATTGTTTGTAATTTTTTTTTTTTCAGAAAAGCACAGACTTCAATAAACAATACAGAGCAACAGAAAAAATTATTTATTTTTTTTCTCTCCGCTTGGTACTGAGTGGTTGGGGACTGTAGGGAGTTTTCAAATGAAGGTCCTGCCAATAATTGACATGATTTATGACCCAGAAGGCAGACACAGACTCCAGAATAAACTCAATTACCGTATTTTTTGGACTATAAGGTGCACTTAAAATCCTTTAATTTTCTCAAAAATCGACAGTGCGCTTTATAATTCGGTGCGCCTTATGTATTAATTCTGGTTGTGCTTACTGACCTCGAACCAATTTTATGTGGTACACGGCGCTCAAAAATCTGTCAAAAATGTTTTAGTACGACTTTGGTAAGCTACGAAGCTGAACCGCTTGATGGATTGTCGGAGCATTACGGTAGTCAGGAGCCTCGCAGAGTAATATGTGCTTCAACATAATGGCCAGATGGCTTTTTTCCACAAATCTCCATCCCTATTGATCTGCCACTCCATGCGCGCCCATCTCACCGATACTGTCAAAACCCAAGTGAAGCAAATTAATTCGGAGCTTGCCATCATTCCAGGTGGATTAACAAAAGAACTCCAACCGCTATATTGGTGTCAACAGGTCGTTCAAAGTTAAATTGCTAGCGAGTTACGCCACTATCTGCCAATGGATTGTGGATCGAAACTGCTCCTGTTTAGCTGTAATTAATATTCAAAAATGATATTTTCAGGACGAAAGAATTCAAGCGTCCCGGCATTTGTTTGCATTGTTTACTTCTCGGGGCTGCCGCCGGAGAGCGAGCCGTATCGAGTACCAAGCGAGTATCCTGGCCAATATGGCGATGTAAACAGCCATGGACCAAAAATGTACATTTGCTCGTGGAACAGGTCATTCACACTCGCAGACAATCGCGCTATATGTGTCTATAATGACTATAGATAGGATTTTCTTTCCATGCACGTAAAAAAAATTTTTTTCCCGGCTCCGACTACCTCGCTTTAATGCGTCTTATAATCCGGTGCGCCTTATGTATGAAAATAGACCATCAAATAGACCGTTCATTGATATTGCGCCTTATAATCCGGTGCGCCTTATAGTCCCAAAAATACGGTATCTTTATTATGAAGTGTGAGTGTGAATGTGTGCGTGTTTGCAGGAATGTAACAGCCGGGGCGAGCAGAGCACCATACAGACTGGCAACCCTAGGGAAGAGCAGAGACAGGAGAATTAGTGACAGGAATTGGGAGAGATGATTCAGTTAATGTCCAGTCTTACTGTAGGCGAGTTGGTGTGTCGCACAGGCGAGATCTCAGAGGCTCCAGCCAAAGGGACAGTGTCTTCGGCCCCGGTTGCTTAGTGGTGAGAGAGGTGAAGGGTGAGAGGTGAAGAGATGAGCAGTGAGCTTAGCAAAGTGCAGGTTGAGCTCAGTCTGGCACCAGGAGGAGGAGGTCCGCTGCCACGGATCTCCACCTGTGCACAGGGGAGCAGAGCAAAGCGTGGAGATGAGGTTAGGATGAGGCTTACTTGTCGTTGGGGAGCTAGGACTCCCAGGAGGAAGGAATCAGAGGAGATGGAACTCCGGAACATGCAGGTGACGAAAAGGTGAATAGGTCTTGCCAGACCAGGAAGCTTGACGTCTCCGTGCAGACCTGAGGGCAGCACGGCTTAAATAGGCAGGCTGATGAGGAGAGCAGGTGTGCGCGCAGCTGTGGAGGAAATTAGAGCAACAGGCAGGCAGAGCAGATCACTACAATAATTTCCAAATCTATACTCTGTAACATGCATTTAATGCAGTTTAGCTGTTGTAATGGATATTGTGTTAAAGTCTGTATTTGCTGTTGCACAAAAGGGTTTTTCTATATAGCAGAAGTTTCTGCTTAATTTACAAATCACTGTTTAATAGGAAATTTTTGACAATCCTGTGCTTTTCTTGTATTGTTATATAGAATATCACTACAGTAAACTGGGAAAAAGAACCCAAAACATCTGCTTTAAAATATGTAATTCTTCCCACAACTTACACTTTGCAAGTTGTGGGAAGAATCTCCCACAAAGTGCAAAAAAACCCTATCAAAACATCACAACTTTTATCGCAACTTTGTAACAAAGCTCCCATGAATTAAGGCTTTTTGGGGTGCAACAATCATAAAAAACATCAGCGAAATCCTGGAGGAACTGTTTTAAAGACAGTGGGTACACGAACAACTAAGAGAAACTTTTGTGTTTCGATCTGTGGGGTTAAATTATGGAATGGATTAAATATGGAGTTAAAACAATGTCCAAACATTTTGAGTTTAAAAAAGTACAAAAATGAGAAATTAGATACATACTGTACAGGGAGGAAGATGGTTCTGTTAAACGTTACGGTTTGGTTGGGTGAAAGTCTATGAGAGTCACTTGTGGATTGTATGATCAGTGGGAAGTTGTTTACTCATGTTTTCATTCTTGAATTTCTATTATTTTAATAAGTAATAAGATCTTGAAATGCATGTAGAGATTTGTTGATTCACATCCTTGCTCATTAAGTTTCCATTTATTGCTATGGCTATGTATGTATGTGTATATGAGCAAGCAGGTGCATAGGCATATTAATTAGTTAAGGATGGGACAGGACATGATAAGCTTTTGGCTTCAATTCTGTTTCTTTTCGGACTGCATTTGAATTTTTTGTTTTTATTCTTGTTTTTATGTTGTCTTGTTCGAAATAAGTAGTACCAGTCAATCAAAACATTACTAACGTTAGCTATTGTCACGTGAAAATGTAAGGCATTAGCTTTCCCTTGTTAATTTAAGATTCAAAGATTCAGAATCAGAATCAGAATGAACTTTATTGCCAAGCATGTTTACACATCCGAGGAATTTGACTTGACATTAGGTGCGCTCATATTAAGCGCTCACTAATGACGCGGCAGCCAACAAGGCGCCTAATACAGTGGGGGTAAAGAGGGAGAGGGGAAGGGGATGACACATTGGGCAGAGAGAAAAAAAACATAGTTATCAGAATAGCGCTCGAGTGAGCAAGATTATGATCACATAGAAAAAAAACCCTCAATGCACACTTAGCAGACAAGTTATCCACACATTAACAAAGAAAAAGAGAGAGACCAGTGTGTGTATATCAGTCATATGATATCAGTGTGAGTGCAGTGTGAATGTATCAGTTACTGGTGCACAACAAAAATCGTCTCCTAGGCAACAGCTAGATGTTATGTCCATGTATTCTAAACATAGATAAACATGTCCACAGAGTTCATCTCTCTTCATGCCAGATGGTAAAATTCCATGTTAGTCACATGATAACGCTGTCCTTGGAGAGTTCAGATTGTTGTACAACAGCAGTTGTTTGGGTTAAGAGAAGCCAAAACTCCCTTCTGCTTTATCTCTTCTCCTGGAGGAATGAGTCTCCCAAGGACGCCGAATCAAGGCCTGATGAGCACAGTTCACTTAGAGCATAAAAATTTCCTCTCTCATGTGATTCTGTGCATCACACATTCACAGGCTTTAAAATCATTCCCTGGAGAGCACCCAGCGACTCCAAGATGTTTCCCACCTTCTGATTCAGTTTGCCAATCAGTTCACCATTTGCTGCTATCAGTGCACTCCCCAGCTGGTCGAATTGTTGAAGGAGCTTCGCCGGGTCCCCATTTTGACCAGCTCTTCCAACTTCTTTAATTTCCGATACACCAGGAAACTCCAGAGCCAAACAGTAGAAATCCTGTGATCATAAGCCAAACAGATAGATGTCTTCCACATCTTCAATTGAATCACACAGACACATGAGTTTCCAATTGTCCCATGAGTCTCCCCACTTGGGCTCCCCCTGGCCCGATCTTCTTTTAAAGTGGTGTCAATTGCATTTAAAGCCCAGCTCAATTCCATAATTTTCCGTTTGGGTCGAGATGCAGCAGAAGAAGAGCGAGACAGACAGGACACAGCAAGCTGGGATCAGTGAAGGGAGCAGGAGGAGAAGGGAGAGGAGAAGAAATGCGTCTGCTCTCTCTGATAGCCGGAAGAAGAAGAAGAAAAAAAAAAGATCAAAAAGATTCAAAGATTTTATTTGTCAATGCTACTATACATACAGGACATACAGGAGAATTAAAATAGTGTTTCTCTCTCTCTTCAGTGGTGTGCACAATATAAAAAAGAAAAAGGAATAAGGCTAGAATAACAACAGCAGTCTATGAACAGTAATGCTATCTGTAGTGTAAATGGCGACAAAAAGATAGACCCAGACCTCCCATAGTGCGAATAAAGATAGAAGATAAACGATAAGACCAGCAATCTTATATATAGAAAAGCAGAGCAGTAATACTCGTAGCACCAAGTTCAATGCGGTAGTGTAGTTACAGATAGTAACAGATAGAACTGCACATCTTCAATATTGCAATGACAGACAGCAGCACATATGGCATTTGTGCAATTGGTTGCAGTAAAGTGCAGAAACATACAGCAGCAAATGTTTTACTCTTGGTGTGCTGGTCTTTCTGTGCCAACAGCTGAGGTAGTTATTGTGCAGGTGAGTGCGTTATGGTCTCGGGGGAAAGGGGAGTGAACAGAGTTCAGGGTCCTGATGGCCTGGTGAACAAAGCTGTTTAGCAGTCTTGTGGAGCGGGCCCAGAGACTCCGGTACCTTTTCCCCAAGGGCAGGGGGCTGAAGAGTGAGTGTGAGGGGTTGGAGGTGTCACCTGCAATGTTGATGGCTCTGCGGGTGAGGCAGGTGAGATAGATGTCCAAAAGCGGGGGGCAGAGGGGCACCGATGATCTTGCTGGCTGCTTTCACTGTGTGTAGTGTCTTCCAGCAGGAGGCGGTGCAGCTTCCATACCACACCGTGATGCAGCTGGTGAGGATGCTCTCAATGGTGCCCCGGTAGAATGAGCACATGATGGGGGTGGGACTTGTGCTCTCCTCAGTTTGTGGAGGAAATGGAGACGAGTTTGAGCCTTCTTGGCCAGTGATGGGGTGTTTTTGGACCAGGAGAGGTCCTCAGAAATGTGCACCCCCAGAAACTTGGTGCGGCTCATCCTCTCACAACGGTGATGAGGCCCACCACCGTTGTGTCATCCACAAGCTTGATGATGTGGTTGGTGATGTAGGCGGGTACACAGTCATGGGTCAGCAGGGTGAAGAGCAGCGGGCTGAGCATGCACCCTTGTGGGGCCCCTGTGCTCACTGTGATGGTCTTGGGTGTGTTGCTGCCAACCCGCACATTCTGTGGCCTCCCTGTGAGAAAGTCCAGCACCCAGTTACAGAGAGATTTTGAGACCCAAGTGTCTGAGTTTTTGTATTAGGTGCTGAGGGATGATTGTGTTGAATGCTGAAGTGAAGTCCAAGAACAGCATTCACACATAGGAGTTCATTGAGTCCAGGTGGGTGAGGGCTGGATGGAGAGCAGCAGCGATGGCATCTTCTGTGGATCTGTTTGACCTGTATGCAAACTGAGATGGGTCGTGGGAGGGAGGGAGGATGGACTTGATGTTCTGCATGACCAGCCGCTCGAAGCACTTCAATTATGATGGAGGTCAGTGCTATGGGCCGGTAATCATTGTAGCTGGATGGGAGGGCTTCTTTGGGACTGGTATTATGGTCACAGTTTTGAAACGTGGGGACAACAGCTTGATTCAGGGAGATGGTGAAGAAGTCGGCCAGGATATTCTTGAGCTCCTCTGCACAGTCCTTCAGAATGCGACCCGGTATGTTGTCTGGTCCAGCTGCCTTGCGTGGGTTGATCCTGGAGACGGTCCTCTTCACACTAGCTGAATCCAGACTTATGGCCTGCTCATCTGGAGGAGGAGTGGTCTTCTGTGCTGATGTGCTGTTTTGTGCTTCAGAGCGGCCAAAGAAGCCATTTAGGTTGTTAAGCAGTGTGATGTCACTTGCACAGGTCTGAGGTGGAGGTTTGTAGTTGGTGAGGGTCTGTATGCCACGCCAGAGAGAACGTGCATCTCTGGTGTTGCTGAAGTGGCTGGATATTTTCTTACTGTACTGTCGTTTACCCTCCTTGATACCACGGGACAGGTTGGCCCTAGTAGTCAGGGGGACAGTTTTGTAAAGTGTCCTGAGGGCCTGATGAACAAAGCTGTTTAGCAGTTTTGTGGAGGTGGCCTAGAGGCTTCGGTACCTTTTCCACAAAGGCAGGGGACTTTAGAGGGAGTGTGAGGGGTGGGAGGTGTCTTCTTCTTCTTTTAGATTTGATTGGTGGTTGGCAACCAGCTTACAGATGCGTTACCGCCACTGACTTGATTATCATCACTCTATTTCTTTGTATAAGGAGTTCTGAATAACTCCTTATGTGTGAAAAAATTATCCATCCTTGGACTGTCTCCTTGGCGGCGTCACCTGCAATGTTGATGGCTCTGCGGGTGAGGTAGATGTCCGAGGGGGGGAGGGGGCAGAGGGGCACCAATGATCTTGCTGGCTGCTTTCACTGTACGTTGTAGCGTCTTCTGGCAGGAGGCGGTGCAACTTCCATACCACACCATGATGCAACTGGTGAGGATGCTCTCAATGGTGCCCCAGTAGAATAAACACATGATGGGGGGTGGGACTCATGCTCTCCTCAGTTTGCGGAGGAAATGGAGGCGAGTTTGAGCCTTCTTGACCAGTGATGGGGTGTTGTTGGATCAGGTGAGGTCTTCAGAGATGTACACCCCCAGGAACTTGGTGCTGCTCACCCTCTCCACAGCTGCTCCATAGATGATCAGAGGGGGGTGCTGTGTGTGTCCTCTCCTGAAGTCGACCACGATCTCCTTGGTTTTTCCCACGTTCAGGAAGAGGTTATTGTCTTTACACCACTGGACCAGTTGGCTCACCTCATTTCTGTAGTTGGCTTTCTCGGTGTTGATGATGAGGCCCACCACCATTGTGTCATCCACAAACTTGATGATGTGGTTGGTGTTGTAGGCTGGTACACAGTCATGGGTCAGCAGGGTGAAGAGCAGCAGGCCTAGCACGCACCCTTGTGGGGCCCCTGTGCTCAGTGTGATGGTCTTGGATGTGTTGCTGCCAACCCGCACATTCTGTGGCCTTCCTGTGAGAAAGTCCAGCACTCAGTTACAGGGAAAGGTTTTGAGTCCCAAGTGTCTGAGTTTTTGTATTAGGTGCTGAGGGATGATTGTGTTGAATGCTGAACTGAAGTCCAAGAACAGCATTCGCACGTAGGAGTTCTTTGAGTCCAGGTGGGTGAAGGCTGGATGGAGACCAGCAGCAATGGCACCCCCTGTGGATCTGTTTGATCTGCATGCAAACTGAGATGGGTTGTGGGAGGGAGGAAGGATGGACTTGATGTTCTGCATGACCAGCCGCTCGAAGCACTTCATTATGATGAGGGTCAGTGCTACGGGTGGGTAATCGTTATAGTTGATGGGACGGGCTTCTTTGGGACTGGTATTATGGTGGCAGTTTTGAAGTAGTGGGGACAACAGCTTGAGTCAGGGAGATGTTGAAGATGTCAGCCAGGACATTCTTGAGCTCCTCTGCACAGTCCTTCAGAGCGCAGCCCGGTATGTTGTCTGGTCCAGCTGCCTTGCGTGGATTGATCCTGCAGAGGGTCCTCTTCACGCTAGCCAGATCCAGACTCATGGCCTGCTCATCTGGAGGAGTGGACTTATGTGCTGATGTGTTGTTTTGTGCTTCAAAGCGGCCAAAGAAGTCATTTAGGTCGTTAAGCAATGTGATGTCACTCGCACAGTTCTGAGGTGGAGGTTTGTAGTTGGTGAGGGTCTGTATGCCACACCAGAGGAAGCGTGCCTCTCTGGTGTTGCTGAAGTGGCCGGATGTTTTCTTGCTGTACTGTCGTTTTGCCTTCTTGATGCCACTGGACAGGTTGGCCCTAGCTGCTGTTAGCCCAGCAGTGTCGCCGGCCCTGAAGCCTGCATTCCAAGCCCTCAGGAGCCTGTGGATCTCTGCTGTCATTCATGGCTTTTTCTTGGCATAAACAGTGATGGTTTTACAGTGAGTGACATCATCAACGCATTTAGCTATGTATGCTACAACAACCTCAGTGTACTCCCCTAGGTTTGTGTGTCCATTGTGAGCGGCTGCGTGCTCGCAAGTGTCCCAGTTTGTAGTGCTGAAGCAGTCTTTCAGAGCATCAAAGGCCCAAGTACCTGCTTTTTTGTTGGTCTGATTGTTTTCACTCTGGGTCTGTATGCTGGCCTTAACAAGATTGTGATGTGATCAGAGAGACCCAGCTGGGGAAGGGGGGAGGATCTGTATGCTTTCTTGTGAGTTGTGTACATCAGGTCCAGCAAATTATCTCCTCTTGTTGAAAAGTCTACATGTTGGTGTAGATTTGGTAGGAGGGCCTTTAAATCTGCATGGTTGAGGTCTCCTGCTGTGATGAAGAATTCGTTTGGATGCGCCACCTATGTCTCACTGATAGCCTGATAGCGTTCTTTCAGTGCTTTACTTCTCATGCCGGTGGGCAGGGCATACACGGCGGCTAGTAGGACAACTGAAAATTCTCTCGGCATGTAAAAGAGTCGGCACTTGATGATCATAAACTCCACTAATGGAGAGCAGTGTTTATGCACAACAGTAGCATCACGGCACCAGGCGTCATTGATATATATGCAGACCCCGCCGCCTCGTGTTTTCCTTCCTTCCGTGAGCACTCTGTTGCTACAGTAGCTAACTGAATGGCAGAGTCCGGTATATTGTCATTTAACCAATAATACACCAAATTATAGTGAATTTAAACAATAAACAATAATTGCTTCCTGAAGTAATGTATAAGACAACCACAATGTAAATGTGGTAAGCCATTTTAGCTTTGCAGCAGTCATAATGTTATAACAATGGAGTCATACTTGTTATTATTCTGACACTCATCTCTCAGTTGCCACACCATATGAGGGGGGCTGAAAAGCTCATAGGCTGAAAAGTTCATAGTGGTCAAATTTGACCAAATGTTGTTTATTTTTCAACATAGTCTCCCCTTTGGTCCACACACTTCTTCCATTGGTGTTGCAGTGCTTGGATCCCTGCTGTTGAAAAATAAACCACATTTGGTCAAATTTGACCACTATGAACTTTTCAGCCTATAAAGTTTTCACCCCCCCACACACACACACATATTTTAATCAATAGTTCAAAAACAGTTTTCAGAATGTGGAGTCAGCAACAATATTTCCACTAACTACTATCAGAACTAGAAAAGCATTCAGAGAGTGCATACCCCTGCCAAGGCTCCTTCTGTCCCGCATGGATCACCTCCAAAATGTAGTGGGTTCATGTGTAGGCCACGAGCCAGTTCTAGTGAAAATTGCATCAAAGTCTATCCAGTAGTTTTGGACTATTCTTGCTAACACACTGTGCATTCTCACATCATCATCAAAATGTTATGGGTTCCTCTGTAGGCCGAGGGCCACCTCCGGTAAAAATTTCATCCAAATCCATCCATGAGTTTTTGTGTAATCCTGCTGCACAAATACAAACAAGGTCATTGGTGGAGGTATGCAGTCTCAGATCATCACCAAAATTTAGTGGGTTCATCCTTGCCCCAAAGGCTACCCGTGGTGACAATTTCATCAAAATCTGTCCAGTAGTTTTTGTATCCAGTAGTTTTTAATCCTGCTAACAGACAGACAAACAGACAAACCACCCCGACTACATTACCTCCCTGGCGAGGGTAACTAAGCTTGGCATGTAGCCCTGTGCAGTTTTCTTCATGTTGAAATATGTTCACCTTAAACGCTTTCTTTTTCAGTTGCTTCCTGAAAAAAATAGGGTAAGATGTACCAAGGAAAGAAATTTAAGCCATGACCTCCTGTCAGCTAACCTTTCAAATTTATCTGCTTCATTGCATGTGCTAATTCTGGCACATTTACAAAACTGTTCATTAATGCGCACTGCCCCTGCTAAATAAATCAATCAATAAAATAAAATAAATAGAATGCATCCAAAAGTTGTAAAAACAATGCATGGATGGTTTATGTTGTTGGAGTAACTGTGGCTCTCAGAGCTTGCAAAGTGTAGTTAAAGGGGTCATTGGTTGCACTTTTTTCTACATTTTAACGGCTCACACATGTCTTAATGAAATGTTTGTGACATATTTGTTAAATTTTTGTTTTATTATTGCAGCAAATTATCTTTTTTTAAATTATTTTTCCAGCCCTTCTGAAAATGGCTTGTTTTGAGTGTATATACTTTTAAATCTTCAGACTGGATTAAACCCCCCCCCCCCCACACACACACTTCCTTCCCCACATCACTGGCTAGCTCTTAGCCTTTAGCTCGGATCCTGTCTTTCATGGCACAGGTGGAGAGCTTCTGTAAAACTCCTTACATTTGTTTGTAACAGAGAAAAGTTTTTTTTAACAGTTTTGCGAGGGTTCTCCACTTGTGCCGTTGTGGATCCCGGGGCTGACTTGACCTGTTACCACTGAGCCAGCTAACGTTTTTCTTAAAGAATGAACGAAATATGCTGGACTGGGTTTACTGTGGAACTGATGTTCTGTTGCAAATCTGGAGCAGTCAATTTTGCTTTTTGGAGTGAAAAACAATATAAAGGTTGTGTTTCTTTAAGAGAAGTAAGCTTTTTGATATTCTTTCAATAACCACATGACCAGGGCTGCACGGTGGCGCAGTGGTTTAGCACTGTGGCAGCACAGTTTTACCCTTGGCCGGGGGATCGCGGGGATCATGAGATCGTGGGTTCGATCCCAGCCCCCGACCAACAGTGAGCTGTGTGGAGTTTGCATGTTCTCCCCGTGTTGCGTGGGTTTACTCCGGGATTTCTCCGGTTTCCTCCCGCATACCAAAAACATGTAGGTTTAGGGCGCTCGCGCACGCAGCGACCAGCAGCCGGTGGCTTGTCACCAGACTGCAAACCAAATCTACCTACGGGTACAAATAAGTAACAAAAAAAAAAAAAAAAAAAAAAAAAAAAATTGATGCCTTTCAGGAGGTTAAAACATGCAAAACACCATTTTTCTGTCAATAACCCTTTTAACACTCAACTGTATTCCACTAGCTGCAAAGCTCTGTTGTGCTCGAAAGCAGACTGCAGAAGATAGGACAAAGCATCAGGTATCACCTATAACAACAAAGCATGGTGGAGATATGGCTGTGTCTTTGTAAACTCAGGAAACTGAGCAAAGTTTAACAGCGCTTCAGAAGGAGCACCTGCATTTCTTTCCTTGAAAGCACTGCATAATTTGTTGTGTCACTTCTTGCTTATTTTCATGACATGTTTTGGAAACCTGACAGACCATTCAGAGAGAGTTTGTGTGTGAGTGAGTGAGTGAGTGAGTGAGGTGTGTGTAGTGTGTGTAGTGTGTGAACCACCCTGTCACCGCTCAGTCATCTGGTATAAACGTTATGACCTCAAGACACCCAATCACATATCAAAAAGTTACACAGGGTGAACTCCATGCTGGAATTTACCAACTTTCAAGTCATGTAGTCTGAACCTGACAACCGTCAACCACTCAAATTAAAGATATATTAAGTAGTTTGCAAGTTTTTGTTTTTTTTAATTTGTCATTTTATTCTGTTTCCAATAGATCATACGCACCAGTAATATCAAAGATAAAGGCTAACAAGAATTTGGTAAGTCCATTTCTGATTTGAAGAGGATTTATGCTTATACTAAAAAAGAAGTTTAAAGGCTCACATTGATTCACTACAGGTGATGGTAGTTAACCCTGCTTTTGTGCGATATGTACATGAGAGATGGCTGAAAAAGAAGGGACAATATCCATCCACCGGCTTTATGACATTGGTTCTAGCGCTGCACATTTGTAAGGAGGTAAGTTTGTTTTAAAGTTAAAGCTGCCTCCTATGTGATTTAGAAATTTCCAGATGTTTTGAAGAAATGCTCCAGGCAATTATAATTAGTTACAGCTAAATGTAATGGTGTGTAGTTGCTTTCTTTTCCACAGTGGGGGAACTGTGTTCAATCAACAAAAGTGCCATGCCTCTTTTTAGCTTCTTCCTTTCCTAGACCATAGGCGTGCTTGCTATCAGGTTAGTCCAGTTAGCCATATGTTGTTATTTGTATGGGTTTTTTTTCCACATGATGTGTGTTAAAGTCCGATAGCATAAAGTCCATTTCAGATTCTTGACTTCATTTGAAGTTACCATATGCAGACAAAGGGAAAGTTAAGCAAGTAGATTAAGTTAGTGTGCATGAATATGAAGAAGTCTGAGAAACTACAAAAAACTACCAGAAATTTTAAAAAAAACAACAAAAAAACTGCCTTCCTTCTGCAGCTCCCCCTCCTTTTCCTGTGCTGAGCCACTACTCATCTGGTAGAAAACATGTATGATGCATTTCAGCTTTTGTAAACCAGAAAATACAGACTGACAATATCGGCAAAACTGGCTGACTAACTGACCTGTTATTCAGCAACCAAACCACCATGGGGGTAAAACTTTCTGTAAGCCGAACAGAGAAGATGCAGTTGTAGCTTTTCTGTCAGATCTCTTGCATCCCAAATTGCTAGAAGATAAAAACTGGTTTATTTTTGGAGTTACAAGAAGCATCGTTATTGGCTCATCTGATTTAGGGTTCTTGAAAAGGGCTGGAGTGTCACAGGGAGAAAGGAAAGTTATATTGTGAACAGAGCACCAGTCCATTGGAAGGACAAACATCCACACACTCATTTCCACACTTAAAGCTACTAAATAAAATAATCAAATCACCTCCTATGGATGTCTTTGGAGTTTTGAAGTAAACTACAGTCCCGATGTTACCTTTCATGATTAAATTTAAAAATGAAATTGTAAAAATTGAGGACACAGTCCTAATAATCTCAAAACATTTCCAAAATTATGTACTTAATACATAGCAGTTATCTAGTCTCTCACAATTTTGGCTGTGTGTAGTTTCACTATGAAATAACTATGATCATTTCTGCTCATTTATTTTTGTTTTTCAAGGTCCATGTGTTTGGTTTTCGAGCAGACAGTGATGGAAACTGGAGTCATTACTGGGAAGAACTCAGAAACAAAAGGCTTAAAACTGGAGTCCATCATGGAACCTATGAGTATAATGTTATTCGTATGTTAGCTGAGAAACAAAAAATCAAGTTATATGAAAGAGTGAAAGCTTTCTAATGAGGCCTTGGAGAATATTGTTTACTGAGAAAGTCAAAACTGTAGTTTATGAAGAACTTGTCTTGCCCAAAAGGGTGTGAATGGATCCATAACCTTCATGTAAATACAGCTGTCCTAACCTGCTGTCAGTTTTAATGTTTCTTTTTGGTGTTTCCAGTTGTCTTTTGCTAAGTTGTGATGTTGATAAATAAAATAGTAACACATAAGTTTTATACTCTGTGTGTGTGTGAGTGTGTGTGTTCAAGATGCAAGATTTTTATTTGTCAGTACTGCAATACATACAGGACATACAGGCGAATTGAAATGGTGTTTCTCTCTCTCTTCAGGGGTGTACACAATATAAAAAAAACAAAAGGAATAAGGCTGGAAAAACAACAACAGCAGTCTATGTACAGTAATGCTACCTGTAGTGCAAATAGCGACAAAAGATCGACCCAGACATCCCATTGTGCAAATCAAGATAAACAATAAAACCCAGCCATCCTATATACAGAAAAAGTAGAGCAGTAGTACTTGTAGTTGCAAATTCGATGCAGTAGTGTAGATGTAGACAGTGACAGATGGGACTGCACATGAACAGTATTGCAAAACAGACAGCAGTAGATATGGCATTTGTGCAAATGGTTGCAGTAAAGTGCAGAAACATCCATCCATCCATCCATCCATCCATCCATCTTCTTCCGCTTAATCCTTTTTGGGTCGCGGGGTGGGGGGGGTGGGGGGGCTGGAGCCTATCCCAGCATCTTTGGGCGAGAGGCAGGGTACACCCTGGACAGATCGCCAGTCCATCGCAGGGCCAACACAGAGAGACAGATAACCATTCGCTCTCACAGTCATACCTAAGGACAATTTAGAATCCCCAGTTTGATACCAATTAACCTAGCTTGCATGTTTTTGGCATGTGGGAGGAAACCGGAGAAATCCCGGAGTAAACCCACGCAGACACAGGGAGAACATGCAAACTCCACACAGATCACTGTTGGTCGGGGGCTGTGATCGAACCCAGGATCCCCCGGCCAAGGGTGAGTTACTGTGCTGCCGCAGTGCTAACCACTCCGCCACCGCACTGCCCTACATACAGCAGCAAATATATTACTGTTAGTATGTCAGTCTTTCTGTGCCAACAGCTGAGGTAGGTATTGTGCGGGTGAGTGTGTTACGGTCCGGGGGGGTGGGGGTGGGGGGGTGGACAGAGTTCAGGGTCCTGATGGCCTGGTGAACAAAGCTGTTTAGCAGTCTTGTGGAGCGTGCCCGGAGGATCCGGTACCTTTTCCCCGAGGGCAGGGGGCTGAAGAGGGAGTGTAAGGGGTTGGAGGTGTCACCTGCAATGTTGATGGCTCTGCGGGTGAGGTAGATGTCCAAGAGCGGAGGCAGGGGGGGCACCGATGATCTTGCTGGCTGCTTTCACTGTGCGTTGTAGTGTCTTCCGGCAGGAGGCGGTGCAGCTTCCGTACCCCACCGTGGTGCAGCTGGTGAGGATGCTCTCAATGGTGCCCTGGTAGAATGAGCACATGATCGGGGTGGGACTTGTGCTCTCCTCAGTTTGCGGAGGAAATGGAGGCAAATTTGAGCCTTCTTGGCCAGTGATGGGGTGTTTTTGGACCAGGAGAGGTCCTCAGAGATGTGTACCCCCAGAAACTTGGTGCTTCTCATCCTCTCCACAGCTGCTCCATCAATGATCAGAGGGGGGTGCTGTGTGTGTGTCCCCTCCTGAAGTCGACCACGATCTTCTTGGTTTTTCCCACGTTCAGAAAGAGATTATTGTCTTTACACCACTGGACCAGTTGGCTCACCTCATTTCTGTAGTTGACCTCCTTTTTGTTGGTGATGAGGCCCACCGCCGTTGTCGTCCACAAACTTGATGATGTGGTTGGTGCTGTAGACTGGTAAACAGTCATGGGTCAGCAGGGTGAAGAGCAGTGGGCTGAGCATGCACCCTTATGGGCCCCTGTGCTCACTGTGATGGTTTTGGATGTGTTGCTGCCAACCCGCACATTCTGTGGCCTCGCTGTGAGAAAGTCCAGCACCCAGTTACAGAGAGAGATTTTGAGACCCAAGTGTCTGAGTTTTTGTATTAGGTGCTGAGGGATGATTGTGTTGAATGCTGAAGTGAAGCCCAAGAACAGCATTCACACATAGGAGTTCTTTGAGTCTAGGTGGGTGAGGGCTGGATGGAGAGCAGCAGCGATGGCATCTTCTGTGGATCTGTTTGACCTGTATGCAAACTGAGATGGGTCGTGGGAGGGATGAGGATGGACTTGATGTTCTGCATGATCAGCCGCTCGAAGCACTTCATTATGATGGAGGTCAGTGCTATGGGCCGGTAATCATTGTAGCTGGATGGGAGGGCTTCTTTGGGACTGGTATTATGGTCACAGTTTTGAAACGTGGGGACAACAGCTTGATTCAGGGAGATGGTGAAGAAGTCGGCCAGGGCATTCTTGAGCTCCTCTGCACAGTTCTTCAGAACGCGACCCACTATGTTTTCTGGTCCAGCTGCCTTGCGTGGGTTGATCCTGCAGAGGGTCCTCTTCACACTAGCCGGATCCAGACTTATGGTCTGCTCGTCTGGAGGAGGAGTGGTCTTCTGTGCTGATGTGCTGTTTTGTACTTCAGAGCGGCCAAAGAAGTCATTTAGGTTGTTAAGTAGTGTGATGTCACTCGCACAGGTCTGAGGTGGAGGTTTGTAGTTTGTGAGGGTCTGTATGCCACGCCAGAGAGAACGTGCATCTCTGGTGTTGCTGAAGTGGCTGGATATTTTCTTACTGTACTGTCGTTTAGCCTCCTTGATACCATGGGACAGGTTGGCCCTCGTAGTCAGGGGGCCAATTTTGAAAAGTGCTTCCGTTAACACTTTTGTGGGCATGTTTGAGTACAAGCCGACAACCTATTTTTTTAGTGAGAAGGGACCCATATGTGAAGTTCTAAGGTGGTTGTCAAGTTTACAAATTCTTTTTATGATTTTTATAAGCAATCTTAGGTCAGTTTTTAGGTTTTCTGCTTAACATGATGTGTGCACAATAAATGTTGAATATCTCCACAACCACAAGGGCCATATACATAAAAATGGTATCAAATGAAAGCTAATGACTGTGGGCTGTCTATAGAAGTGTCAGAAACAAAATACATCTTACAGTATAAGAGGAAATAGAGGTAAGACATGGAAAAAAATCAATCTCTGCCTTAAGAAAACCACTTTTCAAAGTGCATATCAGCTTGAAAACATAAGATAGTGGCCCCAAACCTCTGTCAATTAGAGCCCCAATGTATGATGAGTCATTCATTGGGGTCAAATGCCAAGTTACATGCTTGTAGTGTGAGACAGTGCAACACAGTGCACGTTTTAGTACTTTAATGTCCAGGCAGAAATCTAGAGCTCCAGATGGATGCCTTCAGTGCTGTTTGACTCTCCATGTACCATATTGTGAAAGAAATGGTGTAGTAGTGATTTAACATATCACTACACTATATCATAACTACACAACTACAGTATCTTCAATTGACACTTTCATTGGTTAATTTCCATTCTCAAACACAAACAGTTTTAAGAGTTACTAGAATTTGCTTTTTCCCCATCCAAGCTGACATACTGACAAGCTAACATACATCTAGTATCCTGCGCTAAGGATGCATGTGCATTGTAGTTGATGGACCATTGGTTTCTAACTGTCTCATTTCGTATGATGCCTACCAGTCTTCCAGCAGTCTTTCTGATTTTGCTGATGTGCTCAAAGCACAGATCAAAAGTCACCCTGTTAAAGCTGTGTATGGTCTCTTTGGCTAAAAAAAAAAATCACCCTCCAAGAAGCCCTGGTAGACTTGTGGTGCCGTCTGTGCAAGATGTCCCGTGTCTGCTATGAATACAGCGCCCCATCTTGTGTAGTGCATGTGATCATCAGTGTTGGGAGTAACGCGTTACTGTAATACCACTACTCTTGCAGTAGCGTGCTGTGTAATGAAATTACTGTTTAAAAATTCAGTAATGCATTACTTTTACTGAAATTTGATCAGATGCGTTACTCATGTTACTCGTTTTATTAATATGGATAGATATTTTTAATGCAAATAAATACAAACTGACCCTACGTAGCTAACGCAGCCATCAGTCAACGTAACTTGTTGCAAAGAGCCTCTTCACTGCTGGAGCCACAAATGGAGCTTGCTCTTGCTGGGAAAAGATGAAGCTACTTTGTTTCTGTGGAAATAGATTATTTTTCCTTTGTCGCGGTTAAGGACAAAAGCATATTGGTGGGCCGTGTGAGACCGACTGCAATCTTCAGAAGCACCTGAACAGCAACAAGACCAAAGCTAGTGCTATGCTATGCTCACACTGTGTTATTAGTGGATTTAGGCTATCTGAACAGCCACGGCTGGATTTCAAGCACAGGTATGCATCTGGACAGTTTGTGACCCAGCAAGAATTAAACTGACTGATTGCCAGATACATCTTTACAGGATAAAGATCCGATAATTTCCGAAAATGTCATTTTCCATCAGACAGCTGAGACTGTGATCCACTGAAGTTATAACACATTTACCTGCTACCTGGATAAAGATTATTCAAAAATGGTTTTCGATCTCCAAAAGGAATTTAAGGGACTGGATCATGTTTCTGTCACAGCAGACATTTGGACTGTGGATAATGGACATTTTCTTTGGCTCACTGCACATCGGATTAATTCCATAATATTAAAGGTAAGAAACGTTGACAGCTTTTTGCAGTGTTCCCAACTCACTCTTCTGGAGTGATTCTCACTCTTTTTCCCTCTCTCTCACACCACAAACCCTATTTCTCACTCCAAAATGAAGAAATTACTGGCAATTTTGTGTTGATTTTCTTCAGATTTTTTCCACAATAAGAGCTCTCAAGGCAGGAGAAAGCAGACTGAACATGTCCTAAAAGCTCTGTCTGAAACAATCCGTTTTCAGCCTGACATTAAGCCCGCAATGTAATCCATTAATTAAATTATCTTGCTATGTGTGCAAGATGATTTAAGTATGCATTTAAAAGTAACATGAAAGTTACTTTTCCAAGTAACTAGTTACTTTAATCATGCAGTAATTGGTAACTCAGTTACTTTTGAAAAGAAGTAACTAGTAACTGTAACTAGTTACTAGTTTTAGTAACTTGTCCAACACTGGTGATCATATGCAGCAAACCAGGACATCATGTTCTTGAATGCTGTCATTTACAGCTTCCAGTCACCACATCTCAGTGCTCATGTGAATGCCAGGAAAATGGACACAAGGTCCAATTGTTGCCAGAAGGTAAAGGTTGGTTTGTCTTCATTAGTCTTGTCAAACTCTGAAAGGAGATCCTGAACCTCTTCAACTTTCAGTACAAGATCTTCATAGCTGCCATGAGCCGAGCACTGGAGGTTTCCATCATGCTCAGTCTCATGGATTTATATATTTGTTGTATTTTGTGCTTTTTGAGTTTCTGTAATTTGTGTACTGTTTGCTATTTTCCTGTTTATGTTTTAGTTTTCTTACAGTTTTATTTTGTATTAATTTACATTTATATTTTAGTCTGCTTTGGTTGATATTTTATTCTTTATATCTTTACTGTTGTCCTTTCGCTGGTTGACAGCTGTCAGTAGCATGGTGCTCCGTGTGGGCGTTGCCCTGTCAGCTGTCAGCTTCAACTACGCTCCCCTCTCACTGTTCCCAGCTGGTCCTAATTATCTATCGTTGTTTCCTCCTGTCCGCTATGTGACCCAAACCTGTCATTGATTATGTAAATTGTGTTTGACCCTATTTAAGGGCAGTTATTTTAATTTCTTGTCATCGCAATCTTGTTGAGTTTCTCGTCGTCTCCACCAGAGCCCTGCCTCGCTCTGGTGCGCTTCCTCTGTAAGTTATTCTTGTTTGTATTTTGTTTTAGAGCACTGTGTGGACTTTGTTATTTTCAATAAATTTCACAAGCTCACAGCTAGTGCTAGTCTCCTATTTTTCATAGTTTTCTTTTTAAGAGGGGCTATGGAGTCAAGTGTTGTCTGCAGTGAGGCTGCAGTACTACCAACTAAAAGGTTTAATTCTAATGGATTTAAGTAGTCAGTGCTGTCTGCTATATTGAGACATGGTAATTGAGTAAGTGCTGAAGGGATTAATTCTTTAAAGTGAGCCACGGCACTATCAGATAAGTATCTGGTAACTATATTTCTGCTTGATGCTGTGAAATCGGATAGCACATTTTTGAACGTTATCAAATAGTGGTCAGTCAGTGTAGGATTTTGAGGGATGACAAGCAGCTCATCAATTTCTACACCGTAGGCCAAGACCAGGTCAAGGGTGTGATTATAGTGATGAGCTGGTTTACTGACACACCGAGAAAAACCAGTTGAATTTAAGAGGAAGAGAAATGCTACACTATGACTATGATTATCAATGTCTATATGAATATTAAAATCACCAGCTATGATAATCTTGTCTGAACTAAGAACTAAGGTTGTTAAGAACTCAGAGAATTCAGACATAAATTCAGCAAAAGAAGCACTGGGAGGGTGATATACTGTGGTAAATAAAATAGGCTGCTCTGACCTCCAGGATGGATGTGCTAAGCTAAAAATTAAGCATTCAAAGGAGTTACAATTTGAGTTTAGCTTAGGCTGAGGGTTCATTGATAATGTAGATTATCATATATTACCCCAACACCACCACCTCGGCCAGTGTTTCTAGGAATATGAATATTACCATAGCTGGGGGGGGGGGGGGGGCTCATTGATACTAACAGAGTTATCGGGGCGTAGCCATGTTTCTGTGAAACAGAGTATGTTTATATTGTAATCTGTGATCATATCATTAATTAAGGTTGCTTTATCGGACAGAGATCTTATATTCAGCAGTCTGCATTTAATTATTTTATTTAACTGTGGTAAATTAGTGGTTTTAATCTTTATTAAGTTATGCTGTATTTGTCTTAGCTTATAATGTTTTGGGTACCGGGAGACAGACACAATCTCTATGGGGTTATGAATTGAAGACTGATCTAAACAGCGAGAATTATTTGGATTAATAGGAGTAATATGAGAAGTGGAAGCAAAAAAGGGGTGGTTGGCAGACCCAGGTACTTTGGGGTGAGTTAACATACCAGCTTTCAGTCACTGTTCTGAAAAATGCTGAATGGAATAAAACAGATTGTCCCTTAGAACACATGCACCGAGTCTATTTGGATGAATGCCATCTGGCCTCATAAATGATGGGCGGTTTCAGAACAGGTTGAAATTGTCTATAAAACCAGTGTTAAAAGGAGGACATGTTGAACATGTCATGTTGGGCGGTGCGGTGTCGCAGTGGTTAGCGCTGCGGCAGCACAGCAACTCACCCTTGGCCATGGGATCCCTGGTTCAATCCCAGCCCCTGACCAACAGTGATCTGTGTGGAGTTTGCATGTTCTCCCCGTGTTTGCGTGGGTTTGCTCCGGGATTTCTCCGGTTTCCTCCCACGGGCCAAAAACATGCAGGTTAGGTTAATTGGAGACTCTAAAGTGGCCCTAGGTGTGAATGTGTGTGTGAATGGTAAAGGGATAGCGCCGTACCATGGCTGCTTCATCCATCCAGGTGGATGCCCTCAATTTCCCCTCTGGGGATCAATAAAGTATACAAAATCAAATCAAAAATCAAATTAAGGCTAAGAGTTCTGCTAAAATAATTGCAACCTCTTCTAAAAGGAGCATGTGGTCCAGAAATAAACACACGTCTGCCACAGTTCTTAAGAGTTCACAGAAGGCTCCTGAAGTCTCTCTTTAAGATCTCAGATGCTTCATCTGGGATAAGATAAGATAAGATAAGATAAGCCTTTATTAGTCCCACAACGGGGAAATTCCAGGATTGCAACAGCACAGGGATAGCAACACTCAGAGCAACAATCAGAAGGCAAGAAAAAAAAAAAAGCAAGCAAGCACAAGCACGATATTATTGCATCCAACATGCACGATAACAGTTTTAGCGTGGGGGTATTCATTTAATAGGTCAGGGGTAAGAGCCTCGATGTCTGACATTTTAGCCCCAGGAAAAAATTTTGTAACACAGTACCTGCTTCTGACGTTCCTCATTATGGAATCACCGATTACCAGCATCGTCTGGGGGACTTTGTCAGTGGCTTCTGAAATGGTGAATAGTTTTGCCGTTGTTGTTGGTGCTGTGGCGGCGAGGTGCCAGTGTTGCACTCTCTTCTTTTTGGAGCTGGTGTAAAGTTTGGCACACCTAAGGTAGTTTTGATCTGGGCTTGGGGGTTTGGGCCACTGCTGAAGGAGGAGGGGTGGCCATGGGAAGAAGAACAATGTCCAGGTAGGGGAAATCTTCCAGGGAAACGATGTTGAATCTGTTTTCCAGCAAAAGGGGAAGGAAGGAGGCACGGCCATGTCTGGTTAATCCCCGGTGTTTGCTATTGGGCCCAACCATGGTCCAGGGCGCACATTGAGGCTGTGAAGAACCACCCGGGGCTGTGGGTTTAGCTCCGAGCTGAAGCCAGTGTTTGGTGCTGGAGTCCTGGACAGCTGAGGTGACCGGAGCAGGGGTGGAGGTGGATGGGGATATGCTAATTTCACCCAGGTAAGTAGCCGTCTCTGCTAGCTGCGAGTCCATCGCTGGCGCCGATGTCCGTCCAAAAATGATTGTGCCCAGATAATTGCTTGAAACCCGATGATTGCTGCTTGCTGCTATATTTCTTTTTCCATATAGCCTTAGAAAATTTGAGGCTATCAGAATATGGGACATTTGAATTTGCAGGACGACCGAAAAAAGGTCAAAATGCTGTGTAGTCCCACACAAAGAGGGATGCCTAGTTACCCTAGCCATGGACCATAGTGTTGTTTTTAATTTACTCTGTGTGTTTGTTTTACTTGCAGGGCTTCCTTTTCCTCTATGAAACGCATTCAGTTGATTTTGGTTTATACATTTTGCACAGATGTCATGTGTGTTTGTCATTGTACAAAAGTTTCTGTTTGTGTTAGCTAGCACTGCTGACTCCTTCTCTTCCATACACTGACATGCACATTTTATATAGTTTTTTACTCACTGTTATTATTTTATGCAATAATATTTTGATAAGGACTACAAGTAGCTTACCAGCATCCACTTGGTTGTGCAGCATGATTTGTGAGTGACTTTGCCCTTTTTTGGCATTTTAAAACGACAGAAAGAAGAAGAAGAAAGAAAAAGAGAACAGTTTGGGGAAGAACGAGCATGAAGGATGATGATGTCATGGTGTAAGCTGTTCCTGTAGGGCTGGACAGAGAGATGGAGAGGAGGATGAAATCTTTATGAGAAGCAGCTGTAGAAAAGAAGCAGACAGGCAGGCTTCCAGATCGCAGCACTGGCAGCCAGCCCACAGTTCACTGAGAGTAACCCAAAACTGATAAAGTTACTGACAATACCACCTGCATTTAGTGTGATAATGTTGATTCCATTTCAGAGGCAAAATTTTGTCAAATTATCACCACAGTGCCACAGGTGATATGACAGCTAATTGTATAGCATATAACAAGAACAAGAATGCAATAAAACACTCCCACTGGTCAAAGAAACATCATGAAATTCGTTGGCAGTAGGAACACATTTATGAAATTGTCACTGCTGGGTGAAATGACTTTGCACTAGACATGGGTTTATATTAGTTTTACCTTTGATAGCCAGTGTTTTGAATGCTACAAAAAAAAGTAAATATTGTTGCTAATTGTTCAAAATTAATTCTGACCTTCAGTTTCCGCTAGCTGTGTTTGTGTTCTGTTAGAGCTGCAGTACAGTCACAGGAGCAGATACAGTGGGGAAAAAAAGTATTTAGTCAGCCACCAATTGTGCAAGTTCTCCCACTTAAAAGATGAGAGAGGTCTCCAGTTTTCATCATAGGTATACCTCAACTATGAGAGACAAAATGAGAAAAAAAAAATCCAGAAAATCACATTGAAGGATTTTTAATGAATTAATTGGTAAATTCCTCGGTAAAATAAGTATTTGGTCACCTACAAACAAGCAAGATTTCTGGTTCTCACAGACCTGTAACTTCTTCTTTAAGAGGCTCTTCTGTCCTCCACTCGTTACTTGTATTAATGGTACCTGTTCAAACTCATTATTAGTATAAAAGACACCTGTCCACAACCTCAAACAGTCAGACTCCAAACTCCACTATGGCCAAGACCAAAGAGCTGTCAAAGGACACCAGAAACAAAACTGTAGACCTGCACCAGGCTGGGAAGACTGAATCTGCAACAGGTAAGCAGCTTGGTGTGAAGAAAGCAACTGTGGAAGCAATTATTAGAAAATGGAAGACATACAAGACCACTGATAATCTCCCTCGATCTGGGGCTCCAGGCAAGATCTCACCCCGTGAGGTCAAAATGATCACGAGAATGTTGAGCAAAAATCCCAGAACAACACGGGGGGACCTAGTGAATGACATGCAGAGAGCTGGGACCAAAGTAACAAAGGCTACATCAGTAACACACTACGCCGCCAGGGACTCAAATCCTGCAGTGCCAGACGTGTCCCGCTGCTTAAGCCAGTACATGTCCAGGCCCGTCTGAAGTTTGCTAGAGAGCATTTGGATGATCCAGAAGAGGATTGGGAGAATGTCATATGGTCAGATGAAACCAAATTAGAACTTTATTGTAAAAACTCAACTTGTCGTGTTTGGAGGAGAAAGAACACCATACCTACTGTGAAGCATGGGGGTGAAAACATCATACTTTGGGGCTGTTTTTCTGCAAAGGGACCAGGACGACTGATCTGTGTAAAGGAAAGAATGAATGGGGCCATGTATCGTGAGATTTTGAGTGAAAACCTCCTTCCATCAGCAAGGGCATTGAAGATGAAACGTGGCTGGGTCTTTCAGCATGACAATGATCCCAAACACACCACCCGGGCAACGAAGGAGTGGCTTCGTAAGAAGCATTTCAAGGTCCTGGAGTGGCCTAGCCAGTCTCCAGATCTCAACACCATAGAAAATCTTTGGAGGGAGTTGAAAGTTGTTGTTTTTTCCGGTTCCGGTTCCGCCGGACCGGCGGCGCCATACGAGTTGGCTGCCCGTTGCAACAGCCGTTTTTTATCTTCCTCCTTCTTTCTACACCTTTCACTCTATATATATATCACGGACACACAGATCGCCCCAAAGGTCTCCCGAGTCGGCGGACGGAGCCACTGTTTACAGCAGGAGGCGTTACAGCAGGGAAGAGCTAGTGCTAGCTAGCACCCAACCGCCACCCGGTGCTAACGGAGAAACTCAACATACCAGGAACTGTAGCGAAAACGACACGGGTGCCGGGCTGGAGTTTAGGCGGCGTGCAAGAAATATAAGACAGAATAATAAAGAGCGATGGCAAGAACCAAGCAGACCGCCCGTAAAATCTACTGGAGGAAAAAGCCCCCCAGGAAGCAGCTAGCCACCAAGGCTGCTCAGAAAAGCGCTCCGGCCACCGGCGGAGTGAAGAAGCCTCACCATTACAGGCCCGTGGCTCTGAGAGAGATCCGTCGCTACCAGAAATCCACGGAGCTGCTCATCCGTAAGCTGCCCATCCAGCGCCTGGTGAGGGAGATCGCTCAGGACTTCAAGATCGACCTGTGCTTCCTGAGCTTCGGCGTCATGGCTCTGCAGGAGGCCAGCGAGGCCTACCTGGTGGGTCTCTTCTTCACTAAGAGGGTCACCATCATGCCCAAAGACTTCCAGCTGGCCCGCCGCATCCGCGGAGAGAGAGCTTAGACTTTCTGCTGCACATTCACCAACCATAATGCTCCGCACTGTGTGTCATATACAGTATATATATAGTAATATGTACATATGTTTACTAGCTGTTCTTGTTTTTTCTTGCCTTCTGATTGTTGCTCTGAGTGTTGCTATCCCTGTGCTGTTGCAATCCTGGAATTTCCCCAATGTGGGACTAATAAAGGCTTGTCTTATCTTATCTTATCTTAAAGTCCGTGTTGCCCAGCGACAGTCCCAAAACATCACTGCTCTAGAGGAGATCTGCATGGAGGAATGGGCCAAAATACCAGCAACAGTGTGTGAAAACCTTGTGAAGACTTGCAGAATACGTTTGACCTCTGTCATTGGCAACAAAGAGTATATAACAAAGTATTGAGATGAACTTTTGTTATTGACCAAATACTTATTTTACCGAGGAATTTATCAGTTAATTCATTAAAAATCCTTCAATGTGATTTTCTGGATTTTTCTTCCCTCATTTTGTCTCTCATAGTTGAGGTATACCTATGATGAAAATTGGAGACCTCTCTCATCTTTTAAGTGGGAGAACTTGCACAATTGGTGGCTGACTAAATACTTTTTTTCCCCACTGTAGTTCCTATTCTTGCTCTACTTTCCATCAAATACAGTGCATTGCATCACAGATCTTCGATAAAAGAATAGAAAAGAATAGGCTTTATTGTCATTGTACAGTTGTACAGCACAACGAAACTGTGGGTGCTCCACCAGGCTACTGCGTAATAAAGTAAGTGAGAAGAAACTGAAATAAAACAGTTACAGAACACAGGATTAATCATACAACTGAAGTAAAAATAATAAATAGCCCATTGGTATTTACACAGGTACAGTAGTGGCTTTGCGGGTGGAACTATGTACATAAGAGTGCAGAGTGCAGAACACATAATTGAGTAAAATGGCCCAAGGATTATGGAAAATACGTACAGTAGTGATTTCACGGATGGTCAATATACATGAAAGTGAGGAGTGCAAAGACAGGTGAGTTATAGTGATAACTAAAAGGTCCTCAGTTCTGTGCATGTGAGCGTTCAGAGGGAGGGAGGTGGGGCCTCTGACTATTTGCAGTTCAGATGACTCAGGGGAAGAAACTGTTTGTCAGTCTGGAGGTGTGGGACCTCATCGATCTGAACCGTCGTCCAGAAGGAAGCAGGTCAAACAGGTGGTGGGAGGGATGTGAGGGGTCTCCTGTGATGGTCTTGTTCTGATGTTCGATAAAAATACGCAGCAAGTCTATTTTTAATAGATGCCACATCCAGCAAACAAGGAAATGCAGTGGTATCTACTGTATATCTAATAACTGCTTGTTTATTAAGCAGTTATTGAAGGACTTGTTTTTAAAGATGTACTGCAATAGATATAAAGCCCTTTACAAACAAATCTACATTGTTTGATAGGGTATCTTATGCCCTTTTTTCCCCCACGAAAAAAGCTTTCTTGGTCTTACAATTGCTTGTGAAAATCTTTTCCCTTTTCCTGCCCCTTCAACTGCCAGCATCTATGAATATTCTAATTAAGTCCACCCACATCCTGTGCACTAGAATGCTGATGCGCCGTCTCTCCTCGAGGACCATAGCACACAGAAGTCTGCAAGCTCACAAATTTGACCAGAAAACAATAGTACTGAAGATTTAATGTTTAAAAAGTTACTATCCACCTTATTCCTGGGGGTGCCGCTGGAGGAACGATTGTGGACAGAACTTCTGGTTTCATTTGACCCAGTGTAAAATCAGTCAGTTTGAATGCAGTAGCAGGGGCATTTAAAATAGCATTTTTAAAAGTTTTTCAAATTCATTTTAATGTATAGTCCGCATATGTGTTTTCCACTCAAGTGGCAGCTAATTTCAGCACTTGTAGTTTTTGTATTTTTGAATGTTTAGTTGTGTGACACTCCTCAGAGATAAGCACAGCTCAATCTGTGGCTTCTACAGCAATGAGTAGGTCATGCACTGAAAACTAAATCATTGTTCGTGAGATCGGTGGGACAGACACAGGACAGACACCAAGACAAGAGCCAGGTATGTTTTCACTTGTATGAATGTCACAGATCTGACGTTTTACCCCAAATTTGAAACACTCAAGCATGGTGTTGAATATATGCCGTGCTGTTATGAACTGCAGGCAACAAGGATGACACTTTCTTTGGTTGCTAGCGGCAAAGTCCCAGAAAACCGCAGAGTGTCTGGTATCATTTTAAAGCTTAGAAATTGTACTTTCTAAAAATACCTATGTTTTTGCGGAAGACATAACTCCCGACAGATCGAATGCGAGTTTTCAACCTAGCTAAAATATTGTTTACATTGTTAGCATCTTAGCAGCAGCACTAACTAATGGAGCTCCGGTGTACGAGGCCACTTTTTAAGATCATCTTTCCATCCTTCGATAGTCGTGGGAAGTGGTATGACCATGTTACTGTTTTGAGGTGCAAGAGGCCATGTTCCTGTATTTCTGATGCCGAAGTCATTGCTTTTTAACAAGAAAAGGGTCCCGTTTCAGTGACAACCATATGTTCTAAACTAGTACCGGAAGTTCAGAATCAGAATCAGCTTTATTGGCCAAGTATGCACAACACATACAAGGAATTTGACTTTGGCTAAAAACTAAGTTGCTACCACAATTCACGCAAGGCATCATGGTGCTTAGGAATAAGGTGGATACAATGCTGCCGTGATTGCGGAGGGTCCAAACAACCACTCAGCACTTGTGGAGCACACAAGCACCACAGCAAAGCGGCATATCACACACACTGGTCACCACCACTGTCCTCTGCCGGGACGCAAGCTACAAGCAGCCACCCAAAAGCAGACTGCAAGTCCCTACTGGTGCTTGTGTACATATAATATCCAAAACTTCAAAAGTTAACACCACTATGACTGTTTAAAGGAATGACCAGATTGACTGTATATCACATGCAACCACACTCCTCTCAGCAATCATTGAACAACACTACACATTCATTCCCTGCCCAGTCATCTCAGTTCGATCTCAACACACTCCCAAAGTGTTTTACTTTGCTGTACTGCATTGGGGCAAAACTGTCAAATGACCCCATCTGATTACATCTCTTTTGTCCTCTTGTACGATGTGCAGGAGCGTCTCTCCAAAAAAGTCTGAAAAAGTGGCACGCTGACCTCTACTGCCTACTTATTACAGTACCCTTTTTCATGGCTACATTGACAGAAGTGGTGAATTAAATTTGTGTTTATTTTAAAAACAAAGCCTTATCTTGAAATTTTTGCAAATTGAAAGTCAAGATAATATGGTGATACAATGATACAAGCCTTTAGTTCCATTTACTTTTGACCAGGTGAGCTGAAAAGCTGGTAACAGACAGATACACACATGCAACCACACAACCACACACAGATGCATCAATAGACTATCATATGCTTCCTTTGCACAGAGGCATAATAAATATATCTAGGCTTATCTGGATAATTGTGGATCATTTTCTCTCTAGCAGATTACCTATTTGACACAAGGCTTTGACATTTACTGTACGTAAAATCATACTGTTAGTAGGCTACCTACAGTGATGTGAAAAAGTGTTTGCCCCCTTCCTGTTTTCTCATTTTTTTTGTATGTTTGTCACACTTAAATGTTTCAAATCATCAAACAAATTTGAATATTTGACAAAGATAACACAAGTAAACACAAAATACAGTTTTTAAATGAAAGTGTTTATTATTTAGGGTAAAAAAAGTGAAAAAGTGATTACCCCCCCCCCCATTAAAACATAAATTAACTGTGGTTTATCACATCTTTGGAAAACTGAGTTCAATTTCTCTAGCCACACCCAGGCCTGATTACTGCCACAGCTGTTCTCAATCAAGAAATCACTTAAATAGGACCAGCCTGACAAAGTGAAGTAGACCAAAAGATCCTCAAAAGCTAAACATCATGTTGCGATCCAAAGAAATTCAGGAACAAATGAGAAACAAAGTAGTTGAGATCTATCTGTCTGGAAAAGGTTATAAAGCCATTTCTAAAGCTTTGGGACTCCAGCAAACCACAGTGAGAGCCATTATCCACAAATGGTGAAAACATGGAACAGTGGTGAACCTTCCCAGGAATGGCCGGCCAACCAAAATTACCCCAAGAGCGCAGCGACTCATCCAAAGAGGTGACAAAAGACCACAAAACATCCAAAGAAATGCAGGCCTCACTTGCCTCAGTTAAGGTCAATGTTCATGACTCCACCATAAGAAAAAGACTAGGCAAAAATGGCCTGCATCGCAGAGTTCCAAGACAAAAATCACTGCTGAGCAAAAAGAACATAAAGGCTCGCGTCAGTTTGGCCAGAAAACATTGATGATTCCCAAGACTTTTGAGAAAATACCCTGTGGACTGGCGAGACAAAAGTCCTGAAGGAGAGTGTCCGGCCATCTGTTTATGACCTCAAGCTGAAGTGCACTTGGGTTCTGCAGCAGGACAATGATCCAAAACACACCAGCAAGTCCACCTCTGAATGGCTTAAGAAAAACAAAATGAAGACTTTGGAGTGGTCTAGTCAAAGTCCTGACCTGAATCTGATTGAGATGCTGTGGCATAACCTTAAAAAGGTGGTTCATGCTCGAAAACCCTCCGATGTGGCTGAATTACAACAATTCTGTAAAGATGAGTGGGCCGAAATTCCTCCACAGCGCTGTAAAAGACTCATTGCCAGTTATCGCAAATGCTTGATTGCAGTTATTGCTGCTAAGGGTGGCCCAACCAGTTATTAGGTTTAGGGGCAATCGCATTTTCACACAGGGCCATGTAGGTTTGGATTTTATTCCCCCTTAATAACAAACGCCTTCATTTAAAAACTGCATTTTGTGTTTACTTGTGTTATCTTTGTCCAATATTTTAAATTTGTTTGAAGATCTGAAACATTTAAGTATGACAAACATACAAAAAAAGGGAAATCAACGCGGTGCGTGGTGGCGGAGTGGTTAGCATTGCGGCAGCACAGTAACTCACCCTTGGCCAGGGGATCCTGGGTTCGATCCCAGCCCCCAACCAACAGTGATCTGTGTGGAGTTTGCATATTCTCCCTGTGTCTGCGTGGGTTTACTCTGGGATTTCTCCAGTTTCCTCTCACATGACAAAAAAAACCCAAAACATGCAAGTTAGGTTAATTGGAGACTCTAAAGTGGCCCCAGCTGTGAATGTGTGTGTGAATGGTGAGAGGGTTGGGTGCTGCACCAGTGGCAGCCTCTTCCACTCATGTGGATGCCCTGTAATTTCCCCATTGTGGGATTAATAAAGGAATCTAAAAAAAAAAATAAAATAAAATAAAAAAATTGAATGTTCCTCATGCTAACACTAATACTGAGGATATAATATTGAATAGTATAGTTTTGTTGTCATTTAGGCTGCTATGATGATGATGATGATGATGATGATGATGAGGCATGTTCAAGGAAATTTGCTATTTTCCAGAGTCCATTGGTTTGGCCAATGGAGGCAGGCGAGGCAGTATGCAAACTAGTGAGCTAGCTAGCTAGCTGCCCTTTACAATGTCAAAGTGTTAGAGCAACAGCAGAATATAACTTGGAACAATCAATGGAAAATGATTGAGAAAAATTAAAAACCTTATTGCTGAAGGTTGCCATGATTTTTTTTTTTTTTAGATTCTCAACTGTTTCTCTTCTGTGCCTTACTATGGCAATGTAATTTGAATTCATGAGTTTTTCTAAGGACCCGAATGCTTCCCTTTGGGTTCAGATTGACTTTTTCCCAACCAGTTGTGTGCAAAAAAAGGAGTATCTGTCTGTTAGTTGGTGTGCAAAGCAGCTTTAGTTGATACTGTGTAAAGTATTTATGCATTGTACAGTAAGTAAGAGAAATGTAACAATTCATAGTTTGTCACTGACAATAATTGTTAACTTTGACTTTGATAATTTTTGCAAAAATCCACAACATGCAACCTGCTAATTGTGAAAGTGTCAATATCTGGACATGGCTATGCTTATGCCCTCACTATATGTTGTCATTTTTTTCTCTGTGATGTTCAGGACATGAGTTCAGCCATTTCCTTGCCCTCAATTTATTATGTTCCTCTGTGTTTTATTTTCATTCCTGCCATGCACTTCGGTTTAGTATATTGTTTCTCAGATTTTGCTCAAATTGTCTGTGTAGCCCCGCCTATCATGTTCTTAATACCGGTTGTCTCGGTCTCCCTGTGTGTTTGTAATTGACCTTAATTGTTCTTCCCACCTGTTCTGTGTTCCCTGATTGCCTTCCTGGTTTATTTAAGTCCTGTGCTGCATTGGTTCTGTTTGGCTGTCTTTGTATTGTCACTTATTTGTCTCCTGGATTGTCTCCCATATTATCTATCTTCAGTCTCAGTTCTAGTTTAATCTTGTCGTGCATCCCAGTTTATGTTTATTAGTCTTGTCCGGCTAGTTGTTTGTTTGTTTTTTTTCGGCCCACGAGATGTCTTTATTTTCTGTTTTGTAATAAATCATTTGAACTTAAGGTGTGGCGTTTGGACCTGCAGCCGTATGTCTTGGACACTCGGGTAAAGAGAGGTGCAGAGCTGTCAACTGATCACCACCTGGTGGTGAGTTGGATCTGATGGCAGGGGAGGATGCCATTCAGACCTGGTAGACCCAAACGTATAGTGAGGGTGTGCTGGGAACGTCTGGCTGAGGCCCCTGTCCGGGAGGTCTTCAACTCCCACCTCCGGAAGAACTTCAACCACATTCGGAGGGAGTCTGGAGACATGGAGTCTGAATGGGGCATGTTCTCCACCTCTATTGTTGAAGCAGCGGCCCAGAGCTGCGGCTGCAAGGTTGTTGGGGCATCTCATGGTGGCAACCCCCAAACCAAGTGGTGGACACCAGTGGTGAGGGGGCTATTAAGGTGAAGAAGGAGTCCTATTGGGCTTGGTTGGCTTGTGGGACTCCCGAAGCAGCTGAGGTGTACCGGCAGGCCAAGCGGACTGCAGCTCGGGTGGTTGCTGAAGCAAATACTCGGGTATGGGAGGAGTTCGGTGAGGCCATGGAACAAGACTTTCGGTCGGCCTCGAAGAGATTCTGGCAAACTGTCCGGCGGCTCAGGAGGGGGAAGCAGCTCCCTGTCCACACTGTGTATGGTGCGGATGGGGCACTGTTGACTTCGACTGGGGATATCGTCGGGCGGTGGAAGGAATACTTTGAGGATCTCCTCAATCCCACTGATACGCCTTCCACAGAGGAAGCGGGGCTTGTGGACGAGGGGGGGGACTCGCCTATCACAGGGGCTGAGGTCGCCAAGGTGGTTAAAAATCTCTTTAGTGGCCGGGCCCCGGGGGTGGACGAGATTCGCCCTGAGTACCTCAAGGCCCTGGATGTTGTAGGGCTGTCATGGTTGACATGCCTCTGCAACATTGTGTGGAGGTCGGGGGCAGTACCTTTGGCATGGCAAACCAGGGTGGTGGTTCCTCTCTTCAAAAAAGGGGACCGGAGGGTGTGTTCCAACTTTAGAGGGATCACACTCCTCAGCCTCCCTGGGAAGGTCTATGCCAAGGTACTGGAGAGGAGGGGCCGGCCGTTGGTCGAACCTCGGATCCAGGAGGAGCAATGTGGTTTTCGTCCTGGCCGTGGCACATCGGACCAGCTCTTTACCCTCTCGAGAATTCTCGAGGGTCTGTGAGAGTTTGCCCAACCAGTTTACATGTGTTTTGTGGACTTGGAGAAGGCATTCGACCACGTCCCTCGTGGTTTTTTTGTGGGGGGTGCTTCGGGAGTATGGGGTATCGGGCTTGTTGTTATGAGCTATTCGGTCTCTGTACCACTGTTGTGAGAGTTTGGTTCGTATTGCCAACACTCGATCGGACACATTCCCAGTGAGAGTTGGACTCCGCCAGTGCTGCCCTTTGTCACCAATCCTGTTCATAATTTTTATGGACAGGATTTCTCGGCGCAGCCAGAGAACAGTGGGTGTCATGCTTGGTGACCACAGGATCTCATCTCTGTTGTTTGCAGATGATGTTGTCCTGTTGGCTTCATCTATCCCTGTGCTGTTGCAATCCTGGAATTTCCCCATTGTGGGACTAATAAAGGCTTATCTTATCTTATCTTATCTTATCTTATCCAGCAATGACCTACAGTTCTTGCTGGGACGGTTTGCCGCTGAGTGTGAAGCGGCTGGTATGAGAATCAGCACCTCCAAGTCCGAGTCCATGGTCCTCAGCCGGAAAAAGGTGTATTGTCCTCTCCGGGTTGGGGTCAGACTCCTGCCCCAAGTGGAGGAGTTTAAGTATTTTGGGGTCTTATTCATGAATGAGGGGAGAATTGAGCGAAAGATTGACAGACGGATCAGAGCAGCATCTGCAGTGATGCAGACGTTGTATCGGTCTGTTGTGGTGAAGAGGGAGCTGAATTCTAAGGCAAAGCTGTTGATTTACTAGTCACTCTACGTTCCTACTCTCACCTATGGTCACGAGCTTTGGGTAATGACCGAAAGAACAAGATCACGGATACAAGCGGCTGAAATGAGCTTTCTCCGTAGGATTGCTGGACTCACCCTCAGAGATAGGGTGAGGAGCTCAGTCATCCAGGAAAGGCTCAGAGTAGAACCGCTGCTCCTCCACATTGAAAGGATTCAATTGAGGTGGTATGGGCATCTGATTAGGATGCCTCCTGGACGCCTCCCACTTGAGGTGTTTCGGGCACGTCCCACTGGGCGGACACCCCGGGGCAGACCCAGGACTCGGTGGAGAGACTATATCTCCCAGCTGGTCTGGGAACCCCTTGGTATCCTCTCTGAAGAGCTGGAGCAGGTGGCTGGGGAGAGGGAAGTCTGGGCTTCTCTGCTTGAACTGCTGCCTCTGTGACCGGACCTTCGGAAAAGCTGTAGAAGATGGATGGATGGTGTGGCGTTTGGGTCCTGACTCCTATCTAAAACCGCCCCCTGACAGAAAGCTCTGTGTGTGTGTGTGTGTGTGTGTGTGTGTGTGTGTTCAATCCTGGTGCTCTGAGTGTGAATCACACATCATGTGAGTTCAGGCTGTGGGTCATCAATAAAAGGCCTGTGTATGTGTTCAGCTGGGTAATTTGTGCCTAAATGACAGGATACACAGCTTCCATAATCCACATTTGTTGAAGGCAATGGGCAGACACTACACGATGTATTGTGTCTGCACAAACCACACAACCCTAGCAAGCTGACAGAAATACAGATGTCTGAAAAGACGCTACCATTCACCTTGTGATGAGGATATTTACATCACCCTTGTATTGTCCAACTCTGCTACATTTCTATTTATCTACATTTGGAAAGTTCTAAACACTTTACAAATATCCAGTATGAGTTGAGAGAATGTCTTGATGACATTAATCCAACACAGTCCTCAGGCTGAAAACCTACAGCATAGGCTAAACTGTAAATACAGAGCATTTTTCTTCAGTAATGAATGCTATAAGGAGCTTCCACTTTCTGTTTCTGTTTTTCTTTTGCATTTGTTGTGTTATTAAACACAACAAATGTATTATTATAACACTATTGTTATAACACTATTATAACACTATAATTATAACACTATTATTATAACACTTGTGTTATTTTTGATAACACAATTGTTATTAAAAATAATCATGCTAATAATCAAATGGCTTTCTTTTCTTATCAATCAATAACTATACTAGTCTGTTGCTATAAATCTATTACAGTTGCTCACATTCTGTATAATATCTAATATAATTCCCTTTTTCAATTACAGGCTCAATTGGCCATTTATAAAAGTAGATAGATAGATAGATGTACTTTATTGATGCCAAATTGGGAAATTGCAGGTTGCAGTTAGGTCCATTCTAGTGCTGCATTCTTCAGCCATACAGCCAGGATAAACAACATGCTTCTCACCATGTTGTAATTACTCTAAGTGCATGTTTACGTATGAGAATCTCTCCATGCATAAATATCCCGTGTCCATCCACCGATAGAAATCTTTTCCTGGGTTCTGTTATGTAACTGATTCTCCTCTCTGATGCCCTCCGGCTGACCCCAGCTACTGCTATCGCTGAAGTTGTTTAAGTGTTTAGGACTGTGATGATCAGCCAGCGCCTGGAATTTGTCACATGAAACACATCTGTGTAATGGTTTCTATTTAAAGTTTACTATCTAGATACTACAAATACTCAAAGCCAAAGTTGGCAATAAAGCCAAGTGGTGATTCCAGGGTGGAAAAGTATATTTACTGGGCCTCTCTAAAATCAAGCCTTTCAGTAGTAAAAATACAGTACATATTACCTCCTCCCAGCTGCAGATGAACAATACCATTTCCATTTCCTCTGCTGCGGCTTGTGCACCCTGTCACGCCTCACAAGGCCGAGGCTGAAGGGGGCAAGGCAAGTGTGCGTCTTTTGGGTCACGGTTTCCCATGATGTTTTTGTTGGCCTTAGCAGATGACTTCCCTTGGCCCCTGCATTGTGAGGGTGGCCATCCTGCTCTTGGGGTCAGTGTTAACAGTAGTTGCCAGTAGGTTTGGGGGACAAAAGCCTTTGCTCTCTCCTGAGAATAGTCTCCTCAGTAAGCGAATGCTATAAAACTAGCAATGCTGTCAGATTCACTGCTTTTACAAGATGTGAATGCCCTGGACTGCTGGTCAGGTTTAGGCAAGTGTTACATGTCTTGCATGCACAAGTCAAGTCTGAGACATATCCACACTTTGCAAGCTAGAATTGTGTGAAAGTACCAAATTACCCCTTAAGGCTCTGGAATCTCTTCTGAGCGTTTTGTCCTTTGGGTTCAACAGAATGAAGTGGGACAGCCTAAAAGCCTGCACTGTTTTCTCAGTGCAACAGTATACTTGTATTATTCTTTACAATATCCACTTTCTTCTTTAGTTTTGACAACCCATCCTCCCAACCCCCTCCGCTTCTGTCCTGTCTTTGTTTGCTTCATATATTACATTTTTTCCCTCCTTGCTTGTGACATATGGAAAGAAAAATCTAAAACTTGTGAGGTTCAACTGTCACCCACCCCCACCATCCATATAGGTTTTCAGTTCTTCATTTCTTTGTTACGTTTGGTAAGAATAAACTAATCAAGTGGAAGAAGATGGAAAAAAAATCATTTAATGCTTCCCTTAAACATGTGACCTCCGCTCGGTTCACAGCTGAACATAATTTGGGCCTACAGGCTGGTGGATGGCTGACGCAAACTTTCCTCCTCCTCCTCCTCCTTCCTCTTATCTCTGGGGGTGGGCTAGGCCTTGGGCTGGTGTGGGACTAAAGACCAATGAATGAATGGCTTGAGCTAACTAGAAGTTAGAAGATCGTGCTAGAAGTCCACTTCTTGTTAGATGGGACCATGTTTTCCTTTTGTCTGTTTATTCTGGGGAAGGAAAAAAAAAGAAACATTCACTCACAGAATCATTACAAAAAATTGGACCCCATGGGACAGTTGCTTTATGTTATGGTTTTTATGTCATCTACTAAAGTACTTTTTTCCCCTGACGTTACGTTCTCACTGCCAGCTAGGACAATAATTTGTGGAATTTGGGTGAATTAGGCTCTCATTCCCTACATAGTTGGGGGGAAGGAAAAGAAGTGTCAGGTTTAGCTAACGGGGGGGGGGGGGGCAGGCATCCATCCATCTTCTTCCGCTTAATCCTTTTCGGGTCGTGGGGGGGCTGGAGCCTATCCCAGCATCTTTGGGTGAGAGGCAGGGTACACCCTGGACAGATCGCCAGTCCATCGCAGGGCCAACACAGAGAGACAGACAACCATTCACTCTCACATCCATACCTAAGGACAATTTAGAATCCCCAGTTGATGCCAACTAACCAAACTTGTATGTTTTTGGCATGTGGGAGGAAATGGGAGAAATCCCGGAGTAAACCCACACAGACACGGGGAGAATGCTCAGGAAATGTTTAACAGCCCATGGATACCTTTAAGTATCCCAGCACACACTTTCATGTGTGGACAATTTGGCAGAATATGTACATATATATACTTAGGTATGTTTTGTTTATGTTATACAGAAGGGTGGCAAAGCATTCACTGATGCCTGTGTGGGTTTTTGTAGAATAAAGGTGTAAATACAACAGGAGTTGGCCCCAATCTGTGCTGCTTTCTTGTGGTAACGTCAGCTTTTCCAGCAAGAGGCTGATGCCTTTTGCTCAATGCCAGCCCTCCACTAGTGTTTATAGGCACTGTGGTGCTGGGGCTCTTATTCACTCATATGGATGATATTTCTTGCTTTATTCCACGTGGATCTGGTCTCAATAAACTCTGACAAATGGTGCCTCACACTATGTACTGGGAGTACTCATCTGCTAAAGTAAAGACGTAGTTAGGTAAGTATGTAGCAAGATATGCAGGAAATCAAAGATGCTTAAGATCAGAAAAGCTAAAATAAATTTCTAGAACTCCATGAAGTTTTGAGATGTGAGATTATTTAGTTGTGACCACATTCATGTATAAGGCATGTTGGTAATGTATGAACAACCTCAAAACATGGGCAGATTTACAGGCAGCAGTATAGTTTATATGCAAGAAACCTTACAGTAAAATCCCTAATGTTTTAAGTTAATAATCATTATAATCTCCCTTGTTTTAACACTTGGGTTGATCTGTGTTGTTGGATGACATTTTGTTCTTACTGTGTGTGAAGTAATTTTAGTCCTACCCTTTTAACGCTACCCTGGGGTGTTAAACAGTCGTGGAAAATCAAAGTGGTCAAAATCGTGTCAAATTGCTAGGTTTGATATTGGCTTAAAATGGGTTTGAAATAGATTGCAGCCAACATAAGATACATGTAAGTAGAAAAATCTCTATTACTTTAAGTTATTCTTATGTTTGTGAGTTACTATACTATGAGTTCATCCTTAGAAATATTTTAGATTAATTAATTAAATTAATAAAAAGGCAACACTGTTTTTCCAAAGAAATAATTGGTCTCAAGCACTGGTTTTGCACATTGCGATCTCTTATCTCAGAGTACCCCAGAAAAACCCAGAGTTAAGTCTGAACTTATACCCATAATCCTGCTTCATAGTATAGACTGTCAATCTGAAAGTGGTCTCACCAGTATATTCCAAATCAACTTAAGTACTTTAGGATGTGTAGTTTTTAATATTTTCCATATGTTTTCTCATAATCCCACATTAGTTAGGAAACCTCATTTGTGTTTATTATTGCTGGCGAGATCTATCATCCAGATTCAGTTTGGTGGGATGCGCCACAACTCGTGAGGTCTGTTTTTCTGCAGCTCTGTGTAGAAACAAGTTTTAGCAGCAACAGAAATAAGACAAATTTCTGCAACTACAGGAACTATAGGATAAAATCTTCTTTTTTTTTACAGTATATCCATCCACGTGTATTTTGACACTGTCATAGTTTTAAAGGTAAGCTCCTCTAATTTTGTCTTTCTTCATTTGTCCATGCAGGATGCCAGCTTCTAGCACCATGACTGGTGGGAGGGCCCTGCTGCTCTGTACAAACACTGACAACTGTATCTACCAATCAGTGCACGGGTAGGTGCCCCACAACATCACTAAATTCATTTGCCAATTTCTTTCTAAATTGTACTGTATTAATTGAGTGAAAGGGTCCAATATACTAAATGTTTGCATGTACAAAATCAAGTACAGACTTGATGTTGCTTGCAAAAAAAACAGCCCAACTTCATTTGCCAAGGCAGCACAATGAGGGTTGTGTGTTTTAGATGAGCAAACTAGTGCTCTGTGTGGATTTTGCATTTTTGCTGTAACAAATATGCATTGTGGGGCCTTTTGCCCAAGGAAGAAATGCAGATACATTTATTGAGAACATGCAGTGTGAACTATCAAAACTGGTACTGGCCCTATGTATCCAACCAAACAGGAAAATAAAAGATGTTGTGATTAGTGGTGCTATATCACTTCTTATCACCTGCCCTCTGATTTTGACACTGATGGTCATCATATTTTGCCTGATAGGTTAAAGCACTGAGCAGGCAAATCTGGGTTGGCTTTGGACTGGTTGTCTTCTTATCTGTCCCAGCCATCGTTTTCTGTGGCTCTTCCCTGGTTCATGTCTTCTTCCACTTCTCTCTCTTGTGGTGTGCCACAGGGTTCTGTTTTGCACCCTTTGTTGTTTCTATTATATTTATTCCCTCTTCGGCACATCTTGAGCACTTTTAAAGGTGCAAGAGATAGCATTCTGACTTCCTGGCCAGTAGATGTTGCATTCACTGTTGACTCACAATAATCTCGTACCGGTTGCCAGGTAGAGAGATAAACAGCACTTCCTGAAGGCTAACGTCAAAATACTGAAGACTGCTAAAATCTCAGACCTTTGGTGACTATGAGCCAGACACAGCATGTCAAGCAAGGACTCTTGTGGAATAAAATCATGAATTTAACATAATCTCCTCTGATGCGTATCTCCAGTAAACATTTTTTAAATAACTATATCATATAGTGTTATTGACAGTAATGTTTATGTCACACAGCAGTGGTCGAACAGGATAGTGCTTTAGTTTTGACAACATAATTATGACAACACTTTAGTTCAGATTGTAAGGACTTTGACTGCTGTTAGTTATTGTGTGGTTTTTGTAAATATTTTGTATCACACTTTTATGGTCTGTTTATGTTCATCCGTTTTAACTACGTGGACTTAAAAAAAATGGTTGTTGCTATTAAGCTCCAGCAGTCATTTATGTCAGTTCCAGTTCATTTTGGGTTGTAAATGTGTCTTGTTTTTATTGTTTTAAAATATATAAATAAATGTTGTGAAATGTGGGATGCCTGAATTCATTTGTACCCTTTCAGTTACTTGTATAAGATTAGATTAGATTAGATTAGATTCAACTTTATTGTCATTACACATGTATGAATACAAGGTAACGAAACACAGTTTAGCATACATATAAGATGAAATCTCTTGTTGATTCAGTGTGACAAATTCTCAAAGTAATAGTCTACCTTACCTCTGCAAAACTAAAGTGTTTTTAACCTTTGTATAACGTAGTGATAAACAAGAACCTAAAATATACTGTATGTATTATATATATATATATATATATATATATATATATAACATTTGTCGAAGACCCTTTGACCTTGTACCTCAAGATTGAAGTTAGGCTCACCAGCTTGCAGTTCCTAGAGGAATTTTTCCTCATAGGAAATTCTGTCACATGTATGTGTGTGCTTGGTGACTTGAGGGTTAACCCAGCTCCACTGTCTACATATACCAGGCGACCTCCGCTCACCTGTATACCAGACCTCTGACTGAGTGACCTGTCCAGTCAGACACCTGGAATATCCCCTTGGTATTAACGACAGCCCCTCATGGTCTCACTTTGCTCTTGTTAATCTGGGCGAATGCTGAAGATCTGGAAAATTGATCTATAGGAGGTCTGTTTTAAAAACACCTTAAAGAGTAACCTTCAAAAACTCATAAAAAATGTAACACCTCTTGTAGAAAAATACCTTCTTGAAAAACAACCAGGAAAGATGGACACTGAATCAGTGATCTCACAAACTCCCATACTGTCTTTTAATATGTTGTAGTATTTATTGAAGATCTGCTGTCATCTCTGCTGGAGTCCGAGTTCCACCCTATGCAGGACATACTGAATGCACTGAGGAGCTCATTTAGCAGCAGACTACATCATCCCAGGTGCACAACCGAGAGGTTTCGCAGGTCCTTCCTACCAACGGCTGTCAGACTGTACAACCTAAGCAGGGCTGCTCGCAGAGATAGCAAAAAGACGTAACAACCTAATAGTTTTTTGAATGCAAAAGATGCAATAGACTTACACAATGGTCCCCTCCGACATACAACTAGGAAAATACCGGTCGCTATGGAGGTGAGAATATGTATGGGCACATAATCATACCATGTAGGATAACTAAGTAGACGGTTGTGCTGTTTCATCCCATCTAGCAACAATGCTCTGCACTGTGTGTGTTTATACATTTACATATTTATTCCATCTAGCTACAATGCTCCGCACTGTGCGTTTATATATCTACATATTATTCCATCTAGCTACATTGCTCCGCACTGTGTTTATATATTTACATATTTTTTCCACCTAGCTGCAATGCTCCGTACTATGTGTTTATATATCTACATATTATTCCATCTAGCTACATTGCTCCGCACTGTGTTTATATATTTACATATTTATTCCATCTAGCTGCAATGCTCCATACTGTGTGTTTATATACTCATATATTTATCCCATCCAGCTACAATGCTCTACACTGTGTGTCTGTGTGTATATATATGTATATTTATAGTAATATGTACATATGTATATTAGCTGCTCGTGCTTGCTTGCCTTTTTTTTTTTTTCTTGCCTTCTGATTGTTGCTCTGAGTGTTGCTATCATTGTGCTGTTGCAATACTGGAATTTCCCCGTTGTGGGACTAATAAAGGCTTATCTTATCTTATCTTATCTTATCTGCAAAGCTCAGCCAAAAAGGATATACTTGCATAAAAACAGTCAATTAAATCAAAATGATAAAATTCAAAATCAACCCAAAACTGACTGAAACACCTTAATTCAAAAAGTTGGTAGTTGTAAAATCAATCATTTGATCAAAAAATGAAATCATTCAAAAATATAAAAATGTTTCGAATGGCTCTTGCGAGCCATTAATAAGAGCCAAGGGCCAACCGGTGAGTTTGCGTAATTTATTAATAATAAGGGAAAAGGAACACAACAAAGGAAAAGAGCCTCGTGGGGCAAAACACAAATAATATAAGAGGTACACTTACGGATGACAGAGAGAAGAGAGGAGGGCTGGAGCCGGACGTAGGGACTCCAGCCTAATCCACAGCGAGAGGTACGTGTGGATATGCGAGGTCGCAGCCCTGAGCAATCAGGGCCGTTCCCTTATATAGTGGTTGACAGTGCCTCAGCTGATGAGAGGTAATTGGCCTCCAGCCGTCCCATGGAACTTGACAGCCGGAAGCCTGCTGAGATGCTGTCATAGCAAAAGCTGGGCTGAGATGATGTATGGCCTGAGTGCGGACGACATCGGCGCACAGGCCATGACAGGACCTCCCCCTCAAGGCCGGGCTCAGAACGGCCAGTAACACCCAAGCCCCCCCACCCCCCCTAGGGTGGGTGGATGGGGCGCAGGCCAGGAGGGAATGAGTCAGAAAAAGAGGAAGAAAAAAACCCCCCACAGCACTGACAGGGAACAAATGAAGCAATTACAGAGTATGGGAGAGAGAAGAAAAAACCCCCCACAGTACTCCATAAAATGCGGACAATATGCAGACAGGACCCAACAAAAAAAAAGCAACAACAGGAGGCCTATAACTAAAACACAGAGGCTCCTAAGGCGTAATATGGCAGATACAAAACATCCCTCAAACAGGAGAGGGGAAGAACAAAAAGACACGCTAACTGCAATAGGACTACAAGAAATCATAATATCACACCTGTACACTCACAAAATCACAAAGGAACCAAAGGCACAGGAATGACAGGCGAGATAACACAGTTCGGAGGGGAAGGGTCTCCCCGCACCCAGCGTCCAAACCGCCAACAGGGGTAACGGGAAGAGTTCAGGCGGCCTACCCGAATCCCAGGCCAGGAAAAACAGTGCTTCAGGTGGCCGGACCAGGCCACCGAATAGAGTCCAGTGGGTCGGGTGGCCGGCTCAGAGAGCCAAATGGGCGCGACAGTCCTTCTGGCGGCCGACCCGCGTCGCTCGGCCACCAGGACCGCAGGGGAGAGAAAGGCAACGGCTTCTCTGTAGAGGGGAATAGCGAGGCCGAGCCGGGCCGAAAGTGAGAGGTCCATACGGCACCTGGTGGAGAAGGCTTGGGGGGAAGATGAGGGTGAAGATGAGGATGAGGGTGAAGATGGGGGAGAAGATGAGCCGGTCCAGTGTCCAGTGGCAGGGGATCTGCAGCTCCCTCACCGAACTTGGATCCTGCTGGTGCTGCACCCTCGTCGGACCCCGATTGGGTCACGGTTGCACCCGCGATGGACCCCGATTGGGTCACGGTTGCACACGCGTCAGACCCCGACTGGGTCGGCGCCACACCAGAACCGACCTCCAACCCCGGACCCGGAACCTCAGGCACAGCGGGCGAAATCAGCTCCTCACCGGCGACCCTGGGAGAAGGCTCGGGAGAGAGAGAAGAACCGGGATCAGGATCACCGGCAGTGCCAGAGCCCGGCGAGACAAGCTCGGACGCAGCGGGCGGCTGCACCCGGCTCGTCTCCCCAAAAGACAGGCAAAAATGCTCTAGAAAGGAAAGGAGAAAGACAATACAGAGCACTTGCCTGATCTCAGGTTCTGACGCCATCCAGGACTCCGATGATCCGGGCTCAGACGGCAGGGGGTTGTCATAAGGCTCCCACTCAGCTACGTGGGGCTCCGCAGCTGGCATGATGGTGTCCGCAGCCTCTGGATCCTCTGGCACCGATGCCCACACCGAAGGCCCACACGGCGTAGTGGCAGGGGACCTTCGACCCGCTGGACCGGACTGCTCGTCCGTGGAGACCTGGGGATGCTTCCTCATTGGCGCAGGTTCCATGCTGCAGTCCGCTCTCCCCCTCTGCCCACGACGTGGCTGCGGGACCGAAACCAGGCTCTCCAGAACCGCAGGCCCCCTCCTTATCCGGCGATGTTGGCCTGGAGTCAAGGACCGCTCAGCGGAGGGAGACACAGAGGATGCAGGATTAACAATTAAAGCCACAGCAGGTGGTGGGAGCTCGGGGGACTGCGAACCCCGAACTCCACCCCCAGGAGTCTGACAAGGCAAATCACAATAACGAGAATATGGATGAATTTGGACTTGCCTGTCTCCTGGAGGCTGGATGGTGCCTGCTGTAGCGGACATTGCTCCTCCCTTTCCCCGCCGGACGGTGACAGAGGGCCCCCTGGGAGGACGAGGGGGAGCCGCTTGAGAAGGTTCCAGGATGGGGCTCGCCAAAACAGGACTCCAGGCACACACAGCAGCCGGGAGAGGCGTCGAGGAGGAGGGGGCGTCAGCCGAAATGAGCCGGGCACGGAGCACTGGCGGGACAGCAGGAGAAGATGGCCCGGGAGATGAGGCTGTGGGGATTCCCCTCTGACGAGGCGCAGGAGGGACAGCTGTGTGGGGGATTGAGCCCTTGCGGCGACCCGGAACTGGATCCGGACGGGATTCAAGCTGAGGTTGACGGCCAGTGTGATGACGGTTTCCTGCAGGGGGCGAGGCGAAGGTGAAGTCCGGGAATCGCCGCTCCTGTGCAGAAACAGAGGCGAGGAGATCGGCGAACTCAGGGAAGTCACTTAACTCAGGATTCCTCTCCACCAGTCTGACTGTCACCATCACGTGTTTAATGATTTCAGATGGATGCACAGCGGAGCGAGCAGCAGCCACTCGGTCCCAGATATTGATTGCTGTCAGCTGCAGCTCCTCTGGGGGAATCCCGACTGACGTCATGCTCGATGGGGGAAGACCCCTGGATGGTGCGAACTCCCGGGCCGTAACGGAGGCAGGAGTGGGATCCTGAAGCGAGGGGCGACAATTCCTCCTCTTCGGCTTCCTGCCGGCATTTCCCTCCAGCCCACGAAGTATCTCGCGCTGTGCAGCGATGTCATCTTTCCTCACGCTTACCTCAGGGTGATTAGCGAAGCAAGGAAGATGATTAAGAATGTCCTCAGCTTGGTCCAGGTACCGGGGCACGTCGCTGTTGAAGTTGAGGAGGGAGGCGGTGATGAGGATTTGATCGACACACTCAAGAGCATCTGCCAGATCGTCGCTCTGACTCTGAGTGCGGGCCCTCCGTGACGGCATGTCTCCAGCACGGTACCGAGACAGGTAGGAACAACAGTCCAATTAATGCAAACTCATGGTAGCTGGCAACTCACTGGCTGCGAGCTCTTGCAAGCCATTAATAAGAGCCAAGGGCCAACCGGTGAGTTTGCGTAGTTTATTAATAATAAGGGAAAAGGAACACAACAAAGGAAAAGAGCCTCGTGGGGCAAAACACAAATAATATAAGAGGTACACTTACGGATGACGATGAGAGAAGAGAGGAGGGCTGGAGCCGGACGTAGGGACTCCAGCCTAATCCACAGCGAGAGGTACGTGTGGATAATGCAAGGTCACAGCCCTGAGCAATCAGGGCCGTTCCCTTATATAGTGGTTGACAGCGCCTCAGCTGATGAGAGGTAATTGGCCTCCAGCCGTCCCATGGAACTTGACCGCCGGAAGCCCGCTGAGACGCTGTCATAGCAAAAGCTGGGCTGAGATGATGTATGGCCTGAGCGCGGACGACATCGGCGCACAGGCCATGACAAAAAATTCAAAAATCACCAGGATCAGCCAAGAAAATCAAAATTTAACCCCTTGCACTCTGGTCAATTTCCCTAAAAACGCCTAAAAATAACATACCCAAAGTAAATCAAAAGCTGTTCTTCAACCCTTTGCAGCATCTTCATGGGGTTGGTCTCATTTAAAAGAAAACACTTTGAATTTTTTGGCAAAACAGTCATAATCTCTCCAAGTGCTCCTGCCACTGAGTAACAGTCATCTAAACATACTGAACTTGAAGAAAATAAATTTCGCCTGGGTGTTTTTTTTGGATACAAATGCTTGCAAATAACACACAGCTGTCAGATCCGGGCTGGAAAATGCAACAGAAATGTAGAACCAAGTGTTATCCAGCTGAGGTCAAAATTTTGTAACAATACCACAAAAAATGAATATATTACACAGCTTTTTCCTCAGGTTGTTCCCAGGCGTTTTTGAAAAAACGTCTATAACTTTTGAATGATTCAATATAGAAGCTTCATCTTGGGCTCTAATGAAAGGTGAAGGGCTGTGTGTGTGTGTGTGGGGGGGGGGGTTGTTTATTCTTTCATGAATGAATGAATGAACAAACAAGCCCCCCACACACAAAGAAGCATGCCATGTAAAAAATATGTGGCTTTTTTTTACAAGAAAAAAATAACCTACAGTGCACTAAAAATTATACTAAAATATCTGTAATGTAGAAGATAACAACTCCCCCCCCCACCCCCGCTACAGAGGACGGACATCGCCCATCGCTACATGACGGACCGCGGTGACGGTGCGCCGCGGTCTACTACGCACAGTTGTACTAAAATATCTGCAATAATATCTGCAATCCGCTACAGAGGAGTAGCGGGGGGGGGGGGGGGGCGTTCACGGTCCGTCATGTTGCAATGACGCACAGTTGTAATTTACCGATCGGTCAAAAGTCATTTTGATTACAATTTTGAGGGATAAAGAATAATTTAGCTTATAACACTTACCTGTCCACAACAGCAGTGTCGCTGGCAAATGGTGGTTTAGCACTGTGGCAGCACAGTTTTACCCTCGGCCGGGGGACCGCGGGGATCATGAGATCGTGGGTTCGATCCCAGCCCCCGACCAACAGTGAGCTGTGTGGAGTTTGCGTGTTCTCCCCGTGTTGCGCGGGTTTACTCCGGGATTTCTCCGGTTTCCTCCTGCATACCAAAAACATGTAGGTTTAGGGCGCTCGCGCACGCAGCGACCAGCAGCCGGTGGCTTGTCACCAGACTGCAAACCAAGTCTACCTACGGGTACAAATAAGTAACAAAAAAAAAAAAAAAAAACTTCTCTTCCTCATTGTCAGACGAACATGACGCTGGTCCGCTTGTTACGGACTCGTGGTTTTGGTCACGCGACCCGATCAAACCATGATTCCATTATTGCAGTTTTGCGCTTCCATGATTGCGGTTTTGCCGAACGATTTTTCAAAACGGATAAGAACAGTAGTAAGAAAAAAAAGACTGGTGAATGCATGTGTGTCATCCAGCGGCTTACACAAAACAGATTTTACGCACGGGACGCACGCTTTCAATCCCTCACAATTCTACACACAATACCACATAATGACAATGTGAAAAAAGTTTTTTTTTTCAAATTTATTAAAAATAAAAAACTAAGAATTCACATGTACATAAGTATTCACAGCCTTTGCTCAATACTTTGTTGATGCATCTTTTGCAGCAATTACAGCCTCAAGTCTCTTTGAATATGATGCCATAAGTTTGGCACACCTGTCTTTGGGCAGTTTCACCCATTCCTCTTTGCAGGACCTCTCAAGCTCCATCAGGTGGCATGAGACGCGTCGGTGCACAGCCATTTTCAGATCTCTCCAGAGATAAGTAATGTTTTAGTGTGTCCATTTTTTTGTTTTTTCTAATCAGTAGTTATCTTTGTATGATAGCTCGTTGTCCTTCAAGTCTGGGCTCTGGCTGAGCCACTCAAGGACATTCACAAAGTTGTCCTGAAGCCACTCCTTTGATATCTTGGCTGTGTGTTGTGTGTCGTTATCTTGCTGAAAGATGAACCGTCATCCCAGTCTGAGGTCAAGAGTGCTCTGGAGCAGGTTTTCATCCAGGATGTCTCTGTACATTGCTGCATTCATCTTTCCCTCTATCCTGACTAGTCTCCCAGTTCCTGCCACTGAAAAATAACAGCATGATGCTGCCACCACCATGCTTCACTGTAAGAACGCCAAAGATATCAATCTTTGTCTCATCAGACCAGAGAATTTTATTTCTCATGGTCTGAGAGTCCTTCAGGTGCCTTTTGGCAAACTCCAGGCAGGCTGCCATGTGCCTATTACTGAGGAGAAGCTTCCGTCTGGCCACTCTACCATACAGGCCTGATTGGTGGATTGCTGCAGAGATAGTTGTCCTTCTAGAAGGTTCTCCTCTCTCCACAGAGGAACGCTGAAGTGCTGACACAGTGACCATCAGGTTCTCGGTTTCCTCCTTGACTAAGGTCCTTCTTCCCCGATTGCTCAGTTTAGATGACCGGCCAGCTCTAGGAAGAGTTCTGGTTGTTCCGAACTTCTTCCATTTACAGATGATGGAGGCCACTGTGCGCATTGGGACCTTCAAAGCAGCAGAAATTTTTCTGTACCTTTCCCCAGATTTGTGCGTTGAGACAATCCTGTCTCAGAGGTCTACAGACAATTCCTTTGACTTCATGCTTGGTGTGTGCTCTGACATGCACTGTCAACTGTGGGACCTTACATAGACAGGTATGTGCCTTTCCAAATCATGTCCAATCAACTGAATTTACCACAGGTGGACTCCAATTAAGCTGTAGAAACATTTCAAGGATGATCACTGGAAATAGGATGCACCTGAGCTCAGTTTTGAGCTTCATGGCAAAGCCTGTGAATACTTATGTACATGTGATTTCTTAGTTTTTTAAATTTTTAATAAATTTGCAAAAATCTAAAAAAAAAACTTTTTATGGTGTTGTAGGAGTCAAGAATTGAGTAGACTGGATAATTTTCCAGAATCTGCTTTAATTCTCATCCATCCTACGTCCTCTCTTGATCGGAGTGAAAAGAGACAGGACGCAGTCACACACATACATTTATACACTCATCTCTACAAATACATCACACAAAAGTCACAATACTCAGCTACATCCTTTCATCTGTAATAGAACACCCAGAGTCCTTCTGTTCTCCTCTCTGACCCCCAAAGGTCAGGCCGGGTAATCTTCTCCTCTCTCCTGAGTCCCCAGGGGGTGCAGACACATCTTCCTCTTGAGGTGTGAAGTCAATACACATGGCTAGCTCAAAGTCTCTCTTGGCTGAATTCAGCCAGCCACATGTGAGTCACATAGGTTATAATTATGGGCTCCACAGTGTCATTATAGGGTATTGTGTGTAGAATTTTGAGGAAAAAAAAATTAATCCATTTTGGAATAAGGCTGTAACATAACAAAATGTAGAAAAAGTGAAGTGCTGTGGATACTTTCCGGATACATTGTAAGTTTGTTAACTCTAATCATTCAAGCACATCTAATTTTTCAGCTGAGTAAACTGAGCTTTATAAAAGAGTTAACTTAAAGGTGCACTCCGGCAGCTCTAAAACCACCTCAAAAGCAAATGTGTATTGCCCAGAATAGTATATTGTGGCTTTTTACCCACAAAAAAAAAAAAAAAACTTTCATTGCCTTAGAATTTATCAATTCTAAGGCAAAGAATTTTAAATCTTTCACCTACTTAAGTATGTGCGGATCTATGAATATTCTAATTAGCGGCCTGCCGGGCTTGCACATGATTGGTCACCGCGCTCCCAACTTGCAGGCTTGCATGTGATTGGTCGCCACACTCCCGACCTGCAGGGCTTGCTCATGATTGGCTGCCGCATGCACGACCTGCAGGGCTCGCATGTTATTGGTCACTGCGACTCCTGGTGGGTGGGCTACTAGTCTGTTCAAGATGCTTCTGGACATTAAAGTTTTGGCTATATCTTCAAAAGTAAAAACTGAAACATTTTTTTCTGAAAACGGTTGAGGCGAGAGAATGAATGAATGAATGAATTGAATGAATGAATGAATTTATTTATTTCGGATAGTACATTACAGGTTAAAAGAAACTGTATAATATAACAACAAGGTCAAATTAGACAAAGACTCCTTCTACTATACAATTCCACGTGAGTTATCCGAAATGGGTGATGGCTGAAGCCGTAGCTTATATTGCCCACCCATATTCCATCCAAGAATTCAAAGGAGAAAAAAGAGAAAACAAGACAAGAGTGATTACAATTTAAAACAAGGCTAAGACAAAATGTGACTGAGAGAAAAAAGAAAACTGAGCTAGTCTAAGTTAAGCGGTTACTATTCAAAAACAAATCTAAGACATAGTGTCACGGAGAAAAAAAAGAAAAAAAAAAGAAAAACTAAGCTACAACACAACACAGGCTGGAAATGTCAATCCTTATGTGAGGTTACATGTCGTCTTGTAAATATGTTTGGAGTATTTCTTCCTTTAGTTTTTTTTTAAATTGTCCAAGCTTTGTACATGATTTTAATTCAGGTCCAAAATCGTTCCATAATCTGACACCTTGCACTGAAATACAGTGTTGCTTGGTGGTTGTTCTCACTGTAGGCTTTTGAAATATACATGTTCCTCTGAAGTGATATCGTTTCTCCCTTGTTTGGAACAACTTTTGGATATTTGCGGGCAGTGATAGATTCTTCACTTTGAACATTATTATTGCGGTTTTAAAGTCAATCAGATCTTTCAACTTGAGAGTTTTTTGTTTAAGAAAAAGTGGGTTTGTTGGTTCCCTGTAAGCTGCTTTGTTGATTATTCTAATAGCTCTCTTTTGAAGCATAAAGAGTGGATATATGTTTGTTTTATATGTATTTCCCCATACTTCATTACAATATGTCATGTATGGGAGTATTAATGAATGATACAAGGTGTATAGTGTGGGTTGATTCAGCAAATTTTTCACTCTGTGTAATATTGCAATTGATTTGGATACTTTACCTTTTATATAATTAATATGTGGCTTCCAACACAGTTTGTTATCAATTATTACTCCAAGGAATTTAGTTTCGGATACCCTTTCAATCTCTACACCATTTACACTGAGTTTGGGTACTGGGTAGTTGTGATGGTTGTTATAGACTATAAATTTTGTCTTGCTTAAATTGAGCGTTAATTTGTTTGAATCAAACCACAGTTTCAGCTTTCCTAATTCCTTTCCGAGTGTATCCAGAAGTTGTTCCAAATTGTTTCCACTGCATAGCAGATTAGTGTCATCAGCAAACAATATTAAGTCCATTTTTTCTGAAACTTTACATATATCATTTATATACATATTGAATAATAATGGTCCCAAAACTGAACCCTGTGGGACTCCACAGGTGACCTTCAGTAACTCTGAGTTTTTGCTGTTAACACATGCAAACTGATATCTATTCTTTAAGTAACTACTTAACCAGGACAGTGCTACCCCTCTAATACCACAATTTTGTAGTTTCTTTAATAATAGATTGTGATCTACTGTATCAAATGCTTTTTTAAGATCCAGGAATACTCCAACTGAATACTCTTTATTTTCAATGGCTGTTGATATTTTTTCTGTAAATTCCATTAAGGCATATGCTGTTGTCCTTTTGTGTCTGAACCCATATTGCTGCTCACACAATAAATCATTCTTCAGTATGAAGTTGTCAATTCTCTCATAGAATATTTTTTCAAGTATCTTGGAAAATTGCGGTAATAGTGAAATTGGTCTGTAGTTGGAGAGTTCCCCTCTGTCGCCTGTCTTGTAAATCGGAATTACTTTAGCTATTTTCATTGCATTGGGAAATATACCTGATTGGAGAGACAGGTTACAGATATACGTCAGTGGTTTCACTATGCATTCGATAACAGTTTTGACTAGTAGCATGTCAATACCATCGCAGTCAGTAGATGCTTTACTTTTGAACGATTTAACAATTTCAATGACCTCTTTTTCGTCTGTGTTCTTTATGAAGATGGTGTCTTTTACAGCAGTGTTATTGCATATTGTATCACCTGTAGGCGCCGTAGTGGGTATTTCTCGGGCCAGTTTAGGTCCAATGTTAACAAAAAAATTATTAAATTCATCTGCAGGTGAAGCTATATTCACATTCGGAGTCGATTTATTATTTTTTGGAATATTAGTTGGGTAGCTAGTATTTCTGCTTTTATTTCCAAGGATACTGTTGATTATTGTCCATGTATTTTTAATATTGTCTTTGTTTTTTTCCAGTTCTTTACTGTAATAGTCTCTTTTACTGCATCTTATTATATATGTTAACTTATTTTTGTATGTTTTATACCGTTGCTCTGCTTCTTTTGTCCTTTTCTTTATGAAAGCTTTATATAATAAATTTTTCTTTTTACACGCCTTTTGTAGTCCTTTGGTTAACCATGGTTTGTCAGCAAATTTGTGTTTAAGCTTTTTTTTAACTAATGGGCAGTTTTTTTCATAAAGAGTGGTTACAATGTTTATAAATGTGTCATAGGCTTCATTTACATCTGATACATAGACTTCTGTCCAGTCTTGCTTCAGCAAGTCCTCTTTAAAAGAACTGATTGCGTTTGGTGATTTGTGTCTGAACGATTTTGAGATTTTTTCTGGGTTGGGCCCCGTGTGGCCATGGATAAGTGCAAAGATTGGCAAGTGGTCGCTTATATCATTTATCAATAATCCACTTTCTATTTTCTTATCGAGAACATTGACAAACAGGTTGTCAATAAGTGTAGCAGAGTGAACTGTGATTCTACTGGGATGTGTTATTGTGGGATATAGACTCATGCTGTACATAAAGTTCATGAACTCTGTAACTACATTTTGTTGATGTGGATTAAGTAGATCAATATTGAAATCTCCACAAATTGCTACCATTTTCTTACTAGTAATATTATTGTACAGCTCGACTAATTTATCTCTGAATGTCTCAATGCAAGTTCCCGGCGTTCTGTATATGCAGCTTATGATTAGATTTTTTGTTTTGTCTAGGTCAATCTCAACAGTAACACATTCCAAAATCCCTGGTAGTGCTGAGGACATTTCATTTACGAGCTTACATCTATATAGGTCATCAATATACAGTGCAACACCACCACCCTTTTTTTGAGATCTGTTAATGTTAAACATCTGATATCCCTCTATTGCCATCAGGGGAGCCTGGTCTTCATTAAGCCAGGTTTCCGAGACTGCAATAGCTGTGAATTTTCTGTTTAGCTGTTTTAAATAGTCCTGAATCTGTGAGAAGTTTTTGTTAAGACTTCTGCTATTGAAGTGTATTATTGACAGTTTACCATCTAATTGCACTTGACTTTTGAATTGCTTTTCAGTGTAATATTCACAGTGGTTATGAATATTATTGAAAAAGTGGTTATCAGGATCAATATCATTCTCCATCTCTTGTGGTTTATGTTCAGCATAGTGGCATATTTTTAGAGTTTGAGTTTCCTCACTCTGTGTTTCATAGTCAGTGTTCATCTGTATTTATCTAAGTCAGTAGCATCTCTGATCATTATACTTTTTGCTTGCTCAGGTGTTCCATTTAGTTTAATCCAAATTCTACAATTTCTTGTCCAGGTTGACTGTGTCTTATTTTGTTTTTTTAGCATCCGTGCCTGCCGTGCTAATTCAGCGTTTTTTTTTGTTAGGTGTTCATTTAGGTAAACTTGAGTTTCCTTTAGTTTTCTGGCCTGCCTCAGTATGTCATTTTTCACCCTCCTGTTCACAAAGCGCATCACAATTGATTTCTTTGTTTTGTTATCTTTCTTCGGTAAAGTATAACAAGCTGAGATCACATTGGCTTCTACCTTAATGTCTTTATCATTAAGGAACTGACGCACTTGGTTTTCTAAGGACATTGATTCACTTATGGAAGCATGTTCACCACTCAGTCCTGTTGCGGCATGGGCGTATGACTGATATCTGATGTCTAGTCCACTTATAACTAGGTCATCAATGCGAGAACCTTGTTCAAGATCCTCGACGCGTTGCTCCAAAAGACGCCCGTGTTGCTCCAGGTCCATAATTTTTTTGTCTTTTTCTTTTATTATTGAATGTAGGGCTTGTACCTCCTCTATCAGGCCTATTATTTTGTCCTGCTGGCTAGTCATTTTGGCCAATTCTTCTAACACAAAGTTCAGAGATTTTTTAATTTCTTCCATCTCCTCTTTTTTGGGTGGCATTTTACTGACCTGTGGATAGAAATAAACAGAGAATCTGGCTAGGCTATCGCCAGCGCCTGCCTCCGTCTACCTGGCCAGTTATGTCGCACACCGCCGGCGCAGCCGGAATCCACCAATCACAGCCACTCGTCGCCGTCTGGCTGGGTGTCTCCTCCGCTGGGCCCCGTCACCGCCAGTTATGTCGCACTCCGCCGGCGCAGCTCTAATCCACCGATCACCTCCGCCGATCGGTGGCCGATCACCGTCGCTCGCTGTCGTCTGGCTGGGTGGCTCTTCCGCTAGGCCCCGTCACCGACCGCCGTCAGTCTGGTAGCTCCTCGGCTGGGCCTCGCAAATTGGGCTCCGATTCAGGCCACTGTCCTGCTGGATCCAGGTGGCCCCCGTCTCTCACCAACGCCGCGCCCGAGCTCCCAATCGCCGCCTCGGTTGGTTCGTCCGGTAAGCCCTCACCGGGGACTGAGCCACCTCGGTTGGTTCCTCCGGTAAGCCCTCACCGGGGACTGAGCCGCTTCGTGTCGGAGTTAGGTGACGCACAGGGGCTAGTGTTAAGCTAGCCAGCATTAGCTTGGCAAAAGCTTCAGATAGAGCGCAGCGGTTCTACCCGATTAAAGGGGCATTCCGACGGGATTCTGACGGGGGTGGAAATTCAGCCCGTGGGGGTCCGTCACGAGCGCCGATCGCTGTTGGTTAGGTACTTTTAATGGGAAGAAATCAGCGACTTTGTCTCAGCGTTGAAAAAGTGTGACCATCCCGGTCGCCATCTTGACTTGAGATGAATATGTAGTTATCAAATATGTGTTTACTTTTTACCAACAACCAGTCCCTCGTCCGCCTGCGACTGAACAGGGAGGGGAGAGGGGGGACCCGATTTGAATGTTGCTGCTCTCAGCTCACAGTGCGGTGCCTGTCTGCTGAGACCGTGGTCTGGCACAGCCACATTCAAATCAACCCCCCCCCCCCCGCCTCACTCCGCCCTCTCTCTCTCTTACTACACTTGCATGTGATTGGTCGCCTCCTTCTCCACTGCTTTGCTGTGCAATACGGATGCCTTCATCTCCCTCTGCCTCAATCCTGCTGCTCCTCGGCTCCTCCCTCTTCCCCGAGGTAGCCAAGAGTATCTGTCTGATTGGTTAATGTTACCAATCAGGCTAAGCAGCTATAAATGTAGCCTCAGTGTTAGAGTTAATAGTCTAGTGGCTAGGAGGGGTTCACATGCACCCCCCGGAAATCAACTTTTAACCAGCATTTCTGGAATGCTCTGGATAAGCTGTTAACGAAATGCCTTGTTCCCAAGCTTGCAAAATGTCCCACATGACTTTTTTATGCTAATTTTATGTAAATTATTGCCGCCATTACCAGAAATTGCATTTTTTGTTAAATCTCTTTAAATGTTTGAGAAAACTCCTTAATTATGGCTTCTACACCCATGTTATGAAGGTCAATTGTCACATTGAACCTATTTTCAGAATGCCCATATTTGTATAGAACAAGAAAATATGCAAATTAGGTCCGCCATTGTGCAAAAATCTTTATTTCTCTATATCTCTACCAGTCTTGGACATAGCCTCACCAAAATGGTTTCTACCTCCCTTATTACATGGTCAAACAATACGATAACGTTATCATTGTTGTGAATACACGTGTTACTAGTATGTTATGAAATCCTGTAATTACGGCTGCCATTAAGAAAAAATAGTTTTTTCGCCCTATTTTGGCTCCTTTTAGAGACAAACGTTTTCTGGGAGCTTCTACCTCCCTATTAACATGGTCAAGGAACATGATAAAAACTAATCATGTGTTCATTTCTAACAGTAATATGTAAATATTACGCATAATCATCATCATCATCCTCTTCTTCTATGTCGTCTTCTGCTTCGTCTTCAGACTCTTCTTCTTCACTGTCGTCTTCATCAGCAGTATCTAGGATATCTACGAGTGAAGTAGGTAGCGCCTCTCCATAGTACCAGATGGGTTCTAGTACTTCCTGCTCTGTTCTTAACCAACCCTGACCCTCATCGTGTGGTTTCGGCTTTTCGAAGATAGCTTGGTGAGCTCGTTTGTACAGCGCAACCCGGTAGTTTGCACGCTGGATGTGTGGCTTGAGCGCAGAGCGGCACGGAGGGAGACGTGACAGGTCGACTTTTGACTTGGTAGTGAGCCTCTCACCTTCACCAACCATCTTTCGAAGCAGTTTGACACGTACGGTATCCACGGACGATTCACGAGGCTGCCCATACATGATACAGGTGAACTTCTCCAGCTGCGTAACCACTTCAGGGTCGACGTTCCAGTTCTCTCCAAGCTGACGGAATGCCTCATGAAACCTTGGGCTCTTCTCAAGTTTTTTTCAGAGGACCGACTTTTCCTTTTCCTTTAAAGGAGCTTGTACAATCTTCTCCAGTGAACATGTAGAAGCCAAGTATGGTGGAACAGTAGCTGCGTCCCAAGGACTCAGCAATTTCCGAGAGATTGAGTAGCTTGCGGTGTTTGCCAGATCCTGTGTCCAAGTAGACAGTAAGGTTTATTGTATGGGCATGGTAGAGCAGAATCACGAAGATGTCCGTGTCTGGCATACGGACCACAGCATTCTCATAGCCAATTCTGGCAGCAAAGTGATAGTATAGCACCACCCTTGTGTCAGTTTCTTCCTGATCACTGTATATTTCGGGGAGTTCTCGCTCTTCCATCTGAAAGCAATAAAATACAAAGTTTTTTACTTCAGTAATTGCATGGGCATAAAAGTAATTGAAATGTTATCGACAGTCCTCCCCGTTCGAAATGACCAGTTCATCGGCCCGTCCTTCAACAATAATCACTGCTTTCTGCATGTTTTGGAGCCTCGATGCTGCTTCTCGGCCACTCCAAACATGTAGTAGTAAATTACATTACATAATTAATTGCTTTTTGTTCTCGTCATTGGCGAGGAACACTTTGAAGTTGTATGGCTTCCTCGTTGCGGGACCTGCGAGGATAATCTTCTCTGATTTCCCGCGCCTCAACCTCTCCTGCGCCTTGATCGATTGTGGATAGTAGCTATCAGTGGAAAACAAGAAATGCTTCCTGGCTACCATTTGGTCGAGTATTTGCAAGCAAATCTCGCCGCAAGTGGGAGGAAGATTACTAACTAACTAACTAACCTGCACTTATATAGCACTTTACTAGTCACAAAGACCACTCAAAGCGCTTTCATTAATACTAACCCTCTATTCTAAGGGCCTATAGGAAACAGATATCTAGGGACAATTTAGAACAGCCAATTAACCTAACATGCATGTTTTTGGCATGTGGGAGGAAACCGGAGAAATCCCAGAGTAAACCCACGCAACACGGGGAGAACATGCAAACTCCACACAGATCACTGTTGGTCGGGGGCTGGGATCGAACCCACGATCCCCACAATCCCCCGGCCAAGGGTAAACTGTGCTGCCGCAGTGCTAACCACTGCGCCACCGTGCAGCCCAGATTAGACGGCGTATGAAGCAGAACCATGCCATCTTGAATAAACAGGGCATCTTTGGGGTAGGAAAGGTCTTCGCTGGCGTGGTCGTCGAGGATATAGTGAAGGACACTGGCCTTGTTTGTCTTAGAGAAGAAGCCATCTGGTGTTCCAAGACTGGGAGGTACTGGTAACAACAGAAACTTCATAAGTTTGTCTAGGTCCAAAGGATCTTCCTGGTCTTGGGACTTGACAAGGAGCAGAAAGGCAAGGTTACTCTGCTCTTGATACTGAATAACCTGAAACAATCAACAACTTCAGAATTTTAGTAACAGTTTGCTTATGAGCTGTTTACAAAGCTTAAGGCGTTAGAGTACCTTTCCCTGAGAGGATGCCAGGGTAACCTTCTTGTTGCAGGCCTCCATGGTCTTCAGCTTCTTTTTCGTCAAAGGAGAGAAGAACCCGTCAGGTTCACCTTTTTCTAGGCATTTGATGAAGTCAGCCTTGGCAGCCTTGCCAACAGATTCTGCTCGAAGAACGTCTGTCTCAACCTCAATGGCGACTGGAGCACCTGAAGCAATGCAGTAGTCTGTCCTTATCCGCGATGGTGAAGGGATTTATAAAATCTTTGACTGCAGAAATTACTCACTGGACTGCGTCTTCGCTCTTCTTTATCTCGGCTTTTTCTAATTCGCGGTGTTTTCCTGCCCTCGGACACTCTGGATCGGTGATCAGGTCAACCATGTCAAGAGTTTTCTCATAGAATTGGGCACGCGCAGACGTGGTACGGCACCATCTTTGGTATGCCGCGAACTGACTGTACAATCCTGAAAAGCCACCTGAAAGGTGCACAATAGTTTTGTATTACATTCTTGCTAAATGATCTACGCTGGACTTTGCTACGTACTGTGAAGCCTTACCTGGGGACGTGGGACATTTTGCAAGCTTGGGAACAAGGCATTTCGTTAACAGCTTATCCAGAGGATTCCAGAAATGCTGGTTAAAAGTTGATTTCCGGGGGGTGCATGGGAACCTCTCCTAGCCACTAGACTATAATTGCCACTGTGGTACAAGGGAGAGGGGCTGCTATGGCAATTTCTATCCATGCCATAACAGTTACACTCATGATGCCAAACACAAAAGTTATCTAAAACTCAAAATATCCCAGCAATAAAAGCTTTGACTTATGTACAACAGTAACACACAGTAAACTAACTTTAGCTAAGGAGATAATACTTTTTTTCCAACATTCAACATTTGGAGTGCAGGGGGCGCTCCTGAAGACCTTCTATGATCCTGTGGTGGCATCAGCCATCATGTTTGGAGTGGTCTGCTGGGGCAGCAGCATCACAGCAACCGACAGGAAAAGACTGAACAGACAGATCAAAAAGGGCAGCTCTGTTGTGGGGCACCGCCTCGACCCAGTGGATGAGATAGGAGAGAGGAGAACAGTGGCTAAGCTGTCATCTCTGCTGGAGTCCAAGTCCCACCCCATGCGGGACATGCTGCACGCACTGAGGAGCTCATTTAGTGGCAGGCTGTGTCCTCTTGCTGCTGCAATCCTGCAATTTTCCCATTATGGGACTAATAAAGGCTTTTATCTTCCCATCAGCTCTTGTGGCTGCATTTTATTTTGAGTGAGAGAGAGAGAGAGAGAGATTTAAAAGTACCTGTTTTCATTTGATGATTATGGTTTTAATTTTTGAAATGATAAATCATAATATTAAAATTTATTGAGGGCACTAGTATTATTTTCTGTAGGTTTTAATTGCTTGAGTCAAATTGAAATTTTTAATCTGAATTTTAGACCAACAAATGCAACCTGTTTTCTTCTTAAAGTGTACCAGACTGATGCATCACCATGAAGCATCTTCCTCTGCTTTGCAACAATAGAAGCCTTCAAACACAATCTTGCGTAGAACCCCCCAAAAGCCTTGATTGTTTGGTTTTCAAAACAAGGTAGTAATAAAAAAAAACCACACTGGTCACTTTAGAATTCATGGTGAGCTTGTCAAATGTTATGTCCCCTATAATTAAAAAAAAAAAAATGAAAATTTACTTTATACCAAATCAAGTGGTTGATTAATTTTGTGTGATGACTAAACAAGGATTACAAGACTGCAACTCTTTGAAGTTAACTTAGTGACATCAGTTTAAAGCAACATAAAACTATCTGGATTATTGTTTTTTTGGAGGTCAGCCTGATGATTTCAAACCCTGAATAAAAACAAACAAATGTCAGCAGTCATTTTAAGAGCAATATTGAAGTTAACCCAGACAAAATGAGTAAATGCAACAAACTGGAATTGTCACCAATACTTAAAATAACCCCCAAATGCAAGTACACTCACAGCAACTGGGTACTGAGTGTGAGATAAGGGTTTGGCCCTTGGGGCTTGCCGTAGCTGACGCCAGGCAGTCTGCATGGTGATGCCAGGCGGGCTATGGCCAGTATGTATATTCTGTGTTCATCTCAATAAAGTGCAGTTTGTTGCTCGGTACAACATGGCTCATGTATCCCGTTATTAAGACGTAACATTTGGCGACATTGGATTAAAACATGGGCACATGCGTGAAACGACTACCTCCATTTATAGAGTCTTCGGGTGTGCCAGCTACACCATGGCACCGCTGGTTGGAGGCGTTTGAAGAATACATCGCCACAGCTGATCTGAGCGGCACCGACAAAAAGGGACAGAAGAGCCTGCTTATTCACTGCCTCAGTGAGGAAGGCCAGTACGCGTTTCGCACGCTGGGTGGCAAATGCTCGTTGAAGGAGTGTTTGGACATAATGGACAATTTCTTTATCGACCAGTGCAATATCACAGCGCGAATACATAGGTTCTTTGACCACAGATAACAAGCTGGTGAGTCCACCCAATGTTTCCTAATGGAACTCCGTAGCCTAGTGAGCATGTGCGCCTTTGGGCCTATTGAGAAAGAGCTAGTCTATGACAAGCTAGCACACGGTACAAGCAACTAGTGGCTCAAAGAGAAGCTAATGCTCACTATGGATATCTTCACACTGAAGCAAGTGGTTGAATTGACCAGCCAGATAGAGTCCGCTACCCAGCTAGGTCTACAGGTGCTAGCTAAAGAGAACCTAGCCACCCAAACGTCTCCTTCATGTCAAGCCGCTAGCAGCGCAGCTAATTCCTCGGGGCGGACCCCCAATAGGCAGCAGACTGTGGCACGAGCAGGATCTGGAGGTCGGGGACTGTCTGGTGGCTGTGGCTATCCTCGTCACCGGGCAGGCACGTTCACTTGCCCTGCCAGAGGAAAGAAGTGCTACAACTGCGGCCATTGTAATCACTGGGCCAGGGTCTGCACCACCGCCAGTAAACCAACGGCTTTGGAGCTCAAAGTCATGACATTGGTGTATGTGGCGGGCGCTAAGAAGGGGCTGTTAAAGTGATGCGTCTTGCAGCTTGACGGGGTCGATGTGCCGCTTATGGTGGACTCGGGCGCTGATAAATCCATACTGAGCATGGCCACATTGAAAAGACTTTTCTTGGGCAAAGCCATTAAGGCAGGGAAGGCCAAAATGTTTGGGTACGGTCATGCTAAAACCGGCATGGCGGGCATAGCCAGCTTCTCGGTAACATGTGGGTCAAGGACTATTCCCAATTTACCTTCCAGGTTTCACGTCAGGGGGCTGACTTGTTGGGACTTGATCTGCTGGGTGAGTTAGGATTCTCCATCACGGACCCAGCAGGCTCAATGGTGCTGACTGTGTCCCTCGAATGGCATGTCCGCTGGCCAGCATCGTTCATGGGCTTGGGATGTATTTAAGCGATCAACCACCGTCTGCTCATTGACCCAGGCGTGATGCCCAAGATCCAACCATTACGGCGGCTCCCCCTCGCCCTGTGGGACAATGTCATGGTAGAACTGAATAAACTGCTTAAATCTGGCATCATCGAGAAAGTGGATGCCTCACCGTGGATTTTGAACATCGTGGCGGTCCAGGAGAAGACAGGCGGAATTCGGCCGTGCATTGACATCAGGATGGTTAATAAAGCGATCATCCCAGACAAATACCCACTCCCCATGATGGAGGAACTCGCCACAATGTTCAGCGGCTAAAAGGTGTTCACAAAGCTGGATCTCCGCCAGGGTTATCTGCAGGTGCCACTCCACCCAGCCAGCAGGGACCTGACAGCGTTTGTGACCCACATGGGCATTTTTAGGTACACCTGCATGCCTTTTGGTCTGAGCTCAGCACCAAGTTGTTTTCAGAAAATTATGTCTACAATTCTTGCCGGCCTCAGGGGTGTAGTGGTGTACCTGGATGACATCGTGGTCCACAGCGCGTCATGGGGAGAACACAACAGTCATTTGACAGTCGTTTCCATTGAGTTTGTGGGATTTCAACTGGCGGCTGAAGGCCTGAGCCCCCTTCACTCGAACGTGGAGGCGGTCCTGCATCTTCCCGACCCCACAACACCTGCACAAATCTCCTCGTTCCTGGGCATGGTGAACTTCTACGAGTGTTTCATTCCCCATTATTCAGAGATCATCGAACCCCTCCGAGCCCTTCTGAAGAAGGACATGGCATGGCAGTGGAATCTGGCCTGCTCAGCAGCGGTTGCTAGGCTGAAGTCCCAACTCCCCTCCCCTCCAGTGTTGGCCCACTTTGATCCAAAATGGCCAACTTTTGTGACTTGTGACGCATCTGGTTCGGCGGTGGGGGCGGTTATGTCTCAAGTGCAAAACGGTACCGAGTGCCCAGTGGTGTTCGCATTGAGGTCCCTTTTGGCGGCTGAACAGAAATACGCTGTGGGTGAGAGAGAGGCGCTTGCTTGTGTCTGGGTGTGCGAACGGTGGTATATTTACCTCAACGGACGCCATTTCACCCTGTGAATGGACCACCAGGCACTGACGACGCTGCTGGAAATGGCAGGCTCGAGACACAGGCCCCTACTGATCCATAGGTGGACTGAGCGGCTGCGGGCCTACAATTTCACTACCCAATTCACCCCTGGAAAAGAGAATGTAGTGGCGGATCTCCTGTTCCGTGCCATGGTCAACACCGCACAACCGGACAACGACGATCCCATGGAGACGGATCTGGTCAACACGCTGCACGGACCCCTCGGGGACATGGTGTCCCTCCAGGAGCTCCAGGCAGAGTCGGAACGGGACCCCACATTGTCACAACTGTGCTCAGTCATCAGGGAAGGTTGGCCCACAAAAGTACAGGGCGATCTGGCACCTTTTCACCAGTTCAGAGACAAACTGAGTTGCTGGAATGGTGTGTGTGTGTAGCAAGGGGGCACTACACATTAATTTCGGTGTCTCTGAGATCGTGAGTTCTGGCAATGAGGGTCACCTAGGTGTGGTCAGGGTGAAGCAGCGTTGTGGGGATTCAGTTTGGTGGCCTGGTATCGATAAGGACATTGAAACTATGGTAAAGAACTGTGTTCCCTGTTTGGAGAGCAGAAAGACCAATGGGCCACCCCATCCCCACCCCTGCGACAATTACCGTACCCAGAGGGCCCTTGGAGGCACATCCAATTGGACATTTGCGGTGAACTACACACGGCTCCTCCAAACAGCTGTTTTTTGCTAGTGGTCTATGATCTGTTCTCCAAATGGCCAGAGGTGTTACCCACTAACTCGGTCACGATGGATGTGGTCACGGGTTTCCTCTTGTTGATGTTTGCCAGATGGGGGGTCCCAGATGCCATCACAACAGACAATGGCCCACAGTTCACCTCTGGGGGGTTTGAGGAGTTTTTGGGTGATAGGGGCGTGGAGCACATCAGAACTGAGTTCTACCACCCCCAAGCCAGTGGGGGCGTGGAACGTTTCAACAAGACTCTGAAAAATGGTCTGAGAGCCCATTTGGCGGACAGCTTCACGTTCCCTGATACCCTCTAGAACACGCTCCTTCACTACAGGGCAACGGCCCATGCCATGACAGGGTGCTCCCCAGCGAAACTCATGCTGGGGCGTGAATTTCATCTGCCTTTGGACCGGCTAAGCCCCCCCACAACCTCCCTTTTTAGAGGACACAGACCCCCCTCGAGACGGGGTCATCGCCCAGCAGCAGAAAATGAAACAACGTTTCGACAGGAAGCCCAGGGCGAAGGCCCATGGACTCGATGTGTCGGACCGGGTCTGGATTAAGCATCCCAACCGCACGCATAAACTGCAGCCTTTCTGGACGGGGCCCCTACAGACTGTGAGGTTGCTGGGCCGGAACATGTTTGAGCTCTCGAACGCGTCACGGTGGCATTCCAGCCAACTCAGGAAGTTGCTGCCAGCCCAGGGTCCGGGAGCTGTGGCAGATTGGACTGAGGAGGGCTGGGACTTATCTGATGGGGGTGTGGGGGACTCTCAGGTGCGGCCGACGGAGCCTGGAGCAGGTCCCCCTCCGGTGAGGTGCTTGGCTAGGACGCGTCAGAGGCCCAGACACCTCAATGACTTCGCAGTACAAGTAGCCTTAGCTGAAGTGTGTTGGGCATAGACGGCAGAATAATCTGCCCCAACACGGGAGGGTACCCCAGAATTCTACCCAGGTACCCATTTAGCTTACTAGCCCTGTTGTTCAATGTGTGTTTTAAAAAAAAGACAATATGTAAAAAAAACAAAAAAAGAAAGAAAGAAAAGATTCAGTGTTTAGATTGCCTGCATTCTGTGGGGTTCTTTCATGTTAACGTTAATGGGGGGGGGGGTCTGTTTTCTATAGTGCCTTTCACGTTTTGTAAAGGGGGAGGGAATGTGATATAGGGATATGGCCCTTCGGGCTTGCTGTAGCCAACGCCAGGCAGTCGACGTGGTGATGTCAGGTGGGCTACGGCCAGTATGTATGTTCTGTGTTCATCTCAATAAAGTGAAGTTCATTGCTCATTACAACATGGCTCGTCTCCCGTTATTAAGACATAACACTGAGTACTACAACTGAGTACTACAAATGTGTATTTTTGAGTAAGGTTACATTCATAGAAATGAGTGACTTCCAATTTTTTTCAAGGAGTAAGTTTTATTTACTTACTTCTTTTATTAAGAAGTATTGGTAGGTTTTACAGTGGAGGCAATTACCCCAGTGATCACCAAATTCATTCCTGATGACCCTCAGGAGGGTCTGCATCCAATGTATTCAAGGTCAAGGTCAAAGGTCAGAAGATCTAGGCACTAATGTTTTGTAGGAACAATTAGTTATAAGTGTGATAAGGTACAAGATTTAATTTATACTTAGAGGTGTGTGTGTGGAAACGGAGGTTTACTTCGTGACCACAAACACAAACAAGAGGGAAACACTCGTGGGGGACCAGTCCAAACTTGTACAATTTATTAATAATTAATCCTTGAACATTTCATTAACCAGTCTCAATATTTGTGAATTCTTCTGCCGTGACCCAGGAAAGCACACACACAAAAGAAATCAAGCAGAAACTTCTATATACTGTTTACAGTTTTAATGATCAGACTCAGATTAAATGACATTACATTCAACGGACTTGTTGGTAAAGTAAAATGATCAAGTATCAAGCATCACATTCAACTTGTAACTGATTGAGCAAAAGAGTGTAATCACATTTGTGGAACCAAGGAAACCTTAGTATGAATTTGTAACTGTAATGAAAATGGAGACTGAAATAACTGTAACCAAAATATGAAGAAAAATGGATGCAAATTTTTATGAAGAAAATTATAAAAGCTAATTATATGGAAAAAGAAATTCTGGGTTCCTCTAAAAATTAAAAATGGAATTTAATGAAAAGAGGGATACTATTCATCTTTAATTCTATAGCTCCGATCAGAGTTATGAACTAGTTTTAAACCTGAGACAAATTATGACATACTTTAAGGCGATGGACATCGCATTACTCAGCAGATGAAACAAAGGAATCTTACTCACGTGACCTTTGAGTTGGTTCTAGCTGGATCTTCCGCTGAAACTTTATTTGAAGATGATACCGGAGAATATCTGCCAGCAGATATTTCTTCCCAGGGGCAACAGTCAGGAGCTGAGACCCGGTGACGATGACAGGATGCTGGCCGCTGAATATGCAATGTGGACAACACGAGAATTTTTCAGCGGCTTTCTCGGGTCCCAAAAAATTGGAGATAGTTCAAAGTCTGATCAAAGTCACAGAATCAAAGAGACAAAAAATTTTAAAATTATTTAAGCCACGAAATCAGAGTTCTTCAGATGTCATGTGGATTGGCGAAACAGCTTCCACTGTGAGAAAAACGATCGGCCCACTTTAAAACACGGTGAGTTAAGAAAAATCAATAGAAAAAGTTTAACAGAATAAAATAGAAAAACGTCTGTGAACACGGAGTTTCACTCCATATAGAAGAGAAGTTTGAGCTCAAAACAGAAGAAAAAGTATTTTTCCCAGATGTTTACAGGAAAGGGAATTCAAAGCAGGACACAGACAACTTAGACAAAACTTTCAGAAAGAGCAACTGCCTGAACTAGGGCGTTCCTCACTTAAACTGAGTAAGTTTTTCAGGGGAAAAACTTGACTGACATGAAAGGCAACCAATTGTCTCCCATCATGGGAGAATCAAATGAACTCTGGTCCAATAAGGAAACAGTCCTTTGTCTATAACCAACCAATAGAATGAAAGGGGGCGCTGTCCAACAGAGACGGCCTGGTGATTGGCTGGTACCAGTCAGATGACTGGCATAAGTTTTTAGAAGGCAAACACATATTAGAATCAGAATCAGAATGAGATTTATTGCCATTGTTCATGTAGTACACAAGCTAGGAATTTGTCTCGGTGCAATGCTGCAACATTAAACATGGAGTAGCACTAAAGATAAAAATAAAAAACTATGCATGCAATAAAAGGAAGAATATGAATAAGTAATACTAATCTATGCGATTTTTAAATATATTAACAAGCAGCAGATATTGTGGAGTTCCACATAGTGCAGTTGGTAGTGCAAAAAGAAAACAGTGATAATTGTCATGAGTCCGGTTGGGCTGCTGTACGTAGTGCACGAGAGTCTAATAAGTCACTTAGTGTAGAGCAGTCTGATGGCAGAGGGGAAGAAGCTGTTCATGTAGCGGGAGGTTTTAGTCTGAATGGACCGAAGTCTTCTGCCTGAGGGGAGGGGGGCAAACAGAGCGTGTCCAGGGTGTGAAGGGTCGGCTATGATCCGACCTGCACGCCTCCGGGTCCTGGAGATGTACAGGTCCTGGAGGGATGGGAGCTTGCAGCCGATCACCTTCTCAGCAGCGCGCACAATGCGCTGCAGTCTTAGTCTGTCCCTGGCGGTGGCTCCTGCGTACCACACGGTGATGGAGGTGGTGAGGATGGACTCGATGATGGCCGTGTAGAACTGCACCAACATCTTGGTGGGTAGCTTGAGCTTCCTCAGCTGCCGCAGGAAGAACATCCTCTGCTGGGCCTTTTTGATGAGGGAGCTGATGGTCGGCTCCCACTTGAGGTCCGGGGTGATGGTGGTGCCCAGGAAGCGGAAGGAATCCGCAGTGGTGATGGGAGAGTCTGTGAGGGTAAGGGGGGGCAGAGGGGCTGTGACTTTTCTGAAGTCCACGATCATCTCCACTGTCTTCAAAGCGTTCAGCTGCAGGTTGTTGTGGCTGCACCAGGACGCCAGCTGGGCCACCTCTCTCCTGTAGACGGACTCGTCGCCGTTGGAGATGAGCCCGATGAGGGTGGTGTCGTCCGCAAACTTGATCAGCTTGACAGACTGGTGGCTGGAGGTGCAGGAGTTGGTGTAAAGGGAGAAGAGCAGGGGGGAAAGTACACAGCCCTGGGGTGATCCGGTGCTGATGCTAACAGAGTCTGAGACAGTCTTCCCCAGCCGCACATGCTGCCTCCAGTCCGTCAGGAAGTCGGTGATCCACCTGCAGAGAGAGTCAGGCACGTTGAGCAGGGACAGCTTGTCCTGGAGCAGAGTGGGGCGGATGGTATTGAATGCAGAGCTGAAGTCCACAAACGGGATCCTGATGTAGGTTCCCGGGGAGTCCAGGTGCTGCAGGATGGAGTGGAGGGCCAGGTTGACTGCGTCGTCCACAGACCTGTTGGCTCTGTAGGCAAACTGCAGCGGGTCCAGGAGGGGAGTGGTGATGGTATTGAGGTGGGGCAGGACCAGGCGCTCAAAGGACTTCATGACTACAGAGGTGAGCGCTACAGGTCTGTAGTCGTTAAGTCCAGTGATCCGTGGCTTCTTGGGGACAGGGACGATGGTAGAGGTTTTGAGGCAGGCCGGCACGTGGCATGACTTCAGGGAGGTGATAAAAATGTCTGTGAAGACAGGAGTCAGCTCCTCCGCACAGTGTCTCAGGGTGGAGGGAGACATGCCGTCCGGACCGGGGGCCTTGCGCGGGTTCAGTCTGGAGAACTGTCTGTGCACGTCCTGCTCACTGATGGCAAGGGCAGGGGGGGAGGAGGGGGGGCCGCCTTTGATGAAGTGGGGACCATGGAGGCAGTGGCGCTGGGGGGAGGGGGGGAGTTGGTCACAGCTGACGAGGTGTCAAAACGAGCATAGTGTTGGGACAGTCTTTGACAAAGGGCTTTGTCATCCTGTCTCTTAGAAGCCTGAGGCCGATAGTTGGTGATTTGCTTCAGTCCTCTCCACACAGAAGAAGAGTCGTTAGCATTGAACTGTTGCTGGAGTCTCTCAGAATACACAGATTTAGCTCTCCTCAGCTCTCTGCTAAACCGGTATTTGACCTCCCTGTAGCAGTCCCGGTCTCCACTTTTCAACGCTGCTTCCTTCTCCTTCCTGATCTGTCTGAGCTTAGCTGTGAACCAGGGCTTGTCGTTGGAGTAACTCACCCTGGTGCGCGATGGAAGAATGCTCTCCTCACAAAAGTGGATATATGAGGTCACATTGTCCGTGTACTCATCCAGATCACGCGTAGCACTTTTAAACATGTCCCAGTCAGTTATTTCCAAGCACGTGCTCAGCTCCTCCCCAGCTTCACTGGTCCATTTCCTCGTAGTGCTCACAACAGGTTTTGTGAGCTTCAGTCTCACAGTATTAACTGTGAAATTCACATTATACACTTATATATAAAATCTAAGCTAACTTCAGTGATTCATAACTAACTTTCAGTGAGCATGTCATAACTAACTTTCAGAGAGCATGCACTTTTATAACTCATTTAAAAATTTTCAGACATGTAATATATTTAAAATCAATGATTAATGAAACATTTCACGCCCATCATTTTCCAACACAAAGGCGGTCAACTTCAACAGTGTTCTGAGCAGCATTTCCCTGAAAAATATCAAAGTCTTGAGGAGAGAGGATTATTTCAGGCAGATAAAACAAAATCCCAATGTTGATTAGATCCACATGTTCCTGCGTTGAACAGAAGGGGGCAATGTTGAGCTGTGGATAATTCCAAGAGACCTGTGGAATTCAGTCAAGGTGTCTGGGATGTTTCAAACAGTACTTGAAGCATAAAACTGCCTGGTTGGGGAGGAAGTTCAGGAATTTATGATTGCAGACTAATCCGTTTCTGGCACAAATGGGATCCTTATCGTTGCTTTTACCATGGAATGTATTTTCAAACTGTGGTTCTTAAGTGAAAGAAACAATTCTTGACCAGACTTTTGGGTGAAACAATTTCTTTAAGGTAAAGAGTGATTTTATAGATTGGAGCCAAAGGAATTGATGCTACATTTATTTTAGAAAAATTACTCCTCCTCCTAGGCAATTACCTTGATTCTCATAAAACTCTCTCACAATGACCCTCAGGTAGGTCTACATCCAGGATGAGGTCAAGGTCAAGCTCAGTGATAAAGGTTAAGAGAAAAACATGAAAAATGTTACTCCTCCTAGGCCAGTGGACCCACATCTACCTAGGGGGGAACTCAAAAAAAAAAAAAAAGCGGAAAATGTTTCTTGAGACACTAGGAAGTTCCCTTGTCAAGCCGCTGAGAGCCAGCCACTGCAGCCATTGCCAGATGGCTGCAGAGCTCACCTATACCACTCTGTCCTGCCATCAGCAACACATAGAGGCATCCATCCTTCTCAGCTTAGCCAGCCCTGCATCAACATCAACCAGCTCAGCCACAGCCACAACCCTACTGAGGCCACCTGATTCTAAAAGAAATAGGCTTGTCTGTCTGGAGGACCTTTTCAGTCTTTGGAAGCAGAATATGAGTGGCTATCAACAGTGGGCTGTTTGTTCAGGGAAGAAGACAAACAGGCAATGATAGAAGCTCCTAACTTCTTTCTGACAGTGTTGGTGAGCTCACAGTGTGTTTATGATTTCAGTTATAGCATTAATTATTGTTTTATAATCTTAAAATATAACTAGGTTGAAACCAACCCTAACAACATAAAAGTCGTAAATTTCACCAGAGCATTTTATAATTTAGTGAAAGTGATTTTTTTTTTGTTTTATTTTATTTATATAGAGGTTCATGACAAAGTCACAAAGCCTTTATACAATAAACAAATTTGACTGGTACTTTTATGCATTTAAAGCATAAAAACAGATTGGTGCCGACCCTAACACAAGAGGAATGTTGAGAAACTGTGAGACCCCGCTTTCCATTTAGGCCATCAGTATAACAATAGTAGGGCAGAAGAGCAGAACAGGGCTGTGTTGGCCATCTGGCACCTGGATATTGTTACTGCCCCCTATTGCTGCCATCTAATGCCTCCGTGAACACTCTCTAATAAGGTGCCTTTTGTCATCCTGATGGTCAGGATGACAGATGTCATTAGTGCTATTTAGATTATAATGAAGGGGATTTTGTTTATAGCTTTTGTTTTAGGGTGGGTGGATATTTTATGGAAGATTTGAGTATCTGTTGTTTTAAGTTTCTGTTTTATCAGTAACAAGTTAAAAGTTGAATACGTAAGATTTTTTTCTTCAGATTTTGACCTCTTTATATACAATTGACCGCATGTGATTTTTCTTTTCAAATATCCATCCATTTTCTACCACTTTTCCGGGGGTTTGGGTCGTGGAGGCAGCAGCTCAAGCAGAGAAGCCCAGACTTCCCTCTCTCCGGCCACCTGCTCCAGCTCTTCACAGAGGATACCAAGATGTCCCCAGGATAGCTGGGAGACGTAGTCTCTCCAGTGTGTCCTGGGTCTGTCCCGGGGTCTCCTCCCAGTGGGATGTGCCTGAAACACCTCAAGTGGGAGGCGTCCAGGTGGCATCCCGATCAGATGCCCAAACCACCTCAACTGGCTCCTTTCAATGTGAAGCAGCAGCAGTTCTACTCTGAGCCTCTCCCAGATGACTGAGCTCCTCACCCTGTTTCTAAGGGTGAGTCCAGCAATCCTACGAAGAAAGCTCATTTCAGCCGCTTGTATCCACAATCTCATTCTTTCGGTCATTACCCAAAGCTCATGACCATAGGTGAGGGTAGGAATGTAGATTAACCGGTAAATTGACAGCTTTGCTTTAGAGCTCAGCTCCCTCTTCACAACAGACCGGTACAACGTCCGCATCACTGCAGATGCTGCTCTGATCTGTCTGTCAATCTCTTGCTCCATTCTCCTCTCACTCGTGAATGAGACCCCGAGATACTTAAACTCCTCCACTTTGGGCAGGAGCTTATCCCCAACCTGGAGAGGACAATCCACCCTTTTCTGGCTGAGGACCATAGACTCGGACTTGGAGGTGCTGATTCTCATTCCAGCCGCTTCACACTCAGTAGCAAACCATCCCAGTAAGACCTGTAAGTCATTGCTGGATGAAGCCAACAGGACAACATCATCTGCAAGCAGCAGAGATGCGATCCTGTGGTCACCAAACATGACACCCTTCATTCCTTGGCTGCGCCTAGATATCCTGTCCATAAAAATTATGAACAGGATCGGTGACAAAAGGCAGCCCTGGCAGAGTCCAACTCTCACCAGAAATGAGTCTGGCTGGGTGTTGGCAATACAAACAAACTCTTGCAATGGTCGTATAGGGACCGAATAGCTCGTAGCAACAAGCCTAATATGCCGTACTCCCACAGCACCCCCCACAAGAGACCACGAGGGACGCGGTCAAATGCTTTCTCCAAGTCCACAAAACACATATGGACTGGTTGGGCAAACTCCCACGAACGCTCAAGGATTCTCCAGAGGGTAAAGAGTTGGTCTGATGTACCACGGCCAGGACAAAAACCACATTGCTCTTCCTGAATCCGAGGTTTGGTCAATGGACTGTACTTTCCAGTGCCCCTGCATAGACCTTCCCAGGGAGGCTGAGAAGTGTGATCCCCCTACAGTTGGAACATACCCTCCCTTCTTAAAAAGAGGAACCACCACTCCAGTTTGCCATGCCAAAGGCACTGTCTTCGACCTCTACACAATGTTGCAGAGGCGTGTCAATCATGACAGCCCTACAACATCCAGGGCCTTGTGGTACTCAGGGTGAATCTCGTCCACCCCCAAGGCCTGGCCACCAAAGAGTTATTTGCGCTTACACTTCAACAACCTCAGCCCCTGTGATGGGAGAATCATCTCCCTTGTCCTCAAGCCCTGCTTCCTCTGTGGAAAGTATGCCAGTAGGATTGAGGCGGTCATCGAAATATTCCTTCCACTGCCCGACGATATCCCCAGTCGAAGTCAGCAGCACCCTATCCGCACCATACACAGTGTGGACAGGGAGCTGCTTCCACCTCCTGAGCCGTTGGACAGTTTGCCAGAATGTCTTCGAGGCTGACCGAAAGTCTTGCTCCATGGCCTCACCAAACTCCTCCCACACCCGAGTTTTTGCTTCAGCAACCACCTGAACTGCATTCCGCTTGGCCTGTCAGTACACCTCAGCTGCTTCAGGAGTCCCACAATGGTTTAATGGTTGCTCTCACCACTGGTATCAACCACTTGGTTCGGGGGTTGCCACCACGAGATGCACCAACGACCTTGCGGCCACAGCTCTAGGCAGGTGCTTCAACAATGGAGGCGGAAAACATGGCCCATTCAGACTCCATGTCTCCAGACTCCCTCAGAATGTGGCTGAAATTCTTCTGGAGGTGGGAGTTGAAGACCTCTCGGATAGGGGCCTCAGCCAGACATTCCCAGCACACCCTCACTATACGTTTAGGTTTACCGGGTCTGAGTGTCGTCTACCCCCGCCACTTGATCCAACTCACCACCAGGTAGTGATCAGTTGATAGTGCTGCATCTCTCTTTACCTGAGTGTCCAAGACACATGGTCGCAGGTCTGATGGCACGATAACAAAATCGATCAATTTTTTCAAATAACCACTTCTTATTTCTACTTGATTTATCTTTACTACTTTTAAAATTACTCCTCCTGCTTGGTTTTTTGGCCCTCCATCACATTCCCCTCTTCTCCTTAACTTTTCTGCTTGACCTAGTTTTTCCCTCTGTTGCTTCATGCTTAATAAAACTTGCCGTAACAAGAAACAAAAGGGAGGGAAGAGAGCCATGCTAATAAAACGGAGAGCAATTTGAGAGAGAATTATTTTGTTTCCTCTGTGGTCTTAGTTACATCGTCAAGTATTTTTCTCTACTTTAAACCACTTAACTCTGCGGATACTTGAATCAGTCATTTCTCTGTGAGATTTCCCCTAGATTTCATGACTATGGAGTTTCTCAATGAACAATGTCATCAGAAGTCACCCAGCCAAGTCCCCATTTCCTCTGTTTGTTGGAAATTCATTCCTTTGATGAATGGGCATTGGGCCCAATCAGAATTTTGTGGGTCATCAGTAGAAAAGATAAGACGCACGTCTTCATTTTGGCCTCTCCCCTCTTTATTGCATACTTGCATCTCCTCTCCAGAAATAGCTGTGTGTGTAGCTTGTAAACTTTGACCCCCAAACCTAGAGTTCAAACAGTCATAGCCGAGTAATGGCTCAAGAGAGACTCACAGCTGAAACAGAGGCTGAAAGCAAATGTTTGAATGCTTTTAACAAGACTTGTTTATCCCATAAAGCAAAGAACTATGTGGATATAATTGAAGTTTTCTGAGAGGGTGGTTGATTTTAGGAGGTATAGGGAGCGTGATTCTTTGTCAGATGAAGAAACAACAGATATTTCAGTAATAAAGAACTACACTGGTTGAATGTACGAAATATTTTTAGAAGGTGTAAATCTGTATTTACCACAAAAGTGAATTTCCTTTGTTCTTCTAGAAATATCAACTGTAAAGTTGTGTGTCATCGCATGATGGTTGTCTTGAGTTGCTCCAAGCTCTACTGAATTCATTTCAATTCAATATCTTATTCCAGACACCATCGATGCAGTTTCTCAAGAAATGCCACAAACTTTGTTGTACCTGGCTTTAAACAGAAACCAGTTTCTTTCCCTTTCACCAGTGTTGTTTTAACGCATATAAGCTTATCATCATAGGTAAACATACTTTGAATTCTGCACAGTAATACAGTTGGCAAGAATTGTTCAATAGAAAGTAGGTAGTTTCTTCATAAACAGGTTGATAAATTAACTGTTTCTTGAGTTTTGGATCAATTAGTTGTTGTTTTTTTAACTCCTTAAATCGCAGTGCCATTTTTAACACTGAAAAACAAGTCTGCTCTTGTATTAAGCTGAGCCAGCTGCTGAGACAAACCAGTCACCACTGCCAACACCACCTCAGGGACTTGACAGCATCAAATTTAAAAAAATAAAAGTGTCAAATTTGCCACATCACACAAACAAGTTGACACATTAATTATCTCACTCCTAATAGCAATACTGTCACATGAAATGAGATGTTTTAAAGTGTATTTACAATCACATTACTTTAGATGAACTGTCCTATTAAATGTATTAAAAGGTAACTTTATGTGTTTGAGAACATTCCACAGTATAGTTAATTTGTTAAATAATCCCTAGGTGCTGTTAATTCACTACGTGATTTACAGTTGTCTTTTGTTGCCCTTATTCATTGCCTGGCCATAAAAAAGTGCCACACTCTAATATTTCACCGGACTGTAGTCTTTGGGTTTGATTGTGATGTGCATTTGATGAGACTTCTTTCCGGAGTTGCACTCATCTTTAACCAAGATCTTATGTTGATGATGGGAGCACTGCTAATGAAGATGGTTCACCATTATTCTTCCAACTTTTGGACAGTCCTTAGCCCAACTTTAGTAGTTTCATCAATCTCCTTAATTGTTTTCAAGCAAATTGACCCTTTTGAAGTAGAGAAACACCTTTTTCCTGCCCAAGGGATGCATCATCCCACACAATATATCTGGTTGTTACCTCCGCCAAGGAGGTTATGTTTTCATCGGCGTTGGTTTGTCTGTCTGTCTGTCTGTCTGTCTGTTTGTTTATTTGTTAGCAACATAACTCAAAAAGTTATGCACTGATTTTCATGAAATTTTCACAGATTGTCAGAAATGGGGTATCCTACAGATGATTAGATTTTGGTGGTGATCCGGATCACCGTCCACAAGAAAACCGCCATTACGGAAAATGCGATTTTCGTCAATAACTACTGAACCACTAATCCTATCATTGTCAATCCAATTGCTAGTCATATGTTTTCATGGTCAAGGAATCTGAAAACGTACACACAAACACTGTATGGGGGGAACTGTGGCGCTTGGCGGAGGTCTGCGCTCTCCGAGTGCTTTTCTAGTTTAAGAAATGAAAAGCTACTCATTGCATCATTTAGGGATAAATAACTTGTTGCTAGGTGAAATACACTTTACTCATTATCCAGTTGAATGCTCTTGCTGAGTTGTGGTAACACTTTTTTTTGACCAGGCAGTACAACTAGTTATATCCCTACTTAGTCTTAGTTTATGTCTTTCATTGATAGGTTTGTTTCTATAATAATTTGCCTGCTTCTTTTCCAGGCTCCAGTGCTGTGGCTTAAAGGTTGGAGAGACTGTCGTGCCCCAGCCCAAAGAAGTGTGTGGGTCACCAGGGGACACCGGAGACCAGAGGCACACTGCTGTGTCCACCAAGCATCCCCTCTCTCCTCTTCTTCTCCTGAGCGGCAGCCCAAGTTTCCCTGACGCTATGCTGGCTCGCAGGAGATCTGCCACCACTGATATACAGACTCCTAATATGGAGAATGGGTTGTGTGATAAGCTGAACAACAACAAGGGACCAGCAGGAGCCAAGACAACCAGTATTCGAGATAAGATATCACAATGGGAGGGCAAGAAGGAGCCTGCGGCATCTCTATTAAATGCAACACAGAGGGAAGTTGAGGCAGTAAGGAAAAAGGAATCGAAAGCTGCAGAGGTCCAAAGGACAGATGGTAAACGTTTCGTCAACTGGGACAGACAGGACTCAGGGAAGGAGAATGTTGGTAAGATAGGGGATTCAAAACGTAAACCTGTAGAAGCCCAGACAAACAAAGACACAGAAGTGGTGCTTGAGAGGAGGTTTCGGGTTTCCAAGTCCCAAGAACAACCCCAAGACAAAAAAACTGTTTTGACTCATGTTAAGAAACTGGAGAAAGCAACAAAGGAGATCCCTGACAGACCTTCACTTGCATTTCCAGGAAACTACTTCTGCCCTCCGTCAAAGGAGGAGGTGGAGGAGACAGAAAAGAAGGCCAACGAGCCCATTTTTGGGACTTTTGACATCACTCAACCAGGTGGGTCACGAAGGAGGAGGGACGATGATTCAGAGAACATATACAACGAGCCAGGCGCTCCATCTATAAACCCTCTACCTAAACCTCAAAGAACCTTTCAGCATCACACACCACCCACTACACCAATTTCAGGGCCCTCCTCCGGAAAAGGAAAGAGGAACTTGCCTCCTTTGCCTTCCATTCCTCCTCCGCCTTTACCCACGTGCCCACCCCCGGGAGTATGTAGGAGACCATGGGCCGACAAAAACCGCAATAGTAGTAACAGGTAAGGCACACGGGCAACCACTTTTCCGAATATCAAATATGCACAGTATTTTCTGGAGGTCCGGGCCACGGGGGCAGCAGTTCAAGCAGAAAAGCCCAGACTTCCCTCTCCCCAACCACCTCCTGGGGAGAGGGAAGTGCATGCAAATACTGTGCAGTATTTGTATGCACAGTATTTGCATGAAAATACTGTGCATGCATATATGCACAGTATTTGTTGAACAAAATCACCAAAGCTAAATTAGGGAATCAAATTGAGAGTTTGGAGTACATGTCCTTTAATTCTTCCACTACCATTGCCAAATAAACACAGAAGTGCACAACAGTTCCTACATCTGCTGTAAACCAAAACCACCAGTGACCTCATCCTGTTTCTAAATATCCCACAAAATGAGCTCATTGGTTGGACGTGAGGAATGTACACGTCAACACAACTGATTCCTCATTCCAAACAAACTCTACTGGAAGGGCAGTATTAAGAGTGGTGTGAGTCATGTCAGAGAACTGGAGGCCCCGCACTCTTTTAAGTGATTCAGCGGTGATGGTAAAAGTAATTTGGCCATCAGAGATGAGTTGTCAGGAATGGATGTAACCGAGTTATATGTCATCTAATGCACTGAAGTCAGCATTTCTTGGGGGTAGAACTGAGGTAGAATTTAAATTCAGGTGGTTACAGTGAAATAAACAGGGCTCTGTAGGGAAAACCATAAAAAATGTGAAGTCTGCAGTATTGGAGCCACGTCTATTGTTCACTTTCTCCAGTGGTCTGAATTTTTCTTTTGGATCTTGGCTTAGATGTGTTACATTCCATACCATATGAGGAGGCCTCACACTGCTCAAATGTGCTGTGTCAAGCTCTTTGTTTGGTTAGGCTGGCTCACTCTTGAGTGTCCTTTGTCGAGCGCGTTCTTGTACATTTGTCTGTTTGAGAGCAAGTACCAGCTATATCATTACTTTCTTTAAGTGCAACACATTTGTTGAAAATTGGTGCAAGGCACTAATTTTCATGTATTGGGAGCAGTTTACATGATTATGATATATGCAATTAATAACTGTTCCAATGAAATCCAGTCTTGCCTCATTGAGAAAACTTAAATATTGCAAGCTTTTGCAAGATGCAGTCAATTTCAGTGCAGTATGATGAAAGCTGCAGAGATAAAAGTTCCTCTTTGTTTAAGTATCTTGCATGGATCCATGTTTTTTTTTCTCAGTGAACAAATAAACAAATAATAATAAACAGATGTGTTTATTACCTCATTCTATCACTCTGCATTTGACGTGAATCATTAATCCTCCTAGACAATTGCAAGTTATCCAAATGATAGTTATGCAAACCCAGGGATAAAGCTAACGCAATTCACTTATCGAGGTTTATGTATTGTTTTAAATCAGTCCACTTTGTTTTAAATTCATACAGTATATGCAGGACTGGATTCTAGAAAGGGCTCACCTGGGCAGTATCCCAGGGCCCTGAGTGGTTAGAATTTTCCATCTAGATGCAGCCTGTATTTAGCTTGACATCATCTGTTATAAATTACTTCCTAACTTCTGACATTTCTCCATCACTGCTCTATTCACCACTAAAGCAGTCACTAAACTTTTCTGTATGTATATGGACTGCAGCCCTCTTCAAGTTGTGCTTTAGTGTGTGCTACCAGTATGGAGTATTGTTCACTACAGATTTGAGAGTACAAGAAGAAGTAATAAAGCTTGATACCCGACTGATGTTCAGTGGTCCATCCTACTTTCAACCACTCATTTGTGATAACCCTGTACCATACTCTTGTCTAACTCTGAGACCTTGAGATTGATATGCGTAGTGCTTGTGTACAGACTGTCCACCACCATTTCATTTGAGGGAGCCCAGGGGCCTCCACCCTCTAGTTTTAAGCTCACACATAAAGATCCTCAGGTAGGTGAACATCCAGGTTATGCTCAAGGTCAAAGGTGAGTTGAGCTTGCCTAGCCTACTATATACATGCCTATAGAGATGTAAATGATCTTGGTGACTTTGGGGCATGTTCATCAGCTCAGAGTGAGCTATTCTGTCAGTGATGGTCTGTTTTTAAAAAATGTGAACATGACGCACACTCTAAAATGATGGTCAAAAATCTTTTCTTCCTTTGCTTACTGTTTTTATTGGGTGTAACTGGGACTAATAAAGGCTTATCGTATATCTCCAAAGTTTTTGTGTTCTTATGTCTGTCAGGAAGTCTTATGAATTTGAAGACCTGCTCCAGTCATCTGCAGAAGGCTGTCGGGTGGACTGGTATGCTCAGTCCAGACTGGGCCTAACACGCACTTTATCAGAGGAGAACGTCTACGAGGACATTATAGGTAACACCTAAAATTGTCAACTAACTGGTGACTGTCTCTGAAATCTGGTTTCTGACATGAACTTTCCAAGGATTACATTTGTGTTTTACTGAAAAACTGAAAAAAGTGTCTTGTGGTAGGTTTATGTCCCTGACACACACCTTCCTCACCAGCAGAGTTGATTGGGAGGACAAGCTGTCTGAACTCTTATGTTTTTTCTGCACTTTTAATTTAGAGCCCGCTGCACAAATTTTATTAAAAGTTATACGTCAAAACCTAACCTGCCTTCCTACCTTATTGTGTGCAGTGTTATGCCAACCCCACCTAGAGCTTGTTTAATTTCATAACTTACAATAGTGCCGTTGTGTGAGGTTGTTCTGGAGCTGAGGTCAGCTTGTCAGTACAGTGGGGGGGCCATGTGAAAGGCTTACAGCCATGGCAAATTACTGGTACTGGCTTCAAAGTCTGTACTTTTTATCCAAGAAGCTTTGTGTATGATGATTTCTGCCTGCCAGCAACAGTCAAATTAGGTTGGATTATATCTGAATGATGCTGCCGCTTATTTTAAAATTGTTTATAGGTTCTTCCTTTCATACATTAGTGTTGCTGATTGAAACACTCAGCAATACAGCAACTTAAAGATGCACTCTGGCAGCTCTAAAACCACCTCAAAAACCAACGTGTATTGCCCAAAATAGTATACTGTGGCTTTTTATACACAAAAAAAACTTTAATTGCCTTAGAATTGCTTGGAAAGAGCTTTTACATCTTTCACCAACTTAAGTTTGTGCAGATCTATAAATATTCTAATTAGCTCCACCCATACTCCCCCCCCCCCCCAACAGTAGCTGGAAGAAGATAAGGACTCGGAAAACGCGATCCAACTTGAGGAAGTAAGGTTTCCATATGTGAACCTGCAGAAGGATCATTCTCGTTGGAGCAGAGAGTTGCTGTCCGGCCCCCGCATGGAGGCTGGAGGGCTCCACGCCGGTCTCTGGTCTCTCCACCTGGGTTCTGGTTACCTGGGCTGGCAAGCAGTTTGCAGTTCGGTTCGGTGTGCCCACCAGCCGACTCGCCTCCTTTTGGAACGACCCGGGGAGAGCGCTCCAAAGGAAGGAGGCCGGGGAGACCTCGCTTTGAGCTGCTTTGAGGTGAACTACTTGCCGGCCCTCAGCGAGGCAATCCATGGTGAGTGGGTAACCAGAGACCGCTCCTTCAGGGGAAGAGGGAGGAGCCAAGGAGCACTCACTTGCTCTCCCTGGCTCTCCCCAGCCTGCTTCGGAGTGAGCCAGCTGGCGGGGTGCACCGGCGGGTGCTCCCAGCGAAGCGAGGGGAGCCCTCCAGCCAGGCAGCGACTCTCGGTTCCACTGAGAATGAGCCTTCTGTAGGCTCATCTACAATGATACTTGCCCCGGCCGTGGCACCACGCACACCAGGGCTGCCTCCCCCTGCATGCGGGGTAATAGCTTAATTATTGCATGAGGCAATGATTTCGTTCTTGATATGTCTTGTAAGTCGCATCCAGACGGATTCCTCATCACATCAGGAGACTTCTGTGATGGCCTGAGCGCCGATCCCATCCGCGCTCGGGTTGTCCAGTATTTTGCCTGTTCTATCTTTTTTCGGGTCTGGTCATATGGCCTCCTCCAGGGCTCTTATTTTGACAGCGTCCCAGTGGGACTTCCGCCTGTCAAAGCCGAGCCGCGCTGTGACAGCTGTGAGTTATCTTACTAATTACTTTCCCCTTTTCTGATTAGCCCTTGCTCTGTATTTAAGGGAGCAGCTGAGGCTCACTCCTCGCTGCGACCTACAACAACATCGTGCACCTCCGTGTACGTGACTGGAGTTCCTATCCCCGACTCCAGTCTCTCCTGTGATTCATTTCGTCCCTCCTCTCATAAGTGTTTATTGTTCAGCATAGGCTCCGTCCTCGCTGCCTCTCATAGTTAATCTCCAGAGTCAGTTTTCTCGTGTCTAAGTTTATGTTCGTGTTTTGCCCCACGTGGCTGTTTATTTTGTTATCTTTGTCTTTTGTTAAATAAATCAGCAAACTTACTGTTTGGTCTCTGCCGTCTCATGAATGCCCTGCAAGGGGCGTTCCATAACAACTTCAACCATGCAGATTTAAAGGCCCTTCTACCAAAACTACACCAACCTGTGGATTTTGCAACAAGAGGAGACAGCTTGCTGGACCTGGTGTACACATCTCACAAGGGCGCATACAGAGCCTCCCCACTTCGCCACCTGGGTGTCTCTGATCACATACATCACCATCTTGCTAAAGCCTGCATACAGACCCAGAGTGAATGCCATCAGACCATCAAAACGCAGGTATGTGTGTGGCCAGAGAGTGCCTTGGATGCTCTGAAAGACTGCTTCAGCACTACAGACTGGGACACTGTCAAGCATGCAGCCATGCACAATGGGCACACAAACATAGAGGAGTGCACTGAGGTTGTTGTAGCATACATAGCCAAATGCATTGATTATGTCACTCACTGCAAAACTATCACTGTTCGTGCTAACCAAAAGACATGGATGAGGGCTCGTACGCAGCTTTCAGGGCAGGCGACACTGCAGGACTAACAACAGCTAGGGCCAACCTGTCCCGTGGCATCAAGGAAGCAAAACAACAGTACAGCAAGAAAATATCCGGCCATTTCAGCAATACCAGAGATACACATTCTCTCCACCAACTACAAACCTCCACCTTAGACCTGTGCGAGTGACATCACACTGCTTAATAGCTTAAATTACTTCTTTGGCCGCTTTGAAGCACAAAACAGCACATCAGCACAGAAGACCACTCCTCCCCCAGACAAGCAGGCTATAAGTCTGGATCCGGCTAGTGTGAAGAGGACCCTCTGCAGGATCAACCCACGCAAGGCAGCTGGACCAGACAACATACCAGGTCGCACTCTGAAGGACTGTGCGGAGGAGCTCAACAGTGTTCTGGCCGACATCTTCAACATCTCCCTGAGTCAAACTGTTGTCCCCATGTGTTTCAAAACTGCTACCATAATACCAGTCCCAAAGAAGCCCATCCTATCCAGCTACAATGATTACCGGCCCGTAGCACTGACCTCCATCAAAATGAAGTGCTTCGAGCGGCTGGTCATGCAGAACATCAAGTCCATCCTCAACCCTCCCACGACCCATCTCAGTTTGCACACGGGTCAAACAGATCCACAGAAGATGCCATTGCTGCTGCTCTCCACCCAGCCCTCACCCACCTGAACTCAAAGAACTCCTATGTGTGAATGCTGTTCTTGGACTTCAGTTCAGCATTCAACACAATCATCCCCCAGCACCTAATACAAACACAGACACTTGGAACTTAAAACCTCTCTCTGTAACTGGGTGCTGGACTTTCTCACAGGGAGGCCACAGAATGTGCAGGTCGGCAGCAACACCTCCAAGACCATCACACTGAGCACAGGGTGTTATGACCCGAGCGCCGGTCTTGTCCGCGCTCGGGCTACGTATAGTTCGCTGCTGGCTTTGACAGCTGTGGGTTATATTCTGGCTTCACCGGGCTCTTATTGTGAAGGCGCTCGGTGGGGCTTCTGGCTGTCAAGGTCGATCAGCTGGCTGTCATTACTGCTCGTTAGCGTTTGGCTTTATTAGGTGGGCGCTGACGGCAGTTGAATTGCAGGAGTATTGTCTAACTTTCCTCGTCAAGACCTTGTCAAGTCATTGTCAAGTTTGGTCGGCGCACTAACTTTGTCAGACCTTCATGTCAGGTTCGTTTGTATCTTTGTTATGTCACAGTTTAGCCCCTGTACCTCGTAGTGTGTGTTTTTGCCCTTAGCGGCTCATAGTCTTGTGTCACGTCTTGTCCTGTAAATAAACATCATTGCAAAACTCACCGGTGACTCTTGGCGTCTTATGGTGATCCGCGAGGATCACCGCATGACAGTATACTCCCGCCACAGACGTCTAAACGGAGACGCCACACCGAGACGCCTTTCTTCCGTGAGTTTTGCCATTGTGTGGAGTTTTTTTCCCTGTAGTTGGACTTGGTAGGGAGATGCCCGCCAGCGAGTGTGATTATTGCCCGGAGTGGCTGGAGGAGATTGACGACTATCTGGCGGAAGCCGCCCGTCTCATGCCCACTGAAGCGGCTGATTATTACTTATGCCTTGCTCAGCGGGCTGTGCACCGTTACCATCTTACCTATATTCCGGAAGAGGGCAAGAGGTTATCATGGATTTTTGCACAGCGCACATTGAGGGAGAAGGCGCTCCAGGAAACCCCTCCACCTCCCGCGAGGACAGCGTCCCTGGCGAGAGTGGAGATCCATAGGCTGGAGGGAAAGCCCGGCAGGGGACCTGTGGATCGGTATCCAGTTCCTGTCACCCGCCCAGTCCCAGCGTCATGTGTTCCTGGGCCCTTCACCACTCCATTGGCCAGTAGGCCTCATAGCCATGCTCCTACCAAGCCCCAACGAGAATCCCGTCCGGATCCAGCTCCGGGTCGTCGGAGGGACCCAGCCTCCCTGCAGGCCGCATCATTTACGTCACGACAGAAGGGAATCTCCGCAGTCGCCGTCCACGGGTCATCTGTTCCAGCTGCTCTGTCAGCTCCTCGTGCCCGCGTCACCCCGGCTGCCATGTCCTCCTCTTTGACGTCATCCCCAGCGGCTAGGAGTACTGTGAGTCATGCTTCGGCGAGGCCCGTCAGCAATCCATCCCGAGCGGCTCTTCCTCGTGGCCCCGAGGAGCCTGCCGTTTTCTCCCGGAGGGATAAAAGGAAAACTCCACCCGCTGCAGCAAGCACCATCTTCTCTCCAGGAGACAGGCAAGTGCAAGTTATTTCTTCCCACCATTATTATGATCTGCCTTGTCTGACTCCTGGGGCCGGAGTTCGGGGTTCGCAGCCCCCCGAGCTTCCGCCACCTGCTGTAACTGTTATTCCTAAATCTGCTGTCTCTGTGTCTCCCCCCGCCGAGTGGTCCACGACGCCAGGTCTATGTCACGGGAGGAGGAGGGGACCTGCGCGGCTGGAAAGCCTGGATCCAGCCCAGCAGCCACGTTGTGGACAGAGGAGGAGAGCGGACTGCGGCCCGGAACCTGTGCCGACGGAGAAGCATCCCCGGGTTTCCTCGCCGGAACGCTCTGAGTCAGCGGGTCGAGTGTCCCCTGCCCCCACGCCATATGGGTCATCGGTGTGGACATCAGCGCGGGAGGAACCTCAGGCTGCAGACGTTATCTTGCCAGCTGCGGGGCCCGACGCAGCTGAGCTGGAGCCTGCGGACGAGAGTCGCCGCCCTGAACCTGGATCGACGGAGTCCTGGGCGGCAACAGAACCCGAGTGCAGGCAAGTGCTCCCTCTTGTGTCTCTGTCCCCTGTTTTGGAGCATTTGTGCCTGCCTCTGGGGAGGCGAGTGAGGGGCAGCCGCCTGCTGCGCCCGAGCTCGTCTCGCTGGGTTCTGTTGCTACTGGTGATATTGATCCCGGTTTTCCTGTTTTGTGTGAGCTTCGTTGCAATGTCGCCGGCACGGAGCCAGTCGGAGTCACTGATTTGGAAGTTCCAGGTTCGGGGGTGGAGATCGTCAGCGGAGCTGCACTGACCCAGTCGGGGTCCATGGTGGAGGCTACTGTGGCCCAATCAGGGTCCGACATGGGTGCGCCCGAGACCCAATCGGGGATCATCGCGGGAGCTGCTTTGGCCCAATCGGGGTCCAATGTGGGTGCGCCCGAGGCCCAATCGAGGTCTACCGCAGGTACGGTTCTGGCCCAATCGGGGTCCGACGTGGGTGCAGCCGAGACCCAATCGGGGTCCAGCGGAGGTGCAGTGTCGGTGTGGTCCATGGACGGAGGAGGAGCTGCAGACCCTTCACCGCCTGACCCAGTACGGGCCCATCCTTGCCTTCCAGTCCCTCTTGTGAGGTATCGCCCCTGCTCTTTATCGCCGGGGGCTGTGGGGGTCCTGCTACGCTCGCCCCGGCTCTCCCATGTCTGGTCTTCGCCAGGGAGGCCGCCGCGGGTTGTTTTCCCCCGGTACTGGTGGCTGAGGGACGCGGGTCGGCCGCCTGAGGAACTGCTTCGCTGGTTCGGCGCCTCGGGTCGGCCATCCGACATGTTGTGTGTTTTGCTGGGTGACCTGGTTCGGCCACCAGAGGAGCGGACGTGCTGGGCTTTGGACTGTGGTGAGCCTCCCGGTCATATTCCGCCTTCCATGACCACCCGTCAGCCGTTGGACGCGGGGAGACCATCTGAACTGTTCCTGTGGCGCCTGGTCTCCGCCAGTCGGCATAAACTGTCGGGGGGTTAGTGGTCATTTTCTGGTGATGATCTGTCCCAGTAATTGTTCTGGTTTTTTTTTTTCTTGCTATCCTGTGTGTTTTTGTAATGGTTATTTGGGTATCTGTGGGCATTTGTGGTTATGTCCTGCAGTTGCCTTATTTTGTTCTGTGTGTAGTTAGGGGTGAGCCAGTAATTGTTCTGTTTTCTGTACATGGTTATTTTGAAAGTTCACTTGAGCATTCACACAGGTGAGAAGCCATTTTCTTGTGAAACATGTGGGCAAAGATTTAATTTTCTCTTGCTGTCCTGTGCTGTTTGCTGTAATTGTTATTTGGGCATTTAATCTGATCTGAGTATTTGGTATATTTTTTTGTCATTATGCTGTGTTAGTTTTTTTCCCCTTGCCTGGTCTTGATTGTGTTCTTATTGTACTGATTCTGGGTTTGGTCTCTCTCTCCCTCCGGACCTGACCCCAGCCGCCCACCCTGGAGGGGGTGGGTGGTGCAGTGTGGTCTATGGGCGTTCTGGAAGCCCGCCCTCGGAGGGAGGGTACTGTTATGACCCGAGCGCCGGTCTTGTCCGCGCTCGGGCTACATATAGCTCGCTGCCGGTTTTGACAGCTGTGGGTTATATTCTGGCTTCACCGGGCTCTTATTGTGAAGGCGCTCAGTGGGGCTTCCGGCTGTCAAGGTCGGTCAGCTGGCTGTCATTACTGCTCGTTAGCGTTCGGCTTTATTAGGCGGGCGCTGACGGCAGTTGAATTGCAGAATTGAAAGTTATCGTCTAACTTTCCTCGTCAAGACCTTGTCAAGTCATTGTCAAGTTTGGTTGGTGCACTAACCTTGTCAGACCTTCATGTCAGGTTCGTTTGTATCTTTGTTATGTCATAGTTTAGCTCGTAGTGGCTGAGGTTAGCCCTACGAGCCCCTGTACCTCGTAGTGTGTGTTTTTGCCCTTAGCGGCTCATAGTCTTGTGTCACGTCTTGTCCTGTAAATAATCATTGCAAAACTCACCGGTGACTCCTGGCGTCTTATGGTGATCTGCGAGGATCACCGCATGACACAGGGGCCCCACAAGGGTGCGTGCTCAGCCCGCTGCTCTTCACCCTGCTGACCCATGACTGTTTACCAGCCTACAGCACCAACCACATCATCAAGTTTGCGGATGATACGACGGTGGTGGGCCTCATCACAAACAATGAAGAGGCCAACTACAGGAATAAGGTGAGCCAACTGGTCCAGTGGTGTAAAGACAATAATCTCTTCCTGAACGTGGGAAAAACCAAGAAGATTGTGGTTGACTTTAGGAGGGGACACACACAGCATCTCCCTGTGATCATCGATGGAGCAGCTGTGGAGAGGGTGAGCAGCACCAAGTTCCTGAGGGTGCACATCTCAGAGGATCTCTCCTGGTCCAACAACACCACATCACTGGCCAAGAAGGCTCAAACTCACCTCTGTTTCCTCCGCAAACTGAAGAGAGCATGAGTCCTACCCCCCATCATGTGCTCATTCTACCAGGGCACCATTGAGAGCATCCTCACAGCTACATCACGGTGTGGTACGGAAGCTGCACCGCCTCCTGACAGAAGACACTACAACGCACAGTAAAAGCAGCCAGCAAGATCATCAGTGCCCCTCTGCCCCACCTCTCGGACATCTACCGCACCCACCTTACCCACAGAGCCATCAACATTGCAAGTGACACCTCACACTCCCCACACTCCCTCTTCAGCCTTCTGCCCTCAGGGAAAAGGTACCAGAGCCTCCGGACCCGCTCCACAAACTGCTAAACAGCTTTGTTCACCAGGTCTTCAGGACCCTGAACTCTGTCCACCCCACCCCCCCCCGGACCGTAACACACTCACCAACACAATAACTACCTCAACTGTTTTGCACAGAATGACTTGGCACACCAACAGTATTACATCTGCTGCTGTATGTCTCTGCACCTTACTGCAACCATTTGCACAAGTGCCATATCTGCTGCTGTCTGTCTGTTATTAAAATATTGATCATGTGCAGTTCAGTTTGTCACTGTCTGCTCCTACACTACCGCATTGAACTTGCAATTACGGGCATTACGGCTTCACTTTTTCTGTATATAAGATTGCTGGATTTTATCATTTATCTTTATTTGCACTGCAGAATTGCTGGGTTTTATCTTTTATCTTCATTTGCGCTACAGGTAGCATCACTGTACATAAACTGCTGTTGTCTTTTTATTTTTATTCCTTCTTTTCTTTTATATTGTGTACACCACTGAAGAGAGAGGAACAGCATTTCAATTCTCCTGTATGTCCTGTATGTACAGTAGTATTGACAAATAAAATTTGAATCTTGAAACTTGAATTAAATGTAGTGTTGATGAAGTCCTGCTTTCAACTTCTTCAGTGCTGTGAAAAGTATTTGCCCCCTTCCTGATTTCTTATATTTTTGTATATTTGTCACAAATATTTCAGATCATCAAGCAAATTTTAATATTAGACAAAGATAACCCGAGTAAATACAAAATGCAGTTTTTAAATTATGATTTTATTTTATTAAGGGAAAAAAGCTATCCAGACCTACCTGGCCCTATGTGAAAAAGTAATTGCCCCCAAACCCAATAGAGAGCCTAATTAATTTTAAAAAATTGTTTTAAACCAGCATTTCAATGGCCAACATTTCTATTTAAAAACTATTTTTTAAAATTTAATTTTATGTAATATTCTAATTTTTTGAGAGACTGAATTTGGGGTTTTCATGGGCTGTAAGCCATAATCATCAAAATTAAAATAAATAAACGCTTGAAATATATCACTGTGTGTAATGAATCTATATAATATATGGGTTTCCCTTTCTGAAATGAGCGACAAAAAATATTGAACTTTTTCATGATATTCTAATTTTTTGAGATGTACATGTATATTAGGGAAATACACTTGTGAAAGTCAGTGGTGGGATGTGACAATAATGCTTCGTTTCCCTGACAAGTGAACACCCCAGGATCCACTCTGTACATATACAAGTACATTTTCAATCCAGGGATTTATGGTGGAACAGAAACAGCACGACAACACTGTTCCAACACTGTTTTTGGAAAATCCACAGAATAGGTGTGTGGGTCTATTATGAGGCTTTAGAAAATTATATGAATCACTTCATAAACCACTTTATAAATCATTGGTTTGAAAATGCACTTGAATATGTTGAGATTTTGGAGCCTTGGGTCCTCTTGACCTGTATCCAAAATATAAACACAACACGCTGAGGGAGACGGACCCTTGGCATGTGGAAACAGATTCTAGAAAGAAAATACACACAATTTAATGCCCAGCACCAAAGTGCAACAGGTACACAAACCAGGACTTTAACCAGGATTAACATATTTCATCGTTTTGCTCTCACAAGCGAATACTTCAGACAAAGCAAGTGCGAATCAGCAGAGTTGGCTACTAGCTAGCTAGCTACTAGCTAACACTCGTTTGCCAGCACAGGATGGCGTTGTATTGCTCAAAAAAAGTGAGCTTACCACCAACAGGATAAATAAGCGAAAAGATGCACAATATCACAAATTACTCACCATTGATGGTTCTCTCACTTTCATCTTCAGCTTCTCCATAGTTATCCTGGGCTGCCATCTGTTTCGTTGCAGTTCGCTCCATGTTGCTCTGAATACTATCTGCCACCAAGCACAGAAAACGCTGAACTTCTTCGTTTGACCACGGTGTAGATGTCCGCGAAACCTGCAAAGCCATCTCTATTAATATCATGTTTTCTTGGTGACCGTGTTTACTCCCTGACCAATCAATAGTCTGCAGTCTGTTGATGTCACATTTTCAGCCCGACTCAGCACAGTTGTACCCTGCCCTCGAATAGGTACGAAAAAAGTACCTGGTACCAGGTACTAGGTACTAATGGAAAAGCCTACAAAGCGCGCCGAGTTGAAGTGAGTTGGGCTGAGTGGGTACTACTGGAAAAGGGGCTTTTGTCACACCCCCTCTTCTTCTGCATATGGGACCTTAAAGAAAAAATTCTCCATTGCTGTTATGCATTATTTTATTTTATTTATTGAGATATTTTAGGTGATATATTTTTATTGATGTTTTGTTGTATGTATTGGGAGCCACAACATATCAGAATTTCCCCATGGGGATTAATAAAAGTATTTATTTATCTATCTATCTTGAAATGAATGGCAAGACCGAAATTGTCTTTTGATCCTGATCGAATTTTGCCATGAGTTACGCATATGATGTTTGTCAATTTAAAAGATAATTTTCCATGTAAATAACAGTGTTGGTTGTTGTCTAACTGTTAAGGTATAAGATTGTGAAAATACTGTTTATAAATTAAAAAACTACAAACACAGATGGATGGAGCTTACATCATCTTTTCAAAGCACGCCCAGGGTGAAGTAACTAACAGTCTTCTGGATCTGCTGCAGCTCTCACAATACAAAACAATTCCTTTATATTGTTTTTTCCTTCTCGTTGGATCATTCTTTCATCAGTCAGAAAACAGGAGGCGAGGTTTTACTAATCTCCTGTCATGTTCGTGTTTAGTGGTGTGGGATGATGGGAGTTGTCGACTAGTCCTTTAAACAAAAACTAAATATTACTTTATTATGACAGCCGAGAACTTTAATTACGTGGAAAATTATCTTTTAAATTGACAAACATCGTATGTGTAACTCATGGCAAAATTTGATCAGGATCAAAAGATAATTTCGCTCTTGCGCTTCATTTCAGTGGAGAATTTTTTTGATTTGAGGTCCCATATGCGGAAGTAGAGGGGGTGTGACTTAGGCTTTCTATAACTGGTTGTGCCACCCTTGGCAGCAGTAACTGCAATCAAGCGTTTGTGATAACTGGCAATTAGTCTTTTATGTCACTGTTGAGGAATTTTGGCCCATTCTTCTTTGCAGAATTGTTTTAATTCAGCCACATTGGAAGGCTTGAACTTGAGGTTATGAACTGATGGTCGGACATTCTCCTTCAGGATTTTCTGGTAGAGAGCAGAATTCGTGTTTCCATTAATTACAGCAAGTCGTCAAGGTCCTGAAGCAGCAAAGCAGCACCAGACCATCACACTACCACCACCATGTTTGACTGTTGGTATGATGTTCTTTTTATGAAATGCTGTGTTAGTTTTACATCAGATTTAATGAGACTCACGCCTTCTAGAAAGTTCAACTTTTGTCTCCTCAGTTCACAGATTATTTTCCAAAAGTCTTGGGGATTATCAAGATGTTTTTTCTGGCAAATGTGAAATGAGCCTTTGTGTTGTTTTTGGTCAGCAGTGGTTTTGGTGTTGGAACTCTCCCATGGATGCCATTTTTACCAAGTCTCTTTCTTATTGTTGAATCATGGACCAGTGTCCAAACTGAGGCAAGTGAAGCCTGCAGTTCTTTAGATGTTGTTCTGGGTTTTTGTTTCTAATGTGTTCTTGAATTTCTTTAGATTGCGGCATGATGTGTTGCTTTTTGAGACCTTTTGGCATTCTTCACTTTGTCTGACAGGTTCTATTTAAGTGATTTCTTGATTCAACAGATCTGGCAGTAATCAGGCCTGGATGTGGTTAGTGAAATTAACCTCAGCTTTCACAGTTAATATATGATGTAATAAGGGGGGGCAATTACTTTTTCACATAGAGCTACAGTATGTAGGTTTGGATAGCTTTTTTCACTTCATAAATGAAATCATCATTTAAAAACTGCATTTTAAAATTGGTTTGATGATTTGAATCATTTAAGTGTGACAAATATCCAAAAATACAAGAAATCAGGAAGGGAGCAAGTGAAGAGAATGCGTTCAAAGATGAGGCTGAGTTTATTTCTCAGGTTCGGCTTTATTAAGAGAACACATCTCTAGCAATCTCTCAACAAGAAAAAGAGACCGAGCAAAGAAATACCACACTCTTATACTGCCTAAGTCACATGGTGCTTCAGCAAACATACAATCACATGGCATTTAATTCCCAGTCACAATGCAACTCTTTGATGTCCGTCTCTTACCCCTCGATGTTCCGGGAATCCTTCTGGGGCATCCTCTCTGAGACAAAGGCCAAAACTCGCACCTCCTCGTCATCTCCTGTAGATCTCTGCAGACCCAGACCTTCTTTGTCCCGCGAGACGTGAAGCCCCCAATACACATACAGCCATACATTTGTGGGGAATTATGAACTCAATATATGTGCCACATAACCCCCCCCCCCCCAAATGTCTATTAAGGGACAAAACATAATCAGAGATGCATGACAAAAAACATCACTGCATATCACAAATCAGTCCGCCGAATGCTTGGGTTTTAACCTCCTTCCATATCTGCTGTAAGCCGGCTTGATTCCTTCTGCCCCGGCTTGCTGCATCTGTGGATCAGAATCATTAGCACATCTCTGAGGGCTGCGAAGAATGCCTTCTCGGCGGCCTGCCACGGCGGGGGGCCCTAGCCAACTGCACGTGTTCATCAGCCAGAACAAAGGCCCGTCGTAAGGCGGTCGCAAGCCTGGGCGTTGGGCATCATGTCTAACAAAAACAAACTCTGCATTTTTTAAAGCCTTTGGCACAAAAACGCGTGGAAAACTGTGATGAACTGGGCCAGGAAGGGTATTTGATCCTGTGCTGCTCTGCAACAGCTGAGCGGGGGGGGGCAATTTGGCACAGGGTTGTCGAGAAGAAATTCCCCTGGCAAACAGAGGGGTTGTGCAAAAACTAATTCAGCCGGAGAAGCCTGCAAATCCTCCTTAGGTGCGGAACGCAACCCCAATAAAACCCATGGAAGTTTATCCACCCAATTTGTATCCGTAAGAGACGCTCTGAGGGCTGCTTTCAATGACCTATGAAAGCGTTCGCACAAACCGTTAGCCTGGGGGTTATACGCGGTAGTGCGGTGAATCTTCACCCCTAGGCTGTGGGCCATCGATGACCAGAGTTCGGAAACAAATTGGGGACCTCTGTCGGACGTTATGTCCGACGGAACTCCAAAACGCGCGACCCAAGCTGTTAAAAACGCGCGTGCAACGTCTGCCACTGCAGTTGACGCCAAAGGGACCACTTCTGGCAAACGCGTGGTGCGATCTACCATCGTCAAAAGGTGTGTACACCCCTGCGACAACGGAAGGGGGCCCACCAAGTCAACATGCACATGATCAAAACGCTTAGCCGGGATGTGAAAAGGCTCCAAAGGGGCTCTAGTGTGCTTGTGTATCTTGGCTCGCTGACACGCCACGCAGGTTGCTGCCCACTCCTTGACCTGTTTACGCAACCCCGGTCAAACAAATTTCTCCCCCACCATTTTAATCGACGCGCGCACCCCCGGGTGCGCCAGGGAATGGATTGAGTCAAAAACGCGGTGGCGCCACGCAGCTGGGACCACAGGGCGAGGCTGCCCCGTGGAGACATCGCAGATTAGAGGGGGCATACCTATTTGCTGCACCCTGTGCTCCAGCCTTAACCCTGTTGGTCCAGACTGGAGCGTGCGCACATCCGCGGCCATGGCTGCGTAATCCAAACCTACGCGGACCGGGGCTGCGAGTGCTTCCGCTCCACAAACCTGGCCCGCGGCCACGGCTGCCGAGTCTGCCCCCATGGGGCCTGGCGCTGCTACCGCGCGCAAAAGACAGTCTGCCACTACATTATGTTTGCCTGCGACATGCTGAATATCGGTGGTGAACTCCGATATCGCGGCCAGTTGTCTTTGCTGCCGGCCTGACCAAGGCTCTGAAATCTTGGCCATCGTGAATGTTAGCGGCTTGTGGTCCACAAACGCGGTGAAACGGCGCCCCTCTAGCCAGAACTGGAAATGGCAGATGGCCAAATGCAGAGCCAACAGCTCCCTGTCGAACGCTCTGTATTTCCGCTCGTTATCGCGAAAGGTTTTACTGAAAAATGCGAGCGGCTGCCAGCTCCCTGCCACAAACTGTTCAACGACCGCCCCCACCGCTAAATCGGAAGCGTCCGTGGTGAGCGCCATGTGGGCCGTTGGCACCGGGTGTGCCAGCAAAACGGCGTTCGCCAGGGCTGATTTGACTTGGGAGAATGCGCGCTCCCGCTCCGGGGACCATTCGATCTTATTCGCAGGTTTTTGTTTTTTAAGTGCCGCGTACAATGGTTGCATGAGCTGCACTGCGCTTGGGAGGAAACGGTTATAAAAATTAACCATTCCCAAAAATTCCTGCAACGCTTTGACCGTCTGAGGTTGGGGAAAATCTGTTATTGCGCGTACTTTATCGGGCAGCGGGACCGCTCCTTCTGGCAAAACGCGGTGCCCCAAAAAATCGATTTGCGCCACCCCAAACTCGCTAGGTTAATTATTAACCTGTGCTCTGCCAGCCTTCGAAAAACCGCTGTGAGGTGGGTTTCGTGTTCGTCTTCGGACGCGCTGGCTACCAAAATATCATCCAAGTAGACGAACATGAAAGGGAGGCCGCGTAAAACTGCATCCATCATGCGCTGGAAGGTCTGCGCAACCCCCTTGAGCCCAAATGGCATACGCAAAAACTCAAAAAGCCCAAAAGGAGTTATAACCGCTGTTTTGGGTATGTCCTGAGCGCGGACTGGGACTTGATGGTACCCGCGCACCAAATCTATTTTAGAAAAAATGCGCGCCCCCGCTAAATGCACCGAAAAATCCTGGATGTGCGGAATCGGGTAGAGGTCGTGTGCTGAAGCGTTATTCAACCTGTGGAAATCACCGCAAGGCCGCCACGAACCATCAGCCTTGGGGACCATATGCAGCAGTGAAGCCCAGGGGCTGTTAGAGCGTCTAATGATGCCCAGCTTTTCCAGGTTGGCGAATTCCTCGCGCGCTATGGCTAGCTTAGCTGAGTCCAAGCGCCGAGCTTTTGCAAAAACGGGGGGCCCGGTGGTAGTTATAAAATGTTCCACCCCATGTTTAGCCACTGACGCCGAAAACGTTGGGACTGTGAGTGTTGGAAACTGAGTGAGTAGTACTTGGAACTTACCACCCGCAGCTGTGACGTTGGGCTGTGCAGTCGGCGGGACCACCCGGGCTGTACAGGAAATAGAGTTGAAAGACAGTGCATTAACCAGACGTCTATTAGCAAGATCAACCAATAAACCATTCGAGCACAAAAAATCAGCAGCAAACATGTTATGACTGACTGCCACTACGACGAAAGTCCACTCGAATGTCCGACCGTGGAAAGACAGGGGGAGGGTCTTCTCCCCGAAGGTCTTGATCGTCGAGCCATTCACCGCCAACACCAGGGGTCCGCTGGAAGGCGCCAGTCGGTCAGCATAGGACGGTGTGATGAAACTCAGCTGGGAGCCTGTGTCCACCAGGAACTGTCTCCCCGATTTCGCGTCCGTCAGGTAGAGCAGCCTGTTCTTCGCGCCGAGAGCCGTGGCTGCTACCGGCTCCCGGTCTTGGCGTTTCCCGAGTGCTTGAACTGGCACGGTGGAATGCACCTGCGTGCCCTCTTGGCGAAACGTCGGTGATAAAAGCAGAGGACGTCGCCCGCTCCATGTCTCCTGGCCTCCGCTGCTGCTGACGTCAGCGAATCTGGTGCTGCAACCTCTGGCCCCCTGTCATCTCCGGGCGTTGCGCTCAGCTCCGCTGCCGCCGTCGTGGCCGTGTGGCGTCTATGGGCGTCGACAAGTCGCTGTGCCTCCTGGCCCAGCTCATGGTAATCTCGGCTGGTCAGCAGCTGTGAACCGGCCAGGGTGACTCTCACCGCTGACGGTAGTGTCCTGAGGAAAAGGTGGGCGAAGATAAAGCCGTCATCATCATCGCCTCTCAGGCTCAGCATCCTCGCCATCAGGTCTGCCGGCCTGTCTGCCTCGCCTTCAGTCAACGCCAGGAGCCTCTCTACTCGCTCTCCCAGCGAGGGGGTGAAAGCACGGATGAGAGCGGCTTTCAACGCGCCGTACTTGTCGTCATCCGGTGGGTGGTTAGTCAGGCTCTCCACCCACTGGGCTGTAAGGCTGTCCAGCTTTGCGACTACATGGTAGAACTTCGTTGCATCCGCCGAAATTCCCCGAAGATGGAACTGCGCCTCGACCGTGTTGAACCAAGAGTGCGGGCTATGCTGCCAGAAATCAGGCAGCTGGACTGCGGTAGCTGCGTTAGCCTGGCTGGCTCCTGATGAGTCCGGTGCGGGAAGATCGTCCCCGGCCATAATTTGTCGTCGGGTCACCAGTGTAGAGAATGCGTTCAAAGATGAGGCTGAGTTTATTTCTCAGGTTCGGCTTTATTAAGAGAACACATCTCTAGCAATTTCTCAACAAGAAAAAGAGACCGAGCAAAGAAATACCACACTCTTATACTGCCTAAGTCACAATGCAGTCACAATGCAGTCACAATGCAACTCTTTGATGTCCGTCTCTTATCCCTCGATGTTCCGGGAATCCTTCTGGGGCATCCTCTCTGAGACAAAGGCCAAAACTCGTACCTCCTCGTCATCTCCTGTAGATCTCTGCAGACTCAGACCTTCTTTGTCCCGCGAGACGTGAAGCCCCCAATACACATACAGCCATACATTTGTGGGGAAATATGAACTCAATATATGTGCCACACAAGTACTTTTCACAGCACTGTGCATGCAGTCATTGAAGTGAAGCCTGAGAAGTAGTGGAAATCCTTTGCAATAGTTTTTTTTTAATTGCAAAAGAGCATAAAGGTAAAATCGTGTATCACTGTTTATTTTGTTTTTAACACAGAACAGCAGAACAAGACTATAGGAATCAGCTGAGGTGTTCCACCTATAAAAGAAATCTTAACCATGTTGTTGTTGTAATAATTCATGTCATTATCACAATGTGGTCTGGTTTTGCTTACTTATTATTGCAAATATATTCAAGCACAAAAAGAAAAAAATGAGTATTAATTTGAAAATGTTCACCATTTTGTGTATCATTGTTAGTTTAGCATCTAGAAAAATAAAAAGAGTATTTCCACCCAATATGAACTCTGTTGACACCACCTCACTGATAACTGAACAAAGAAAAGTCAATACTGTGGAGCGTGTAAAGGAAGAGGCGGATTTGGCTTCAGACGATTTATTACACAGCTCACACAAGAAGCACAGACAGAATGACATCTCAGCAAAGACTCTTCTCTTAAATACTATGGCATTCCTCCAGAAGCTTCTAACACACAAAAGGTCACATTGCATTCACTTCCTTAATCCTTTACCATCCTTCTAGAAGTTTCTGACACACAAAAGGTCACACTGCATTCATCCTTCACACCTCCCTGTTATCTCACCAGGGAACCTCTGCTCTTTGTTCTTATCTAAGATGTTACACATTATGCTTTCCCCATGTGCCGCCATACCCCCCCCCCCCCCGAGCATATAGGATAGAACAAAAGAATAACAGTCCGTATGCTGTGACAGAACCAATAAACATCAATCCACATGCTGCTTGGGCTTCAGTCTTCTCCCGTATCTGCTATAAACAGGATTCACCGCCTCCACGGTGCTGTCATGCTGGGCGGTTGATGTTTGGGGGTGAAAACTTTTTGTCTGTCCCTGTGGGTGTTCTGGGGAAACTCTTCTCTGGGAAGCTCCCCGTGGGGGTCTTCCACGCCGAGGGGCCCTCGCCAACAGCACTTGCTCATCCGCTACCACAAAAGTGGGTTTGAGTCTGTCTATGCCAACCTTTTCCCTCCTACCCCCCAAATCTATCTCCTGTTTGCAGCACTCTGAACGGTCCATCATAGGGTGGTCGCAATGGCGGGCGGTGGGCGTCGTGTCTGACAAACACGAACTCCGCGTTTTTCAAAGTTTTAGGTACAAAAACACGTGGAAAAATGTGGTGGGCAGGGCCCGGCAGCGTGCTTGTCTATGCTACGCTGCAACAGCTGTGGCGGGGAACTGCCCGGCGTGGGATTATCTGGCAGAAACTCCCCGGGCAGCCGAAGTGGTTGCGCAAAAATGAGTTCCGCTGGGGAACCTTCCTAATAAACCCAATAACCCCAATAAACCCCAATAAAACCCACGGTAGCCTGTCTACCCAATTTGCATCCGTCAGTGAAGCCCTGAGAGCCGCTTTCAATGATCTATGAAAACGTTCGCATAACCCATTAGCCTGTGGATTGTACGTGGTAGTGTGGTGAATCGAGACACCCAGGCTGCGGGCCATTGTTGACCAGAGTTCGGAAACAAATTGAGGGCCTCTGTCGGACGTAATGTCCGACGGGACTCCAAAACGCGCCACCCATGCTGTTAAAAATGCGCGTGCCACCTCCTCGGCTGTGGTTGCGGCCAGCGGAACCGCTTCCGGCCAGCGCGTGGTGCGGTCCACCATTGTCAGGAGGTGCGTGCACCCCTGTGATGGCGGGAGGGGGCCCACGAGGTCCACGTGGACATGGTCGAACCTCTTAGCCGGAATATGAAACGGCTCCAAGGGAGCCTTCATGTGTCTGTGTACTTTGGCTCGTTGGCACACCACGCAGGCTGCCGCCCACTCTTTTACCTGTTTGCGCAGGCTCGGCCACACGAATTTCTCCCCTACCATTTTGACCGACGCGCGCACTCCCGGATGCGCCAAAGAATGAACTGAGTCAAACATGCGGCGACGCCACGCGGCCGGACCACGGGGTGCCCGCGTCCCGTGGTCCGGCCGCGAGACATCACAGATTAGGGGGGGCATGCCGTCTTGCAGCACCCTGCTCTCCTGCCTTAACCCTGTTGGTCCAGACTGGAGCGCGCACACATCCGCGTCACTAACCTGCTCCGCGGCCACGGCTGTGTAATCTATCCCCACGCAGACCGGGGCAGCCACGGCGTGCGAGAGGCAGTCTGCAACTACATTCAGTTTACCCGACACATGCTGAATATCGGTAGTAAACTCTGAGATCGCGGCCAGCTGTCTCTGCTGCCGGCCCGACCACGGTTCTGAAACCTTGGCCATCGCGAATGTTAGTGGCTTGTGGTCAACGAACGCGGTGAAACAGCGCCCTTCCAGCCAGAACTGGAAGTGGTGAATGGCCAAGTGGAGAGCAAGCAACTCCCTGTCGAACGCGCTGTATTTACGTTCACTGTCACGCAAAGTCCTGCTGAAAAAGGCGAGCGGCTGCTAAGCCCCGGCTACGCGCTGCTCCACGACCGCCCCTATGGCCACATCTGACGCGTCAGTGGTGAGCGCTATGCGGGCCGTTGGGTCTGGATGTGCCAGCAACGCAGCGTTTGCCAGGGCTGCTTTGACTTCCGAGAACGCCCACTCTCGCTCCGGGGACCATTCGATCTTATCCGCGAGTTTCTGTTTTTTGAGCGCGGTGTACAGTGGTTGCATGAGCTGCGCTGCGCGGGGAAGGAAACGGTTATAAAAATTCACCATTCCCAAAAATTCCTGTAACGCCCTGACTGTTTGCGGCCGGGGAAAATCTGCTACTGCGCGCACTTTGTCAGGCAGCGGAACCGCTCCTTCGGGAGAGACACAGTGCCCCAAAAAATCAATCCGCGTCACCCCGAACTGACATTTTGCTGGGTTGATTATTAACCCGTGCTCTTCCAACCTCCAGAAAACCGTCGTGAGGTGGGTTTCGTGTTCGTCTTCGGACGCGCTGGCTACCAAGATATCGTCCAGGTAGACGAACACGAAAGGGAGATCACGCAGCACTGCATCCATCATTCCATCATGCGTTGGAACGTCTGTGCAGCCCCTTTAAGCCCGAATGGCATGCGCAAAACCTCGAATAGACTGAACGGAGTTATCACCGCTGTTTTGGGTATGTCCTCAGCGCGCACTGGGACTTGGTGGTAACCGCGGACCAGGTCTATTTTAGAAAAAAACGCACGCTCCTGCCAGGTGAGCGGAAAAATCCTGAATGTGAGGAATTGTGTAGCGGTCGTGCGCTGTGGCGTTGTTCAACCTGCGGAAATCCCCGCAAGGTCGCCACGAACCCTCAGCTTTAGGGACCATGTGTAGCGGGGAAGCCCATGGGCTGTTTGAATGCCTGATGATGCCCAACCTCTCGAGGTTGGCGAACTCCTCGCGCGCTATGGCCAGTTTAGCTGCGTCCAAGCGCCGAGATTTTGCAAAAACGGGCGGCCCGGTGGTGGTGATAAAATGCTCCACCCCGTGTTTAGTGATGGCTGCCGAAAATGTCGGGACAGTGAGTGCTGGGAACTGAGTGAGCAGTGTGTGGAACTTACCGCATGTAGCTGTGACGTTGGCTTGTGCTGTTGGCCAGGACGCTCGAGCTATACAGGGGATAGAATCAAAGGACAGTGCATTAACTAGGCGCCTGTTAGCGACATCAACCAACAAACCATGTGTGCACAAAAAATCAGCACCCAGTATATTGAAATTCAATGCTGCTATGACAAAAGTCCACTCAAATGTACGGCCGTGTAGAGACAGGAGTAGAGTCCTCTCAACAAAGGTCTTAATCTCCAAGCCGTTTGCTGCTGCCATCTCGGGGCTGCTAGATCCTGCCAGCCGGTCGGCGTAGGACGGCATGATGAAACTCATCTGGGTGCCGGTGTCCACGAGGAAATGCCTCCCCGAGCGTGCGTCCGTCAAGTAGAGCAGCTTGTTCTCCTCCCCGAGGGTCGCAGCTGCTACCGACCCCCGGTCTTGGTGTTTCCCAAGCGCTTGAACTGGCACGGTGGTATACATTTGCGTGCCCTCTCTGCGAAGCGGCGGTGGTAGAAACAAAGGGTGTCTCCCCCGCGTTCTTTGGCCCCCGCTGCTGCTGTCGTCGGTGGCTCTGCTGCTGCCGTCGATGGCTCCTCGCCTCCTCCGACCGTCGCGCCGAGCTCCGTCGCTGCCGCCATGGTCGTGAACTCTCTGCTGGCGATGATGATCCGGTTTGCTTCTCGGGCCAGCGCACGATAGTCCCGCTTGGCCAGCAACAGCGAATTGGCCAGGGTCGCTCTCGTCGCTGACGGAAGGTTCTGGAGGAAGAGGTGGGTAAAAATGAAATGGTCGTCGTCCGTGCCCTTTAATCTCAGCATCTTCTCCATCAGGTCAATGGCCGACCCATCTCCTAACCCAGTCCGCGTCAGGAGTCTCTCTGCCCTCTCAACATCCGAGAGTGTGTAGTGCTGGATGAGTGCAGCCTTCAGCGTGCCGTACTTGTCGTTGGTTGGTGGCTGATCGAGCAGGCTCTCCACGTGCTGAGCCGTGTGTGCGTCGAGCGTTGCGACCACATAGTGGAACTTCGTGTCATCCGCTGATATCCCCCGGAGGGCGAACTGCGCCTCAACTAGGTGGAACCAGGAGTGCGGATTGTGCTGCCAAAAATCCGGTACCTTGAGTGCTACAGTATATGCTTGGCTGGGGGCTCCCAACGAGGCTGGCACCGGGGATCTTTCGCCGTGTTCCATGATTCGTCTTGGGTCACCAGTGTGGAGCGTGTAAAGGAAGAGGCGTATTTAGCTTCAGACGATTTATTACACAGCTCACACAAGAAGCACAGACAGAATGACATCTCAGCAAAGACTCTTCTGTTAAATACTATGGCATTCCTCCAGAAGCTTCTAATACACAAAAGGTCACATTGCATTCACTTCCTTAATCCTTTACCATCCTTCTAGAAGTTTCTGACACACAAAAGGTCACACTGCATTCATCCTTCACACCTCCCTGTTATCTCACCAGGGAACCTCTGTTCTTTGTTCTTATCTAAGATGTTACACATTATGCTTTCCCCATGTGCCGCCATAATACAAAAATGACACTCACTGATATAAATCAGCAGCCCTAAGAACAAACATCCCTATTAGCAAAAAAAATATTTGGCCAACATCTGAAAAGGACCTTCATAATTTCTGAAACGGATGTGGGCTGGTGTCATTTTGCACAGTTAGCCAATAACAGCACAGATTCGTTTTATAAATCTGGGACAACTTTGGACCTAGGGAGGACATTTTTGTGGCGATCTGGCCCGAGATCTGATTCAAAACTTGTGCCTTGGTCGTGCTAGGCCATGTCCATTTGACAGCAGTAAAACAGATGTAACTGTAACATGGATTTGCCCATTTGGAGCTGGATCTCTTCTAGAGACAGTTGCTATTTAGGATGTAACCGGTTCAAACCAAAAATGTTTGTAGCACTCTGCCAGCAACACAAATTTTATTGTTATATGTATTAAGTTGCATGCCTCAGTGAGGAAAAGCCAAATGTGGGCAGCTGTACACAAACTCACTGAAGAGTTTGGTGTGACATTCTCATAATAAGGCAGCATCATGGAAAAACTGCACCTTGTTTTCATCTGAGAGTGAAGGAACAGGGAACTGAACGTCCCTCTGCGTTTTCCTATGGGTCACATCTGGTGGATGAATTGATAGACCAGAGGAGAGATACACGGGGGAGAAGAAAAGAGACAAGCACAGGTTTTAGAAAACTACCCCATCCTTATATGTGAGGGATGACTTCATTTATCTTTAGCTCTGCAGATGTCTTGACGCAGTGAAATATGAGTTTGGTAGGAGCATATTCTTAGTAGCTGTCTGCACATCTGGAGGAGGAATCATCCAGACAAGGTCACATGACTAATTTCGAGAGAATACCTGTTTCATCTTGAAAATGAGACTGAAGTTAATGTGTAACCTATGCTGACATAAAAACTTTTTTTTTCTTTTGAAGATCCTCCATCCAAGGAGAATCCCTATGAAGATATAGAGCTGGAGCAAAGTTGTTTGGGGACCAAATGTGTTTCCCCTGCTTCTTCATCTCTTGTCCCTGACACAGCAACTAAAGTATGTCATATTCATTACACAGTGAGGGTTCACTGGATAAATTATATAATAAATTTACAGTATAATATGTTTTCTTCCACTAGCTCTCCTCAAGGCCTGGCTTTTTCAGGCAAAACTCAGAACGACGAAGCTTCAAAGTAACAGAACTACGCAAGACCAACAGAGACACTGGCATCTCATCACCTTCTCGTATCAGCCCCCCATCAACACCTAGTAGTCCAGATGACACCCCGTATCTCTCTGGAGACCCTTACAATCGCAGAAGGAGAAAAATCCCCAAGGTTTTACAGTCTGAGAAGCCCACTAGAGCAGATTTGGTTTAATAGTTTGAGAAGTTTTTACATTTATTGTTAACCTCTGCAGATGGTGATGAAAATCAATGCCATCTTCGAGGTGCGGCGAGGAAAGAAACGTGTGAAGAAGATGTCTCAGTCTACAGAGTCCAGCTCAGGGAGGGGTGAGGCTTCAGATATAAAATTAGTCCACTGATTTTGCTGTTTATCCTTCAGCTTCAATCTGTAAATCTCACTGTTTGCACATTTAACTTAATGTATGTTGACAACTACAATACTTCCATCACGGAGGTCCGATTTATACTGTTTGTATTTACCTTAACACAACGTGATTGTCATGTAAATTTCACAGAGGTACACAGTGAAATAAAGATTGTGTAGTATACCATTAGGCCTTCAAACCTCAGCATCATATGTATTCATAGATGTATCCTCTTGTATGGATAAAGTATGGACAGATTCAGGTTTAGATTCTGTGCTTCAGTATAGTCGTGGTTGTGGCTGTATTAAAAACAGAGCAGATTCCAGGTGTTTTGAGTTTCCTGTGATTATTTGAAGTCTTGTCATGCTCTGCTTTTGTCTTTCGCTCCTTCTCCTCATCTTTAAGTAACAGATGAGAACAGCGAGTCTGAAAGTGACACAGAAGAGAAACTAAAAGGTAACAACAGAAAAAATACTTCTTACAAAGCCATATAGCTAGCACGTAAAAATGCACAGATGGAATTCTGTCTGTATGTGTTTGAATGTAAAGTTCTTCTTTGTCCTTCAGCTCACAGCCAGCGGCTTGTGTCGGTGCAGTCCATGCTAAAGCAGGCGGGCCGGTACCGAACCTTGGAGAGGGACTTAATGGAGTTGCAGGAACGGAAACTTTTTGAGTATTTTATAGTTGTTGCTCTCCACAAGACCAAGGCTGGAGTTCCATACCTGCCAGAAGTCACACAGCAGTTTCCACTTAAGGTAATAAGAGGCCAAAAAATGGTTTGAAAGATGTTGAGAAAATATGTTATTCTTTTTTTTTCTTAAAATATTTCTGTGGTCATCCAACTGCATTAGAGCTCACCTCAGTGGGGAGAGGGTGCAGACAGGCCGCCTATTGTTAGCTTAGCTGTCAATCCGGCCGGTTTTGATCATTATTTATAAATTCTATTCACTCCCGCTAGAATCCTTGTTCATTTACTAACATTTAACCATATGCATCGATAATTTAGATTAGTTAACTATAGTTTTATTTTCTTTAGCAGAGACCCAAGGTGGCTAGCTGAAGCTAGCAGCTAGCTAACATCAGCTAGCTAGTGTCTGGTAGTCGCCTTCGGCTACTACTTATGGATGTTTCTGTTCTTATTTCACTCCAGGGACCAGTCATATCCTGTCGACCACAAAAACTACATATCCCTGTCCACCATTGATGTTTACTTCATTCATTCTTTAAGCCAAATTTATGTTAGTTGGCTCAGGCTTGCTACCTGACCTTAGGAGCTAGCCAGCTAAGATTAGCAGAGGGAGGGCTGAGTTAACTGCGGCTGTTGGGCCTTTAAAGAGACATGCATTGAAACAAAACCATTCTGAAGAAGCCTGCAAAAGATGCTTTACAATGTGTTATGTCTGGAAATAGAACAGCGGAGGCTGGAGTTGTACTGAACCCGAACTTTTTTACTAGATACAAAAATGATACATGTATTGGGGGGTTAGGCGCTAATAAGCTAACACTAAGCTGTAGCAAGCTGTGATTGGCTAGAAGGCGAGGCGTCAAAGAGGATGACTCTTCTTCTTCTTCTTCTCTTGGTTACTGGCGGATAGCAAACAACTGAAAGGTGCATACCGTCACCTACTGTGCAAAAGTGTGTAACATTATGTCATCTGAGCCCGAACCCTAAATTCTATGACTTAATCCTGTGTTATTTAAAAAAGAGAAAAGAGCCTTTCTCGTGATTCTTATTGCCTCTCCATCTCCATCTGTTCCCAGAATCCCAGTTAAATCCCATTCCCTACCGCCCTTTCGAACTTTCCATTATCTGTCTTTCACTTCCGTATTTGTGACAGTGTAATAAGATGTGCTCAACATTTTCTTTTACTCCACATTCTCTACATTTGTAACTTACGCTTTCCCCCATGGTGAATAAAGTGCCGTTTAAACCTGTGTGATCCAGTCTGAGTCTTGCCATAATGATGTCTTCCCTCCTTTTGGTTGTTATGAAATTCTTTATTGCAATAGATTTTTGTATTTTGTAATATGATCTACCTTTATGATCTTCATCCCATCTTTTTTGCCATAGTTCAGTTCCTTTTTTCTTGATTACTGCTTTCCCTTCACCTTTTCCAAGAGACAATGGTATAGTTGTCTCTTTTCCAAGAGCACTTCTTGCTAATTTGTCTGCACAGTCATTCCCTTTCAACCCTTCATGTGCAGGAACCCAACAAAACTGAACTTGTCCACCACCCCTGTGTACCCTAAATAAACTGTGATATAGCTCAATCACCAAGTCTTCCCTTGTAGATTTTAGTGTCTGTATGGTTTTTAGCACTGTAAGTGGGTCCGTGCACACCACCACCCGGTCCGGTCTGACCTCCTCCACCCACTGCAAAGCAATAATTATTGCCACCATCTCTGCTGTAAACACGGATGTATTGTTGGAGAGTCTTTTTGTGATGGTCACTTTTAACTCTGGGATGTGTACTCCAACTCCAACAGAGCCTTCTTTATTCTTTGAACCGTCAGTCTCGCCAACAGTCCCCCTAAGTAGGCACGGCATGATGACATCATTCGGCCTGCATCCTTATGTCTGTGCTGCCCATCTGCTAATATGTCTGTATCTAACATCTATCTCCCCCTTGAAAAACTCAAAACAGTCTGCACACATTAAATCACAGCAGCTCTTTTTTTGCATTGCAGCAGGCAGATAAACAGCACCTGGGCCTCCGGGTAGACTGCCGGTTAACCCTGCACGACTGGGTGGGTTATTCTGCCACTGCTGAAGCAGCCGTGCCCTGTCTAAACATATCAAAACACAATCTCTGCATACAGTTCAACTTCAGGGCCTCAGTCAAGCCCGCGGTAGGTGCAGTCCTGGAGGCCCCGGCTGCGGCAGACCTGAATGCCATCTCAAACCATCAGTCATCTGGAAAGTGGTTGGTCCCAACCACATGGCGATCTACCTCGGCGGGGACAGGAACATTTGCAGGCCGTTTAGGCATTCAGATCGGCGGACCCAAACCCAATTGAGCACTATGAGTGGTGATCTGTTTGGCTGCACTTGGCGTTGCTGCTGTCTCATTCCGGATGCAGATTGCTGCTGTGGTGGCATGACTTTCACACTGGTGGCAGGACATGCCCCCGGTTGGCGTTGTCCTGCTGGATCCTGCTGGGCCACGAATTCTCCATCTTGCAGCACTGTGGCAGCTCCTTGTTGCTGACGCCGGGCGCGGAAAATGGATGAGTCCAGGTTCTGCCCTTTTTCCTTGCTGTCCTCTCCTTGCAGTGTCAAGCTCGGAGTGGCTGTATCCCCATCCGGGTGTATTGCACTCCCAACATCAGCATTCCCACAGAGCCCCTTTCGAACGAACACTGGGAGGACTCTTGACCCGTAGCGAACCACCAGCGATACGGTCCCTACTAAGCTGATGTGTGTGTGCCCATAGCCATACAGCCCTGCTAGATTCTTCTCAACAGGATGATTGGAGCAGAATTTCTTTACTGTAACTCAGTTCATCACTGACCTCACAGGGGTGGTGTCCCGCAGCAACGATACGCTGAAGTCGTCTAACCTCACTGTGCGCCACTTGTACGATGCCCCTCTGGAGCCCACTGCATGGATGGTGGTTATTGGTGGTTCTTTTGGATTGGGTGGCGGGCTTGATGTCAGTCGTGTTGATTGGTACACCTTGGTGAAGTGATTGAGCTTGCCGCAGCGTCTGGATCGCTGCTCCCCAGCTGGGCAGACTCACGCTCACTCTCGGTGCCTTGGGGATCCGCAGTTATCGCACGAATGGTGTCCCATGATGTTCTGTTGCCCCATAATGCTCACTTCGGCATCTTCCAAGTGAGTCGTGGTGTTAACGGATACTTCTGCCTGGGTAACTGCATAAGCTAGCGACATTTGTTGCTGTGACTCACCCAGTTGTGATGTTAGCTTGTCGGCGGCCTCCAACTGGAATGCCAGCTCCACTGCGTTCGCTAGTGGTAGGTCATCGGGCATCCTGATTAGCTTCTCCTGCAGCCACAGGTTGCTGGTGTGCTCCGTTAGCTGGTCCCGCACCATTTCGTGCTCCAGTTGTCCAAACCTGCACCTGCTCTCCAGACAGCGAAATCTGGCTCATCCAGCCATGTCACTCTCTGACCAGGTTGCCAGACACGCATCTATATTCAGGAAAAACGTTGAGTTTTGCTCCGGAAAGCCAATTATTCTCCTCGTCGCCATTTGTAATGTCTGGAAATAGGACAGCAGAGGCTGGAGTTGTACTGAGCCCGAACTGTATTACAAGACACAAAGATGATACACGTGTCGGGGGGTTAGTAGCTAATAAGCTAACACTAAGCTATAGCAGGCTGTGATCAGCTAGAGGTGAGGTGCCAAAGAGGACGACTCCCACCAACATTCCCCCTAAGTAGGAACGGCGTGATGACGTCACCCTGCCTGCGTCCTCACGTCCTTGCTGCCCGTCTGCCAATATACAGTCATGTGAAAAAATTAGGATACCCTGTATAAGCCTGTGTGTTTTTTAACATATTTGGACATACGGATATTTAATATCAGTGTTTAAAATACTGGGATATTCATGTAATACAACTAAACAATTAAAATGAATTAAAGACTTTTTTCAATTTTTCTGTAAAATATAATTCTAAACAAATAGTGAGGAATAAATTAGGACACCCCCCCATCTTTTTTAGGACACCCCCACATTCATTCCCACTTAAAATGGCTAAAATAAATGTTAAAAAATGCAAATAAAAACAAAAACAAGGTTAGACATAGATATGTGAACATTTCTTAATAAAGAACTGAATATTTAATGGTATCCTATTTTATTTTCACATGACTGTATCTATATCTAACACAGTGATGCTGCAATATTTAAATAATTAAAGGGAATTTGGCCAAAGTATTTCACAAACATTTCATTAAGACCTTTAGAAGCTGTGATCAAGTGAAAAACAGTGCAGTAAATAAATGGGACCTTTATTATTTACCAAGGACTTTTGCTGTACAATGCATCCATTGTAAAGCGTCTTTGAGTGTTCTTGAAAAGCGATATATAAATCTGATTTATTATTATTATTACTTTTAATGATCTAGTGCAGTCTTAGGATAATGAATAATTGTTAAGAAGTTAAGATTGATCACAATATTTTTTAAAAAAGGCATTTTAAGGAGTAATTTCCTCCCTCATTTCCATATTAGGTTGATGCAAATTTACAGCAATCTAATCTGAAAGAGTTTGTCTATTGGAGTGTTAAATAGGTGGAATATACTTGTTCTAATTTTCTTTTTGTCTACACACAAGACTACACACTATTTAATTATTTTAATGATAAAGGTTTGACAGAACTGAAAGCTTAGCAGTAAAGTGAAAATTGCACTAAATGTGCAGACGTCTTTATTTCTAGTTTTAGGTCATAAATCATTCTTGGAAAAGGAACACTTTAAACCATCAGATCTTCTTTAGGCGTGCGACATATAATGATGGTGGACATAATTTTATAGTATATATATTTATTGTCACATTACAAGAAACATGTACAGTGAAATTTGTTTTGATCTGTCAAGAATACAAGAAATAATAACACATAGCTAAACAACAAGATGGCTCAAAGGACATCCTCATAAGATGGCTCACACAAATGCACTGGATAACAGATAAAACTATAAAAATAGAATAAAAAAATAGAATAATAGATAAAAACTATTCCTCAGGCGGACAGAAGTAGTCTTAATTGACCTAAAATTGGAACTTGAAGATCTATGACTAGACTGGAACAGGTGATTAGCAGGATGATGAGCATCTTCCACAATTGCCCGTGCTCGTTTGAGTACTCCATTATGGTGTAGTTCATCCAGTGAGGGGAGGGAGCAACCAGTAGCACACTCTGCAGCAGATACATCCATCCATCTCCATCCATCTTCTACCGCTTTTCCGGAGGTCCGGGTCGCGGAGGCAGCAGTTCAAGCAGAGAAGCCCAGACTTTCCTCTCCCCAGCCACCTGCTCCAGCTCTTCAGAGGGGATACCAAGGCGTTCCCAGACCAGCTGGGAGACATAGTCTCTCCACCGAGTCCTGGGTCTGCCCCGGGGTCTCCTCCCAGTGGGATGTGCCTGAAACACCTCAAGTGGGAGGCGTCCAGGAGGCATCCTAATCAGATGCCCATACCACCTCAACTGACTCCTTTCAATGTGGAGGAGCAGCGGTTCTACTCTGAGCCTCTCCCGGATGACTGAGCTCCTCACCCTATCTCTGAGGGTGAGTCCAGCAATCCTACGGAGAAAGCTCATTTCAGCCGCTTGTATCCGCGATCTTGTTCTTTCGGTCATTACCCAAAGCTCGTGACCATAGGTGAGAGTAGGAACGTACTAGATTGACTGGTAAATCGACAGCTTTGCCTTAGAACTAAACTCCCTCTTCACCACAACAGACCGGTACAACGTCCGCATCACTGCAGATGCTGCTCCAATCTGTCTGTCGATCTCTCGCTCCATTTTCCCCTCACTCGTGAACAAGACCCCAAGATACTTAAACTCCTCCACTTGGGGCAGGAGCCTGTCCCCAACCCGGAGAGGACAATCCCCCTTTTTCCGGCTGAGGACCATGGACTCGGACTTGGAGGTGCTGATTCTCATCCCAGCCGCTTCACACTCAGCGGCAAACCGTCCCAGCAAGAGCTGTAGGTCATTGCTGGATGAAGCCAACAGGACAACATCATCTGCAAACAACAGAGATGAGATCCTGTGGTCACCAAGCATGACACCCTCCATTCCCTGGCTGCGCCTAGAAATCCTGTCCATAAAAATTATGAACAGGATCGGTGACAAAGGGCAGCCCTGGCAGAGTCCAACTCTCACTGGGAATGACTCCGACCGAGTGTTGGCAATACGAACCAAACTCTCACAACGGTCGTACAGAGACCGAATAGCTCGTAACAACAAGCCCGATACCCCATACTCCCGAAGCACCCCCCACAAAAATCCATGAGGGACACGGTCAAATGCCTTCTTCAAGTCCACAAAACACATGTAAACTGGTTGGGCAAACTCCCACGAACCCTCAAGAATTCTCGAGAGGGTAAAGAGCTGGTCCGATGTGCCACGGCCAGGACGAAAACCACATTGCTCCTCCTGAATCCGAGGTTCGACCAACGGCCGGACTCTCCTCTCCAGTACCTTGGCATAGACCTTCCCAGGGAGGCTGAGGAGTGTGATCCCTCTAAAGTTGGAGCACACCCTCCGGTCCCCTTTTTTGAAGAGAGGAACCACCACCCCGGTTTGCCATGCCAAAGGCACTGCCCCCGACCTCCACGCAATGTTGCAGAGGCGTGTCAACCATGACAACCCAACAACATCCAGGGCCTTGAGGTACTCAGGGCGAATCTCGTCCACCCCCGGGGCCCGGCCACCAAGGAGATTTTTAACCACCTTGGCGACCTCAGCCCCTGTGATAGGCGAGTCATCCCCCTCGTCCCCAAACCCTGCTTCCTCTGTGGAAGGCGTATCAGTGGGATTGAGGAGATCCTCGAAGTATTCCTTCCACCGCCCGACGATATCCCCAGTTGAAATCAACAGTGTCCCATCCGCACCATACACAGTGTGGACGGGGAGCTGCTTTCCCCTCCTGAGCCGCCGAACAGTTTGCCAGAATCTCTTTGAAGCCAACCGAAAGTCTTGTTCTATGGCCTCACCGAACTCCTCCCATACCCGGGTTTTTGCTTCAGCAACCACCCGAGCTGCACTCCGCTTGGCCTGCCGGTACACCTCAGCTGCTTCGGGAGTCCCACAAGCCAACCAAGCTTGATAGGACTCCTTCTTCAGCTTAATGGCCCCCCTCACCACTGGTGTACACCACTTGGTTCGGGGGTTGCCACCACGAGATGCACCGACCACCTTGCGGCCGCAGCTCTGGGCCGCCGCTTCAACAACAGAGGTGGAGAGCATGGCCCATTCAGACTCCATGTCTCCAGACTCCCTCGGAATGTGGTTGAAGTTCTTCCGGAGGTGGGAGTTGAAGACCTCCCGGACAGGGGCCTCAGCCAGACGCTCCCAGCACACCCTCACTATACGTTTGGGTCTACCAGGTCTGAATGGCTTCCTCCCCTGCCATCGGATCCAACTCACCACCAGGTGGTGATCAGTTGACAGCTCTGCACCTCTCTTTACTCGGGTGTCCAAGACATACGGTCGCAGGTCTGATGATATGATAACAAAATCGATCATCGACCTGCGACCTAGGGTGTCCTGGTGCCAGGTGCACATATGGACACCCTTATGCTTGAACATGGTGTTTGTTATGGACAGACTGTGGTTAGCACAGAAGTCCAATAACTGAACACCACTCGGGTTCAGATCGGGCAGGCCGTTCCTCCCAATCACCCCCCTCCAGGTTTCATTGTCGTTGCCCACGTGCGCATTGAAGTCTCCCAGTAGGACAATGGAGTCTCCAGGAGGAGCACCCTCCAGCACCCCAGTCACAGACTCCAAAAAGGGTGGGTACTCTGAAACATCATTTGGTGCATAGGCACAAATGATGGTCAGGACCCATTTCCCAACCCGAAGGCGCAGGGAAGCAACCCTTTCGTCCACCGGGGAAAACTCCAATATAGAGGCAGCAAGGTGGGGCAATACAAGAATACCCACCCCTGCTCGTCGCCTCTCGCCCGGGGCAACTCCAGAAAAGGCCAAGCTCCAGCCCCTCTCCAGGAGACTGGTTCCGGAACCGGAGCTGTGTGTTGAGGTGAGGCCGACTATATCTAGCCGGTATCGCTCAACCTCGTACACCAGCTCAGGCTCCTTCCCCACCAGAGAGGTGACATTCCACGTACCAAAAGCCAGTTTAGAAAGCTTGGGATCAGTCCGCCAAGGTCTCCGCCTTTGACCGCCACCTAATCCACATAGCACCGGACCCCCATGATCCCTCCTGCAGGTGGTGAACCCACTGGAGGGCGGACCCATGTAACTCCTTCGGGCTGAGCCCGGCCGGATCCCATGGGTGGAAACCTGGCCACCAGACAGTAGCCTTCGAGCCCCTCCCCCAGGCCTGGCTCCAGGGTGGGGCCCCGGTAACCCCATACCGGGCGGGGTACACTGAATCCTTGATATACAATTTATCATGAGAGTCTGTTGGATCGTTCTTAGTCTGGCCCTTCACCCAGGACCAATTTGTCTTGGGAGACCCTATCAGAGGCAAATTGCCCCCGGACAACATAGCTCCTGGGATCACTGGGGCACGCAAATCCCCCCACCACGATAAGGTGACGATCCATGAGGAGGTGCAGTTAACCAGTGAAAATCAGACAATGCTTTTGAATTGTGGTTCAACAGAATTACTTTAAAAAACAAACTCATGAAACAGGCCTGGACAAAAATGATGGTACCCCTAGAAAAGATTGAAAATAATGTGACCATAGGGACATGTTCAACCAAGATGTGTCCTCGAATTAACATCACAGGTGTCTACAAACTTGTAATCAGTCAGTCGGCCTATTTAAAGGGTGACAAGTAGTCACTGTGCTGTTTGGTGACATGGTGTGTACCACATTAAACATGGACCAGAGGAAGCAAAGGAGAGAGTTGTCTCAGGAGATTAGAAAGAAAATTATAGACAAGCATGTTAAAGGTAAAGGCGATAAGACCATCTCCAAGCAGCTTGATGTTCCCGTGACTACAGTTGCACACATTATTCAGAAATTTAAGATCCACGGGACTGTAGCCAACCTCCCTGGACGTGGCCGCAGGAGGAAACGATGAAAAATGGAAGAGACGGATAATACAAATGGTAACAAAAGAGCCCAGAACAACCTCTAAACACATTCATGGTGAACTCCAAGGTCAAGGTACATCAGTGTCAGATCGCACCATCCGTCGTTGTTTGAGCCAAAGTGGACTTCATGGGACACGACCAAGGAGGACACCACTGTTGAAAACAAATCATAAAAAAGCCAGACTCAAAAACTTAAATAAAAAAAAAAAAAGCCAGACTGGAATTAGCCAAACTGCATGTTGACAAGCCACAAATCTTCTGGGAGAATGTCCTATGGACAGATGAGACAAAACTGGAACTTTTTGGCAAGGCACATCAGTTCTATGTTCACAGACGCAAAAATGAAGCATACCAAGAAAAGAACACTGTGCCTACTGTGAAACATGGAGGAGTACTGTTATGTTCTGGGGCTGCTTTGCTGCATCCAGCACAGGGTGTCTTGAATCAGTGCAGGGTACAATGAAATCTCAAGACTATCAAGGTATTCTAGAGAGAAATGTGCTGCCCAGTGTCAGACAGCTTGGTCTCAGTCGCAGGTCATGGGTCTTGCAACAGGATAATGACCCAAAACACACAGCTAAAAACACCCAAGAATGGCTAAGAGCGAAACATTGGACTATTCTAAAGTGGCCTTCTATGAGCCCTGATCTAAATCCTATTGAAGATCTGTGGAAGGAGCTGAAATATGCCATCTGCAGAGAAATAGCTGTGTGGGCTTGGTAATGTCTGGCTCTTCAAAATGGGGAATTAAAAACAGTTTAAGAACCACTGGTATAAATGAACAAAAAAAAAAACAAACTCAGCAGATTACAACGATCAGTCTCTGAACTTTTATTGCTGACATGGGCTTCACCTGCCAAACAAAAATAAATGCTACAGCTCCTCAGCTGTACAATTTATTCTTGTTTAAAAGCGGCCTACTTTGTACATTTAGTGCTGTTTAAAGACCATTAATGTGGTCTTACCATGCAAAACATACCTGACAATCCTCTGGTGCACACCGTCACTGGTGCTCCCGCTAGTGGCTCCCTCACTCTCGCTCTATCCTCTATCACTTACAGAAAGCGGCACTAGGGTTTGATTAGTGCTCCCTCTGCTGGCAGAATCTATAACTGCATTTAAGAATGCTGTTCCAAATGTGATATAAATAAATAATTGATTTTTGAAAATGGACTGGTGTGCCGCAGTGGATGAGGGGGTGGGCCGCATGCGGCCCATGGGCTGCCAGTTGCCCATCCCTGCTCTAGACCTTCACAACCTTATTGCTGCAAAACATAATGATGGCATTGGTTACAGGCGCATTTCTATACTGCTGAATGTTCCAGTGAGCACTGTTGGAACCATCATTTGGAAGTGGAAAGAACATCATTTTACCATAAACTGGACATGACCAGGATCTCCTCGCAAGATTTCTGACAGAGAAGTCAAAAGAATTATCAAAAGAGTTATCCAAAAGCCAAAGACCACTCGTGGAAAGCTCCAGAAAGACCTGGAGTTAGCAGGTACTACTGTTTCAAAGAAAACAATAAGTAATGCACTCAACTGACATGGGCTCTATGCCCGCTCACCTCGCAAGACTCCATTGCTGAGAAAAAGCATGTTGAAGCTTGTTTAAAGTTTGCTGCACAACATTTGGGCAAACCAATAAAATACTGGGAGAATATAGTCTGGTCAGATGAGACCAAAACTGAACTTTTTGGATGCCACCACACAGCATGTTTGGAGGAGAAATAGCACTGCACACCAGCCCGAAAACACCATACCAACAGTGAAGTTTGGAGGTGGGAGCATCATGGTGTGGGGGTGTTTTTCAGCACATGGTACAGGCAGACTTCATATAATTGAAGGAAAGATGAATGGACAAATGTATAGAGACATCCTTGATAACAACCTGTTGCCATCTGCCAAGATGCTGAAGACGAAATGAGGGTGGACATTTTAGTAAGACAATGATCCCAAACAGAAGGAAAATAAAGCTGCTAGAATGGCCCAGTCAGTCACCTGACCTGAATCCAATTGAAAATCTATGGAATGAACTGAAGATCAGAGTTCATAGAAGACAACCACGGAACCTTCAAGATTTGAAGACAGTTTGTGTGGAAAAAGGGCTAAAATCACTCCTGAGCAATGCCTGTGCCAAGTTTCTCCATACAGGAGGGGTCTGGAAGCTATTATTTCCAACAAAGGCTTTTCTGCTAAATATTAAATGAATTTCACCAAGCGTGTTCAATACTTATTCCCTGTGTCATTTCACTTTATTAAATGTAACTTGTTTTGTGAACAGAGTTGCCTTGATTTCTTTGTATGTATGGATTACTTGGGTTGTTATTGATATCTGGTGAAAATCTCAGGTCAATGGCTCCATCAGAAATATATTTCATGAGAAAAATGTTGACGTGTTCAATACTTATTTTCCCCACTGTATATTTGCCCTTTTTGAAGACATTGCTACTTTTTACAAATCTTGAATCAAAAACATTCCCTGGTTTTATGCTTGCTATTTTTTAGGTGTTAATTTTTATTTTTATTGCTTTATTTATTCTATTTGTGTTCTCGCTTTCTTAATCCAGCTTGAGAGGAGCTTTAAGTTCATGCGGGAGACAGAGGACCAACTCAAGGTCATCCCTCAGTTCTGTTTCCCCGACGCCAAAGACTGGGCGCCTGTCGACAACTTTCCCAGGTCAGTCCAAAGCCTCGCTGCTGCCAGGGTGATGGAGTGAAACATAACAGGAACGCAGGAATTTCCCGGCAGGGCAGTAATAGCTCAGCTGTTTTCCTGCCTAATAACCACTCCATAATGAAGGAGCCCTGAAGAAAGTGACCTAATTTCCTGTAAAGTGTTTGCTGTCCTTTTGGCGCTTATATCACACTAAAAAGTAGATTTAGCACTCTACACCTGACATGATATTACAAAATCATTCAGTGCAGTAGCCCAATAGCTCCTCTATACACTGTTCTGAGAAGTGACGTGTGCTCATGGTCATGACTAATGATTATCTGAAGACAAATGTCCAAACTGGCTGACATGTGTCCTGTGAGGAAGGTGAACACCAGTCAATGAATACATGTCAGTTTAATAGATTTTGTGTTAGTATTTCAAGCATAAAGGCCTATACATACTCTGCAAGAACAGAGAAATTTGTTCTCTCTCCCAGGGCTGCAAGAACAAAATGACATCATTTTGTTCTTGTAGCCCTGGTTTGGGAGTTCTTGCAGCTTGTTCTTGACATATCATCGTGGCAGAACTTTTTTTCTTGCGTGATGTCCAAGAACTATTGTGTGATTGGTTAGAAATGTGAATTCCCCAGGAGTTCTGCACTTGAGTTTTTTGTGAAGTATGAAAGGTCCTGGCCAGAAATAACTTTGGTTTTGTTCTTGCCACCTCAAGAAAAAGAGAAAAATTCTCTGTTCTTGACTATGTAAAGGCCTTAAGTCTGCCTCTTTTTTTTTCTTACAAATACTCAGTTCAGAATGGAGGATTACAGTTTCCTCAGTGTTTAAATTCTTATTTTTCTCTCTTTCAATCTTTCAGTGAAACATTCTCTTTTGTACTGACTGGCGAAGATGGAAGCAGACGATTTGGCTACTGCCGGCGTTTACTGGTATGCAAATTAAACAAAACGAATCCCTGGGCTTATATCCACCCATTTGTTCTTATGACATTTCTTGAATTTAATTAGGAAGACTATTATTTTTTCTACAAAACAAAGGCTGTGATTTGCTCCACCGCTCTAATTATCAAGTTGTAACTGGACAATCAGTCTTGCGTGTAAAAGCTCTTTTTCTTTGTGTCTATTTATAGCCCAGTGGTAAAGGCAGACGGCTCCCCGAGGTTTACTGTATTGTCAGCCGTCTGGGATGCTTCGATCTCTTCTCCAAGGCAAGATATACAGCACTGATCCTAAACACACATTAGTTCACTTTTTAATAACTGTGCACTTATCAAAATGTTTAGTACCGTCCATAATACACTCCATGTATTACTTTAGAACAAATTGAAGACTAATGCAATATTGTGGAGAAAGGAGGCAGGCGAGGCAATGAGCTGGATGACACAGAAACTTTATTCTTTCTCCAACATAACTTACAGCAAAAAAGATCCTGGGTCTCTGTGCATTCCTTTTTTATATCTTAATACCATGCATCGAGACCCGGAACTTCCAAACATCATACATTATGTTTAGAACAAAGCCTGTGTGGCACGTTAAGATGACATAACACCGGTGCCGCTCTCACACCCTTCTTGTCCCGGCATCACCGGCATTTACTCCTCTCCCCGGGGGGTGCATAGTCCTTACTGTCACTGATACCCCTTGGTGACACCTTCTCTTTTGGTCCATTGTTCCCTGGGTGGAGAAGTCCAACACCATGCCCCCACAATATAATAGATTCAATGGATGTAAAATGCCCACAGAGTGCCCACAAATTGCAGTGAGGCAAAAGTAGCAGTACCTTCTGATCTAATTAGTCAAGTATTCAGAGTAGTCACCAAAAAAGGGGGTTGAATAAGAAGAGGAAATTTCTACTAAAAAGACTGGAGTGGTGAACTAGTGGTAGAGCATCTGCCCCATAGCCGGGAGGTCATGGGTTCAAGCCTTGGCCAGATCATACCAAAGATCAGATTTTTTTTTAAAAATGGTGCTTCCTGCCTTTTGCCCCATACCAAAGACCCCACACCTCAAGGACCTGAACACCTACAGAGCAGTGGCCCTCACATCACACCTAATGACGACCCTGGAGAGGCTGCTCCTCACCCACCTCTGCTCCATGGTGGGACTAGCGATGGATCCACTTCAGTTTGCCTACCAGCATGGCATCGGGATGGAGGATGCAGTGATCTTCCTCCTACGTCGTTCCCTGTCCTACCTGGAGAAGCCTGGGAGCACTGTGAGGATCATGCTCTTTGATTTCTCCAGTGCTTTCTACACCATCCAACCAGTGATCCTGAGGGACAAGCTGCTGTGCGCAGAGATGGACGAGCACCTGTTATCGTGGGTCCTGGACTACCTCACAAAAGGCCCTTTTCCACTAGCCTCACTTAGCCCTACACCGCACCACTCAGCCCGCTTTAGGCGCTTTTCCATCAGCCCCAGCACCGGTTAGCAGGTACTTTTTTCGTACCTGATCCAGGGCAGGGTCTAACCAGAGTAGGGCTGTGATATGACTTTAAGAGACTGGTCGCCGCTGATTGGTCAGGTCGTAACGTCATGAAAGCGACTTTTTCTGCTGAATTTACTCCACGACCGCCATTTGTAATTGTTCAGCCAGTGAACACAGTGCGCCCCTTTAATACGGTATATTATATTAATATACTGTATAATATACTTATATAATAATATACTCCTTGTGGCGGTTCGGTTAACCCCCACAACAGATTAAGGACAGTCAGCTCTCTTCTCTTGGTTTTTCCCGCTGCACTACTGGGATGTAATGTGCCATTCATGTATTGTGATGTAATGTGCCATGCATGTATTGTGATGTAATGTGCCATTCATGTATTGTGATGTAATGTGCCATTCATGTATAGTGTTCATGCGTCCTGTCCTTACTGTGACTTAGAGACAGATCAATATGTAGATGTGCCTTGTAACCTCTTTGTCCTGCAAGCTGGAGCAGAGGACAGCAATCTGCCTATTGTTATGTAGGTCTTTCAAATGCAAATGTCTCATGCCTGTTCTGCAGTCCCTTTGATCGTACCAACTGCTGTGAATCCGCTTTGATGTATTGTCTGAGTTGGGTATAAATACTGCACAGGTTCTGTAACTCACTCTCTCAATTCCACTTCCTCAACTGCTGCTGCTGGACACAGACTTTGTGTCCTCCTTCCCTGAGAGCCGCTGGGCTCGCTCCCGGTGCTTGCACGGCGCCGGGAGCGGAGCTCGTGACGGCGGTATAATTTAATAAAACCTGTTAAAACCTCAGCATCGCTGCCTATTTTTTCATGCCGCCGCACTCCTAATATTATATAGTAGGAGGTGCGCAATTTTCTTTCTATATTAGGCGACGATCGCATCCAGCGCGAGTTGGACGGATCTACTTGAAATGCAGGTGTCCGAGCAGATGGCTTCCCAAGGGCACATCCGTACTGCCAAACAGTGTCGGGAGAAGCTGAAAAGCGATTACCAAGCAGTGAAGGACCACATTGCTCGAAGTTCAGCGGATCGGAAAGAGTGGAAGTGGTTCGCTGAGAGACATTGGGCTCAACACGGTCACTGTCACGGTCACAGTCACGGTCACGGCCTTGGAAACCGTGGATGGTGAGTGTTGTTTTGATATTGCGCATCCTTTCGCCACTTTATCCTTTCTGTGCCAAGCTCACTGTTTTTAAGAAATAGGAAGGTTGTTAGATTGTGGGTAATGGTTGTTACTGAGGCTTTCCTATTGTTTTGCAGCCATCTGCAGATTCACGCTTGCTTTGTGTTAAGTATTAGCACGAACAAAACGCTGAATTACGCTTATTGTATTCCGGTTAAAAACTTGAGAGTGTTGTGTACATGTTGCACTTTGGTGTTAAGTTTTAAATTGCGTGCATTTTCTTTCTAGAATCGCAGTTCATATCACAGGGGTCCACCTCAGCGGACATGATGGACACAGCGGACTCTCCTGGCGCTGCGTCTGTGTGTGCATCTGTCGGAGCGCCAGCTGAATCGACTCCCATGTCAGCCACATCACCAGCTCCATCTGGATCACGTTCAAGTGCCGGTAAGGCACAATAACCACAATTTTTTTTTTTGGTTGAAACAGGTCCAGCAGCGGAAACCAGGGTCGAAAATCCATCCATCCATCCATCCATCTTCTACCGCTTAATCCTTTGCAGGTCGCGGGGGGCGCTGGAGCCTAACAAGTTATGTACCAAATTGATCAATGCAATTTCCTGTAGCTGCATATTAATTAATTGAAAATGTCTTTTTAAATGTGCAAAAAGGTTATTCTTTGGTCTTCACTTATCGGTGTTCCACAACCATTTTTAGGTGTGGTGATTGGTGCTGTTGTAACTCCTGTTTTATAAAAACAAATAAAGCGCATGAACTGCCGTTGAAATCAACATGCTTCATTGAAATGCTTCGCGTCAGCTGACTGTATTAACCCATTCAGATTTCTGCGGCCACACTACAAGCAACTAGTTTAAACATTACCCATCCATCCATCCATATTCTTAATCTTAATCCTTTTTAGTTTTGCAGGGGGGCTGCAGCCGAAGACAGCACCCTGCGTGTTGCAAAATCTGCTCTACTGAGGGGCAGCAACATGACAGTTCAGCTTATATACAGCAATGAAGCATAATATAATAGTGACATTCCACCACAGACTTTCACCTGTGTAATTCCATAATATATGTAGTGATCCAGCTTTAACGACCATGCCTTTCTGTCTTTCCATCTAGGCAAGACGAAAACAGACAACTCCCATCGCTGACCTTACATTAGCGATGGTCAACATGCATGACGAAGAGATGCGGCTCTTGGAACGGCAACATGACCAGTGGCAAGAATCAGGAGTACATGCAGCATTTGCGACAGGTGGCCGCAGATGTGCGGGCAGATGCGCGTGAAGCCCTGGAGTAGGACGCTGCGTTACGAAGGGAAGAGCTCGCAGAGATGTCATCGCCCAGTCTGTTTTTTTGTTTGTAAATTTTGCTTCTGGAATAAAATTGTATTGTTTGCATCAAAAGTCTGGTTTATCTGTTATGACACCGTATGAGAAAAGCCAATAATTACATACACATTCCATTCTCTGTTCACTCCACATGCTGCTGTTCATCAGGTCAGGTGTATAGCCTTCTAATGGTAATTTAATTTTTAACAACACAACGAAACGTAATGTCTTGGTAGGTTTTTTTTTTTATTTTAAACAAATTTGCAATGCTGAATCCATTTCTCTTGAACGGGTACATTTTTTAGGTTATAAGCAGTTGTACAGGTGTGCTTGAACTTGTAGACACTGATAAAGGTAAGTACGTGTAAGTTGAATGTTGCATCACCAGTCAAAATTTAATAAATTAAGAAGGAATCTAGCAAAAATTTGGCACTAATAACAGTAGACAAATCGGACAAGGATACACAACTGTGTTTTTGTTGCACACAACTGTTGTCACCAACAAATGCAAAATTTATATTCCCTTTTCCCAAAAATTAAAAATCAATTTGTAAGTAAAAGTGGGAGACCTTTACATGGGAAAATATGACATGTATCAGCACATGATTTATAGTTCAATTTGCATTTCCACCTAAGCAAAAGTGGCTTGTTGAGCTGGATTTTTGTGAAGATGGCCTGTGCGGTGTTTCTGCATGTAATTACATATCTGTCAAGTGATACGGTTTCGCCGTATTTTAATACGGGGAAAATGCAATTTTAGCAAATACGGGTGTATTGCCATTTCTGTACGCCAAAGAGAAAAATATACGGGAAAAAAAATTGAGAGTGTGGGGAGGAACACGTCGTGTGTGACCCCCACAGCGTACGGGGCTGTCAGAGCGCTCAGCGTGAGCAATTATCACAACAGAAGTGTGGACTCATCATTAGGCTGATGGCTTCGCACCTTCTTAACAGATAAGCGTTATGAACAAGAGGACAGGTAGATGGACCATGCACAACATTTTATTTACAAAAAACATTTTTGAAATATGTATGCACATAAATGTGGACGAAATAGACAAGTATTGCATCACAGCATCTCGTATTATATTGTAACGTGCAGCTCGACGTCCCACCGGGAAGTTCGAACTCACGCCTCCCGCTCCGGAGTCCTGCACTCTACCTGTGTCGCCAATAGGGTCAACCCACTTGGCTGCACGGTGGCGCAGTGATTTAGCACTGTGGCAGCACAGTTTTACCCTCGGCCGGGGGATCGCGGGGATCATGAGATCGTGGGTTCGATCCCAGCCCCCGACCAACAGTGAGCTGTGTGGAGTTTGCATGTTCTCCCCGTGTTGCGTGGGTTTACTCCGGGATTTCTCCGGTTTCCTCCTGCATACCAAAAACATGTAGGTTTAGGGCGCTCGCGCACGCAGCGACCAGCAGCCGGTGGCTTGTCACCAGACTGCAAACCAAATCTACCTACGGGTACAAATAAGTAACAAAAAAAAAAAAAAAAAAAAAAAAGCCAAGTAGGGTGCTTATATTGAGTTCGCTACAATATCACCACCCTGCTCCTCTGCTCTCTGTGCCGCTGCCACCACTGGTTCATCTACTGCATCATCCAATGTAGTGTCAAACGTCTCTCCATGACTCTCACACAGATTGTGCAGAGCACAACAAGTCAGCACCATAGATTTAACCAGTTTCATGTCACAGTCATTCCTCTCTCCTTCAATCCTCGTCATCAGCCATTTTGTTTGTTGTGGAGGATTCAGTCGCGTGTTTCACGTCACGAGGGTGTGGCGCCGCCTGCTGTTCAACAAATCCCACCCACAGCAGGTGTGCCAGCAGGTGTGCCAGCAGTAGTTGAAAAGCAACTAAGGCTGAACCGAACCGAAGTGAGTAGAGCCGGGTTTTCAATCGGGGCTGAGCGGGGCTAGTGGAAAAGCGCCTAAACCGACCACAGTTTGTGAGAACCCAGGACTGTGTGTCTGATACCATCATCTGCAGTATGGGGGCTTCCCAGGGAACAGTTCTGGCTCTCTTCCTGTTCACCCTCTACACTGCTGACTTCTCACACAACACACCACACTGCCATCTACAGAAGTTCTCTGGCAACTCTGTGATCATCGGCCTCATCTCCGATGGGGATGATGCAGAGTACAGAGGACTTATCCAGGACTTCATGAGCTGGTGCCTGCAGAACTGCCTCCAGATCAATTCGAGGAAAACCAAGGAACTGGTGGTGGACTGCCGCAGGCAAGGACAACCCCCCACAGCACCGGTAAACATCCAGGGAACAGACATTGAGATGGTGACATCTTACAAGTACCTGGGTGTTCACCTGAACAATAAACTGGACTGGTCACACAACACCAACAACACCTGTACTGCAGTGAAAAGACCCCACACAGTCTCCTGAGGAGACTCAGGTCTTTTGGAGTGCAAGGGGCACTCCTGAAGACCTTCTACATTTCGGTAGTAGCATCAGCCATCACATTTGGAGTGGTCTGCTGGGGCAGTGGTATCATGGCAGCCGACAGGAAGACACTGAACAGGCTGATCAAAAAGTCAGCTCTGTTCTGGGGCGACGCCTCCACCCAGTGGAGGAGATAGGAGAGGGGAGGATAGTGGCTAAGCTGTCATCTCTGCTGGAGTCCAAGTCCCACCCCATGCAGGACACGCTGAATGCACTGAGGAGCTCATTTAACGGTAGGCTGTGCCATCCTAGGTGCACAACGGAGAGGTTCCGCAGGTCCTTTGTACCTATGGCTGTCAGACTCTATAACCTAACCAGGGCTGCTTGTAGAGGTCGTATTAAATGTACTAAACGTAACAACTTTGCACAATAGAGATCATCCCCTCCAATACACAACTAGAATAATAACAATCATCATTGAAGGTGGCAACAACACTGTTGATTCAAATGCAAAATATGCTGTCTGGGTACATATCCATATTCTGCAGGGTAATTTTACAAACCATAATGCGGTTTATTCCCATCTAGCTGCAATGGTCCTGCGCTGTGTATATAACTGTGTACATATGTATATTCATTTACTGCTTTGGCTAACCAGGTCTTATCATATTATTAACTATTGCTCTGAGTGCTGCTATCTCTTTGCTGCTGTAATCCTGGAACTTCCCCATTGTGGGATTAATAAAGGCTTATCTTATCTTCTAGCTTGGTACTCAGCATAACAGAATGGGAGAAGGGAAAATTGTGGCGGCGCCTTGCATGGCAGCAGCCCCTCCAATAGAAGAAACATAATTCTCTTCTACTGTACATGTATGGATTTGAGTGACAATAAACTTGGCTTAAACTTACTTGTAGGAGTGGGGGAAAACTGTAATATTGCAGTCATTTGTGGTGGTGATACTGTATTCATTCAAAGACACCAGTATCTGGAAACGTTATTCAGAGTTATTAATAAATGTTGCAAACACAAACTTACCTATTTTGGTACCAGAGTAATAAAAAGCAACTTGTGGAGTGTGTCAAATAAGAGGCAGATCCATGGACAGACGGTTTATTACGCACTTCACATCTCACAAGCACAGAACAGAATGAATCATTTCCACAAGCTCTCTGCTTTTACCCCAATCACTCTTCACAAGTTTCATGGCACTTCTGAACACACAGCATGACATTTACATTACACTGCATTCAACCCCCTATGTCCTTGACTCCTTCCTGCCATCTCGCCAGGAACTCCCTGGGCATTGTTCTCCTATGCTTATTCACTGTCTCTGTCTGAGATGCTAAATAATCTGACTCCCCCAAGGTCCCATACCCCCCCCCCCAGCATCTTAGAACAATAGAACATCAGTCCACATGCCGTTTTGGCTTCAGTCTCCTCCCATATCTGCTGCAACTGGGGTTTACCGCCTCCGCGGCGCTGCTGTGCAGATGGGGGGCTGTTGGGAGTGTGTCTGACTGCGGGTGGGCCGTGGTGAGGGGGGGTGGAACCTCGCTCTGTCCGTGAGGCTGCCCTGGTGAATCGTTTCCCTGGGGAGCTCTCCGTGGGGGTCTTCCACGCCGAAGGACCCTAGCCAACAGCATTTGCTCGTCCGCCACTACGAAAGCGGGTTTGAGTCTGTCTATGCCAATTTTCTCCCGCCTACCCCCCAAGTCTAGCAAAAAATGCTTATCCCCTGTTTCCAACACTCTGAACGGTCCATCATAGGGTGGGCGCAATGGAGGACGGTGGGCATCGTGTCTGACAAACATGAACTCCGCGTTCTTCAAAGTCTTGGGTACGAAAACACGCGGAAAACAGTGGTGGGCAGGGCCCGGCAGCATGCCTGTGTTTGCGCTACGCTGCAAAAGCTGAGACGGGGAGCTGTCCTGCGTGGGATTATCTGACAGAAATTCCCCGGGCAGCCGTAGAGGCTGCGCAAAAACCAGCTCTGCCGGGGAAGCTTCCAGATCCTCTTTTGGCGCGGAGCGCAACCCCAATAGAACCCACGGCAACCTGTCCACCCAATTTGCATCCGTCAGTGAAGCCCTGAGTGCTGCTTTCAGTAATCTATGAAAACACTCGAATAACCCATTGGCCTGTGGGTTGTACGCGGTTGTGCGATGAATTGTAACCCCCAGGCTGCGGGCCATCGCGGACCAGAGTTCGGAAACAAATTGAGGGCCCCTGTCGGACGTAATGGCTGACGGGACTCCAAAACGTGCCACCCATGCTGTCAAAAAAGCGCATGCTACGTCTGCGGACGTGGTTGACGCCAGCGAGACTGCTTCTGGCCAGCGCGTGGTGCGGTCCACCACTGTCAGGAGGTGCGTGCACCCCTGTGATGGCGGGAGGGGGCCCACGAGGTCCACATGAACATGGTCGAACCTCTTAGCCGGTACCCGAAACGGCTCCAAGGGAGCCTTCGTGTGTCTGTGTACCTTGGCTCGTTGGCACGCCACGCAGGCTGCAGCCCACTCTTTTACTTGTTTGCGTAGACTCGGCCACACAAACTTCTCTCCCACCATTTTGACTGATGTGCACACTCCTGGGGGAGCCAGAGTGTGAACTGACTCAAGCACGCAGCGACGCCACGCGACTGGGACCACCGGACGCGGGCGTCCCATGGAGACATCGCAGATTGGGGGGAGGGGGGCGCCATCTTGCAGCACCCTGCTCTCCAGCCTTAACCCTGTTGGTCCAGACTGGAGCGCGCGCACGTCTGCATCACTAATCTGCTCCGCGGCCATGGCTGCGTAATCTATCCCCACGTAGGCCGGGGCCACCACGGCGCGCGAGAGGCAGTCCGCCACCACATTCAGTTTACCCGACACATGCTGAATATCTGAGATCGCGGCCAGCTGTCTCTGCTGCCGGCCCGACCACGGTTCTGAAACCTTGGCCATTGCGAACGTTAGTGGCTTGTGGTCCACGAACGCGGTGAAGCTGCGTCCTTCCAGCCAGAACTGGAAGTGGCGTATGGCCAGGTGGAGAGCCAGCAACTCTCTGTCGAACGCGCTGTATTTACGTTAGCTGTCGCGCAAAGTTCTGCTGGAAAAAAGCAAGCGGCTGTCAAGAACCGGCGACGCGCTGCTCTACGACAGCCCCTATGGCCACATCTGAAGCGTCGGTGGTGAGCGCTATCTGGGCCGCCAGGTCCAGATGCGCCAGCAGTGCGGCGTTTGCCAGGGCTGCTTTAACCTCCGAGAACGTCCGCTCCCGCTCCGGGGTCCATTCGACCCTATCCGCGGGTTTCTGTTTCTTGAGCGCGGCGTACAATGGTCACATGAGCCGCGCCGCGCGGGGAAGAAAACGGTTATAAAAGTTCACCATCCCCAAAAATTCCTGCAGCGCCCTGACCGTCTGAGGCCGGGGAAAATCCGCCACGGCGCGCACTTTGTCGGGCAACGGGATCGCTCCTTCCGGAGAGAGGCGGTGCCCCAAAAAATCAATCTCCGTCACGCCGAACTGGCATTTCGTCGGGTTGATTATTAACCCGTGCTCTTCCAACCTCCGGAAAACCGTTCTGAGGTGGGTTTCGTGTTCGTCTTCGGACGCACTGGCTACCAGGACATCGTCCAGGTAGACGAACACGAACGGGAGATCGTGCAGCACTGCATCCATCATGTGCTGGAATGTCTGTGCCGTGCCTTTTAACCCGAATGGCATGCGCAGGAACGCGAATAAACCGAACGGAGTTATTACCGCTGTTTTGGGTATGTCCTTTGCACGCACTGGGACTTGGTGGTAACCGTGGACCAGGTCTGTTTTGGAAAAAATGCGTGCTCCGGCGAGGTGAACGGAAAAACCTGTATGTGGGGAATTGGGTAGCGGTTGTGCGCTGTGGCGTTGTTCAACCTGCGGAAATCACTGCACGGTCGCCAGGATCCCTCAGCCTTAGGGACCATGTGTAGCGGGGATGCCCATGGGCTGTTTGAACGCCTGATGATGCCCAACCTTTCCAGGTTGGCGAACTCCTCGCACGCTATGGCCAGTTTAGCTGCATCCAAGCGCCGAGGTCTTGCAAAAACGGGCAGCCCGGTGGTAGTGATAAAGTGCTCCACCCCGTGTTTAGTGATGGCCGCCGAAAATGTCGGGACCGTGAGTGCTGGGAACTGAGTGAGCAGTGCGTGGAACTTACCGCCTGGAGCTGTGATGTTGGCTTGTGCTGCTGGCTGGGTCGCTCGAGCTGTACAGGGGAGAGAGTCAAAGGACAGTGCATTAACCAGGCGCCTGTTAGCAACATCAACCAGTAAACCATGTGCACACAGAAAATCAGCCCCCAGGATATGGTAATTCAGTGCTGCTACGACAAAAGTCCACTTGTACGTACGGCCGTGTAGAGATAAGATCAGTGTCCTCTCACCAAAGTTCTTAATTTCCGAGCCGTTTGCTGCCAACATCTCGGGGCCGCTAGGTCCTGCCAGCCGGTCGGCGTAGGTCGGCAGGATGAAGCTCTTCTGGGCTCCGGTGTCCATGAGGAAACGCCTCCCCGAGCGCGCGTCCGTCATGTAGAGCAGCTTGTTCTCTTCACCGAGGGTCGCAGCTGCTACTGACCGCCGGCCTCGGCATTTTCCCGAGCGCTTGAATTGGCACGGTGGCGCACATCTGCATGCGTTCTCTCCGAAGCGGCGGTGGTAGAAAAGAGCGTGTCTCTCTGGCGCTCCTTGGCCCCCGCTGCTGCTACCGTCGGTGGCTCCTCGCCTCCTCTGGTCGTCTCGCTAGGCTCTGCCGCTGCCGCGTAGACTGTTATCGCCCTGGTGGTGAGGATGATCCGGTCTGCCTCCTGGGCTAGCGCACGGTAGTCACGCGCGGCCAGCAACGGCGAATTGGCCAGAACCGCTCTCGCCACTGTCGGAAGGTTCCGGAGGAAAAGGTGGGCAAACAGAAAGTGCCCGTCGTCCGTGCCCATTAACGCCAGCATCTTCTCCATCAGGTCGATGGCCGAACCATCTCCTAACTCGGTCCGTCTCAGGAGCCTCTCCGCTCTCTCAGATTCCGAGAGTGTGTAGCGCCGGGTGAGCGCAGCCTTGAGCGCCTCATATTTGTTGCAGGCTGGCGGCTGATCGAGCAGGCTCGCTACCTGCTGAGCTGTGCGGGCGTCCAGCGCTGCTACCACATGGTAGAATCTGGTGTTGTCTGCCGTTACTCCTCGGAGGGCGAACTTGGACCCAAGAGCTCGGGTTGAGCTGCCAGAAATCCAGTAGCTTGACTGAAACCGCACATGCGTGGCTGGGGGGGGTCCAGTCCGGGCTGTCTGTGGGATGGCTGCTGCATCGCTGGGGCTTCCCAAGCGGGCCGGCTCCGGGGTGCTTGCCTCGTGTTCCATAATACGTCTTGGGTCACCAGTGTGGAGTGTATCAAATAAGAGGCAAATCCATGGACAGATGGTTTATTACACACTTCACATCTCACAAGCACAGAACAGAATGAATCATTTCCACAAGCTCTCTGCTTTTATCACTCTTCACAAGTTTCATGGCACTTCTGAACACACAGCATGACATTTACATTACATTGCATTCAACCCCCTATGTCCTTGACTCCTTCCTGCCATCTCGCCAGGAACTCCCTGGGCATTGTTCTCCTATGCTTATTCACTGTATCTGTCTGAGATGCTAAATAATCTGACTCCCCCGAGGTCCCATACCTGACTTTTCGGTCCACTAGGCGGTGCTAAATGTCCACTGTCTGGTTAGGTCAGCTCAGCAAAGGCATGATTCCTGAGATCCGGCCAGGAATTGAACAAGACAGAGTTCAGGATGGGAATGTTTATGTACTCAATTAATTTTTTCAGAAAATTAGATTAGAAAAAAAAATTGGCAAAATTTATAATCTTGACAAAATTTATTAAAATATTATTAAATTATATATATTATTAAAATATTGACAAAATTTATAGGCTACTCTATTTTGTACTTTTATGAGTGGATTTATTGTGTAGTACTTTTCACACTTACTTGAGTACATTTATAATTAAAAAAAAAAAAATTTACCCAGGTACATGGGGTTGTAATCTGTTTTACTTTAGATTTTGCTATTTTGAAAACTGTTTAGGAATATATTTGTTTATAATAAGTAGCTTCATCTTTAGTCATTTTGGTGAATTTATGTTTACTTTTATTGAAATCAGACTTCAAAAACTTAATTTATTCTGGCTCAGTTAAAATGTCAGAAAATGGTGGAAATATGTAACTGACAAGTGGGAAATTTATGTGAAAAAGATTAGTTTTATATATAAAACATTTTGCTTATTTATAGAAAAAAGTAATACATTTTTTATAAAAAGTCATAAATTTATTAAACTAAAATTGTACATTCATAAGAAAAGTCATATATTCACAAGAAAATGTCTCATATTGATGGAAAAAAACACTAACTTTTAAGACAAAAGCTTTCATATTTGTGTAAAAGTGTTCACATTTTTGAGGAACAAACTGTTATGGTGCGGCCCTCGCGGACCGCAAATGAGATGCTATAGGCAACCAGTGAGTTGCGTATTTATTAAACTAAGGCAAAAGGTACAAAATAATGAGCCACAAGGGGCAAAACACAAGTAAGGATAAGGCGAGAGCACACTGATGATACACACAAAATAAGGAATTAACTTACAGAACATAGCGAGGAGTAGAGGATGACTGGAGCTGGACGTAGGGACTCCAGCCAGCGTAATCCATACGCCGAGTGAGGTCGCAGCCCCGAGCAAACAGAGCTGCTCCCTTAAATAGGGCTTTGACAGGTTAATCAGCTGATGAAGGTCATTAGCTGATTGAAATCCAGCCGTCCCGTGGCGCTTGGCTTCTGACAGCCGGAAGCACCGCCGAGACGCTGTCATAATAAAGTCCGGAGGCTTAGTGGTGCGCCTGAGGAGAGAACGGGGAACAACCGGATAATCCGAGTGCAGACAAAGTCAGCACACGGACCATGACACAAATACTCGTAGAAAAATGTCGCCAATTTTTAAGAAAATTGTTACAAAATGGTAAGAGCAGAGTCACCTTACTTATTCTTACTCAAGTAATGCTTTTTTGGTACTTTAGTAATTAATATCTTAAGGTACTGCTACTTTTACTTGAGAACAATTTCTGGCTGCTCTCCAAACTCTGAGTAAATGGTTTTGTTCATAGATGTATTCAAGTAAGAGTAAAAAGTATCCTAAAATAAAGCTTTTAGTTAAAGTACAATTTTGTGAAAAGTTGCTTGATTACATGTACTTAATGATATAATAATAATGTAAGTGTAAGTCATTACCACCCACCTCTGCCTCACGTCCAACATAAAAGCTGCTGCCTCGGAGCCCACACAACCCCACCCACCCCCCGCCTAGTAATGTTTCCCACACCTGCGTTGAAGTCCTGGCTCCAGTGCAGCGACACATGTGAAACATAGCTGTTGGAAAGGGTTCCCCTGTAATAAGCCTCAGATTTATCCACATGTTGACCTGTGTAAGCCCGTGCTTCACATACATATGCCATCGCTAAAGTTGAATCCCACAAATATATGTATACACGGGCACAGAAGAAGTCAGCTATTCTAATGTGTAATATAATACAGATGTGTAGAGGATGTTTGTAGAGAAGTATACATTATTGATTCAGGCTGTAAACTGGCTGCAGTATTAGTGAAGGGCTGTTTTATAAATTGTTTAATCAGGCCAGTGAGTGGTTGAAAACAGTGATACGGGAGGAATATTGACATCTGTTTGGATGAGTTTACTCCAATTGACCTTTTAGAGTTAGATAAAATAATTTCCTCATCCAAGCCTTCAACTTGTCTTTTAGACCCTATTCCTACCAGGTTATTTAAAGAAGTCTTCCCATTTATTGGTAGCTCTTTTCTTCAAATAATCAATTCTTCATTAACATTAGGCCATGTACCGCAGGCTTTCAAAACTGCTGTAATTAAACCCTTACTCAAAAAAGCCAATGCTGGATCCAGGAGTTTTAGCTAACTATAGACCAATCTCTAATCTGCCTTTCATTTCAAAAATCTTCAAGAGTTGTTGCTACACAATTATTTGACCACTTGCAGGGAATTGGTTTATTTGAAGAGTTTCAATCTGGGTTTAGAATCCATCATAGCACTGAAACAGCTTTAGTGAAGGTCACTAATGACCTCTTTATCGCATCTGGTAATGGACTTGTTTCTGTACTTGTCCTTTTAGACCTTAGTGGAGCTTTTGATACTATCGATCATAATATTCTACTTGAACTTCGTTGCAGTGGTTTAGATCTTATTTATCTGATAAGTTCCAGTTTGTTCATGTCAATAATGCATTTTCTTCCAATTCAAAGCTCAGTCACACAGTTCCACAGGGATCTGTGCTAGGCCCTTTTCTTTTTAGTTTATATATGCTAGGCAACATTATTAGAAAGCACTGTATACATTTTCATTGTTATGCAGATAACACACACAGTTATACCTGCCTATGAAGCCAGGTGATAGTAATCAATTAGCCAAGTTAGAAGCCTATCTTAAGGAAATCAAAGCTTGGATGACTTGTAATTTCTGCTATTAAATTCAGATAAGACTGAAGTCATTCTAGTTGGTCCAAAAAACCTTAGAAATACCTTTCCAAATCAAACTCTTAGTTTGGATGCGGTTACTCTTTCCCTTAATAGTTCTGTGAGGAACCTTGGAGTTATTTTTGATCAAGATCTGTTTTTTAATTCACATATTAAACTTGTTTCTAAGACTGCCTTCTATCATTTGCATAATATTGCCAAGATTAAGAGCATCTTGTCTCAGAGTGATGCTGAGAAACTGATCCACGCTTTTGTTAGCTCTAGATTAGATTATTGTAACTCTTTATTATCAGGTTGTCCTAAAACATCTTTAAAAAGTCTTCAGCTGATCCAAAATGCTGCAGCAAGAGTTTTAACAGGTACTAGAAAGAGAGATCATATCTCTCCGGTTCTGGCCTTCCTTCATTGGCTTCCCATAGAGTTTAGAATTAAGTTTAAAATCCTTCTTCTCACTTACAAAGCTCAAAATAATCAGGCCCCTTTTTATTTAAAAGATCTGATACTACCCTATTATCCTAACAGAGCACTATGCTCCCAAAATGTAGGATTACTTGTAATACCGAGAATCTCCAAAAGTACAATGGGAGGCAGAGCTTTCAGTTATCAAGCTCCTCTCCTATGGAACCAGCTGCCAATCTGGATTCAGGAGTCAGACTCGATCTCTGTTTTTAAGGAAGGGTTAAAACCTTTCTTTTTGATATAGCCTATAATTAGGGAGGGATCATGTGCCCCTGAACCCTCCTTTAGTTATGCTGCTAATAGGTTTAGACAGCCGGGGGACCTCCAACAGTGCACTGGGCTTCACTCCTTTCTTCACTCTCAATGAAATATTTTTTCTGGTCATCAACATGTTTGTTCTCTCCCATAGATTGAGTCCCCGTCATGCTGTTTGCTCTCTACATGTCTGTCCTTTTCTTCTTCTTCTCTATCCCCTCACTCCCAGCAAGTCACAGCAGATGACTGCCCCTCCCTGAGCCTGGTTCTGCTGGAGGTTTCTTCCTCTTACAAGGGAGTTTTTCCTCTCCACTGTCGTCAAGTGCTTGCCCACAGGAGATCACCTGATTGCTGGGGTCTTTCTGCAACTGTGGGGGTTTCCCCTACAGTTGAAAGTGCTATGAGATGACTGTTGTTGTGAAATGGCGCTATATAAATAAAGCTGAATTAAACCGAATATGATGTGACAATGGAAAATTTTATAAAGGTGTGGGAATTTCCTGCTGCTTGTAATAGTAAATGTTTGTTTTGCAAGCCATATATCTCTAATATGATTTTCTGATGAAAGTGGATTATATTATACTGCATGAGAATAATGTAGAAGTTTTAACCACTTTATGCATTTTTTTTTCCACAATATCTTTATTGAACCTTTTTTTTTTTTTAACAAACATGATACAAACAATCAAACACTAACACTAAAGTACTACAAAAAAAAAAAATGCACTAAAAACACCAACAACCACCAACAAAATCAAATCTTCAACAATGCTCCTCTGTTTAGTCTAGACAATCCAATACATAAGTATACATATTATGTTCACCAGTTTGGAATTTACTAGGTCCACACACATCATTCACCTTCTTCTTCAAGAGTTATGTTTAAATTTTTTACATAATCAATAAAAGGTCTCCATATATTCTCAAACACAATTTCCTTTGATTTTAGTATATATGTTATTCTTTCTAATGGAAGGTTTGTTAACATCTGTCTTAACCACTGAGTCACATCTGGTCTATGAGTCTTTTTCCATAATAGTGCAATACATTTTTTGGCATTAAGCAAACTGAGGTCTATGAATGTTCTTTCACTTTTATTAAAATTATGCTTTTCTGGGTACAGACCCAACAAAAACAGTTTAGGATTCAATATGATTTGTTTTGAGATTATTTTTTCAATTGTTACCCTCACCTCTTCCCAAAACATTCTTATTAATCTACATTCCCATAAACAATGAAATAGGGTTCCTTTACTTTCCATGCATTTTGTGCATGTATCTGGTATATTTTTGTTATATCTATTTAACTCCTCCGGTGTAACATACATCCGCATTAACCATTTGAAATGTATCAATTTAAGGCGTCCATTTATTGATTTGGTTTGAGCTTCTGTACAAGCCAATTCCCATTGTTCCTCTGAAATTTCAATTTGCAGATCTTCTTTCCAGTAGTTTAATCTTTTCAGTGAATTTTCACTTGAAGATAGTGTCAATGAGTTATAAAACTCTGAAATAATACCCTTTCTTTTACTATCTTTCATCATCATTTTTTCCAAGGATGAATAAATAGGTCGAGTGAGAGCTTTATTTTGATTTGATCGAATAAAGTTTCTAAGTTGAAGATATTTAAAAAAATGTGTTCTATTGAGATTAAATTTGATCCTCAGCTCTTCAAAAGACATTATGTTGTCTGCACATGGCAAATATAAATCCTGAATCTTTTGTATCCCTTTTAAATTCCATACTTTAAATACAGCGTCCGCTCTCCCTGGTTTAAAATATTGATTACCCCATATTGGACTAAATTGTGACAATAACTGTGGTTCTTTTAAATAGTTTTTAGCTTCACACCATATTTTGATCATATGCTTTACAAATGGATTTTTAACTTGTTTTTGTAATTTTTTTGCCGAATCTGAGTATATGAATATGGGAAGAGGTAAAGGTAAATTGTATGATTCCATTTCAGTCCAGTGAGGGAGATCATTTGATGAAAAATAATATGTCATAGACCTCAGTTGTGCCGACCAATAATACAACATAAAATTTGGACATTTCAGACCTCCACGATCAAATGGTAAATATAATAAAGACAAACGTAATCTAGCCCTCCTGTTGTTCCATATAAATTCCACTAACTTTTTTTTTATTCTTGAGAATAGATCTAAAGGTGGTGATAAGGGAATGTATTGAAATAAATAAAGTATTTTAGGTAAAATATTACTTTTAAGTATATTGATTCTCCCGATCATCGACATTGGTAGTGACATCCATCTCTGAGTTAACTCACTGATATCTGACATTAAGGCTTCATAGTTGACACTGGCGACTGATTCTAGCTTAGGCATAATTTGGATTCCTAAATATTTAAACTGATTTACAACATTGAATTGATTTGCCTCAGGGGCTGGGTGATTTCTCTGGGTCTCATTTAGCATTAATATTGAAGATTTAGTTTTATTTATTTTATATCCTGATATTTCCCCAAAATTCTTTATTAAATTCAACAAGGTTGGAATTGATTTTTTTAGATTCGACATAAACAAAATTATATCATCGGCGTACAGGGAGATTTTATGTTCTGTTGGTCCAACTTTAATTCCATATATTTGTGAATGTAAACGTATCGCTATCGCTAAAGGTTCAATTGCCATAGTAAACAGTAAAGGTGAAAGTGGACAGCCTTGTCGACATCCTCTATTGATTTTTATTGGTTTTGAAATATTGTTATTTGTTAGGATTTCTGCTGTAGCATTATTGTATATTATTTGAACCCATTTTATGAAATTATTTCCAAGTCCAAACCTTTGTAGGACTTCAAAAAGAAAGGGCCATTCAACTCTATCAAAGGCCTTTTCGGCGTCCAATGATAGGAGAGCTGTATCCGGTGCTTCTTTATTAAAATAAATAATATTAAATAGTCTTCTTACATTATGGAAGCCTTGTCTACCCTTTATAAAGCCATTCTGATCTCGATTAATAATATTTGGTAAAATTTCTTGTATTCGTCTTGCTAAAATTTTACAGATTATCTTAAGGTCGGCGTTTAATAGGCTTATTGGTCTCATATTTTCACATTTATTAGAGGGCTTACCTGGTTTTGGCAGCAGTATAATTAAGGCATTATTTATGTATGATGGTAAATTATTATTTTGAAATGCTTCTAAAACCATTTCCAAAAAAGGTTTTATTAATTTATTCTTAAATTTTTTATAAAGGTCAACTGGAAGACCATCTGGTCCTGCACTTTTTCCTGATTTCATATTATCAATGGCTAGCCCAACTTCTTCTTGACTAATTTTAGACTCCAATATCTCCCTGTTTTCATTTGGAATACACGGTATAGATAGTTCGTTCAAAAACCCATTTAGTTTTGTTAAATCAGGTTCATTTTTGGTATCATATAATTTTTCATAGTAATCTCTAAAGGCTCTATTAATTTCTAAAGGATCTATAACTACCTGTCCGTTACTTATAATACTGGTAATTGGTGTTTTAATTTCCAATTGTTTAATCTGCCATGCTAATAATTTTCCTGATTTTTCACCTTGTTCATAAAAAGATTGTTTCAATCTTAGAAGACTCGAGGCAGCTCTATTCGCTGATTTTTTGTCGTATTCAGCTCTCAAAATCAGTAATTCATTCTCCAACCTTGGGTCACTTCCTGCATACACTTTTTCCTGAAGATTTTTTATTTTATGTTCCAATTTAGCTCTCTCCTCTCGAGTCTTCTTAGATTTTGATCCTGTATAACTAATAATATGTCCCCTAATAAAAGCTTTGAAAGCCTCCCACTTTACACATGCTGATGTTTGTGTAGTATTGATGTCAAAGAACTCGTCTATCTGTTTTTCTATATACTTGACAAATTCCTCATCCTGAAGCCATTTATGCTGAAATTGCCATCTACCTGATTCCTTTGTCAATTTTTTATCTACATATATTAGACAACAGGGTGCATGATCAGAGATCACGATGTTATCATAAAAGCAGTTTTGAATCTTGGACCTTAATTCTGTGGAAATCAAAAAATAATCAATACGTGAGAATGTCTTGTAGGTACTGGAATAACAAGAATAGGCTTTAACTTGTGGTTTCATTTCTCTCCATATATCTAACAATCTCAATTCTTTCATAAAATGATTAATAGTCATCCTACATCCAATGTGCGTACAATCCAGTCCTGTTGATCTATCCACACCTGGATTCAATGTACAATTAAAATCCCCTGCTATTATATGTTGCCCTGTAAGTGATGATAAGATGAGAAATAAATTAGCAAAGAACTTCTGATCATCTATATTGGGACCATATAAGTTCACAAGATTTATATTTTCTAATAGCAAAGAACCTTGAATGATTACATATCTTCCAAATTTGTCTCCAATTACATTTTTCACTTGAAAAGGAACTGATTTATGTATGAGAGTCATAACTCCCCTGGCTCGGGATGAAAATGAAGAGGTGAATACAGTTCCCTGCCATCTACTCCTAATTCTTTTAACATCCTCCTCTATCAGATGAGTTTCTTGTAAAAACACAATTCTTGAACCCATGTCCTTTATTTTATTCATAACTTGTTTAAGTTTTTTTAAATTTTGTAGACCTCTGCAATTCCATGAAGTTAAATTAAGATTAACACTTTGGTCCATGATCAATAGAGAGTTTGGGATTACCTTGCAGTGTAAACATGCTCATACAGAGAAGCAAAAACATGAGTGGTTGAACATTCATCCTACAAACTACACACAAACAAATTTCCCCATCCCACACTTGTGGCAAACCCCCCAAAATCAAAAGAAAAATTCTGTCTCACGATATAGCCATCGACCGTTCCACACCCACGGGGAACAGCCTAAGCCACTCCTTCTTCATCCTCCCAATCACCCTAACTCTACTGCTTTTAATGACGTAACATTAACTCTCCTCTGTAGTTTTCCAACTTAACTCCAAAATTTTTAACAACTTTGTACATCATAGTTTTTTTGTTTGTTTGTTTGTTTTGTTTTTGTTTTGTTTTTTAATATATAATACAATCTATATTTTGTAAACTTACTATTTACTTCAAGTCAGTCAGATGCCTATGCAAATGCTTAATTATTCTACCTTATATTTTGTTCATGCTTAGCTCCCACCAGTCTCTTCTTCTTCTTTGATCTTCTTGATGAACTCCTGCGCCTCCTCTGGGGTCTTGAAGATGTGGGTTCTGCCCTCATACGTGGTCAGCAGTCTCGCAGGATAGATTACACCATGACGAATCCCAAGGTTGCGCAGCTCCTTACGTACAGGATCAAACTGCTTCCTCAATTGCTGGATTCCTGTGGCCAAATCTGGGTAGAACCGCACCTGCTGGTCCTGGTGTTTAATCTCTCCTTTAGCACGTGCAGCGTTGAAGATCTTCATCCTGTCTCTGTTGCTAAGAAACTTCATAATTAAGGTCCTCGGCGGTCCCTTATCTCTCCGTGGGCCAATACGATGTGCTTTTTCCAGAACCACTGCTGATTGCAACTCCTCGCTGCCCAGCACCTCCGGAATCCACTTTTCCAGAAAGGAACATACGTCCCGACCTTCTGATTCCTCTGGAAGACCCACCAGCCTCAAATTATTCTGTCTCGACCGAGATTCCAAATCCAAAATATTATCTTCCAGAGATTTATTTTTTTTTTCCAAAGTGCGCACCTTTAATTGAAGACGGGTGACGTCATCTTCAGCACTAGCGAGACGGAGCTCCATCTGCGCCGTTCGTTCTACACAGTCACCCAATTCTTTTCTTATTCCTTCCAACGCTGTCATAATCCCATCAAATCTAGAGGAAAAGTCCGCTCTCATTGAACTCATGGCTGCCATCAGCGCATCTGCGCCATTCCCCGCAGAAATCGCAGCGTTGCCAGCCTCCTCCGCCATATATGGAGTTTTGTTTGCTGCGTCACAGACCTGAAAGTCCGTTAATTTGGACTGTTTCGGCGGCTCGCTTTTACTTTATGCATTTTAATTGCAAAACAAATTTCCATCCATTTATATGTAAGTTTTTTATGTGAAGTCCATTTATCAATTACAGTGTATCTGGAAAGTATTCACAGCGCTTCATGTTTTCCACGTTATGTTACAGCCTTATTCCAAAAGGGATTCAATTCATTTTTTTCCTCAAGATTCTACGCACAATACCCCATAATGTCAACATGAAAAACGTTTTGGGTTTTTTTTGTTTTTTTTAGATTTTTGCAAATTTATTAAAAATAAAAAAAACTAGGAAATCACAGGTACATAAGTATTCACAGCCTTTGTCATGAAGCTCAAAATTGAGCTTTGGTGCATCCTGTTTACACTGATGATCCTTGAGATGTTTCTACAGCTTAATTGGAGTCCACCTGTGGTAAATTCAGTTGACTGGACATGATTTGGAAAGACACACGCCTGTCTATATAAGGTCCCACAGTTGACAGTGCATGTCAGAGCACAAACCAAGCATGAAGTCAAAGGAATTGTCTGTAGACCTCCGAGACAGGACTGTCTCGAGGCACAAATCTGGGGAAGAGTACAGAAAAATTTCTGCTGCTTTGAAAGTTTCATTGAGCACAGTGACCTCCATCATCCGTAAATGGAAGACGTTCGTAACCACCAGGACTCTTCCTAGAGCTGGCCGGCCATCTAAACTGAGCAATCGGGGGAGAAGGGTCTTAGTCAGGGAGGTGACCAAGAACCCGATGGTCACTCTGTTAGAGCTCCAGCATTGCTCTGTGGTGAGAGAAGAACCTTCGAGAAGGACAACCATCTCTGCAGCAATCCACCAATCAGGCCTGTATGGTAGAGTGGCCAGATGGAAGCCACTCCTTAGTAAAAAGCACATGGCAGCCCGCCTGGAGTTTGCCAAAAGACACCTGAAGGACTCTCAGACCATGAAAACAAAATTCTCTGGTCTGATGAGACAAAGATTGAACACTTTGGCATGAATGACAGGTATCATGTTTGGAGGAAACCAGGCACCGTTCATAACCATGCCAATGTTGGTAGCAGCATCATGCTGTGGGGATGTTTTTCAGCAGCAGAAACTGAGAGACTAGTCCGGATAGAGGGAAAGATGAATGCAGCAATGTACAGAGACATCCTGGATGAAAACCTGCTCCAGAGCACTCTTGACCTCAGACTGGGATGACGGTTCATCTTTCAGCAGGACAATGACCCTCAGCACACAGCCAAGATATCAAAGGAGTGGCTTCAGGACAACTCTGTGAATGTCCTTGAGTGCCCCAGCCAGAGCCCAGACTTGAATCCAATTGAACATCTCTGGAGAGATCTGAAAATGGCTGTGCACCGACGCTTCCCATCCAGCCTGATGGAGCTTGAGAGGTGCTGCAAAGAGGAGTGGGCAAAATTGCCCAAAGATAGGTGTGCCAAGCTTGTGGCATCTTATTCAAAAAGACTTGAGGCTGTAATTGCTGCCAAAGGTGCATCAACAAAGTATTGAGCAAAGGCTGTGAATACTTATGTACATGTGATTTCGTAGTTTTTTATTTTTAATAAATTTGCAAAAATTTCAAAAAAACTTTTTTCACGTTGTTATTATGGGGTATTGTGTGTAGAATTTTGAGGGAAAAATGAATTTAATCCTTTTTGACTGTAACATAACAGAATGTGGATAAAGTGAAGCGCTGTGAATACTTTCCGGATGCACTGTGTAAATGAATAAATGCATAAAAATTACTATTATACAGTTTCATGAATAAAGCTAAGGCACAACATATTAACAGGATTATGTATCATGTTGGGGTTCTCCCCAGTGGATAAAAGGGTTGCTTCCCTGCACCTTCGGGTTAGGAAATGGGTCCTGACCGTCAATTGTGCTTATACACCAAATGATGGTTCAGAGTACCCACTCTTTTTGGAGTCTGCTATTGGACTTCAATGCACACGTTGGCAACTACAGTGAAACCTGGAAGGGTGTGACTGAGAGGAATAGCCATCGCGATCTGAACCTGAGTGGTGTTCACTTGTTGGACTAACCACAGTTTGTCCATAACGAACACCATGCTCAAGCCTAAGGGTGTCGATATGTGTACTGTTTCATGGGTTGTGTTATCATGTCATCAGACCTGTGACCATATGTCTTGGACACTCAAGAGAGGTGCAGTGCTGTCAGCTGATCACCACCTGGTCGTGAGTTGGGTCAGATGGCAGGGGAGGATGCCGTTCAGATCTGGTAGACCCAAACATATAGTGAGGGTGTGCTGGTAACATCTGGCTGGGGCCCCTGTCAGAGAGGTCTTAAACTTCCACCTCCGGATGAGCTTTGACCACATTCTGAGGGAGTTTGGAGACATGGAATCTGAATGGGTCATGTTCTCCACCTCCATTGCTGAAGTGGCTGCTCAGAGCTGTGGCCGTAAGGTTATTTGTGCCACTGGTGGCAATCCCTGAACCAAATGGTGGACATCAGTGGTGAGGGGGGCCATCAAGCTGAAGGAGGAGTCCTACCAAGCTTGGCTGGTTTGTGGGACTCCTAAAGTAGCTGAGTTGTACCGGCAGACTAAGCAGCTTGGACAGTTACTGAGGCTAGAACTCAGTTGTGGGATGAGTTTGGTGAGGCCATGGGACAAGACTTTTGGTTGGCCTTGAAGAGATTCTGTCAAACTATCCAGTGACTCAGAAACAGAAAGCAGCTCCCTGTCCATACCGTGTATGGTGCAGATGGAGAGCTGCTGACTTCGACTGACAATATTGTTGGACAATGGAAGGAATACTTCAAGGATCTCCTCAATCCCACTTACATGCCTTCCATAGAGGAAGCAGAGCCTGGAGAGTGGGGTGACTGACTCATCAATGGAGCTGAGGTTGCTGAAGTTGTTAAAAAACGATTCGGTGGCAGGGTCCCAGGGTGGATGAGATTCGCCCAAAATACTTCAAGGCTCTGTATGTTGTGGGGATGTCCTGGTTGACATACCTCTGCAACATCACGTGGAAGTTGGGGACAGTACCTTTAGCATGGCAAACTGGGGTGGTGGTTCCCCTCTTCAAGAAGGGGGGCCAGAGGGTGTGTTCCAATTTTAGAGGGATCACACTCCTCAGCCTGCCTGGGAAGATCTGTGCCAAGGTACTAGAGAGGAGAGTCTGGCTCTTTTTCGAACCTCAGATTCAGGAGGAGCAATATGTTTTTCATCCTGGTCATGGCACAATGGGCCAACTCTTTACCCTCTCAAGGATCCTCGAGGGTTTGTGGGAGTTTACCCAACCAGTCAACATGTGTTTTATGGACAGACATTTGACTCTGTCCCTCATGGTTTCTTGTGGGGGATGCTTCGAGAGTATGAGGTATCAGGCTCGTTGCTACGAACTACACACAGCTTTAACATTTTCACACTGAACTGTATTTTAAAATACTGGAACACAGAAATACACACTGCCTTTATGTAGTTAAGCTCTTAAAGAAACAAGCTGATTGCATGTTCTGGCATTTATGACATTACAAACTAACAAGCCCCATCTTCAATTCGGACTGAACTTTTTTGAGGAACTGGAAAACAGTTGTATGTTCTCGAGGATGTCAAAACATAAAATTAATCCCTGGAAAATGCACAATATGGGAGCTTTAAGTATTCAAATAAGAGCATGTACATATTTTTTGTAAAGTCCACTGTATTATCTAAAGTGTGCATATTCAAGATTGCTGGTATTACAGTCATGCTTTCCCTCCCTGCTGCCTCTAGATCCTGGATGAAGTGGAAAAGAGGAGAGCTATCTCCCCCGCTCTGGTGCAGCCTTTTATGAGAGGGATCATGGAGGCTCCTTTCCCGGCACCAGGAAGGACAATCACTGTCAAAAACTTCCTACCTGGCTCTGGGACAGAGGTGACATGACAGGGGAATATGTCTTTTATGTCTATATGTACTTGTGTATTATATATTTTTGCTTTTGTTCATTTCTTTCTTACCTTTCTCTCTTTGTTACAGGTGATAGAACTGTGTCGGCCATCAGATTCCCGTCTGGAACACGTAGACTTTGAATGTCTCTTCTCCTCGCTGAACCTACGTCTCCTGCTGCGGGTTTTTGCCTCTCTGCTGCTGGAGCGCAGGGTCATCTTCACTGCTGACAAACTGAGGTTGGCTTTAGCAAAATCTTGTTACAGACCTCATTTAGTTAGAGATCATGTGTGATTTTGAGAAAAAGCTGCACTGTAAGCAATTGCTATTAATTTATGGCCAATTTCCAACAGTAATATTCTGTATTAATGTAATGCAGTTTTGTACTGTAATTTACAATGCATTGTGGGCTGTTCAACATGAAACAACAGCACACAGGCCATCAACAGTATGCCAGTATTTTAAAATACAGTAAACTACAGTACTTTTTAGAACGGGTGTGACAAACTCACAAGGGAAAATTTGGAAAGCCTTTCAGAGCATTGGGACATGTGCTGCTACTCATGAACAAGAAATCCTGCTTCATCTGCATCAGCTGGATTGTGCATCTACAAATAACAAGGTAATTAAAAACTAACTTATCTTTATTTCTGTACTTGTAGAGTATTACTAAAAATTATGTTTGAAAAGTTCAGCGAGCTCTCTTGTGTCTTGCTCTTAGCTCCACATGTTGTTCTGACAAATCATAAGAGACTTTGATATTATCAACTTCATAAGCATGTAATGTTATTGTACACCCATAAGTTATTTTGATTATTTTGTTTGTTGTTATTTTAGAGTGTCAACACTGGAATAAGCCAGGGAGAGGAACAATGACCAGCAAGGTGGTGATCGTCTCTCTGTGACAGACAATATTATTGAAGCAGTTACAACTTTTGTTGTGTTTTCATGTTTAGTAAGTTCTCTGACATGCAGAATTTTAGTTTATTGCCGCTGCAACTGTTTTTTTTTTCTTCAGAATATCTTTGGCTTGTGTATTTGGAGCATCTAACAGTTTGTATTTTTTATAACTACTGTTATTGGTTTATTTTACAGTAGCAGTATTCATGTTGATGCTGCCTGTTTAAATAAACATTTGTGCCATTAAATCCCTTTGTAAATTGTTTAAGTGGTTTATTATTTAGCAGGTTTAAACAACTGTCTGGAGCCTACAGAACAATGCTAATTTTAACTGCATTAAATATTGGAATTTTAGGTGTTCTAAACTGCTAAACTAATTACCTCCGCCAGGAGGTTATGTTTTTGCCGGGGTTTGTCTGTCTGTCTGTCTGTCTGTCTGTTTGTCTGTTGGTTAGCAAGATAACTCAAAAAGTTTTGGACAGATTTTTATTAATAGTTTTACTGTAATAGGTTGTGAATATCTAGGTAACAGCATGAATACTGTAAAACTACAGTATTGTGGCGTCTTGGGCAGCCTCTGGAACATGATTGGCCAAAATAGAGGGAGTATACTAATGAGGCAGGGACTGAAGGATTGTGGGGGACGTTCTGAAGGGATTTAATGTGGGTTCTGTGTTCTTTACTTATGTTTTTGTAATAAGATAAGATAAGATAAGCCTTTATTAGTCCCACAATGGGGAAATTCCAGGATTGCAACAGCACAGGGATAGCAACACTCAGAGCAACAATCAGAAGGCAAGAGAAAAAAAAAAACAAGAGCAGCAAGTATACATATGTACATATAAATATACAGTATATATATATATATATATATATATATATATATAGACACACAGTGCGGAGCATTGTAGCTAGATGGAATAAATATGTAGATATATAAACACACACAGTAGGGAGCATTGTAGCTAGATGGAATAATATGTAGATATATAAACACACAGTGCGGAGCATTGTAGCTAGATGGAATAAATATGTAGATATATAAACACACCCAGTGCGGAGCATTGTAGCTAGATGGAATAAATATGTAAATATATAAACACACACAGTGCGGAGCATTGTTGCTAGATGGGATGAAACAGCACAACCGTCTACTTAGTTATCCTACATGGTATGATTATGTACCCATACATATTCTCACCCTCCATAGCGACCGGTATTTTCCTAGTTGTATGCCGGAGGGGACCATTGTATAAGTCTATTGCGTCTTTTGCATTCAAAAACTATTAGGTTGTCACGTCTTTTTACTATCTCTGCGAGCAGCCCTGCTTAGGTTGTACAGTCTGACAGCCGTAGGTAGGAAGGACCTGCGAAACCTCTCGGTTGTGCACCTAGGATGATGTAGTCTGCCGCTAAATGAGCTCCTCAGTGCATTCAGTATGTCCTGCATAGGGTGGAACTCGGACTCCAGCAGAGATGACAGTTTAGCCACCGTCCTTCTCTCTCCTATCTTCTCCACTGGGTCAAGGCACTGCCCCATGACAGAGCTAGCTTTCTTGATCAGTTTGTTCAGTCTCTTTCTATCGGCTGCTGTAATGCCACTGCCCCAGCAGACCACTCCAAAAGTGATGGCTGATGCCACCACCGTGTCATAGAATGTCTTCAGCAGCGCCCCTTGTACACCAAAAGACCTGAGTCTCCTCAGTAGGAACAGCCTGCGCTGTCCCTTCTTGTAGAGTGCGTCAGTATTGTGTGACCAGTCCAGTTTATTGTTCAGATGAACACCCAGGTACTTATAGGATGTCACCATCTCGATGTCTGTTCCCTGTATATTTACTGGTGCTGTGAGGGGTTGTCCTTGCCTGCGGCAGTCCACCACCAGCTCCTTAGTTTTCCTCGCGTTGATCTGGAGGCAGTTCCAATGGCACCAGTCCACGAAGTCCTGGATAAGCCGTCTGTACTCAGCTTCATCTCCATTGGAGATGAGGCCAACGATCGCAGAGTCATCAGAGAACTTCTGTAGATGGCAGTGTGTTGTATTGTGTGAGAAGTCCGCAGTATAAAGAGTGAACAGGAAGGGAGCCAAAACCGTTCCCTGGGGGGCCCCCGTGCTACCGATGATCGTGTCAGACACACAGTCCCGGGTTCTCACAAACTGAGGCCGGTTAGTGAGGTAGTCCAGGATCCATGATGACAGGTGCTGGTCCACCCCTGCGCACAGCAGCTTGTCCTTCAGGATCATCGGTTGGATAGTGTTGAAAGCACAGGAGAAGTCAAAGAACATGATCCTCACCGCATTCCCGGGCTTCTCCAGGTGGGACAGAGAATGGTGAAGGAGGAAGATCACTGCATCCTCCACCCCAATGCCATGCTGGTAGGCGAACTGGAGTGGATCCATCGCTGGTCCCACCAGGGGGCGGAGGTGAGCAAGGAGCAGTCTCTCCAGGGTCTTCATCGTGTGGGACGTCAAGGCCACTGATCTGTAGCTGTTCAGATCTTTGGGGTGGGAAGTCTTTGGTACAGGTACCACACAAGATGTTTTCCACAGCTGTGGTACCACAGGGCTGCACGGTGGCGCAGTGGTTAGCACTGTGGCAGCACAGTTTACCCTTGGCCGGGGGATTGTGGGGATCGTGGGTTCGATCCCAGCCCCCGACCAACAGTGATCTGTGTGGAGTTTGCATGTTCTCACCGTGTTGCGTGGGTTTACTCCGGGATTTCTCCGGTTTCCTCCCACATGCCAAAAACATGCAGGTTAGGTTAATTGGAGACTCTAAAGTGGCCCTAGATATCTGTTTCCTATAGGCCCTTAGAATAGAGGGTTAGTATTAATGAAAGCGCTTTGAGTGGTCTTTGTGACTAGAAAAGCGCTATATAAGTGCAGGTTAGTTAGTTAGTTAGTTAGTACCCTCCCCAGCTTCAGGCTCAGATTGAAGATGTACTCCACAATCCCACACAGCTGGTCTGCACAGGACTTGAGGAGCTTTGCGCTGATGCCGTCCAGTCCTGACGCCTTCCTCGCCTTAATCTTCCTCAGCTCCGTCCTCAATTGGGTCTTAGTCAGGGTCAGGTTGGGGGCTGTGTGTTGGGAGTGGGGGGGTGTTGGTGGAGTGGGGAGTGGGCAGCAGGACTTGATGTCTTTAGAGGCAGCAGTGGTTGTTGTGCAGTCAGGGGGGAGGGCGGTTGGTCAAACCTATTGAAAAACAGATTCAGATTGTTCGCCCACTCCCTGCCCCCCGTGGCCTGGGGGGAGGTATTCTGGAGCCCAGAGATGGTTTTAAGGTTTCTCCAGACCCCGCTGATGTCGCTCTGTTGCAGCTTGTCCTCCATCTTCTTCCTGAAGCTGTCCTTGCCTTCTCTGATCTTCCTCCTCAGCTCCCTCTGTACGGACTTCAGCATCTCCCTGTTCCCTGACCTGAAGATCCTCTTCTTCTCTCTCAGAAGTGTTTTTATCTCAGGGTTGATCCAGGGTTTGTTGTTTGAGCAACACCGTATGGTCTTGGTGGGAACGGTGTTGTCCACACAGAAGCTGATGTAGTCCGTGATGGTGTGAGTGAGGCCATCGATGTCCTCACCATGTGGATTGCAGAGCTGCTCCCAGGCGGTGGTTTCAAAACAGCCCTTTAGAGTGTCCATTACCTCCTCAGACCATAACTTCACTGTGCGCATGGCCGGAGGTTGTCTGTGCACTAGGGGTTTGTACACCGGCCGGAGATGAACCAAGCTGTGATCCGAGTTGTAATGAGGTGTACGCCTCCTTAGTGTTTGCGTAGAATAAGTCCAGTGTTTTATTGTCTCTAGTGTGCATGTGACATACTGGGTAAACGTGGGTAGAATAGGAGACAGTGAAACATGGTTGAAATCGCCTGAGATGAGGAGAAGAGCATCTGGGTGTTCTGTCTGCAGCCTGCCAGTTACTGAATGGATGACGTCACGCGCTGTGCCAGCGTTCGCCGTCGGATTTGCATAAACAACAATGCAGATCACGTGTGAGTATTCCCTCGGGAGATATGTAGGCCGCATGCTAACAGCTAGCAACTCAATGTCTTTGCTGCAGTGTCGTTGTTTAACAGTGATATGTCCCGGTCTGCACCAGTTGTTGTTAACATACATTATCACTCCACCGCCCCTTGCTTTGCCACTGTCTGGTGTTTGGTCTGCCCGTATTGCGTGGAAACCCTCCAGCTCAATGTTAGCATCTGCTGCTAGTTCAGATAGCCATGTCTCCGTAAACAAAAGGAGAGAGCAATCCCGGTATATGCTATCGTAGAGGGAGATAGCCGCTAGCTCATCTACTTTTCCCAGTAACGACCGTACGTTCCCCATGACAACGGATGGAAGGGAGGGTCTGTACCTTATATTTCTTGTCTTCTGCCTAACTCCAGCCCGGCACCCACGGCGTTTTCGCTTCAGTTCTCCCGGTATGTCGAGTTTTTCCGTTAGCACCGGGTGGCGGTTGAGTGCTAGCAGCTCTTCCTTGCTGTACCGTCTCCTGCTATAAACAGTGGCTCTGTCCACCGGCTCGGGAGACATTTGGGACGATCTGTGTGTCCGTGATATAAATTGAGTGAAAAAAACGGATCAAAAAGAGAGAGGAAGAAAAAAAAGACTCAGAATTGAGCCGCTGTTGCAAAAGGCAGCCGACTCGTGTGGCGCCGGAAGTATATAATGTAATAATAGTAATTTATATATTATAATTTATATAATATTAAATAATAATAGTTAATATTGTTGTTAAATGTTAGTTACTATTCGTGCATTGTTCTCTGCAGAAACCGTGACTGAGGGAGCTGGTCAGTTTAACGGCTTCGGCCACTGTGGCATTTTGGGGAAGTTAAAAAATAAATGCTGATTGAGCAATAGTTGCCTTGTCATTGGCTGAAACCCCATGCTCATTACAGTGTACTGCTGGCATCTCTGTTGCCAGTACTGTAAAAAATTAAATACATTAAATAAATCACTATTGCAGTAATAAGTTGTAAAATCATTTCACAGTAAGAATACTGTAAAATAACAGTAAAATTAATAAATACAGAAATATACAGTTTTTTACTTTTATAGTAATAAGCTGTAAAGTCATTTCACAGTATACTGTAAAATAATGGTAAAATGCTGACAACTCTGGTGCCAGCACTTTACCGTTATTTTACAGGAAAATCTTTTCACAGTATACTGAGTAAATGTAACTAGTTACTACCCACCACTGTCTATGACGTAGTTTTTTTCTTCTTCTAGCTTTATTCCCACGTTCTGGTGGGGTCGCTGCGGCAGACATCAATATATTTGCCATATCCATCAGTTAGAGCTGAGTTTTACGCCGGATGCCTTTCCTGACACAACCCTGCCCATTTTTATCCGGGCTTGGGACCAACACAGGGAATATACTGGCTTGTGCACCCCCTGTGGCAGGGTAACCAACATTTCCCCCCTCCGTTTCATTTTGCTGAGCACCAAGCTCGATGGCAGGAAGTTCCATTTTTATATGGTCTTTGGTATGACCCAGCCGGGATTTGAACCCCGGCCTCCCAGTTGTGGGGCAGATGCTCTACCTCTAGGCTACCACTCCAGTTGTTTATGGCATGGTTATGATCCTGAAAATATTAGACTTTATTCTGTAGACTCAGACCTTCTCTAAGGGTAAAAAAAAAAAAAGGTCCCAATCAAGTGTGAGAGGAAGGAATGCTGTTGTGTTATACAGTCGCCTGGGGAACTTCTTCACTTCTACCCTGGAAAAAACTGTCATGGATGCCAGATAGAAGAAGTTAGTCTTCTGCAGTGTGACTGCAGAGTTAACACGCGTGCGTGGTGACGTCCCTTTAAGTCCTCAGTTATTAGCATAGTGGCCCAACCCATATCTATCAAAGAATGGCTGATAGAGTCCAGCTGGGTCAGCATGGTGGATCCGAACTCTTAAGTTTAACCTGATTTAATTCTAGACACTCATTCTATAGATGCAATATAAACAAAAAGGCCTAACCAGTGTTATGTCACTATCAATCAAAGCTTTATTTATATAGCACTTTTCATACAAAAAGTTGTAACACAAAGTGCTTCACACATTAAAAATGTAGCCCTAGAAATGTTTCTCTCCAGAGCTTTTAAAGCAGAATTATTGAGGAATTTTTGGCCTTATTAATTATTTTTATTGTAATGGATTAAATGTGAGCAGATGCACATGCAGGAGAGGTTCGGTCAACTTTGTGCAAGTTTGCATATCTGCTGCTCCTGTCTGCTGTTATAGATGTTACATCACACTGCCTGGACACATTCCTTTGTGGATCACAGTGTTCATTTGGACAGATACAAACTTTGCATTATGCTCCTTATTATTAAAGGTTTAACTGCAGTTGTTTTCACATTAGCAGGGTAATACTGTATATCACTATCACTTTAGTCATCTAATGAATTTTCAATTTCATTCCTCTTGCCTGACTGTTTTAACTGCCCAATCTGCCTAGTGTGTGTTATTAGTACTCATTAGTATTTAGTGTCAAAGTGTGCTTAAGGAGGCCTAACTGCCTAACTGTGTGTTGGTGTGTGTGTTATTAGCATCCATTAGTATTAGGATTGAGTTACTGTGTTAGTGTATCATGACCTTATTAGAATTGTTGTTTCTGTACCTTTTACCTTGGCATTTGTTCGGAGGGCAAAGTAAGAATTTCATTGCTCAAGAAATGTAGCATTTCTTAACTGTGCACATGATAATAAAGCCTTTGACTCTTGAATCTTGTAATGCCATCTTGTGGTGGTTAAAATACTGCACCTAGATTATGAACTAATAAAGGTTTGTTTGTTTTTTTGCTTTGTTTTTTTAATTAATTTTTATATTTACACTTTTTTGGAGTTATTTAATAATAATAATAATAATAATAATAATAATAATAATAATGCATCAGATTTATATAGCGCTTTTCATAGACACTCAAAGATGCTTTACAATAGATACATTATTCATTCAATCCACAGATAATGGTAGTGGTAAGCTATTTGTTTATTTGATTAGTTTTTAGGATCTATTCACTTCTGCATAAGCATTTTTTTTAATCTTCCTCAGGTCCTCACTTGAAAACAATAACATTTTAAGACATACAAATAAAATAAGTATTGAACACGTTGTGGAGAATGTGTTCAAGGATGAGGCTGAGTTTGTTCCTCAGATTCAGCTTTATTCACAGATCACATCTCCAACAATCTCAAAGCAAGTCAAGAGGAAGTTTTCATCTCACATCAGGGGTTTTATACCCCGGGCACGAAACAGCAGTCACATGGTGTTTAATCAAACATACAGTCACATGGTACTTAATCTCAATCACAAAGTAACCCCTTTGATCTCACACCATTGTCCTCTAGTCTCTGTGGTCCGGAAATCTTCCCCGGTCGTCTCCCGGAAACAAAGGCCGAATCTCACACTCTTCTGCTGAATCCCAGAGTCTCAGTCCCTTTTGTTCCATGAGACGTGAAGCACACAATAAACATACAGCAACACATTTGTGGGGAATATGTAACCAACATATGTGCCACATGACCCCCCCCAAACGTCTAAAATGGGACAAACATAACCAGAGACACATGACATAATAACATTACTACACATCAATCCACCAGTTGCTTAACTCTCAGTCTCCTGCCGTATCTGCTGAAAGCCGGCTTTGCTGCTTCTGCAGCGTCCTTCTGCACCTGTGGATTAGAACTGTTAGTCAATCTCTGTGGGAGTCCTGTAGAATGCCCTCTAGGGGCTCTACCGCGACGGGGGGCTCTCGCCAACTGCACCTCTTCATCCGCCAAAACAAAAGCAGGTTTGAGTCTGTTTATACAAATCAATTCTTTTCTGCCTCCCAAATCTAGCAAAAAATGCTTCTCTCCTGTTTCCAGCACCTTGTACGGCCCATCGTAAGGCAGGCGCAGGCTGGGGTGACAAGCATCATGTCTCACAAAAACAAATTCCGCATTTTTTAAAGCCTTCGGCACAAAAACGCGTGGGAAACTGTGATGAACCGGGCCAGGAAGCATGTTTGATCCTGCACCGCTCTGCAACAGCTGAGCGGGGGGGCAATTTGGGGCAGGATTATCGGGGAGAAATTCCCCTGGCAGACGGAGAGGCTGTGCAAAAACTAATTCCGCTGGAGAGGCTTGCAAATTCTCCTTAGGTGCAGAACGCAACCCCAATAAGACCCGTGGTAACTTGTCAACCCAATTTGTATCCGTAAGCGACGCTCTGAGGACCGCTTTCAATGACCTATGAAAACGCTTGCATAAACCGTTAGCCTGGGGGTTGTACGCGGTGGTGCGGTGGATCTTTACCCCTAGGCTGCGGGCCATCGACGACCAGAGTTCGGAAACAAATTGAGGACCCCTGTCCGACGTTATGTCCGACGGAACTCCAAAACGCGCTACCCAAGCCGTTAAAAACGCGCGCGCCACTTCCTCCGCTGTGGTTGACGCCAGAGGGACCACTTCCGGCCAACGCGTGGTGCGATCCACCATCGTCAAAAGGTGTGTGTACCCCTGTGACAACGGAAGGAGGCCTACCAAGTCGACATGCACATGATCAAAGGGCTTAGCAGGAATGTGAAAAGGCTCCAAAGGAGCTCTAGTGTGCTTGTGTATTTTGGCTCGCTGACACGCTACGCAGGCTGTCGCCCATTCCTTGACCTGTCTGCGCAACACCGGCCATACAAATTTCTCCCCCACCATTTTGACCGATGCGCGCACCCCCGGGTGCGCCAGAGAATGGATCGAGTCAAAAACACGGCGGTGCCACGCAGCTGGTACCACGGGGCGCGGCTGTCCCGTGGAGACATCGCAGATTAGGGGAGGCATACCCATTTGCAGCACCCTGTCCTCCAGCCTTAACCCTGTTGGTCCAGACTGGAGCGCGCGCACGTCCGCATCGCTAACCTGCTCCGCGGCCATGGCTGCATAATCTAACCCCACGCGGACCGGGGCCGCGCATGCTCCCGCGTCGCTACCCTGGCCCACAGCCATGGCTGCAGAGTCTGCCCTCACGTGGTCTGACACCGGCACAGCACGCGAGAGGCAGTCTGCCACTACATTATGTTTACCTGCGACATGCTGGATATCGGTGGTGACCTCTGATATTGCGGCCAGCTGTCTTTGCTGCCGGCCCGACCAAGGTTCCGAAATCTTGGCCATCGCAAAAGTTGGCGGTTTGTGGTCCACGAACGCGGTGAAACGGCGCCCTTCCAACCAGAACTGGAAATGGCGGATGGCCAAGTGTAGGGCCAACAACTCCCTGTCGAACGCGCTGTATTTTCGCTCGCTATCGCGCAAGGTTTTGCTGAAAAACGCGAGCGGTTGCCAGGTCCCCGCTACAAAGTGTTCAACGACCGCCCCTACCGCTAAATCGGACGCGTCAGTGGTGAGGGCCATGCGGGCTGTTGGAACTGGGTGTGCCAACAAAGCCGCGTTTGCCAGCGCTGTTTTGACTTGAGAGAATGCACGCTCCCGCTCAGGAGACCATTCGATTTTATTTGTGGGTTTTTGTTTTTTTAGTGCCGCGTACAATGGTTGCATGAGCCGCGCTGCGCTTGGGAGGAAACGGTTATAAAAATTAACCACTCCCAAAAACTCCTGTAACGCTTTGGCCGTTTGAGGTTGGGGAAAATTTGTTATTACACACACTTTATCGGGCAGAGGGACCGCTCCTTCTGGCGAAACGCAATGCCCCAAAAAATCAATCTGCGCTACTCCAAACTGACACTTCGCTGGGTTAATTATTAACCCGTGCTCTGCCAGCCTCCGGAAAACTGCCGTGAGGTGGTTTTCGTGTTCGTCTTCGGACGTGCTGACTACTAAAATGTCATCCAAGTAGACGAACACGAAAGGGAGGTCGCGCAGCACAGCGTCCATCATGCGCTGGAACGTCTGCGCGGCCTCCTTGAGTCCAAAAGGCATGCGCAAAAACTCAAAAAGCCCGAAAGGAGTTATTACCGCTGTTTTGGGTATGTCCTGGGCGCGCACTGGAACCTGATGGTAGCCGCGCACTAAATCTATTTTAGAAAAAATGCGCGCCCCCGCCAAATGAACTGAAAAATCTTGAATGTGTGGGATCGGGTAGCGGTCGTGTGCAGTGGCGTTATTCAACCTGCGGAAATCACCGCAAGGTCGCCACGAGCCATCAGTCTTTGGGACCATGTGCAATGGTGAAGCCCAGGGGCTTTTCGAACGTCTGATGATGCCCAGTTTTTCCAGGTTGGCAAACTCCTCGCGCGCTATGGTCAGTTTAGCTGAGTCCAGGCGCTGAGCTTTTGCAAAAACGGGCGGCCCGGTGGTAGTGATATAATGCTCCACCCCATGTTTGGCCACTGTCGCCGAAAACGTTGGGACTGTTAATGCTGGGAACTGAGTGAGGAGTGCGCGAAACTTACCACCCGCAGTTGTGACGTTGGCTTGTGCAATTGGCGGTGCCACTCGTGCTGTGCAGGGAATAGAGTGAAAAGACGTCCATTAGCAAGATCAACCAATAAACCATGTGAGCACAAGAAATCAGCCCCTAACATGTTGAAACTGACTGCAGCTACAACAAAAGTCCACTCAAATGAACAGCCCTGCAAAGACAGAAGCAGGGTCCTCTCACCGAAGGTCTTAATAGCTGAGCCGTTCGCTGCTGACACTGACACCCGGGGAACCTTGGACGGCATCAGCCGGTCCGCGTAGGAAGGCATGATGAAGCTCATCTGGGAGCCTGTGTCCACGAGGAATTGTTTCCCCGAACGTGCATCCGTCAGGTAAAGCAGCTTGTTCTCGTCCCCGAGGGCCGCAGCCGCTACCGACCCTCGGTCTTGGCGTTTCCCGAACGCTTGAAGTGGCACGGCGGGAGGCACTTGTGTGCCCTCTCTGCAAAACGGCGATGATAGAAGCAAAGGACGTCGCCCACTCCGTGTCGCTTGGTGCTGACTGCTGCCGTCGTCGGCGCGTCTGGTGCTGCAACCACTGGCCCCATGCCGTCTCCGGGCGTCGCTCCTAGCTCCGCTGCTGCAGCCGAAACTGCGCTCCGCTTGTGGGCGTCGACGAGTCGCTGCGCCTCCTTGCTCAGCCCGTGGTAGTCTCGCTTGGCTAACCGGGGTGAATCTGTCAGGGTAACTCTCACCGCTGGCAGCAGGGTCCGGAGGAAAAGGTGGGCGAAGATAAATTCGCAGTCCTCGGAGTCTTTCAGCCTCAGCATTTTGACCATCAGGTCTACGGGTCTGTCGTTCTCCGACTCCGTCAACGCCAGGAGTCCCTCTGCTCGCTGTTGCACGGAGGGGGTGAAATGACTGATAAGCGCAGCTTTCAAGGCGCCATATTTGTCGCTGTCCGGTGGGTGGTTGACCAGGTCTTCCACCCTCTGAACTGTGGCTGTCTAGCTTCGCCACAACATGGTAGAATCTCGTGTCGTCCTTCAAGATTCTCCGGAGGTTGAACTGCGCCTCGACCGCGCTAAACCAGGAGCGCGGACTATGCTGCCAGAAGTCGGGCAGCCGGAGTGTGGAGGCAGCCATCAGGCTGGCTTCTGCCGAGCCCCGCTCGGGAGAATTATTTCTGCTCATTCTAAGTCGTAAGGTCACCAGTGTGGAGAATGTGTTCAAGGATGAGGCTGAGTTTGTTCCTCAGATTCAGCTTTATTCACAGATCACATCTCCAACAATCTCAAAGCAAGTCAAGAGGAAGTTTTCATCTCACATCAGGGGTTTTATACCCCGGGCACGAAACAGCAGTCATATGGTGTTTAATCAAACATACAGTCACATGGTACTTAATCTCAATCACAAAGTAACCCCTTTGATCTCACACCATTGTCCTCTAGTCTCTGTGGTCCGGAAATCTTCCCCGGTCGTCTCCCGGAAACAAAGGCCGAATCTCACACTCTTCTGCTGAATCCCAGAGTCTCAGTCCCTTTTGTTCCATGAGACGTGAAGCACACAATAAACATACAGCAACACATTTGTGGGGAATATGTAACCAACATATGTGCCACAACGTCAACATTTTTCTCATTAAACATATTCCTGATGGAGCCATTAACCTGATATTTTCACTAGATGTCAGTAGCAACCCAAGTAATCCATACATACAAAGAAATCAAGGCAACTGTGTTCACAAAACAAGTTATATTTAATAAAGTGGAATTGCACAGGGAATAAGTATTGAACACACTTGGTGAAATTCATTTAATATTTAGTAGAAAAGCCTTTGCTGGTAATAACAGCTTCCAGATGCCTCCTGTATGGAGAAACTGTTGCCTCCTGTATGGAGAAACTGTTAAATTTTGGTCTCATCTGACCAGACTATATTCTCCCAGTATGTTGCCCAAATGTTGTGCAACAAACTTTAAACAAGCTTCAATATGCTTTTTGTTCAGCAATGGAGTCTTGTGAGGTGAGCGGGCATAGAGCCCATGTCGGGTGAGTGCATTACTTATTGTTTTCTTTGAAACAGCAGTACCTGCTAACTCCAAGTCTTTCTGGAGTTCTCCACCAGTGGTCTTTGTCTTTTAGATAACTCTCTAATAATTTGTTTGACTCCTCTGTCAGAAGTCTTGCAAGGAGCTCCTGGTCATGGCCGGTTTATGGTAAAATAATGTTCTTTCCACTTCTGGATGATGGCTCCAACAGTGCTCACTGGAATATTCAGCAGTTTAGAAATGCACCTGTAACCAATGCCATCATTATGTTTTGCAGTCAAAAGGTTGTAAGGCTCTTTGCTTCTACCCACCATGAGTTCTTTGTGGTGTGACAATCTGATATTCACAGACCTTTTTAAAGGTTATCAGTCAGGACTTAACCAGCTGAAATTAATTTGAACTGATGGGGGATGGCTTCCTAAATTCTGATGGATTTCAGCTGGTTTCTTGGCTTTCTATGCCTTTTTGCACCTCTTTTTCTTGCATGATACTGGGTATGAATGCGTATAAATGTTCGGTAGTGGTCGGAGAGGCCATTGGCACGGATTGGAAGCCACGTTTCCGTCAGTCTGCCCCAGGGCAGCTGTGGCTACAGCAGTAGCTTACCACTACCATTGTCTGTCTGTGGAATGAATGAATAATTGACTCATTGTAAAGCGCTTTGGGTATCTTGAAAGGCGCTATATAAATGCAATCCATTATTATCATTATGTGTTCAATACTTATTCCCTGTGACATTCCACTTTATTTAATATAGCATTTTGTGAACACAGTTGCCTTGATTTCTTTGTATGTATGAATTACTTGGGTTGTTACTGATACTTGGTGAAAATAGGTCACTGGCGCCATCAGAAATATGTTTAATGAGAAAAATGTTGATGTGTTCAACACTTATTTTTCTCGCTGTAAATATTAAACATCAAAACTGGAGGGCACTCAAAGAGCACATACTTCAAGGTCAAGGTATCTTTATTATTATTAAAAATTGCCTTTAAAATATTGTCTAATATGTGAAGCAGCTGTCAGTAAGTCAATCAATTTTTATTGAGATTACATTGATTTGCAGATTAGTTTAGTGTGATTATGTGTGGTTTATCTATGTCTTTCTATTTTGGTCATATAGGTATTGCTGGAAATAAGCAGAAGTTTTGTATTTCTGTTGAATATTATGCTGTGTGTATGCAGGTTTTTCTTTAAATCAGTTCATATCTCGCCATCTTTTTTTCTCTCTCCTACAACAGCACACTGTCTCAGTGTTGTCACGCAATCGTTGCTCTACTTTATCCCTTCACCTGGCAGCATACATATATCCCGGTCCTCCCACCATCCATGTTGGACATTGTCTGCACTCCGACTCCCTTTATAGTCGGCCTCCTCTCCAGCTCGCTACCTCGACTCAAAGAACTCCCCATAGAAGAGGTAAGACGAGGGGATTTTTCTTTCCTTTTTTGGAGTATATTCTTCCTCTGGTGCCCTTGATTCTTGGCATTTCCTCCACTGAACAATAGCTCCAGGAAATGACATCATTCTCCCTCTTGCTCAGGTCCTGGTGGTCGACCTCGGCAACAGCCGCTTCTTACGTCAGGTAGACTAAAGAAAGAGTCCATGAATGTCCATGTATAGAGTCTGTGTGTGGATTTACTGTGGATAGATTGTGTTTATACTCTGACCATAATTACATCTGTTATTTCATCCTCAGCTGGATGATGAGGACTCCATACTTCCTCACAAGCTGCAGGCAGCTCTCGAGCATGTACTGGACAAGAGGAGGGAGCTGGCATGTGATAAGGGTGATCTGCCCAATGGTAGGTGGCGGGCGCAGTTATGTGGTCTCTGTTTTGCTTTATGTCCATTAGTTTGTAGAAGCACGGAACTGACACGTCAATGTAAATATCACTATCATGTCCAATAAATTCAATAAAAAGATATTTCTGATATCTTTTTATGGGCCCATTGTTGTCAATAAATTATTCCAAGTAACCAAAAGCAGCTAATGAGATGGCGCTGCTTCAGTCACTACTCCTCCAAGGCAATTGCCCCGATGCTCACCAGACTCACACACAAGGATCTTGAGGTGGGTCTGCATCCATGTCAAGGTTAGGGTCAGGAGACCTGGGTCATCTTGCAGTGGTTTCATCAGGCTGGAACGAGTTAGTCCGTCATTCTTAAAGCAATGCCATGTAAGATTTTTCACCTTAAAATAATGCTTCCAAATACATTTGGATGGTACAGCAACCTTTGACCAGGTGAATGTCCCTTCCACCATAACCTGAGTGGCCCTGCATTAAGCATCAGCCAATCATAGTGTCAGCTTTTAGCCACCAACTAACAATGCACCCTGTGATTGGTCACTGGGACTCAGTCTGTAAAATGTGCCACTTGTAGTCTTTTCTTTGTTCCTGCCAAAAACAGGGAAGTTGCATAGTGCTTCTTTCTAGGGTGTATATGTATATTTTTTGTGGATTTTTTTTTTTTATGTCATCACCTAACAGATCTCAGATGTTAAGCTGTTTCCATATAAATGTTGCCAGTACATTTGATCCTATATAACTATAACTTATCAGACTGTAACCTGATCATAGTTCTTTGGTTCATTAAACATTTTTTTCATGAGAACTTTCCAGTGCAGTTTTATTGTACCAGTGCACAGCTTCCCCAAAGGCACACATACGTCACCCCAACATTAGCCCCTGTCAGTTCACGACCAGGTCATACCAAAGACCATATAAAATCCTTGTCAAATCAAATGTATGAACCATCACAATATCAGATGAGGATAAACTGTGGCAATCCTGAAAGGGAGGGGTTGAAAAAATAAAATTTTAGCTCTGACGTCTTGCCAATGTGTAAACAACCTCTATAAGATGTATTGCCGATGTAAACTTGGCCCGATGTATACAGTGGGGAAAATAAGTATTGAACACATCAACATTTTTCTCAATAAACATATTTCTGATGGAGCCATTGACCTGAGATTTTCACCAGATATCATTAACAACCCAAGTAATCCATACATACAAAGAAATCAAGGCAGCTGTGTTCACAAAACAAGTTATATTTAATAAAGTGGAATGACACAGGGAATAGGTATTGAACACATGTTCCAGTGAGCACTGTTGGAACCATCATTTGGAAGTGGAAAGAATATCATTTTTACATAAACTGGCCACGACCAGGAGCTCCTTGCAAGATTTCTGATAGAGGGGTCAAAAGAATTATCAGAAGAGTTATTTAAGAGCCAAAGACCACTCATGGAGAGCTCCAGAAAGACCTAGAATTAGCAGGTACAGCTGTTTAAAAGAAAACAATAAGTAATGCACTCAACTGGCATGGGCTCTATGCCAGCTCACATCGCAAGACTCCATTGCTGAGGAAAAAGCATGCTGAAGCTTGTTTAAAGTTTGCTCCACATTTGGGCAAGCCAGTAAAATACTGGGAGAATGTAGTCTGGTCAGATGAGACCAAAATTGAATTTTTAGGATGCCACAGCACACGGCATGTTAGAAGGAGAAATGGCACTCCACATCCCATCATGGTGTGGGGGCATTTTTCGGCACATGGTACAGGCAGACTTCATAAAATTGAAGGAAAGGTGAATGGACAAATGTACAGAGACATCCTTGATGAGAACCTGTTGCCATCTGCCAAGATGCTGAAGATGAAACGAGGGTGGACATTTCAGCAAGACAATGATCCCAAACACACAGCCAAGGAAACTCTCAACTGGCTCTACAGAAGGAAAACAGAACTGCTAGAATGGCCCAGTCAGTCACCTGACCTGAATTCAATTGAAAATCTATGGAACAAACTGAAGATCAGAGTTCAAAGAAGACACCCACAGAACCTTCAAGATTTAACAGTCTGTGTGGAAAAATGGGCTAAAATCACTCTTGAGCAATGCCTGTGCCTAGTTTCGCCATACAGGTGGTGTCTGGAAGCTGTTATTACCAACAAAGGCTTTTCTACTAAATATTAAATGAATTTCACCAGGTGTGTTCAATACTTATTCCCTGTGTCATTCCACTTTATTAAATATAACTTATTTTGTGAACACAGTTGCCTTGATTTCTTTGTATGTATGGATTACTTGGGTTGTTAATGATATCTGGTGAAAATCTCAGGTCAATGGCTCCATCAGAAATATGTTTGTCATGGTATGAGCGCTGATATTGTCCGCGCTCGGATCATCCGGTATTTTCCCCGTTAGTCCGTGTTTTCCTTATGGCCTTCCAGGGCCTTTATTATGACAGCATCACGGCGGGACTTCCGGCTGTCAGAGCTGAGTGCGCCGTGAGTGCCCTATTTAAGGGAGCAGCTGTGGTTACTCCGGGCTGCGACCTCGTCAAACCTCCGTCTTAGATTCACGATACGTTCTTCTTACAGTAAGTGTATTCCTTCAGAGTCTGTTTTCCTTTGTCCATAGTCTTAGTCATAGTCATAGTTGTGTTTTTGCCCCACGTGGCTCATTACTTTGTCATCGTTGTCTTTTGTTAATAAACATGCAAACTCATCGGCTGGCTTTTGGCATCTTATTGATGGCCCATGAGGGCCATCGCTGACAATGTTTGAGAAAAATGTTGTTGTGTTCAATACTTATTTTCCCCGCTATATGTGCTGTTAGGGTTAATTCCAGTGTTTTTTTTTATTTTTTTTTTTCAAAGATTTGTCTTAATACTCAGCCTGTTCTTTGGGGCTTTGAAATGTGAGGTAAATTTGGTTTAACACTGCTGTTGTAGTTTGGCAGATACTTTAAGTAGCATATGTCCTACACTATTATACATCTGTAAGTATACAAATTTAAAAAAGGTAACTTAGAGTGTCTAGAACAAAGTCAGTCTCTCTTATTGAACGAATTATCCTAGAGCATGAAACTCCAAACCTACAAATATAATCCCGATCTACATTGTCATCCAAATGTTTATTTGTTTTAAATATCAAACAGCAAAGATTGTTGTGGGATTCTGATTCCCTCCACTCATGTATGATTGCTTTAAAGCTCAGGCTGAACTGATGCAGTGTATTTTTTTTTTTATCCTTTTATCATGTGATGAATATTGCAGTATAATTAGTTTTTGTTTCCATGGATTTATTATGGTAACAGAGCTGCTCCCTTTGCAGAAAAGATCCAATGTAATTCAGTAAATGAAACATAAAGTATGTTTCATGTTATGATATGCAGTTTGCATATAAGCCCCATTTAGGAGTTGAAGATGCTGTCATCTACCTGCTGCAACGAGCCCATCTGCACCTGGATGGTGGAGGAGATACTGTGAGAATCACTTTTTTTGATTTCTCCAGTGCCTTTAATACCATCCAGCCACTGCTGCTGGACGAGAAGCTGCGGGTGATGAGGGTTGACAGCTCTGTGATCTCCTGGATTACCGACTACCTGACAGGCAGACCACAGTTTGTCAGGCTGGGCAGTGTCTTGTCTGGAGTGGTGGCTAGTGATACAGGAGCGCCACAGGGGACTGTGCTCTCTCCTTTTCTTTTTACCTTATACACCACTGACTTTCAGTACAACACTGAGTCATGCCACCTGCAAAAATTCTCTGATGACTCAGCTGTTATGGGGTGTATAAGAGGAGGGGAGGAGGGGGAGTACAGGGCACTGGTAGACAGATTTGTGGTGTGGACGGAGCAGAATCACCTGAGGTTGAATGTCAGCAAGACCAGGGAGATGGTGATTGACTTCAGGAAGAGGAAGGCTCCTTTTCAGCCACTGCAGATTAGGGGGGAGGATGTGGGAGTGGTTGAGGATTACAAATATCTGGGTGTCAGGATAAGCAGCGGGTTGGACTGGAGATCCAACACCGATGCTGCGAACAAGAAGGGGATGAGCAGACTCTACTTCCTGAGAAAGCTGAGATCCTTCAACGTGTGCAGCAGGATGCTGGAGCTTTTCTACCAGACTGTTGTCACCAGCGCCATCTTCTTTGCTGCGGTCTGTTGGAGTAGCAGTATCAGGGCCAGAGATACCAACAGACTTGACAAGATTATCAAGAGGGCTGGCTCTGTAATTGGTCTCAGACCAGAGACCTTTGAGACCATCATGGACAGAGATAGACAGCGAAACACTTTCTCCAGTAGACTACTACAGCTTCGTTGTCGAACGGCCAGGTACAGGAAATCTTTCCTGCCACATGCAATTTCACTGTACAATAACTCAGTATGATGTTGTATTGTAGTCATAGCTATGCTGCCACACTGCATCTTACAGACTAACTGATACATCACGTTTCACTCTGTTCCTGATAGTCCTTCTTTGTGCAATGGGATGATTCATGTGTTTATACGGGTCATCATATATTAAGCTATGATGTACAGTATATAGGTTCTATAGTCGTGCTAGTCTTTACTCTCCATGGGTAATCCCTTTGTCTGTCATGTGTTGTGTGTTTCTGTTGTTTGGCTGTCAACTGTCATGCTGCTGTTACACTGTAATTTCCCAGTTTGGGATCAATAAAGTACATTTATCTATCTAAAAAATCCTTTTTTTTTTTAAATTCCTGTAATAAAGTTAGCTTTGTGGATCACCCCCAGAAACTGATTTTTCCATGGTCCATTTCCAACATCTCCTGAAAATTTCATCAAAATCCATCCAGAAATTTTTGAGTTATTCTGTTAACAAGGCAAGTTGATAATCATACTGATGTTAATCGGGTTCATAATACATTTTTCATTTTGTTCTCTCTGACATTAAACAGAAAAACAAATTTTAACCCATTTCAACTTTTTCTTCTGTAATGCCATCTGCTAGACTCCAACTCTCTGAGCACGGTGGTGTCAGAGGCCTTTGTACGTTTCTTCGTGGAGATGGTGGGTCACTACTCCCTCTTCATGGGTGGAACAGAGCGGGAGGACGACTCCATTTCCTCTCCAACCTCACCCAGTCCCTCCTCCTCCACCACCACCACCTCACTCTTTCAACGCGAAGCCTTTCGTAAAGCGGTCACCTCCAAGAGCTTGAGGAGGTTTCTGGAGGTGTTCATGGAGACCCAGATGTTTACCGGCTTCATCCAGGAGAGGGAGCTGCGCCGCCAGGGCCTCAGAGGTAATCCGAGTGTTCCTGTACAGTTGGGCAAGCTCTGGGTGACTCTGTGCTTCAGTGAAAAAAATACATACCAATCAGCATATTGTTTGTCATTAAATTTTTAGTTTTAGATTGTGTTCTAGCTTTTTTCTGCTCTCAAAGGAAGACTTAACTTTGATTGCACTATCTTCTAAGGAAGTTTATTGCTCAGGGAAAGAAAAAACTTAAGGGGTTTTGTGACTATTTACAAAATGAAAGAAGCTGCTTTCAGTATGAGACCAGTCAAAATGTTACATTCTTGAATAAATAATTTTGCTAATTAGTCAAATGTTACTGAGCAAATCAGTTTTACTCTAATCTATTATTCATGCATAACCTGGCTTTGTTATTTGGTACTTTGGTCTTGTTGTATATACAGTAACATTCTCATGTACTTATACAATATGATCAGGGCTTCACATTAAAGTTTGTGCTCAACAGCCTTTGTGGTTAGGAGTTCCAAAGTTAGTAGCCACTCAGGTCTTTCACTAATCTATAAGGGTCACAATCACTGCTATGGAAAGAGCCATTTTGGGCAGTTTTTGGCTATAACAAGGAGTTGACATTAAGTGAAAGTAAAACTGTTCTAGATTGTGCTGCCCTCTGTAAAAGGAGATAAAAAGCATTCATAATATACATAATACTGGGCCATCAGCATTAGTAATAAGTGAGATTTTTTTCTCATAAATTTGCAGCTTTTTTCTGGTTACTTTATTAATTTTTTTCTCTCCTAAACTTGCAACTTTTTCATGAAAATTTTGAGTTTAATTTTGTGAATTTGTTTTAATTTTAATTTGTTTTAATTTTGCAAATTTGTTTTTTCTCCAGTGAATTTCCCATTTTTCCCCTTATTTTTTTCCCCAAAATTATCAACATTTGCAACAGTGCAACTTTGTCTTTGATTTTTTTTCCCTTTTATTCTCATAGATTTGATACTTACTCATGGTTAATTTGGGATTTTTTTATAAATTATAAATTTGCTTCTCTTTATCATGCATTTATACCTCTGTTCTTGCAACTTTATTCTTGAGTTATTTTTCCTTTTTAAGTTAGTATCTTTGTTATGGTAAATTTCTGATTTTTTTTTTGTAATAAATTGGTTACAATAATGCTGCTTTTCCTCATAATTACAATGCTTTTACTAATCCAGTGTCTTTTCAGAAACAGTATAACAGAATATACCACCTACCAAAGTGGCTAACCAGCATTTGGCTGGTTGGCCTGTGTTAAAGTTAAGCTCTGACAGTGTTTTTCAACCTTGTTCGAAACACGGCACACTTTTAACATTGAAAAAGTCTTGTGGCACCCCACCAATCAAAAAAATGTTACAAAATGACACACTGTAGCCTATTACAACATATGCAATCACAATTTAGTTTTGTAATTAATTTATACTAACTCAGTGTGAAACCTGGGCCTGTTTAGATGAACACAAAGCTGATATCCTGGCAGGAACTGAAGACCCCTGTAACCCTGAAGTGTGACTATGCTTTTGAGATCACAAGGTCAAAGGTCATCAAAATGGCTTATAAACTATATCTCAATATCAAAGAAAGCTAGGGTCACCAAACTTGGTACACAGGTTCACTCTTGAGACCATAAACTCTGACTACAGGTTTGGGGTCAAAAGATCAAGGTTGGCACTCCCTATGATCTCTTACTATAGAATGTGTAAAGCTCTCTAGGGTCGCCATACTTGCTACATAGGTTCACCTTGGGATCCTGACCTACGACTATGGGTTGTATACTTTATATATTCCTGGATGATGGGCTTATCATAATTTGGTTCAACCACAGTAATTATATTGAAAAGTTGAAAATTGCTCTCCATCAAGTATTGGGATATTCAAGGAAAGCAGAGGCGGGGGATATTGCACTCACCTCAGAGTGCTCTTGTCTCATTAAAGTTACCGGTTTCTCCATGTGTTCACGAAGACAAACAAAATAGTTTGTGTTCTTGCTGTGATGTTCAAGCTTGCTTGGGACCATGGCACCACTGGATAGCTTTTTTCCACACACCAAGCACAATGGAGTCAATGCTGTTGGATCTCCAGTGGAAGTAAATCCCAACAAAAGATGGTTTTCACATACTTCCTTGTCTTCACCATCTTAGCTTTGTTTTGACTACCACCGGCCCTTCACCTGGGTTAGAATTTTGTCCAGTCTCTTTAAATATTTATCCATTGCTGTTTTTCATTTAGTCACCATGCCCTCTTGCGCATCTTAAATGGTAAATGGTAAATGGCATTCACTTATATAGCGCTTTTATTCTCATCTCTTGATGACCAAAGCACTTTACAGATCCTGCTATCCACCCACTCACATTCACACACTTAACAAGATCATTAACCTCTAAAAAAAAAAAAAAAAAAAAAAAAAAAAAAAACCATGAAAAAGATGAGGAAGAAAGTACCCATTATTGCTTTCATATTGCCACGCACTGACATGGAAGAGCTACTACAGGCACCAGTGCACAACAAGAGCAAATAATTTGCAATTTTTTGGACCAGTTAACTGAAATTAGACAATTTCCCGCAGCAACCCAAACATTCTCTCATGGCCCACTGATTGAAAGTCACTAGGTTAATAAAGTAGGAAGTAATTGGTCAACATTAAACATCTGACTTTTTATTTTGTCTCCAGGTCTCTTTGAAATAAGAGCGCAGGAGTATCTCGATTCGCTGCCTGGGAGTGAGCAGAGAGGGGTCAACAAGTTCCTCAAAGGTTTAGGTGAGTGTCATTGCATAACCTCAGTCAATCAGCTCATCAGTTTGTCAATAAATCAGTGTGTCTAGAAAAACACTGGAGTTTGTTTTTTTTATTAAGATTTCACAACATGTTGATATGCTGCTCTATCCAGGAAACAAGATGAAATTCCTCTCAAAGAAATGAACCCTGGATTAACTGGTGAATTGATGCACGCTGAAGAAAGCTTAGATGGAGACGTGTTGAAGAACAAAGAGAGAGAGAGAGAACAAACCCTCTAAAGCTGGACCAATGGTTCTTGAACTTGAGAGTCTCTGTGGTGGAATGGGTGTAGAGCTCAGCTTCATTAGCCTGTCATCGTGTTAGTGTTGTGAAAGGGTTTATTTAGCTGGGACCAAAATTCCACACCAACTTGACGAAGAAATGGTCAGACCTTACAGTTACGTTACTGTACAGCACAGCGGAGAGCTTTGCTTTAAGGACAGTCTTCTCTGTTAACACCTGGAAACCTGTAAGAAAGAGTATCATTAAAGATGCTGTTTTTGTACAATACCTTCCTATAAATTCCAAGTATTTTCTATAGAAGCTTTTATAAATGTAACAGTACAACTTCTTTGTAAACAGGAGGCTTTAAAATTAATTTATAATCCTTTTTAGTCAAATAATATCACTTTTTTAATGTTTTAAATGACTCAAAAGTTCTCCTGTAGTTTGTAAGCTTTATTTAACAGAGTCTAGTCTGGGCTGTTTTTAGACCACTCTGGGTTGTCGGGTATATATACCACTGTCATTAATTAATTAAATGTGCTGTTGATGGAAAAGGAGGAGGAGAACAATGTGAATATGTGTGTCGCTTGGGTTTTGGTGCAGGATGGAAGACTAGAACTGAAGTATTGTAGGTCTGTCAGTGTGTTAAAGAAAATAACAAAACTTGCCTTAAACTTGATTAAAAATAGAAGGAAATGTCATAAATAAAGTGATCTGAATTTTATAAATAGTCTCCTGTTTTTCTTTATTTTCAACATTTTGTTTCAGTTGTTGCATTATTACAGAACTTGTTTCCATTTTTGTTGTGACACCTAAGTCTACACTTAAATAATAATTAAAAAAAAATCTTTCGAGGAAAACAACTAGAGTGGAAAACCTCCACCAGGGCAACTAATTTTCTCCCTCACATTTTAGTTGTCAGCAAACAGTGCCCTCCACTGGTAACCATCAAAACACCCAACAAGGCACTGCATTCATTCACAATTTGGAATCTGTAAAAAATTCCTTCACAGTGATTGTGATTCAGATGTAATCATTAAATTCTGTAAATTTATACTGTTAACACAGTGAAAAAAGTAATTGAGGGAATTGTTAAGCCACTCACCCACATCTGTAACCTGTCATTTCAAACTGGTACATTTCCAGACAAAATGAAAATAGCAAAAGTAATACCTCTGTATAAAACAGGAGACAGTCATCGCTTCACAAATTACAGGCCAGTCTCTTTACTCTCACAATTCTCCAAAATACTTGAAAAAATCTTCACTAAGAGACTGGATGATTTCACTGAAAAACACAACCTCCTTACAGATAGCCAGTATGGTTTTAGAGCAGATAAATCTACATCTTTGGCACTGATCGAACTTATAGAAGAAATTACTAGTTGTATAGATAAAAAAAAAAAAGGTTGCTGTAGGAGTATGTATAGATTTAAAGAAAGCTTTTGACACCATTGACCACAGAATACTACTAAGGAAACTGGAAAGGTATGGGATAAGAGGGGTAGGACTGAGTTGGGTGGAAAGTTATTTAAGTAACAGACAACAATTTGTACAAATTGGAGAGCACAAATCACCCTTCATGGACATCACTTGTGGTGTGCCCCAGGGGTCAGTTTTGGGACCCAAACTCTTTATTTTGTATATAAATGACATATGCCAAGAATCAAAAATTCTGAAATTTATTTTGTTTGCGGATGACACAAATATCCTTTGCACTGGTGAGAATTTGCAGCAGGTTTTAGAGGTGGTCACAACTGAAATGGAAAAATTAACGCAGTGGTTCAACAAAAATAAATTATCTCTAAATCTAAAAAAAACAAAGATTATGTTGTTTGGAAATTATAAAATAAATCATGAAATAATGGTAACGATAGATGATACCAGAATAGAAACAGTACAGGAAAATAAGTTTCTGGGGGTGATGCTAGACAATAAAATCTGCTGGAAACCTCACATCAGTCACATCCGGGCCAAGTTAGCAAAATGTATAGGCATATTGGGGAAGACAAGACACATCTTGGACTATAAATCATTGGTCTTATTGTACAATTCACTGTTTTTACCTTAACTACTGTGTAGAAGTCTGGGGAAACACCTACAAGACCAACCTACAGTCAATATGCACATTACAAAAAAGAGCTATAAGGATAATAAACAATGCAGGATATAGAGACCATACCAATTTGTTGTTCTTAAAGTCACATGTCATAAAGTTCATCGATTTAGTTAAATTTAAGACAGCACAAGTAATATACAGGGCAATTAATAATCAACTCCCAACTAATATACAAAAAATATTTTAAAAAAAAGAGACAATGATCATAATTTGAGAGGAGACTTAAACTTTACAAAACCCAAGATACGTACAACCAAGAAAAGTATGTGCATATCTGTCTGTGGGGTGGATTTGTGGAACAGTCTGGAGCCGGAACTGAAACTATGTACAAACAGAAATCAATTCAAAAAGAGGTATAAGCACCATTTGCTGAAAGGATATATGTTAGAAGGGTAGTATTTATATGTACGATTCATTATGTTCACTCTGGGACATTATGGGACACTATGGAATGGTGGGTGGGACAGCACTGTGTATATCTGTGTTGTTTGAGGCTGGTTTTGATGTATGGACATCATTGTATGTTAGAATGGATGGATGTTAATGTTGATTTGTAAAAAATACAGTAAATTGTTTACTTGAGGTCTTAAAGGTGGTAATTTGTATAAAATTCACATGGGTGTATATATGGAAAAGAGGAGATGGAATTAATAAGTGTTCACTTCTTCCTTCTCCCTTTCGAACAGTGTATACTGTTACTTTATTGCATTTGCCATTTGCTTGTTTTTGTTATATTTTTGTGTTTGAAATAAACTATCTATCTATCTATCTAACACACAAATGAACAAACACAGGTAAAAACAACTTAGTTGGTGAAGGTGTCCGCGCCCTCTTTTTAATTAGGGGTGCGGCTGTGTTCAAAACTAGCCAGTGTTTACACATCTGCCATCAAATAGAGTGAAGCAAAAGTCATGGATTCTATATATATAGATATAGATAGATATCAGTGACGTGCGGTGAGGTTTGTGGGTTGTGAGGCACCCACAAACAGATTTACAAATATATGAACACAACAGCATAAGCTTGAATTTAATTTCAATTGAAAGTTTGCATGTTTTATGATCTGCTAATTGTACATTATAAAATCTGATTATATAATTTATTAAAACACTAAGGCATTTTACTGAACTGCCTCTTGATAGAATGTACAGTGAATTTAAGTTCAGTTCTGCAATGCATGTCTAGAGTTTTTATTGTGAAGGGAAGAAGCAAAAATAGTAGTACACTCCAGCTGCTTTGGTTTTGCAGAAATGCAGTTAAAGTTCTGCTGACTAACTCCATGCCTCCATGTTTTCATTTCATTCAACTCTCCTGAATATAAACAAAGTGCAAAGACTTGGCTACACAAATAAAATGTATTAAGTTATTTTACAGACAAATTTTGGGGGCCCCAAATTGATTATCGACTACTGGTTTCAGGTCAAGGAAGAACTGAAATTATAGCGGCTCAGAGAGTGCATTTGCTGTGCACCCTGTAGCTCCACAATTCAATACAAATTCAAGTATATAAAACAAGTATGCATGGTCTTACCTTTACTTGTAAATGAAATCCATCTGCCTATCCCTCTGGACAAAAATCTCAATGACTTTGTTGTAAAAGTCCTCCTTGTCTTCTTTTAGTTTTAAAAGTCTCTCTGTCACAATCGAGATTACTGCCAGTTTTGATTTAAAGGCCAATTTTGAGAATTTTTTAAGTTTAGCTATAGAATCTTCCATTTTCAGTCTGTATAAAATAAAAGCGCAAACAGAGTCCTTGGTACACTTGACTTTCTAATTTTATCTTTAGCTAATTTGGTGCTAGGGCAGCACGGTGGCATAGTGGTTAGCACTGCTGTAGCACAGCAACTCACCCTTGGCCGGGGGATCCTGGGTTCGATCCTAGCCCCCGACCAACAGTGATCTGTCTGGAGTTTGCATGTTCTCCCCGTGTCTGCGTGGGTTTACTCCGGGATTTCTCCGGTTTCCTCCCACATGCCAAAAACATGCAAGTTAGGTTAATTGGCATCAAAACTGGGGATTCTAAATTGTCCTTAGGTATGACTGTGAGAGTGAATGGTTGTCTGTCTCTCTGTGTTGGCCCTGCGATGGACTGGCAATCTGTCCAGGGTGTACCCTCCCTCTCACCCAAAGATGCTGGGATAGGCTCCAGCCCCCCCCCCCCCCCCCCCCGTGACCCGAAAAGGATTAAGCGCAAGAAGATGAATGAATGAATGAATAATTTGGTGCTTAGCCTCGGTGTAGAACAAGAGCAACAAGTGCAAAGCCCTATGGTGCTCAACCCCCCCCCCCCCACCCCCCCGTTTGAACAACAATACTGTGCAGCTTCTGGCCGTGATTTTTAACTCAAGTTTTATGTCAGATTAAGAAGACTACATATGTTGTACACATACATTAAGAACATTACATAGACTATGGAAAAGGAGGACACACAAGAAAAGCTCCTACTAACATTACATTTTTGACATACACAGAGCTGTCACCAGGAATGCACATCTTGCACAAGCTCTAACCGGGCTGTGAAGGATTGTGCAATCCCTTTGAGGCTGCATTTGTTGCTGCATCACCTGGCCTCTCTCCCTTGTATTTGAACAGGAAATGCAGATTTGGCGATTTTAAACATATATTGTTGAAATGATTGGAATCATTCAGAAATTACATTTAGACCTACAAGACAAATTAGTGGACAAAAAACACAACATAACAAAAATAATTTTTTTGTAAGCTGTCCGTGTTTTTTCAACTGATTTAAGACAGTTTTGCACCGCTGAATCCAAAAATGACATCCGTTTCTCTCAATCAGGTCAGGTTTTTATGCTAAGTTGTAAGCAGTTGTACAGCAGTTGTACAGTTGTACTGTAAATTGAATAGTAGACATTGATAAAAGTAAGTACATGTAAATTGAATGTTACATCATTGTTCAAAATTCAGAGAATTTCAAGTAATAAAAAAGAATTTTGCATCATATAAAGCAAAAGTACCTGTACATGTAAACAAAAACGTAAAAAACATGTGGCCATAGTTCAAAAAGTTGACCTGATTGAGCAAACCCAATGTGATTTTTGGATTCAGCACATCAAAATGGTCCTAAATCAGCTAAAAAAAAAACTTAGACAATAAATTTGGTGTTGACCAGTGTAATAATATATAATTCTTTATTTTTTAATTTTTCCATGATAACTGGTGAGGCTCTGCCTCACCTGCCTCCCCTGGCTGCACGTCACTGATATACAGTATATACACTACTCACAAAAAGTTAGGGATATTTGGCTTTTGGTTGAAATTTATGGAAAATGTAAAAAGTTCATGAGACAGTGATATAGTGCATCATAGAAGTAGGGCATTTGAGCAGAAGCATGCAGTGGTGATTTCCTCACCTCAAACAATTTGAAACAAAAGTCAACAACAGTGTTGGGTATACCACAACAAAAACGTCAATGTCTCAATAACCTGTCATGTGCCCTTGAGCATCAATTACAGCTTGACAACGACATCTCATGTTGTTCACAAGTTAACTTATTGTCTGCTGAGGCATGGCATTCCACTCTTCTTGAAGGGTGGCCCTCAGGTCATTGAGGTTGTGGAGTGCAGGGTTACGAGCCTCTACATGGCAACTCAGTTGATCTCATAGGTTTTCTATGGGATTCAGGTCTGAAGAAAGTGCAGGCTACTCCATTTGAGGTACCCCAGCCTCCAGCAGCCATTCCCTAATGATGTAACCTCGATGAGCTGGAGCACTGTCTTCCATGAAGATAAAATTAGGCCTGTGTTACTGTGTGCACAATGACTGGATTAATGATGTTATTCAGGTAGTATCGGCTTGTCACTGTACCATTCACAAGGTGTAGGGCAATTCTGTATGGACTAGACACACCTGTCCAGACTGTAACACCACCACCAAAGGCTCATCTGGTGACAACAGTGGCTGATGCATAGCGCTCTCCTTGATGTCTCCAACATTGTTGGCAGCCATCATTTCTGCTCAAGGCGAATCAACTTTCATCAGAGAACAGCACTGAGGCCCACTGGTCCCTTGTCCAGCATAAATGTTCCCTGGCCCATGCAAGATGATGATGCCTGTGCCTAGTGTTGTGGTCAGGTACTCTTGCAGGCCGTCTAGGATGCAGACCACACTAATGTAAACGGTTTTGAATGGTCTGACGTGACACTTGGGTGCCTCTCACCTCCCTTAAATGTGCCTGAAGTTGAGTGGCATTCATCATCCAGTTCTGTAGGGCACTGTTCACAATGAAGCGGTCATCAGTGTGGGATGTGGGCAAAAGATATCCACTTCTATGCCTTTCTGTGACTCTTCCAGTCTCTCTGTATCTCTGTTGCAACCTGCTGATGACACGCTGTGACACGCTAAGCTCAGTGGTCACTTCCCTCTGAGAACATCCTGTTTGAAGCCTCGCAATGGCGAGGTACTTTTGATCAATTGTTAGGTGTCATCTTGGTCTCAGGATGTCAAAATGTGAACAGCATGATGAAGAGGACTGTTTAAATATCAATTCTAATTGAACCAGAAAATTTATCAGTCAATTCATAGATCAAACACCTATCGTGAATTTTGCCGTTAAGCACCTTGTTAGAGAAGAGCAAGTTATGCAAAAAGTACTGAAACACTGAACAGTTGGAAACGTGCATTTAAAGGGTTAGAGAAGGTCAAATTAAGTTCACCTTTAAAGGTTGTAGTGCATTCTAGATGCATCCTGAAATTTCACCCGAAAGCCGAATATCCCTAACTTTTTGTGAATAGTCTATCTATCAATCTATCTTCTCCACTTGATGATTGCTGTCTTCACTGTGTTCCATGGTATATTTAATACCTTGGAAATTCTTTTGTACCCTTCTCCTGACTGATACCTTTAAACAATGAGATCACTCTGATGCTTTGGAAGCTCTGTGCAGTCCATGGCTTGTGCTGTAAGATATGACTACAAAAATGTCAGGAAAAGCCTACTAGAACAGCTGAACTTTATTTGGGGTTAATCAGAGGCACTTTAAATGGTGGCAGGTGTGTGCTGACTCCCATTTAACATGAATTTGAATGTGACTGATTAATTATGAACACAGCCACATCCCCAGTTATGAGGGTGTGCATACTTATGCAATCAGGTTATTCTAAGTTTTTTCCCCCTTAAAAGATTTCAGTTTGTTTTTCAGCTGGGTTGTACAGGTTATAGGTCACATTAATGGGGGGAAAAGTTTTGAAATGATTTATCTTGGTCTCATTTTTTGCATCACAAAAACCTGGCATTTGAACAGAGGTGTGTAGATTTTTTATATCCACTGTATTTATATATAAGTGGTGTTGGACGATTAAAATGTCTAATCGCGATTAATCTTTTGGAATGTTGAGTTAATCACGATTAATAACATGTTAATCACATGTTCTTCCATTCAGATACAGTGTACCTTAAGTTGGTAACTTTTCAAGTTTCTCATACTGTTGTAAACATGGGAGTGGACAAATATGCTTGCTTTCTTCACCTGCAGGTTTATTGAAGCTCTCAACATCTATCTATAAAATCGAGACATCTCTGTTTGTATGTCTGTGTGTGTGTTCCTCAGATATCTCTCAAACCGTTCGTCACACTGATCTAAGATTTTAAATGTCTTTTGCTGAAGCTACAAGGATGTGCATCCCCGAATATGGACTCGCTCGGTCAAAATATGTAATTTTTATCAACAAAAGTTTAGCCACCACTGTAACCACTCTATGTCTTCACCCCCCTGGCTTCAAAAAGTGTGGGCGGGGTTTCGGATTAATTCCGTGCTCATTGGAGAATACGCTGCATCACGGCCATGCTGATTGGACAATCGTGGCATCCCGACCATGCTCATTGGATAACACAGCATCACAACCTGTCAGTCACCACAACGCTTCGCAAAGATTTTAGAAGTGCTTTGCTGCTGAGGTTACCAGGGTTTGCATCCACGGGTATGGAGCCGCTCAGTCAAAACATATACCATAAATTTGCATCGGGCTAATGGATATATTTGCCATAGAGAGCACGAGGTGCGGGGGAAAGGGGGGGCTGCTGGGGACTCGTGCATCCACGAGTATGGAGCCGCTCAGTCAAAATATATACCATAAATATATTTGCCATAGAGAACACAAGGTGCGGGGGTGGGGGAGTGCTGCCGGGATCCGCTGCCGGGGAAAGCAGCAGCCGAGACTCCCGTTAACCAGCCAACACCGGTGTCCCACTGTGCACTCCACAAACGTTCGGGAGGAGGCACGCTCAGCCTGCCCAGTCAGTGATACACGAAAGTCCCGACTGCTGCTTCATTGTGGAGCAGAATGACCAGATCAACTGCATTTTACATGCGGACACATGCTTTAACTAAACGACAATACGCAAAAATGTCTAAATAACGAAATAAATCATTTTTATTGAAATATTTGCAGTCATATAGGCAAAAATGATACAAAGCTTGCAGCCAAATGTGTGTGTGAGTGAGAGAGAGAGAGAGAGAGAGAGAGACAGAGACAGAGACAGAGACAGAGACAGAGACAGAGACAGAGAGAGACAGAGACTGGTGAAGGGATCGGCACTGTACCGTGGATGCCCTGAATTTCCCTCTGGTGATCAATAAAGTATACAAGATACAAACACAAAAAAATAATAATGTTCGGTGTTTTGTACTTATAATCGTCATCATCGTAGTAGTCTGTTGTGGGCGACAATGACCGTTTCATTTTGGTCCGATCAGATTCCTCCACACAGCTCTGTCCTTAGCCTTCTGCTGCCAGGAACTCCTGTCTATGTCCAACTTCTTCAAGTTTCTTTTTACAGTGTCTTTAAATCTGAGACTTGGTCTACCCTGATTGCGTTTGCCCTCGCATAACTGTGAGTAGAGTAACTGCCGAGGGAGACGCTGGTGGTCCATCCTCTCAACATGTCCGAGCCATCTCAGGTTCATCTGTATTAGCATGTCCTCCATTGATGGCAGACCAGCTCGTTTCAACACTTGTATGTATGGTTATCTTGTCTTTCCATGAGATGTTCATTATGGCTCGAAGGTGTCTCATCATGTATGCGTGGAGTTTCTTCACCTGCACTCTGTAGACAGTCCAAGTTTCAGCACCGTACAATAGAGTAGCCAGTACTGTCGCTCTGTACACTTTGCATTTCACATGGATTGACACATGTCGATTGTTCCACAGTCTCTCCCTCAAGTTTCCAAACACAGTGCTCGCTCTTCCCATTCTGAGAGATAGTTCATCCTCCAGCCTAGCATTCTCTGAAACAGTACTCCCTAGGTACTTGAAAGTCTTGCACCTGACTAGTGGCTCTGTACCAATGCTGATCTCTTCTGGTAGTGATGTTGATAATTGGAACTTTGGTGGTTGATAAAAGCACTCTGTCTTTTTGATGTTGATTTGGAGGCTGAATTGGCTAGCTGCTCTTGCAAATTTCTCCACTAAAGATTGCATATCTTCCACGCTGTGTGCAACTAGAGCACTGTCGTCGGCAAAGAGCATTTCTCTTACTATCTTTATCGATGTCTTACGCTTGGCTTTAAACTGTGCCACATTGAACAAGTCTGCGTCTTTCCTTACATTGCTAAAATATAAAAGGATGCACTACAGTGGGTCTCAAATATTTGTAAATGTGTCCTGTTATAGTACTGCGTGACTTTATTGACAATAGACTATAAACTACACATATAAACTAAATTATAATGGTGACTGAACAACTCCCTTTCCCCAAAGTGCAACATACAACATTTATGAATATAACTCATAAAAGGTCACACAAATAAGTGATCTGACAAAAAAATAAACAAGCGGTTCTTAAACAGTGCCTAATATTGGATGTTCCATTCATCTTCAATTATTCTGTAATTAATATTCACACAATCAAATAAATCTCAGTTCAGTTCCTTTCATATTTGTCAAAGTCTAACATGTGTGATTGCCTACCTATAGGCTACACCGCTGTATTCCACTTTCAAACACAGCTTACGTTTGGGCCTGGGCTACCTGTTTCACACAGGAATACTTGCTTTCTACGGGCATGCACTAGTATCCAAAATGACAAAACTATCCAGAATATTCTGCAGGAAATCCTCAAAAGTACTACTGTACCACATGTGCAAAAAACAACAGAATGCCAGGGCTCAGTAACATCACTGCAACACAACTACACTCCCATAGCAAACATCCACCAGCTGAACATAAATCAATGGACTTCATGTGTCACAACAGACACAATTTCCCTTTTGATAGGAAAATTGTAAACATAAACAAACAACTATCTCGCCCATGATGTCACCAACCACGCAGCAAAAACAGGGCATGGGAGTGAGTGGACATTACGAGCACAGCTTGAGAATTTTACACTTCTACTCACCTACCGACAGTTGGACCCAAAGCAATGAAGATGAAACAGGTGGAGTGTCTGTACTCCACAGTAACATTATTTAAACTGTTCTACCATGGTGTAGATAGAAAGAGAAATTGGGTAGGAGTAATCTTGAAGGAAGAGCATGTGAAGAGTGTTCAGGAGGTAAAGAGGGAGTCAGACAGAACCATGAGTTTGAAGCTAGAAGTCAAAGGTGTGATGTTGAATGCTGTCAGCACGTATGCCCCACAAGTTGGATGTCAGGTAGAAGAGAAAGAGGAATTCTGGAGTAAGCTGAATGAAATGGTAGAGAGTGTTCCCAAGGTGGAGATAGTGGTGATTGGAGCAGACTTGAATGGGCATGTAGGTGAATGGAACAGAAGGGATGAGGAGGTTCGGGGTAGGTATCATCTTAAGGAGAGAAATGTGGAAGGACAGATGGTTGTGGATTTTGCTAAAAGGATGGAAATGGCTGTGGTGAACACATACTTTAAGAAGAGAGAGGAACATAGGGTGACTTACAAGAGTGGAGGAAGGTGCACGCAGGTGGACTACATCTTATGCAGAAGGAGAAATCTGAAAGAGATAGGAGACTGCAAGGTGGTGGCAGGGGAGAATGTAGGCAGCATGATGGTAGTCTGTAGGATGACTTTGGAAAGCAAGAAGAGGAAGAGAGTGAAGGCAGAGCCAAAGATTAAGTGGGGGAAGTTACAGAAGGAAGAAGGTCACACAGAGTTCAGGAAGAAGTTGATACAGGCTCTGGGTGGTAGGGAAGAATTATCAGATGACTTGGAGAGTACAGCAAAAGGATTGAGGGAAATAGGTAAAAAATTATGTGGTGTATCCAGAGGACAGAGGAAGGAAGACAAGGAGACTTGGTGGTGGAATGAGGAGGTACAGGAAAGTATTCAAAGGAAGAGGTTAGCAAAAAAAAGTGAGAGAGTCAGGGAGATGAAGAAAGTAGATAGAAGTATTTGGAATCTAGGTGCATGGCAAAGAGAGAGGTGGCAAAGGAAAAGGTGTATAGTGAGTTGTATGAGAGGCTAAACACTAAGGAAGGAGGAAAGGAGTTGTATTGATCGGCTAGACAGAGAGATCGAGCTGGAAAAGATGTGCAGCAGGTTAGGCTGATTAAGGACAGAAAATGTAATGTACTAACAAATGATGAGAGTGTGTTGAGAAGGTGGAAGGAGTATGTTGAAGAGCTGATGAATAAAGAAAATAAGAGAGCAAGAGCTTTATCCCGCTGGCCCTGGTGGCTGAACAGCGCTGGCCGACTGCCGGAGGGACTGAGTCTCTGGGCCAGATGGTCCATGTTTTCTGGCAGGCCACCAGACTCTGTTCATTGGACTGCCTGCTGGGCCTGGGACTCTGGGTGGCCTCCCAAGCCTCCATGTCTTTGGACTTGGGGGAAAGGGGGGGTATTCTGTTCCCTCCCTCCTGTTCCACCACCTCCCACCCTGGATCGTGTTGTTGTTCCTGTTGGAGTTAGTGGTGGTGGTGGTGGTGGGGGGGGGGGGGGGTTTCCTTCCTTGTGATATTACCGTGGGTGTCTAGAATCCACCCCTAGAAGGGGGGGCTCTGTCACAAACCAAGCCGGTGTTTTGCTGTAGGCTCGGTTCTGACAGTTCTCTGTGGCTCAGGCATGGGGTTTATTATGTATTGTTATCTTTTGAGTTCTTGTTGTTTTTATGTCTGTGTTCTTTTTCTTTTCCATGCCTGTGGCCACCGCTCTGGCCGGCGGTTGTGAGGCAGCCTCTTTGACCCACTTTCAGGTGGGCGTTGTCTAATATTCGCCGGTCCGACCACGCCCTCTCTCTCCTTGACAGCCAGCTGATTCACCCCAGTAATAACTGTCTTTCCCGCGCCTCGCCCAGATGTGTCCAATTTGTGATGCCAGCAGTGTTTGTACTTAGGCGGCCCTTGCCAGTCAAACACTGCTGGACCCCTGCACGCGATCACACGGTCGTTAATCTCTGTGTGACAGGTTAACGTCTCTGAAGGGTTGTGTGTGCTCAGGTAGGGCTTGGACTACTTGGTCTGCGCCTGTGTTCGTGAGTAAGAACTGTTAGTGTTTCTGTGTGCAGTTGTGCTGCTACGCTTGACTGGTAGCGTTTCCTCATGCAGCACAACTGCTATGCTTAGGCTGTTGCCCAGTTTCTCCTCCTCGGCCAGTTGAGCCTCTTAAAGGTTTGCTGATTTTTTAGCTGATTTAGTGCTGAAATCTGATAGAATAATTATAGTAGGGGACTTTAATATACATGTGGATGTAGATAGTGACTGCCTTAATGTGGCTTTTAATTCAATATTAGACTCGATTGGGTTTTCTCAGAAAGTAGAAAATTCTACTCATTACCTCCACCATACATTGGACCTTGTTCTGACATATGGCATAGAAATAGAAAGTCTTGTAGTGTCTCCTCATAACCCTGTACTGTCAGACCATTGTCTGTTAACCTTTGATTTTACTATTTCTGACTATTTGGCTCCTAAAGAAAAATATTATTACAGTAGATGCCTCTCAGATGATGCTGTTTCCAAATTTATGCAGATTGTTTCCTCTATGCCATGTGTCAACACAACGGAAATAAGCTATAGACAGCTTGCTCCTTCTGTAATTGATAACATGGTGGATAGTGTTTCAGCTTCTCTGCATCAGGCTCTAGACTTGGTGGCCCCCTTAGAAAAGAAAAAGTCTAATCAGAGATTTCTAACTCCTTGGTTCAACACAGAAACTCGTAGCTTAAAACAGAAGACTCGTCAATTAGAAAGAAAATGGCGCTCTACTAATTTAGATGAAAACTATTTAGCTTGGAGAAATCATCTTTTAATTTATAAAAAATCTCTTAGAAAAGCTAGAACAAGCTATTACTCTGCATTAATAGAAGAGAACAAGAATAATCCCAGGTTTCTTTTCAGTACTGTAGCCAGGTTGACAAAGAGTCAGGACTCTGTCAATCCTAGCATTCCCTTAGAGCTTACTAGTCAGGACTTTGTGAACTTTTTCAATAATAAAATTTCATCCATCAGAGATAAAATCAATCAGATTCTTCCCACAGTTAACTTAAATACTGTAACTACTACAACTCCTTCTTTTGATGTCTGTCTTGATGAGTTTACTCCAATCGACCTTTGTGAGTTAGACAAAATAGTTTCCTCATCCAAACCTTCAACTTGTCTTTTAGACCCTATTCCTACCAGGTTATTTAAAGAAGTCTTCCCACTTTTGGTAGCTTTATTCTTCATATAATCAATTCTTCATTAACTTTAGGCCATGTACCGCAGGCTTTTAAAATGGCTGTAATTAAACCCTTACTCAAAAAGCCAACGCTAGATCCAGGAGCTTTAGCTAACTATAGACCAATCTCTAATCTCCCTTTCATTTCAAAAATCTTAGAAAGAGTTGTTGCTACGCAATTATTTGACCACCTGCAGGGAAATGGTTTACTTGAAGAGTTTCAATCTGGGTTTAGAATCCATCATAGTACTGAAACAGCCTTAGCGAAGGTCACTAACGACCTCCTCATTGCATCTGATAATGGACTAGTTTCTGTACTTGTCCTTTTAGACCTTAGTGCAGCTTTTGATACGATCGATCATAATATTCTACTTGATAGATTAGAACACTATGTTGGACTTAATGAAACTTCGTTGCAGTGGTTTAGATCTTATTTATCTGATAGGTTCCAGTTTGTTCATGTAAATAATGAGTTTTCTTTCAACTCAAAGCTTAGTCATGGAGTTCCACAGGGATCTGTGCTAGGCCCTACTCTTTTTAGTTTATATATGCTTCCGTTAGGCAACATTATTAGAAAGCACTGTATACATTTTCATTGTTATGCAGATGACACACAATTATACCTATCAATGAAGCCAGATGATAGTAATCAATTAGCCAAGTTAGAAGCCTGTCTTAAGGAAATCAAAGCTTGGATGACTTGTAATTTCCTGCTATTAAATTCAGACAAGACTGAAGTCATTCTTGTTGGTCCAAAAAACCTTAGAAATTCCTTTCCAAATCAAACTTTCAGTTTAGATGCAGTTACTCTTTCTCTTAATAGCTCTGTGAGGAACCTTGGAGTTATTTTTGATCAGGATTTGTCCTTCAATTCACATATTAAATTTGTTTCTAAGACTGCCTTCTATCATTTGCGTAATATTGAAAAGATTAGGAGCATCTTGTCTCAGAGTGATGCTGAGAAGCTGATCCACGCTTTTGTTAGCTCGAGATTAGATTATTGTAATTCTTTATTATCAGGCTGTCCTAAAACATCTTTAAAAAGTCTTCAGCTGATCCAAAATGTTGCAGCAAGAGTTTTAACAGGTACTAGAAAGAGAGATCATATCTCTCCGGTTCTGGCCTCCCTTCATTGGCTTCCCATAGAGTTTAGAATTAAGTTTAAAATCCTTCTTCTTACTTACAAAGCTCTAAACAATCAGGCTCCTTTTTATTTAAAAGATCTGATACTACCGTATTATCCTAACAGAGCACTACGCTCCCAAAATGCAGGATTACTTGTAATACCTAGAATCTCCAAAAGTATAATGGGAGGCAGAGCCTTCAGTTATCAAGCTCCTCTCCTGTGGAATCAGCTGCCAATCTGGATTCGGGAGTCAGACTCGATCTCTGTTTTTAAGAATAGGGCTAAAACCTACCTTTTTGATATAGCTTACAATTAGGGAGGGATCATGTGTTTCTGAACCCTCCCTTAGTTATGCTGCTAATAGGTTTAGTCAGCCGGGGGACCTCCAGTAATGCACTGGGCCTCACTCCTTTCCTCACTCTCTATGAAATATTTTTTTTGCTGGTCATTAACATTTGTTTGTTCTCTCCCATAGATTGAGTCCCCATCGTGCTGTTTGCTCTCTACATGTCTGTTCTTTTCTTCTTCTCTATCCCCTCACCCCCCAGCCAGTCGCAGCAGATGACTGCCCCTCCCTGAGCCTGGTTCTGCTGGAGGTTTCTTCCTGTTAAAAGGGAGTTTTTCCTCTCCACCGTCGCCAAGTGCTTGCTCACAGGGGATCGCCTGATTGCTGGGGTCTTTCTGCAACTATGGGGGTTCCCCCCTACAGTTGATAGTGCTATGAGATGACTGTTGTTGTGAAATGGCGCTATATAAATAAAGTTGAATTGAATTGAATTGAATTAAAGGACTCGAAGTTCTCCTGAGCGTTTATGTTATTTGTATTATTTTTCTGTGGCCACTGTGCACTGTGGTCTGCCTACGACATGTTATCGTGTGATGCCCTTAAGTGCACCCTGTTACTTTTTTGTCAGTCTTTAATTTTTGAACTGTCACTTTTGTGTTAATGTGTTGTGGTGAATCCCAGCACGTAAATCCATTCTTCCTCCTCCTCCGTGCGCTGCGTAAAAGCGCACGAGGAGGCTTATGACAGGGGACTGTGCTCTTTCCTTTTCTCTTCACCTTATACAACACTGACTTTTAGTACAACACCGAGCCATGCCACCTGCAGAAATTCTCTGACGACTCAGCTGTTGTTGGGTGGAAAAGAGGGGGAGAGGAGGGGGAGTACAGGGCACTGGTAGACAGATTTATGGAGTAGACCGATCAGAATCACCTGAGGCTGAATGTCAGCAAGACCAGAGAGATGGTGATTGACTTCAGGAAGAAGAGGATGCCTTCACAGCTATTGCAGATTAGGGGGAGGATATGGAGGTAGTTGAGGACTACAAATACCTGGGTGTCATGATCAGCAACAGACTGGACTGGAAATCTAACACCAATGCTGTGTACAAGAAGGGGATGAACAGACTCTACTTCCTGAGGAAGCTGAGATCCTTCAACATGTGCAACAGGATTTTGGAGCTTTTCCACCAGGTCGTTGCTGGCAGCACCATCTTCTTTGCTGCTGTCTGTTGGGGTAGCAGTATCAGAGCCAGCAACACCAACAGACTTGACAAGATTATCAAGCGGGCTGGTTCTGTAATTAGTCTCAGGCCAGAGACTTTTGAGACTGTGGTAGAGACGAAGACACTAAATAAACTGCAACCCATCACGGACAATTCTGATCACCCCCTCCACCACACACTGGACAGACAGCGGAACACTTTCTCCAGCAGACTACTAGAGCTTCGCTGCCAAACGGTTAGATACAGGAAATCTTTCCTGCCACATGCCATTTCACTGTGCTATAACTCACTCTAATGTTGTATTCTGGTCATAACTTTGCTACCATACTGCACCTTACAGTCTAATTGGTGCCTCACATTTCACCCTGCACCTGACAGTCCTGCATTGTACTGTGGGTATGATTCATGTACCTATACGGGTCACCGTCTATTCATCTATGATGTATGTAAGTTTTTAGCAGGTTTACTTTCCGTGGGTAATCCCTTTGTCTATTATGCTGTGTGTGTTTCTGTCATTTGGTCGTCCACTGTCATGCCGCTGTTACACTGTAATTTCCCAGTTTGGGATCAACAAAGTACATCTATCTATCTATCTAGTTGATCAGCCACACTATGAAGATATGGGAAAGAGTTTCATTGGGTGTGACTAGGAGAGACAAGATTAGAAATGAGTATATCAGACTTCCGGTTATGACGGCTACGTAGGAAGGACACATATCACTCGGCTCTGCTCCTAGAGATAAAAATTCGGCAAATAACTCTCACATTTGGAACAGAACTTTTCCCAGCGTTTGGGCGAGGATATGCCGGTGAAGCCTAAGGCTGGGAAATCAGGTGGGGGAAAAATTGAACCGCCGAAGCAGTCCAAATTAACGGACTTTCACGTCTGTGGCGCAGCAGGAAAAGCTGCGGATATGGCGGATGAAACTAGTGGTGGTGCGGTGACTGCTGATGACGGCGGCACAGGTGCAGTGCTGGCTGCCATTAGCTCAATGAGAGCAGACTTTTCCGCTAAACTTGATGGGATTATGGCAGCGTTGGATGCAATGAGAAAGGAATTGGGTGACTGCGTGCAGCGAGTGACGCAGGTGGAGCTTCGTGTTTCCAGTGCGGAGGATGACGTCGGCGGACTTCAATTAAAGGTGCGCACTTTGGAAAAAAAAAATAAATGTCTGGAAGATAATGTCCTGGACTTGGAGTCCCAGTCGAGACGGAACAACCTGAGGCTGATGGGTCTACCGGAGGGAGCCGAAGGTCGTGACCCATGCTCCTTTTTGGAGGGGTGGATCCCGGAGGCGCTGAACAACGTGGAGCTACATTCATCAGTCGTCTTAGAAAGCGCCCACCGAATTGGCCCACCGAGAGATAACAAGGCAGCACCGAGGACGCTAATTATGAAGTTCCTCAGCTACAGAGACAGGATGACGATCTCCAACGCGGCGCGAGCCAAAGGAGAAATTAAATACCAGGATCAACAGGTGCGGTTCTACCCAGATTTGGCCTCAGGAATCCAACAATTAAGGAAGCAGTTTGACCCCATCCATAAAGAACTGCGCAACCTTGGGATTCGTCATGGAGTGATTCACCCTGCAAGACTTCTGGTCACATATAAGGGCAGAACACACATCTTCAAGACCCCTGAGGAGGCGCAGGAGCTCATCAAGAAGATCCAGGAAGAGACTGGTGGGAGCTAAGCATGAACAGAATATAGGGTAGAATATTTAAGCATTTACATAGGCATCTAACTGATTTGAAGCATATAGCAAGTTTACAAAATATAGATTGTATTACATATTAAAAAAACAAAAAACAAAAAACTATGATGTACAAAATTGCTATAAAATTTTGGAGTTAAATTGGAAAATTACAGAAGAGAGTTAATGTTACGTTATTAAAAGCAGTAGAGTTAGGGTGATTGGGAGGATGAAGAAGGAGTGGCTTTGGCTGATCCTCGTGGGTGTGGAGCGGTCGATGGCTATAGCGGGAGACGGAATTTTTTTTTTGATTTTGGGGGGTTTACCACAAAGGTGGGAAGAGGGAATTTGTTTGTGTGTAGTTTTGTAGGATGAATGTGCAACCACTCATGTTTTTGCTTCTCTGTATGAGCATGTTTATATTGCGAGGTAATCCTAAACCCCCTATTGATCATAGACCAAAGCGTTAATCTTAATTTAACTTCATGGAATTGCAGAGGTCTACAAAATTTAAAAAAACTTAAACAAGTTATGAATAAAATAAAAGACATAGGTTCAAAAATTGTGTTTTTACAAGAAACCCATCTAATAGAGGAGGATGTAAAAAGAATTAGGAGAAGATGGCAAGGAAGTGTGTTCACCTCATCATTTTCATCCCGAGCCAGGGGAGTTATGACTCTCATACATAAATCAGTCCCATTTCAAGTGAAAAATGTAATTGGAGACAAATTTGGAAGATATCTAATTATTCAAGGATCTTTGCTATTAGAAAACATAAATCTGGTGAACTTATACGGTCCCAACATAGATGATCAAAAGTTCTTTGCTAATTTATTTCTTATCTTATCACTTACAGGACAACATATAATAGCAGGGGATTTTAATTGTACATTGAATCCCGGTATAGACAGATCAACAGGACTGGACTGTACACACAATGGATGCAGGATGATCATTAAGCATTCTATGAAAGAATTGAGATTGCTGGATATATGGAGAGAAATGAAACCACAAGTTCAAGCCTACTCTTGTTATTCTAATACCTACAAGTCATTCTCACGTATTGACTATTTTCTGATCTCCACAGAATTAAGGTCCAAGATTCAAAACTGCTTTTATGATAATATTGTGATCTCTGATCATGCACCCTGTTGTCTCATATATGTAGATAAGAAATTGACAAAGGAGCCAGGTAGGTGGCAATTTCAGCATAAATGGCTTCAGGATGAGGAATTTGTTAAGTACATAGAAAAACAGATAGATGAGTTCTTCGATATTAATACTACACAAACATCAGCATGTATAAAGTGGGAGGCTTTCAAAGCTTTTATTAGGGGACATATTATTAGTTATACAGGTTCAAAATCTAAGAAGACTCGAGAGGAGAGAGTCCAATTGGAACACAAATTAAAAATTCTTCAAGAAAAAGTGTATGCAGGAAGTGACCCAAAGTTAGAGAACGAATTAATAATTCTGAGAGCTGAATATGACAAAAAATCAGCGAATAGAGCTGCCTCGAGTCTTCTAAGATTGAAGCAATCTTTTTATGAACAAGGTGAAAAATCAAGAAAATTATTGGCATGGCAGATTAAACAATTAGAATCTAAAACACCAATTACCAGTATTATAAGTAACGGACAGATAGTTGTAGATCCTTTAGAAATTAATAGAGCCTTTAGAGATTACTATGAAAAATTATATGATACAAAAAATGAAACTGACTTAACAAAACTAAATGGGTTTTTGGACGGACTATCTATACCGTGTATTCCAAATGAAAACAGGGAGATATTGGAGTCTAAAATTAGTCAAGAAGTTGGGCTAGCCATTGATAATATGAAATCAGGAAAAAGAGCAGGACCAGATGGTCTTCCAGTTGACCTCTATAAAAAATTTAAGAATAAATTAATAAAACCTTTTTTGGAAATGGTTTTAGAAGCATTTCAAAATAGTAATTTACCATCATACATGAATAATGCCTTAATTATACTGTTGCCAAAACCAGGTAAACCCTCTAATAAATGTGAAAATATGAGACCAATAAGCCTATTAAATGCTGACCTTAAGATAATCTGTAAAATTTTAGCCAGACGAATACAAGAAATATTACCAAATATTATTAACTGAGATCAGAATGGCTTTATAAAGGGAAGACAAGGCTTCCATAATGTAAGAAGATTATTCAATATTATTTACTCTAATAAAGAAGCACCGGATACAGCTGTCCTATCATTGGACGCCGAAAAGGCCTTTGATAGGGTCGAATGGCCCTTTCTTTTTGAAGTCTTACAAAGGTTTGGACTTGGAAATAATTTCATAAAATGGGTTCAGATAATATATAATAATGCTACAGCAGAAATCCTAACAAACAGTAATATCTCAAAATCAATAAAAATCAATAGAGGATGTCGACAAGGCTGTCCACTTTCACCTTTACTGTTTACTATGGCAATTGAACCTTTAGCGATGGCAGTATGTTTACATCCGCAAATATATGGAATTAAGGTTGGACCAACAGAACATAAAATCTTCCTGTATGCCGATGACATAATTTTGTTTATGTCGAATCTTAAAAAATCAATTCCGACCTTGTTGAATTTAATAAAGAATTTTGGGGAAATATCAGGATATAAAATAAATAAAACTCGTCGTCGTCGTCGGCCTCCGTCGGTCTATGATGACCATGGAAGAGAATCCTAAACGTCTACTCTGCTGGAACAGCACCGCCTGTGGCTGAACAGGCCGATGCGCGAATGACAGTCCCTGTCACACAGGTCACACTTGTGGGTGGTCTCCGTGCTGCTGGGTCTGTGGCGGTTCTTCCTGCGGGTCCTTTTTTCATCTGCTGCAGCAGTCAGTCTCTCTTCACCCGCCTTGAGCTGTCTGGTCAGGGTGCCTCTCCATTTGGAGCGGTCCATTGCAAGGTCCACCCAGCGCTCTGTGTTGATATCCAGGGCCTTCATGTCTCTCTTGCAGACGTCTCTAAAGCGCAGCTGTGGGCGGCCAACGTCTCTCCTGCCAGTTGCCAGTTCTCTATAGAGGACGTCTTTGGGGATTCTGCCATCCTCCATACGGTGAACGTGGCCTAGCCAGCGGAGCCTGCGCTGCCTGAGTAGAGTGAACATGGAGGGAAGGCCGGCGCGGGACAGAACTTCTGTGTTGGGCACTTTGTCCTGCCAGGATATGTCCAGGATGTGGCGAATGCAGCGCAAGTGGAAGGAGTTCAGTCTCTTTTCCTGCCGGGCGTATGTTGTCCACGTCTCACTCCCATAGAGCAGTGTGCTGATGACGCAGGCGTTGTACACTGCCATCTTCGTCTTGACAGAGAGTTTGGGATTCTCCCACACTCGTGTGGTGAGGCGAGCGAGTGTGAAGGCTGATTTTCCAATCCTCTTGTTGATCTCTGTATCAAGGGAGAGGTTGTTGCTGATCATGGACCCCAGGTACGTGAACTGATTCACGACCTCCAGCTTGTAGTCATCAATAGTGATGGTTGGTGGTGCTTCCGTGCCTTGCGCCAAGACGTTAGCCTTCTTCAGGCTGATGGTAAGCCCGAAGTCCTTGCATGCCTGGGAGAAGCGGTCCATCAGGGTCTGAAGCTCCTGCTGTGTGTGGGTTGCGACTGCAGCGTCGTCTGCGAACAGCATGTCTCTGATTAGAGCCTCGCGTACTTTGGTTCTGGCTTTCAGGCGGGCAAGGTTGAAAAGCCTGCCGTCAGATCTTGTGTGCAGGTAGATTCCCTCTGTTGCTGTGCTGAAGGCATGCCTCAGGAGCATAGCAAAGAAAATCCCAAAGAGGGTTGGCGCAAGTACACAGCCCTGTTTCACTCCGCTGCGTATGTTGAATGGCTCTGAGACGTTGCCATCATGCTGCACTATCCCCTGCATGTTGGTGTGAAACGATTCGATGAGGCTTTGCAACTTTGGTGGGCATCCTATCTTTGGCAGGATCTTGAAAAGGCCCTCTCTGCTGACCAGATCAAACGCTTTGGTGAGGTTGATGAAGGCGACGTACAGAGGCATGTTCTGTTCTCTGCATTTCTCCTGGAGTTGGCGGATGGAGAATATCATGTCTACCGTCGATCGCTCAGCGCGGAAGCCACACTGAGACTCAGGGTAGACACGTTCGGCAAGCTTCTGTAGACGAACGAGAACAACTCGTGCGTAGACTTTGCCAACAACGCTGAGGAGGGAAATGCCTCTGTAGTTGTTGCAGTCACTTCTCTCCCCTTTGTTTTTGTAGAGGGTGATGATCTTGGCGTCCCTCATGTCCTGTGGTACGGCACCTTCCTTCCAGCACTGGCAGAGGACGTCATGCAATGGCAGCAGTAGGGCGGTCTTGCAGTGCTTGATCAGGTCAGGGGGTATGCCGTCGTTCCCGGGTGCCTTGCCAGCGGCCAAGCTATCAATGGCCTTACTGAGTTCGTCGATGGTTGGCTCGGCGTCAAGTTCGTCCATGGATGGCAGGCAGTCAATGGCATCAAGGGCTGACGGTGTCACGGTGTTCTGTCTAGAGTAGAGGTCGGAGTAGTGTTCCACCCATCTCTCCATCTGCTTGTTCTTCTCTGTGATCATCTCCCCAGTGGAAGATTTGAGGGGGGGCCGTCTTGCTCTGAGCCGGACCAAGTGCTTTCTTGATGCCATCGTACATCAGAATCAGAATCAGAATCAGAATCAGAATCAGAATCAGGTTTATTGCCATTGTTCATGTAGTACACAAACTAGGAATTTGTCTCGGTGCAATGCTGCAACATTAAACATGATAGGATAAGAGAAATAAACTATACATGTAATAAAGTGTAGGATAAGATTAAGTGATACTGGTCAACAGTTAAAATATATATTAGCCAGCAGCAGATACTGTGGAGAACTATATAGTGCAGTCGGTAATGCAGGAAGAAAAACAGTGATGATTGACATGAGTCTGGTTGAGCTGCTGTACATGGTGCACGAGAGTCAATAAGTCACTTAGTGTTCAGCAGTCTAATGGCAGAGGGGAAGAAGCTGTTCATGTGACGGGAGGTTTTAGTCTGGATGGACCGAAGTCTTCTACCAGAGGGGAGGGGGGCAAACAGTACGTGACCAGGGTGTGAGGGATCGGCTATGATCTGGCCAGCACGCCTCCGGGTCCTGGAGATGTACAGATCCTGGAGAGATGGGAGCTTGCAGCCGATCACCTTCTCAGCAGTGCGCACGACGCGCTGCAGCCTTAGTCTGTCCCTGGCAGTGGCTCCTGCGTACCACACGGTTATGGAGGTGGTGAGGATGGACTCGATGATGGCTGTGTAGAACTGCACTAACATCTTGGTGGGTAGCTTGAGCTTCCTCAGCTGCCGCAGGAAGAACATCCTCTGCTGGGCTTTTTTGATGAGTGAGCTGATGGTCAGCTCCCATTTGAGGTCCCTGGTGATGGTAGTGCCTAGGAAGCGGAAGGAATCAGCAGTGGTGATGGGAGAGCCTGAGAGGGTGAGGGGGGGCAGAGGAGTAGTGACTTTCCTGAAGTCTACAATCATCTCCACTGTCTTCAGAGCGTTCAGCTGCAGGTTGTTATTGCTGCACCAGGACGCCAGCTGGGCCACCTCTCTCCTGTAGGCGGACTCGTCGCCGTTGGAGATGAGCCCGATGAGGGTGGTGTCGTCCGCAAACTTGATCAACTTGACAGACTGGTGGCTGGAGGTGCAGGAGTTGGTGTAAAGGGAGAAGAGTAGGGGGGAAAGTACACAGCCCTGGGGTGATCCGGTGCTGATGCTAGTATAGTCTGAGACAGTCTTTCCCAGCCGCACATGCTGCCTCCGGTCCGTCAGGAAGTCGATGATCCACCTGCAGAGGGAGTCAGGCACGTTGAGCAGGGACAGCTTGTCCCGGAGCAGAGCGGGGCGGATGGTGTTGAATGCGGAGCTGAAGTCCACAAACAGGATCCTGGCGTAGGTTCCTGGGGAGTCCAGGTGCTGCAGGATGGAGTGGAGGGCCAGGTTGACTGCATCGTCTACAGACATCGTCTACATACCACGGATGTTCCCTGTTATGGCAGCGATTTGAATGTCTTGGCTGAGCTGAGTCCAGTACTCGTTGGCACAGCGCCGAGCAGTCTGCTGAACTTTGCTTCTCGCAGCCCTGAGAATCTGGAGATTCTTCTCGTTTGGGTACTTCTTGTACTCAGCAAGTGCTGAGCGCTTGGCTTCAATGACGGGGGTCATCTCGGTCAACTTGGCATCAAACCAGTCCTGTGACTTCGAGGTCTTCCTCCCAAAGGTAGCCAAGGCTGTGCGGTAGATGGTGTTTCGCAGCTCTTCCCACTTCTGCTTTGCAGATTCTCCTCCTTGTGGTACACCAAGTTCCTTCTCAAAGGTGGAGGCAAACTGCTCAACAAGTTCTGGTTGGGCCATCTTGCTTTTGTCAATCCGTGCCTTTCCAGGTTGTCTAGCACGATGGAATTTCTTCAGCTGCAGCTTGACCTTGCAACACACCAATGAATGGTCTGTGTCGCAATCTGCACTCTGGAACGAACGGGTGATTAGCACGTTCTTCAGTGAGGTGCGCCTGGTCAGGATCAAGTCTAGCTGGTGCCAGTGCTTTGAGCGCGGATGTTGCCAGGAAACCTTGTGTTGGGGCTTGGTCTTGAAGAACGAGTTTGTGATGCACAGATCGTGATATGTGCAGAACTCGAGCAGCCGCTGTCCGTTGTCGTTCATTCTGCCCACGCCAAAAGGTCCAAGACAGGAGGGCCAGGAGTCGTGGTCAGCACCCACTCTGGCATTGAAGTCTCCAAGGAGAATGAGTTGTTCAGAGTTGGGGATGATCCTGACAGTTGTTGTGAGATTCTCGTAGAACTCGTCTTTTGCCTCTGGTGTGGCTGTCTGTGTTGGGGCATACACACTGACGAGGGTGACTGGGCCTTGAGTGGTGTTCAGGCGGAGGGTGAGGAGTCGTGCAGAGCCAGTGCTGCCCGGTTCCACCATCTTCCGCAAAGTGTTCTTCACTGCGAAGCCCACTCCGTGTTCCCTGTGTTCGTCACTGCCCTTTCCCTGCCAGTAGAACGTGTAGTCCTTCTCTCTCAGTGTGCCTGTGTCAGCTAACCGTGTTTCCTGGAGAGTGGCGATATCCACTCCCAGTCTCTTCAGCTCATTATTGATGATGGCAGTCTTCCTGGTGTCGTTGATGTCCTTGAGGTTAGCAGTGAGTCCTGTCATCATAGTGCGGACGTTCCAAGTTCCCAGTTTTAGAGTTGGTCTCTTTTGTTTTATTGTCTTGCCAGGTGCGAAGGTTCTCAGCCTGCTGTTTGGATTTCTCCTTATCCCCATGCACCCAATGAGGAAAGCAAGCTGTGGCGGGACAACACCTTATTGGCTGGGGGCTGCCCAGCTTGAGGCGGGCGGTAGCTGTCCAGTGAGATCTGATGATCCCTCCCACCGTCGGGAACAACCCCTGGCGCCACGCTCTACGCCAATTGAGCAGTGGCTTATAACCGGTAACTGTCATTCCCCGTGTTTTGTCTACGCCAAAGGCAAAGCTGGAGTGTCCTCTCCAGTGATCCGGTGTTCTACCTTCCAGCGTTGGGCGTTGGTAGGATTCAAGCCTGGGCAGGAAGATATGGAGGACAAGATGTTGCCCATGCAGCATGTCCCCCCTCTCCACGTCACTGATGAATCCAAAGGAACAGCAGGGCTGCTACAGTTTGGCACCAGCGTCGTTGCAACTAAATGCAAATCTTCAAAACTAAATCTTAAATGAAACTAAATCTTCAATATTAATGCTAAATGAGTCCCAGAGAAAGCACCCAGCTTCTGAGGTAAATCAATTCAATGTTGTAAATCAGTTTAAATATTTAGGAATTCAAATTGTGCCCAAGCTGGAATCAGTCGCCAGTGCCAACTACGAAGCCTTAATGACAGACATTAATGAGTTAATTCAGAGATGGATGTCACTACCAATGTCGATGATTGGGAGAATTAATATACTTAAAAGTAATATCTTACCCAAAATACTTTATTTATTTCAATACATTCCTTTACCACCACCTTCAGATCTATTCTCAAGAATTAAAAAAAAGTTAGTGGAGTTTATATGGAACAATAGGAAGGCTAGATTACGTCTGTCCTTACTATATTTACCATTTGATCGTGGAGGTCTGAAATGTCCAAACTTTATGTTGTATTACTGGTCAGCACAACTGAGGTCTATGACATATTATTTTTCATCAAATGATCTCCCTCACTGGACTGAAATGGAAACATACAATTTACCTTTACCTCTTCCCATATTCATATATTCAGACTCGGCAAAAAAATTACAGAAACAAGTTAAAAATCCATTTGTAAAGCATATGATCAAAACATGGTGTGAAACTAAAAAATATTTAAAAGAACCACACTTACTGTCACAATTTAGTCCAATATGGGGTAATCAATATTTTAAACCAGGGAGAGCGGATGCTGTATTTAAAGTATGGAATTTAAAAGGGATTCAAAAAATTCAAGATTTATATCTGTCATGTTCAGATAACATAATGTCTTTTGAAGAGCTGAGGATCAAATTTAATCTTAATAGAACACATTTTTTTAAAATATCTTCAGATTAGGAACTTTATTCGATCAAATCAAAACAATGCTCTCACTCGACCTATTTATTCATCCTTGGAAAAAATCTTGACGAAAGATAGTAAGAGAAAGGGTATTATTTCAGAGTTTTATAACTCATTGACACTATCTTCAAGTGAAAACTCACAGAAAAGACTGAATTATCGGAAAGAAGACCTGCAAACTGAAATTTCAGAGGAACAATGGGAATTGGCTTGTACAGAAGCTCAAACCAAATCAATAAATGTACGTCTAAAATTGATACATTTTAAATGGTTAATGTGGATGTATGTTACACTGGTGGAATTAAATAGATATAACAAAAACATACCAGATACATGCACAAAATGTATGGAAAGTAAAGGAACCTTATTTCATTGTTTATGGGAATGTAGAAAAATTAGAATGTTTTGGGAAGAGGTGAGGGGAACAATTGAAAAAATAATTTCAAAACAAATCATACTGAATCCTAAATTGTTTTTGTTGGGTCTGTACCCAGAAAAGCACAACCTTAATAAAAGTGAAAGAGCATTCATAGACCTCAGTTTGCTTAACGCCAAAAAATGTATTGCACTATTGTGGAAAAAGACTCATAGACCAGATGTGACTCAGTGGTTAAGACAGATGTTAACAAACCTTCCACTAGAAAGAATAACATACATACTGAAATCAAAGGAAACTGTGTTTGAGAATATATGGAGACCTTTTATTGATTATGTAAAGAATTTAAACATAACTTTTGAAGAAGAAGGTGAATGATGTGTGTGGACCTTATAAATTCCAAACTGGTGAATGTATAATATGTATACTTATGTAATGGATTGCCTAGACTAAACAGAGGAGCATTGTTGAAGACCTGTTCCTGTTAGTGGTTGTTGGTGTGTTTTAGTACATTTTTTTTTATTACTTTAGTGTTAGTGTTTGATTGTCTGTGTTATGTTTGTAAAAAAGGTTCAATAAAAATATTGTGGAAAAAAAAAGAAAAAAAAAAGAAATGAGTATATGAGAGGGACAGCTCAGGTTGAGCGGTTTGGAGACAAAGTAAGAGAGGCAAGACTGAGATGGTTTGGACATGTGCACAAGAGGGATAGTGGATACATTGGACAAAGGATGTTGAAGATGGAGCTGCCAGGCAGAAGGAAAAGACGAAGACCACAGAGAAGATTCATGGATATAGTGAAGGAGGACATGGAGAGGGTTGGTGTTACAGAGGAAGATGCAAGGGATAGGGTGAGATGAAGACAGATGATCTGCTGTGGCGACCCCTAAAGGGAGCAGCCGAAAGAAGAAGTTTCTGGTAAATCTGAAGCTTTTATATATGTTTGTGACATTTGTTCTTGTATTTTGTGGTCTTTTCTCAAAGCTTTTGCACTTGTGGAAAATTTTGAGCCTTTATTATCTATATTTGCATACATATTTTGTCATGAATTTTAATATTATTGTTTTATTCTTTTTTCTTCCTTCTTTGTTTCCTTCCTTCCTTTTTTCTCATTTCCTTCCTCCCTTTCTTGTTCCTTGTTTCTTTCCGTCCTTCCTTCCTTGTTTCCTTGATTTATCCTTCTTTCCTTTCTTCCTTGTTTCCTTCCTTAAGGAAGGTTACAACTGCGTAGTGCCTACTTTCCACATTCAGCGCTGCTATGTAGGAGCAACATCACTGTGCTGAGTTGTTTCCTTCCTTGCTTCCTCATTTCCTTCCTTCCTTGTTTCCTTCCTCCTTCATCCTAGATGCATCTGCATCTAGGCTGTGCTCAAGGTCAAGGTCAAGAGTCAGGAGATCTGAGTAATCTCGGGGTGATTTCATCAGGCTGGGATGAGCTAGTCCGTCACTGACCGTCTTATTTAGTAGATATTTTCTTACTCTTTATGAGGTAATATTTTGCGAGACAGTACTTGTAATTGAGTAATTCATTTCATAAGATACCGCTACTTTTACTTGAGTGTAATTTATTGCTTCTACAGCCACCTCTGCAAAAATCTAAGATAAATAAATAAATTGAAATCACATGAATCATGTTTTATGGCTCATCCTCACAAAGATTTCCTTGCAGTAGCCATAATTACCAGTAGAGGTCTCTACCATCCAGTCCACACCCATGTGGACACGCTTCCTTAGTCCAAAGTTCAGTCCTGCATCTGAGACAATTGCTCCTCCAGGCGTGTAATGGTTTGCACAACATGCCCGAGCCCAACAATATTGTCTCCTTTAGTGTGTGCTCGTGTGTAATGTGTGTTCCTGAGTGGGAGGAAGTGGAAAGTGGACAATGTTACATGTGCCGATTATTTTTAGGCCCTTAAGGAAAAAAAAATATGATTTTGACAAGGGGCAACCTTGGTGGACACATTTGAATTATAGAGCAAGTCTTTCAACTTAAGTCAGAATAAGTGGTGACATACATAAATTAAAGGTTGTGTTCGGTTACTGACCTGTTAAACCAGCCCTTGTCTGTCACAGTGTTGCGTTCATTCTGTTTAAAATGTGATTTCCTCTGTTTTCCTTTTCTCCGGGAGCCCCCACCACCTCCACCTCCACCTCTTCGTCATTACGGTCAGACCTCCCCTCTCCTCTCCTCCCCTCCCCTCCCTCCCCTGGTCTTTTTCTCTGGCTTTTTCCAGGCTTCAAGTCATACCACGGCTAATTCCTGAAATTCCAGCCCTCCTCTCGCTTCAAACAAGCGGCTCCAGGAAGGAGACGAGGCAGCACAAAACAAACAAAGAAGAAGAAGAAGAAGGAAAAAAAATTAAGAGTCACTCTTAATTAAAAAGAATAATTTAATGTAGAATATCGCCCCACCTGGCTGCCGGAAAGACTACTTGAAAGAGTTCAACCAGGTGAGTTAATGCAAGTGTTGTCCAGCTGTGCGGTGAGGGTTTGGAGCTGTGACTTGATTTCTGAAGTGATTTTGGAGTGAAGTTAATAATTCACCGGCTTCTGTCTCCTCAGTGTAGGAGGCGACATTCCGCAAATATTTCGCATTTCATCGCTCAAATTCCTACATTTCTTTCCCCCCTCTTTTAATCCCGGCGGTGGAGTCAGTGAGGAAGCTCGGACTTCCTGTGCTTCACTTTTCTCAGGGAATAACGTCACTCAGACGTCAAGTCCAAACGGTGTATTTATTAACTCGGCGGATAAAATAAGTTGGGGTTTTTTTCCTGATTTTTTTCCCTCTCATCAAGTGTGAGTAGATTTTAAAATCCTCTGACAGCAGCGGTTGTGGTTTTCCTCTCAGTTTATTACATTTTTTTAAAAATCAATTTTAACGCATAATAAGCTCCAAATGTACTCAAGTTGCAGTTTACTGAATATTTTATTGCAGAATACTCTATATTCTCCCTTGAGTACATTTACGAAAAATAAACCGTACTTTTGTGTGAAACATTTAAGAGAAAAAAAAAATTAGAGGGAAATATTACATTTACAAGAATAAATGTATCCAAATAAAAATGCCCAAATGTGCAAGAAAATAGTTTCTAATTTGTGACAAAAACACATGGCTAATTTATCAGTAAGCTGCAAATTCACAGGGGAAAAAAAGGTAATAAATTCATCTAAAAAAGCAGCAATTTTATTGGAAAAAAATTGAAGTTAGTAAAAGTCACATTCATGAGGAAAAAGTACAATTTTCACAAATTTAAAAGACTAAACTTTTTCGAGAGAAACTACACAAATTTGTAAGAATAAACTTTTTTTTTTTTAACCACTACTTTTGTTTTTACTATATAGATGGATTCAATTTATGGATTGAGAGGCAAAAAAAAAAAAAAAAAATCTGAAGGATAACACGTTAAGAAACACCCATTTCCAATATAGTCCTTGGTGTTATAGGATAAAAACAAAAACAACAACCAGACAAACAGCCTGATTAGACAAGAAATAATCAAAATGGGACAATATCAAATAAAAATGACGAATAAAAACTCTCCAATAATAAAGCAAAGTTCATCAAAACTCTTTGTATGTTTGTTACTCGATTACATAAAAAAAGTCTTTCCCTGGCACCTAAAAGTTAGTGTTTTAGATTTTAACAGAAAGTACCAAACTGTAATACTTAGTACTCTTAGTACCCTTTTAATATCTGTGCAAAACTGCAACTTGTTGCTTTATGTGATCTACTGAGAAAAGTGTTTTTAACTCTGCCACTGGAGGTGTACAGTGAAAAGAGAAAGAAAATAAAAATAGAGAAAGAAAGAATAAATATAATTTCACCCACGGACTTCAGTAAAGTCAAGTGAAGTGATTAAATAATCGGGGTAAAACCAGCAGAATGCTCTTGAAGTGTCAAGAGTTACGTTGTATATAACACACTTGTATATATTCAGCAAATATTCTGTGGTTGTGTTATTTAGTGATCATACATTCATTTGTAATCATTATTTTATTAATTTATTTATTTTCACAGTGCAGTTCTGTAGGGGAAGTTTGTAATCTCTAGTTGTATATATGGCTTTTTATATTAACATGTACATAGTTATTATTGGTTAAAAAAGGGAAAGAATAGCAGCTGAGGACTTCATACCTCTGCCAAGGGTTTAAATGTTCTGAATTACAGCGCTTAAACACTAGTTCTGGATTAGTTGGTGATAATATGCTCCTGGCTGGATCCAGATCGACTCCAAAATCCTTCAGTGTCATTTTGAATAATTCAGCAAACAAAACAGCAACAAACAAAATAAAATAACATTTCACAGACAACTGAACAAGCACATATAGACTGATTAAACTCTGATTTGTGATGTTAGACTGCTGCATATCACCTCATGGGATGGGGTATATTTTATTTATTGTCGTAGTAATTGTGGTAGTAATTCCTACCCCATGTGATTGGATTAGGTAAATTTGCAGAGGAGTTATGCAAAAGTGGTTAATGCAAATATTTTCATTTCACGTACCTTGAGGCAAACCCCTTGTTTGACCTGCCTTGTTTAGTCACAAGGCATGTCTCAAGTAACTTTGCATATTAAGAATTAATGTTTGAAATGTATGATCACCTCATGACTCCACGTTTGAGAAGTGGCTGTGTATACTGCAAATTTCTGCTTGTGCTATGGCGTATCGACAACAGCAAATCTATGCGTCACATTATAGATGTTAGACAATTAGTCGTCTTTGTAGAAGAATTCACCCTCCTGGTCTAAGAAAGATCTGTAAAGTGTGTAAAAAAATTTTTTTTAACTTTTAGAGTATTATTATTGTCAGGAATTTTACTTTATTAACTTTCTTTACCAGCACTGAAAACGTAATAGGTTTATATACTGTAGATTATGTTTCTTAAAAAAGGATAATTTTATGCTGATTTAATATTTTGACAATGTTATCCATCTGATTTTGTGAAATACCTGGTGAAGAACTACTTAAAATAACTTGCGTAGTAGAGCTATAACTAAGCATCTCCATTATCAAATAATTAAAAGATTTCATAAACAATGGGTGAACTGTCCAATGAACAAAGTAAAACTACTTTTACAGATTCAAGAAACTTAAAAATGTGGCAGAGAACTAGAGAAAATGGATAAAAGAAGTTGATGTAGTGGTGTTTCAAGTATTTCAAGTGTGTAGGAGAATTTGTGATGGCTGCAAAAAAAAAGCCGAACGCTTCTCTTGAGACCCAGCGGATAATCTGTTGTGTTCTGCTGTAGAAACATGGCTGTACAATGTGTGAGACTCTGTGGAAAAAAAATATACAGATATAGATAGAGGGCTGTCATTAGAAACTTATAGAAACATAATTTTTTTTATTTTAAATTATAGCACAATTAGAGATGCATAATTGCAATTTTTTTAAACCATGTAGACACTGGAACTTTGAATTGATTTAAGAAGAAGCAAAAATATGGATCGTGTGTCCATGTTATTTTTAGATTAATTTTGCATGTGTGCAAAGCTGCAAAAGGCACATTGTGGGACAATTTTATAGATCGGACAGCAGAAGACTTTGCTAGTGTGGCGTGGCTGAGGCGAGTGTGCTTTCCAGAGGAGCAACAGGTGGAGTGGAGCGCAGTGACTGTGTGACGGCGGGGTAAAAAAAAAAAAAAACACGCACCTGTCAGAGCTTCCTCTAAAGATTGTGTTTTTGTTTTGCTTTTTTTCCAAATTCAGGCCTTGGCCCTATTGTCTCCGAGCCTTTTGGGTTGACCGTTGTCTCAGACAGATGAATTGTACTGTAACGTTGACTCCTGAGGTTATGTTGTTCACACTGCAGTGTCGTAATTGTGAGTGTGGGTGGTGGTGGTGGGGCCTGGAGGTGGTTATGTTTGTGTGGGTGAATGAGTGGAACAAGTGGGGAGGTAAAAAAGTACAAAAAGAGGTGTGCGAACCAGCAGAGAAATGCCTGTTCATCCTTGTTTTGGAGTCAGCGTGTGCATAGCTGCCCTTAGACAGGTCCTCTCCTCAGCGGAGGAGGGTTTTTTTTTGTGTGTGCTCATCCCACATAGCGATCATTCCTCCTCCGCTTGCACGAGAAAAACGAAAAATGCCTCAGATATGCCATGTAGAACAAAGACTTTCTGCACTTTCTTCCCCTTCTTTTTTTTCTGCAAAGGGTGCTCAGCACCCGCAGCTTTGTACTGTCAGAGTGTGTGTGTGTGTGTGTGTGTGTGTGTGTGTGTGTGTGTGTGTGTGTGTGTGTGTGCGTGTGTGTGTGTGTTGCCTGTTGATCCCAGTCAGCCTCATGGATCTTTGTGTTTGGTTTATCTGGAAGTGATATGATAGACCTACTGTCCTGTTTCTTTTTTTTTCCCTCCTACTCTTTTTTTTTTAAATGACATTAAGAAAGGGCAGAGTCTTGAATGAGGTACACAGAGCAAGGAAAAGTTGAGAGGTGCAATTTTCACACCCGGTGGCTATTTGGTGATGTGAAGCAGTTCTACAGATTAAATTTTCTGCTGATACTCTGGTTTTCATGTTACTTTTTAGCACATACTCACTCGATCACGCTACCCTTTCCACATTTTAACGGCTCACAGTGGTCTTCATGAAGTGTTTGTGACATACAGGTACATCTCAAAACATTAGAATATCATGAAAAAGTTCAATATTTTTTGTCACTCATTTCAAAAAGTGAAACCCATATATTATATAGAGTCATTACACAGAGACTGATATATTTCAAGTGTTTATTTTTTTTTAATTTTGATGATTATGGCTTACAGCCCATGAAAAACCCAAGTTTAGTCTCTCAAAAATTAGAATATTACATAAAATTAATTTTAAAAAATAGTTTTTTAATAGAAATGTTGGCCGACTGAAAAGTATGTCCATGTGCACACTATATACTTGGTCGGGGCAAATCTTTGATTAATTACTGTATCAGTGTGGCGTGGCATGGAGGTGATCAGCCTGTGGCACTGCTGAGGTGTTATGAAGGTCCAGGTTGCTTTGATAGTGACCTTCAGCTCGTCTGCATTGTTGGGTCTGGTGTCTCTCATCTTCCTCTTGACAATCCTCCATAGATTCTCTATGGGGTTTAGGTCAGGCGAGTTTGCTGGCCAGTCAAACATAGTGATACCATGGTCATTAAACCAGGTTTTGATACTTTTGGCAGTGTGTGTGTGTGTGTGTGTGGGGGGGGGTGCCAAGTCCTGCTGGAAAATGAAATCAGCTTCTCCATAAAACTTGTCAGCAGAGGGAAGCATGAAGTGTTCTTATATTTCCTGGTAGACGACTGCGCTGACTTTGATCTTGATAAAACACAGTGGACAAACACCAGCAGATGACCTCTGTTCAGATAAAAGTAAATCTTGCATTTCATTTGGAAATCGAAATCTCAGAATCTGGAGAAAGAGCAGAGAGGCACAGAATCTAAGTTGCTTGAGGTTTAGTGTGACGTTTCCACAGTCAGTGATGACGTGAGGAACCATGTCATCAGCTGGTGTTTGTCCACTGTGTTTTATCAAGACCAAAGTCAGCACAGTCGTCCACCAGGAAATTTTAGAGCACTTCATGCTTCCCTCTGCTGACAAGCTTTATGGAGAAGCTGATTTCATTTTCCAGCAGGACTTGGTACCCCCCCCCCCCCACACACACACACACACAGCCAAAAGTATCAAAACCTGGTTTAATGACCATGGCATCACTGTGTTTGGCCAGCAAACTGTCCTGACCTAAATCCCATAGAGAATCTATGGAGGATTGTCAAGAGGAAGATGAGAGACACCAGACCCAACAATGCAGACGAGCTGAAGGTCACTATCAAAGCAACCTGGACCTTCATAACACCTCAGCAGTGCCACAGGCTGATCACCTTCATGCCACACCACACTGATACAGTAATTAATCAAAAATTTGCCCCAACCAAGTATATAGTGTACACATGGACATACTTTTCAGTCGGGCAACATTTCTATTAAAAAAACTATTTTTTTAAAATTAATTTTATGTAGTATTCTGATTTTTGGGGGAAAATGAATTTGGGGTTTTCATGTGGTGTAAGCCATAATCATCAAAATTAAAATAAATAAACACTTGAAATATATCACTCTCTGTGTAATGAATCTATATAATATATGGGTTTCACTTTCTGAGATGAGTGACAAAAAATATTGAACTTTTTCATGAAATTCTAATTTTTTTGAGATGTACCTGCATTTGGTCAAACATTTTTTTAGTTATTTAATTGTTGCACCAAAATTGTCTTTCATCTTTTGCAGTCTTCCAGAGAAGGCCTGATTTCAGTGCATCTCTCTTGTGTCACTATTGGTAACATAGCTGGCTAGCTTGGCTCTATCCTGAGCCAACCAACATAAATTTGCCTCAAGGAATGAATGAAATATCAGGCCCCTCTTCTATGGAACCAATTACCAGCCTGGGTCCGTGAGGCAGACACCCTCTCTGCCTTTAAGACAGAACTGAAAACTTTCCTATTTGACAAAGCTTTTGAATAGACTTCCCACATGTTATATGTTTGTAACTAGTAGTGTAACGGTACTATGCATACTGTTCCACTGCTAGACGCGTGCATAGTGTTGTAGTCCGCATCAATGGGGCCCGCTGCGCATGCATTTGATTGTGTTTGATTGTGTGTATCAGCTATGTGACAGCTGGCTAGCTAGACGTGATATCATGTTTTAACTGGATGTCATTCACAAGTGTAGATTGGATTTTGCATGTCATAGTTTTGAATTTTATTATTAGTATCTACTATGTCCATTTATATATACAGTATATATATATATATATATATATATATATATATGCTATTTATGCTCATTGTGCATAGTGTTTGGGAACTACACCACCAGGTCCAGCTATGGATGTGTTCTTGCAGTGTTTCCTATGAGATTCTTTAGTTAGCTTAATAAGACTGAAAAATCCCATAAAAATGCTGTAATCTTAGGTCAAATTTGCTTTGATAGAATTTGTACATCATATCTGTCTACCTGCATGTTGTTGTTATGTTATGAATAGTATGTCTCTTCTTTTTTCCTTTTCCTCCTCTCGCCCCCCCTTCCCCCCCAACCAGTCGTGACAGAAGACTGCCCCTCCCTGAGCCTGGTCCTTCTGAAGGTTTCTTCCTATAAGGGCGTTTTTCCTTCCCACTGTTACCTAGTCCTGCTCATAGGGGATCATCTGATTGTTGGGGCTTTTCTCTGAATTATTGTGATTTGTGCTTATTTATCTAGTGCCTTGAGATGACTTTTGTTGTGACTAGGCGCTATACAAATAAAGCTGAATTGAATTGAAATATCCATCACTGATGGGCAGGGGTGTGTGGTTTCAGAGGTCGCTAGGATATGATCGATCCCTGGAGTACAATAAGGACAGAAACATTTGTGATTGAGTGGCTAAACTGCTAGCTTCAGCTAGCCACCTTGGTGGTGCTAACGATGTGGCATCACCAATAATAATGGATTGCATTTATATAGGGCCTTTCATGATATCCAAAGCATTTTACAATGGGTTCCATTGTTCATTCGCTCCACAGACAGACAATGGTAAGCTACTGCTGTAGCCACAGCTGCCCTGGGGCAGACTGAGAAATGGGGCTGCCAATCCGCGCCAACGGCCTCTCTGACCACTACCGAACATTTATACACATGCATGCCCAGTGTCATGGACACTGGAGGCAAGGCGGGTAAAGTGTCTTGCCCAGGGACACAACAGCAGGATGGCTGGGAGAGCAGGATTTGAACTGCCAAACCTACGGTTGGTGGACGACCCGCTCTACCTCATGAGCCACTGCTGCCCCATGTCAAAAACATAACAGAATAAGCTAGAATGACACAAGATATATTGTCAGCTGTGGATTAGTGAACCAGGTGGAAACAGTGATGTCTATTAGGGTGACTGAAATCTAAAGAAAATAACCATAGAGACCCTAAGTCACGCCCCCTCTATTTTCACATATGGAACCTTAAAATGGAAAAAATCTCCATTGAAGTGAATGGCAAGAGGGAAATTATCTTTTGATCCCGATTGAATTTTGCCATGAGTTGCACGTATGATGGTTGTCAATTTAAAAGATAATTTTCCACATAATTAAAGTTGTATGTTGTTGTATGTATAATAAAAGACTAATATTTAGTATTTGTGAAACCACATAGTGGACTCTATTTCCTTATATCAGACTATACACGTTACTGAACAAGATCATAGCGGTTTCCCTCTCTGTTTTCTGACTGATGGAAGAAGCATCCAAAGAGGACAAATACAACACGAATGTATTGTGTTGTATTTTGAGAGCTGCAGCTGATCCAGAGGACTGCTGCTTCCCCCTGGTGCTCTTTGAAAACGCTGACGTAACTTATGTGAGTCTGTGTTTGTAGTCTTTGAAATTACATATTTTCACAACTTCATACTTTAACCGTTAGACAACAACCTACACCATTATTTACGGGGAAAATGATCTTTTATATTGACAAACATATGTGTAACTTGTAGCCAAATGAGCTCAGGATCAAAAGATAATTTCGATTCACTTCAATGGAGATTTTTTCTGATTTAAGGTCCGATAGGCAGAAGTAGAGGGGGCGGGACTTAGGCTAAATGTGAGCTTCCTAGTACCACTGTTAACTCTGAAGCGAACGTCTTTGATTCCCCGCTCATCTAAATGACAGAAAGCTGGGCTGGGCAATAAAGGAGCAACACGCAGGTATCGAGACTAGTGACATTTACCTTTTAGTGACATTTCCATTGGCAGCTGGTGAAAAATATTTTTGGTGGGACTATTTTGAGTACCTTACTTCTGAGTACCTATTGCAATAAAAGAACCTAAACCAAAGGATACCAGTGCTCTAGGCATAGATGATAATTGTCTATCTTATAGAAATCAGCAGTTAAACAGATAATGACATTAACAACTCACAGTTTTATGATGCTCACTTCTCACATAGATGGACATTTTTTGGTGACTGCTTCTTGTTATCACAAAGTGTGGTACTGAATATCATAAATGTGAAAAAATTATATATATATTAGTGGTGTTGGACAATTAGATTTTTTAATCGTGATTAATCTTTTGGAATGTTGAGTTAATCACGATTAATAATGCGTTAATTGTCCCCCTCCCCCCATACAGATACAGTATACCTTAAGTCCATAATTTTTCAACTTTGTCATACTGTTATGAACACGGGAGTGGACAAATATGCTTGCTGTCTTCACCTGCAGGTTTATTAAAGCTCTCAGAATATCCAAAATGACAAAAACTATCCAGAATATTCTCCATAAAATTCTCAAAAGTAGACTGCATGTGCAAACAACAGAATGCCAGGACTCATTAACGTCACTGCAACACAACTCAGCATCCAACCACCCAACAGCCAGAAATGGAGCGTGCTCTTTCTCCCATAGCAAACATCCACAAATTTTAAGCAGATCAACACAAAGCCATGGACCTCGTGTGTCACAACAGACACACTGTTCCCTTTTAGAAGAAAAATTGCAAACATAAACTAGAAAAGCACTCGGAGACCGCAGACCTCCGCTAAGTGCCACAGTTCCCCTGTGGGTATGTTGTCCTGTATTTTTTTTTTTTTCCAAGTGTTCTGACGATTTTTTTGGCAGAGTTACATGCACAAAAAAAAAATATTGAAAAAATATTGAAAATGGCCCTATCTTGCAATGTTAAATAAAAAAAAAAAAAAAAAAGAATCCTTTAAAAAGTTCCTGGATCCAGACAGTGATCCAGATCACCACCAAAATCTAATCATCTGTAGGATACCCCATTTCTGACAATCTCTGAAAATTTCATGAAAATCCGTCCATAACTTTTTGAGTTATCTTGCTAACAAACAAACAAACAAACAGACAAACCAACGCCGATGAAAACATAACCTTCTTGGCGGAGGTAACAACTATCTCACTCGTGATGACACCCCACCCTGCTGCAAAAAATGGCGGGGGAGTGAATGGACATTACGAACACAGCTTGAGAATTTTTTTTAGACTGGTATTCACCAACAGTTGGACCCAAAGCTATGAGGATGAAAACAGGCGAATTTCTGTTCGTGTCAGCTGCTGGAGGTCTGCTACAACCTAGCATGTAGCTATTAGCCAGCTAGCCAGCTTCCACAGAAGAACAACCCAACATCCAGGTGAAGTTTTGGAGGAGGCTGTAATAATTATCCAGGTGAGAGCTCCAACAGATAACCTTGTAAACTTAAACATGGCAGTGTGGCGGTTTGGTGTAAACCCCCGCAAACAGACTGGACAGACACAGTGCTTGGCTAGAGCAATTAACAGAACAGTGAAATGTGTGTATTAATGTCTACAGGCAGACCCGCTTCTTCTGGCTCACTTCTGTGATGTTAATGTTGCCTTTCATGCATTGTGTTTATGCATCCTGTCCTTACTGTGACCTAGGGACCGAGATCAATATGTCTCTCAAATGCAAATGTCTCATGCCTGTTCTGTTATCTCTTTGATCATACCAACTGCTGGGGAATGCTCTTTGATGTATTGTTGTAGTTGGGTATATATGCTGCAACTCTGTAACTCAAACTTTCTCTCATTCTGATTCTGCAACTGCTACTCTGGACACACAGACTTTGTGTCCTCCTTCTCTGAGAGCCGCTGGGCTCGCTCCCGGTGCGCATGCACGGCGCCGGGAGCGGAGCTCGTGACGGCGGTATGATTCGATAAACTCTGCTTAAAACCAACTTAAAACTCCATCACAGCCTTTATTTTTATCATGCCGCTGCACTGGTGACCCCGAAGACACACACGCTTTGTGTGACGCAACCTTCTGGTCTGGACATCCATGCTGAACCGGCCGAGGGACACAAGACGTCTCCTCCCTCTCGCCGCCCCAACGCACCATGACCTGAAGGCAGAAAAGAACACGCTGCCAGTGAACGCTTCACTGGTGACCCCGCAGACGCACACGCTTTGTGCGACGCAACCTTCTGGTCTGGACGACCATGCTGGCGACTCGACGCCGAAAAAAACACGCTGCCAGCGAACACAGCAGCCTGATGCAAACGATCCGCCCTCCCTTCTGCTTCAGGGAGACCTCGACACGGAGCCAACACAGGCGAGCTACTCTCCCGGCATCACCCACGACCGGGAAAACTGCAGAAAACGTCATGGCACGACCCTCGCCTGAGATCGGGACGTCCACGCTGGACCGGCCGAGGGACACAGAACGTTTTCTCCCTCTCACCGCTCCTCCTCCCTCTCAGCGATCCTACTCATCTACCCGAGCCTGAGGAACAAAGATCGTCTATCTCCCCTCAACGCTCCAACGCACCATGACTAATCTGCAGCCACAGCTCATCATAGATGATTATCGGCGCTGTCTGCGCCGATCTCCACCAAGATTCTGCACCCTGACTCGCCTCTCCAGCTGACCCACCCACACATGAGCCCCCGCGCACACACCGGGGAGTTACGAGGACGGCGCATCACGCACGGGACAAATACAGCTCTTCTGACCGCCTTCCTTCTGCTGCACACTGGCCCTTCAGGCTTGCTTATACACCTGAGGCCCGCAGCTTGCTCACTGGATTTTATGGTCTTAGCCACGGCACACAAGGGGAATTCAGCTGCCTGCGGTTCCCGAGGCTTTAGGGTTGCGCCTGCCCTAAAGTCAACACGCCAGTCCCTCTGCTTTTATTTTTTTCTTACAGCCGCTCCTGCTTTTCTTCATGGCCACGAGAGGAGTCAGAGACTAATTTTTCTTCTTGCGGACCTCCGCACGCGCAACAGGACAGCCCCTCGACGTCGCGGAGCAGCAAGCAATTTTTGCGTGGCTCGGACGATTTCACCGTCCCGGTCGGCACGTACTACCCCCCTCCTCCCTCCCCCTCCGCCTGCAGCGAGCTTCTCCCACAGCTCGCTCCCATAGATGGATTATCGAGGTCTCGGCCCCCTGCCATGCCCTCTGGGGGGGAGCGTGTGGCGGTTTGGTGTAAACCCCCGCAAACAGACTGGACAGACACAGCGCTCGGCTAGAGCAATTAACAGAACAGTGAAATGTGTATTAATGTCTACAGGCAGACCCGCTTCTTCTGGCTCACTTCTGTGATGTTAATGTTGCCTTTCATGCATTGTGTTCATGCGTCCTGTCCTTACTGTGACCTAGGGACCGAGATCAATATGTCTCTCAAATGCAAATGTCTCATGCCTGTTCTGTTATCTCTTTGATCATACCAACTGCTGGGGAATGCTCTTTGATGTATTGTTGTAGTTGGGTATATATGCTGCAACTCTGTAACTCAAACTTTCTCTCATTCTGATTCTGCAACTGCTACTGCTGGACACAAAGTCTGTGTGTCCTCCTTCTCTGAGATGCGCGCCGGGAGCGGAGCTCGTGACGGCGGTATGATTCAATAAACTCTGCTTAAAACCTGTTAAAACCTTCAACAACGCCGCTTTATTTCATGCCGCTTCAGCAGCACTTTGGGGATATCCATCACTGTAATCCAACTTGTTTGACTTTGCAATGTCTGCATGGTGTCTGTAGCCAGAGCAGTCTTGGTATGGAGAGCCGCTAGGCCAAAAAGTACTGTTTGTGCTTTCTGCCATTAACCGATGTTAATCGTGATCACAAAATTTGTCGCCGTTAACGGGGGCAAAGCATTCCCCAGGGAACGGTTTTGGCTCCTTTCCTGTTCACCCTTTATACTGCGGACTTCTCACACAACACAACACACTGCCATCTACAGAAGTTCTCTGATAACTCTGCGATTGTCGGCCTCATCTCCAACGGAGATGAAGCTGAGTACAGAGGACTTATCCAGGACTTCGTGGACTGGTGCCATCGGAACTGCCTCCAGATCAACTCGAGGAAAACTAAGGAGCTGGTGGTGGACTGCCGCAGGCAAGGACAACCCCTCACAGCACCAGTAAACATACAGGGAACAGACATTGAGATGGTGACATCCTACAAGTACCTGGGTGTTCATCCGAACAATAAACTAGACTGGTCACACAATACCAATGCACTCTACAAGAAGGGACAGCGCAGGCGGTTCCTACTGAGGAGACTCAGGTCTTTTGGTGTACAAGGGGCCCTGCTGAAGACATTCTACGACACGGTGGTGGCATCAGCCATCACTTTTGGAGTGGTCTGCTGGGGCAGTGGCATTACAGCAGCCGATAGGAAGAGACTGAACAAACTGATCAAGAAAGCTAGCTCTGTCCTGGGGCAACGCCTTGACCCAGTGGAGGAGATGGGAGAGAGAAGGATGGTGGCTAAACTGTCATCTTTGCTGGAGTCCGAGTCCCACCCTATGCAGGACATACTGAACGCACTGAGGAGCTCATTTAGCAGCAGACTACATCATCCTAGGTGCGCAACCGAGAGGTTTCGCAGGTCCTTCCTACCTACAGCTGTCAGACTGTATAACCTAAGCAGGGCTGCTCGCAGAGATAGCAAAAAAACGTGACGACCTAATAGTATTGAATGCAAAAGACGCAATAGACTTACACAATGGTCCCCTCCAGTATACAACTAGGACAATATCGGTCGCTACGGAAGGTGACAATATGTATGGGTACATATTCATACTATGTAGGATAACTAAGTAGACGGTTATGCTGTTTATTCCATCTTGCTACAATGCTCCGCACTGTGTATATATATTTATGTGTACGTATGTATTTTCACTGCTCTTATTATTATTATTATTATTATTTTTATTTTTGTTTTTATTTTTCTTATCTTCTTAATTATTGCTCTGAGTGTTGCTGTCCCTGTGCTGTTGCAATCCTGGAATTTCCCCATTGTGGGACTAATAAAGGCTTATCTTATCTTATCTTATGTCAAACCATTCAAAATCATCTACATCAGTGTGGTCTGCATGCTAGACGACCTGCAAGGGTACCTGACCACACCACCAGGCACAGGCATCATCATTGGCATGGGCCAGGGAACATTTACACTGGACAAGGAAACAGTGTGCCTCAGTGCTGTTCTCTGATAAAAGTCAATTCACACTGAGTAGAAATGATGGCCGTCAACGATGCTTGAGACGTCAAGGAGAGCGCTATGCATCAGCCACTGTTGTCACAGATGAGCCTTTGGTGTTGGTGTTACAGTCTGGGCAGGTGTGTCTAGTCCAGGGGTGGGCAATCATGTGCCATGGAGGGCCATTCCACTCTAGGTTTTCTATTCCACCCAGTCTCGTCAGCAGGTGCTTTCACTGATTAGCAATCCTTGAAGGTGATCAGAGCAAACACCTGCTGAAGAGACTGGGTGGAACAGAAAATCTGCAGTGGAATGGCCCTCGCTGCCCACCCCTGGTCTAGTCAATACAGAACTGCCCTACACCTTGTGAATGGTACAGTGACAAGCTGATACTACCTGAATAACATCATTAATCCAGTCATTGTGCCCCTGCATAAACAACACAGGCCTAATTTCATCTTCATGGAAGACAATGCTCCAGCTCATCGAGGTCGCATCATTAAGGAATGGCTGCTAGAGGCTGGGGTACCTCGCCCTGCACTTTCTCCAGACCTGAATTCCATAGAAAACCTATGGGATTAGCTGAGTTGCCATGCAGAGGCTCATAACCCTGCACCCCACAATTTCAGTGACCTGAGGGCCACCCTTCAAGAAGAGTGGAATGCCATGCCTCAGCATACAATAAGTTGACTTGTGAACAGCATGAGACATCATTGTCAAGCTGTAATTGATGCTCAAGGGCACATGACAAGTTATTGAGACATTGACATTTTTTGTTGTGTTATACCCATCACTGTTGTTGGCTTTTGTTTCAATAAATTGTTTGAGATGAGGAAATCACCATTGCATGCTTCTACTTAAATGCCCTACTTCCATGATATAATATCACTGTAGCATGAAGTTTTTCCATTTTCCATAAATTTCACCTGAAAGCCAAATATCGCTATCTTTTTGTGAGTAGTGTATACAGTGTGTGTGTGTGTGTGTGTGTGTGTGTGTGTGTGTGCGCGCGTGCATTCTTTGTTAGATATGTGGTAATTAGAACAAATCAGAATGTAATGTGTAGGTTAACCCTTATCATTATCTAAGAATTGAAAACAAGACAAATTTACTTTTTAGTTTGGTGATTCATAGTAACAAAAATATCATTACCAATTACAGTGAAAATTGAAGGCGTCCCATGCACCACACATGGTTGAAGCCATTCAGTCAAGTTCTGTTTCATCTCACCTCTAAAGCCAACTGCTGCCGCTGCTGCTCTTCTCCCAATACCCTCAGTTTCTTGTGGGTGGCTGCTGTACAGGTCCACTGTGCTCCTCATCTTCAATCAGAAGGAGCGTGATTCCCTGGTCCAAAACAGAAGTTACACAAGTCACTGTCTATTCTGAAATTGCAGTGTCAAAAGACAACATATAAAATTACTCCAGTAATTTTTTCACTAATTTTATTAGATCACAACTGAATTCATTTATTTTTTATTTTATTCTGAAAGGATGTCAAAGTGACAGTTAAAAAGTGGGTGATCCATTAGATCTTCATCTGTGTTCAGTCGTCAATCGGTACAGTTCAAAAACTTTAGATATGACATAAGGTTCTTTTAAAATATTTTTTGAATTACTTAAACTTTTTTTTAGATGCAATGGTACATTTGTTTCATTGTTTAATCTGCATAAGCATTTTATCATCCAGTATGAAAATCATATAAACTGCCTGATACCTTGTATGTTATTCATGAACCTCTGAAGGAGTCCTCCAATGAAGACACAAGTCCATGCTTGTCTTCTGTAGCTGGTTCCATGTGTCTTCCCACAACAGTCTTGTCTGTAATCAAGCTGTGCAGCTAGGCTAACTTTGCCTAGAATTACTAGCTTTACAAAGTTGTCCAGGTGTATCCTTTAATGTTCATGTTTTTATCCCCTGCTGGTCGAATCCCAAAGGGCTCAAGTAGGTTCATTTTGTCTTCTTTTAATTATTTATCTTTTGTTCTTATTAAAGACAAGAATAGAAAGGAGATGTATTTACCTTCTTAACATGTTTTGACTGTACACTGCAGCCTTCGTCAGAAGAGTCAGCTGATTGCTGCCAGGTGACATTTATCAGCTGATTTCCATAGGCGGGGCCAGCTCAGCAGATCTGTCAGATCCACCAAGCCGGCCCCGCCTTCCGCCGTCAGATGGTCTCTGGAGAATGTGATCCCAGGTGTGGGAAAGCATAAAGGCCCCCTCATCTCGGTTCACGATGACGGCAGCATAAAAATCACAGTCTACAGGAAGCCAACCCACACAGATCAATACCTACTATGGACATTGGAACACCCCACAGCACACAAGCTATCAGTTGTCAGGACGTTATATGAACGGGCCACCATCATCAAGACCAAGAAGACAGACAGGAGGAGGAAAATCACATAAAACATGCACTTATATGCTGCTAATATCCAGTATGGGCCATAAACAAAGGGAAACAGCAAGTCAAAAACAAAGAAAACAAACAAGAAATAAGACACAGAACAAAAGCCGAAATCAAAAACAAGGACACCATAACCATACCATACATACGAGGGATCACAGAACCAATTCACAGGATCATGAAAAAATACAAAATAAACACAGCAGTAAAACCACACAAAAAATTAAGACAGTTATTAGTACACCCCAAGGACAGAATAGAACAAGACAAAAAATGCAATGTAATATATGAAATATCATGCAGATCATGCAACAAAACCTACATTGGAGAAACTGGAAGATCTTTCACCACAAGAAAAAAAGAACACCAGAATGAATGTGAGAAGGAAACACAAGGACGACTCACAAGATCACAAAAAGAAAAGGCAGAACAAGAAACATTAAAATCAGCAATATCAGATCACTGCAAAAGAAATAATGACATCATGGACTGGGACAACGCAAAGATTATTGGATCGGAGAGCAACAGACACAAACGCTGGATCAAGGAGGCCATAGAAATCAGGAAGCAGGGAAAAGACACCGTGAACTGAGATGAGGGGGCCTTTATGCTTTCCCACACCTGAGATCACATTCTCCAGAGACCATCTGACGGCGGAAGGCGGGGCCGGCTTGGTGGATCCGACAGATCTGCTGAGCTGGCCCCGCCTACGAAAATCAGCTGATAAATGTCACCTGGCAGCAATCAGCTGACTCTTCTGACGAAGGCTGCAGTGTACAGTCGAAACATGTTAAGAAGGTAAATACATCTCCTTTCTATTCTTGTCTTTAATAAGAACAAAAGATAAAGAATCCCAAAGGGGTCAAAGAAGACCGAAGGGGGATTATGTTATCGGTCAGTCCGTCTGTCTGTCCATTTGTCCCACTTTTATGAAGTCAACTCCTCCTACGATTTTGTTCTGATTGTTTTGAAACTTGGTACCATGGTTTGATATCCACTGATGATGCACACACATAATGCAACTTGGTTCTGATCAGATGATTTTTGCAGGAATTGAGCCCCTGATCTCTGACCTCTTATTTTACCCCACTTCATAGACAGTAACTGTCTTGTGAAATCAACTTCTCCTGCAGTTTTGTTCCAAATGTTTTGAAACTTGGTACCAAGGTTTGATATACTTTGATGATGCACATATTGCAAGTTCAGTCTCACTGGATGACCTTGAGGTCAAAGATCAGGTGTCAGGTGTCAGATTTTCCCTAAATCTTCTAAACGCAATAGCTACTGAAAGAAATGATGTAGGCTTTTCAAACTGTAACAGTAGCTGTATCTAATATACATCTTGGACAGCTTACACCCTCACCTAACTATGGGTTTGGGGTCAAGGGATCAAAGGTTCAAAGTTAACATTGCAGTTGCAATATGGTAAATGCTACATTTACTATTACTATAAAATGAGTAAAGCTAGGGTCACCAAACCTGGTATACAGGTTCACCTTGGGATCCTGACCTCTGTCTATGGGTTTGGGGTCAAAAGGTCAAAGGTCAAGGTTAACATTCCCTATGCCTTATTACTGTTCAACACATAAAGCTAGGGCCACAAAACCTGGTACACAGGTTCACTTTAGAATCCTGACTCTTGACTGTGGGTTTGGGGTTAAAAGGTCAAAGGTCAAGGTTAACTAACTAACTAACTAACCTGCACTTATATAGCACTTTTCATTAACATTAACATTCCCTATGCCTTATTACTGTACCACCAGTAAAGCTAGGGCCACCAAACCTGGTACACATGTTCACCTTGGGATCCTGACCTCTGACTATGGGCTTGAGGTCAAAAGGTCAAAGGTCAAGGTTAACATGCCCTATGCCTTATTACTGTTCAACACATAAAGCTAGGGCCACAAAACCTGGTACACAGGTTCACTTTAGAATCCTGACCCTTGACTATGGGTTTGGGGTCAAAAGGTCAAAGGTCAAGGTTAACATTCCCTATGCCTCATTACTGTACATTGAGTAAAGTTAGGGTCACCAAACTTGGTACACAGGTTCACCCTGTGACCCTGTAATGTAACTATGGTTTTGGGATTGCAAGGTCAAAGGTCAACATCAAAATGGCTTATAAACTATATCTCAACAACAAAGAAAGCTAGGGTCACCAAACTTGCTACAGAAGTTCAGCTTGGGATCCTGACCACTGACTGTGGGTTTGGGGTCAAAAGGTCAAAGGTCAATGTTAACATTCCTTATGCCTTATTACTGTACAACGAGTAAAGCTAGGCGACTATGACCTCACTCCCAACAGCCAATCACAGGGCACAACTGTAGCTACCAACAACTAAGCACCCTGTGATTGGCTCTTGGGACTGAGGTCACAGTTGCCATAGTTGTAGTCTTTTCAGTGTTCCTACCCGAAACAAGAAAGTCAAATAGTGCAACTTTAAAGCCCTAAAAGTGGTATTTAGGACAGCCCTAGTTAACATAGCATTTCATGTAATGATAAGCTTTTCATTTTTTTAATATTAGTTACACTAACACTGTAAAGTAAAGCATAAGCCAAAGTTTGCTTCTTTGGGTCAGGGTGATTGCTGGACTCTGCACTTGGCTAGGACCCATTTTCATCTGCTATTGCCTGGGCTGGAGAGGGTGGTTTCAGCACAGCACAGTTTCATGTGTACAAGGACATGAGTGTGTACGCCATTCATCTATGAGAAGTAGTGGTGTGACTGTGCTTAAAACAATGTAGAAGTACAGGCTGATCAGGGATGTGGGAGGAGGGAGAATCTCATTCAGCAAGTGACTGATCAACTGGCCCCAGTGAGAGTGCACCCTACGATTAGCCTGATAGGAAATATTTAAACAGACCCTCAGTTAAAGATGGAATTTGCAGTATTTTCTACTTTCAAATGTTCCAGAGATAACTAAAAATTTGATTAGAGTGTAGAAACATCTCTTTTAGTATCATGCAAAATATGATCATTTATGATATTGCAGAGCTATTAATTTGTTTATAATTTTTGCTGGATGATAAAGTGATAAATACCACTTTACACCAGCAGGCTGATTTTAAGCAAGTTTTTAGCTCCGAGTCAAAAGTCCTATGTTGTAACTTAATTACGTTAATTTCTAGAGTAAGGCAGAACATATAATGATACCAATTACTGGTTCAGTTGGAGTAGACAAACTTGAGGAAGTCATCGTGGGTCATCAGAAAAAAAAAAACTTTATCAAATTCGCTTCGGCCTACTGGATGACACCATCTGGTGTTGCCAGTAATCACCTGCTATTTCAACATAATCCACCTTTAAATCATGTATTTTACTGTTAAGCACAGTGATGCAAACCTTGTTTCTGTCACGTAACCTGCATTTATTGAGTTTTTTTCCTGTTATTTTTTTAACAATATTTTTATGTCAACTTACCCACATAGGAACATATTTAGTGTGGAGAAAGGGATATTTGTGACACAAAATATGTGTCAGAATGATTAATTTAATGTATGTTTTAATATCGTTTTCATTCATTCATTCATCTTCTTCCGCTTAATCCTTTTCGGGTTGCAGGGGGGCTGGAGCCTATCCCAGCATCTTTGAGCGAGAGGCAGGGTACACCCTGGACAGATCGCCAGTCCATCACAGGGCCAATACAGAGAGACAGACAACCATTCACTCTCACAGTCATACCTAAGGACAATTTAGAATCCCCAGTTTGATGCCAACTAACCTAACCTGCATGTTTTTGGCATGTGGGAGGAAAGCGGAGAAATCCCGGAGTAAACCCACGCAGACACGGGGAGAACATGCAAACTCCACACAGATCACTGTTGGTCGGGGGCTGGGATCGAACCCAGGATCCCCCGGCCAAGGGTGAGTTGCTGTGCTGCCGCAGTGCTAACCACTCCGCCACCGCACCGCCCTCTGTTTTCATTGCATGGTATTTATTCCACTTAATACTAGCAGATCGCCCGATGCCTATTGGACGCCTCCCACTTGAGGTGTTTCAGGCACGTCCCACTGGGAGGAGACCCCGGGGCAGACCCAGGACTCGGTGGAGAGACTATGTCTCCCAGGTGGTCTGGGAACACCTTGGTATCCCCTCTGAAGAGCTGGAGCAGGTGGCTGGGGAGAGGGAAGTCTGGGCTTCTCTGCTTGAACTGCTGCCTCCGTGACCCGGACCTCCGGAAAAGTGGTAGAAGATGGATGGATGGATGGATGGACTAGCAGATCGGACACTAGATAGCGGCAAGAGCAGAGGCAGGGGGCTGGCAGTGTTTGTGAACAACAGATAATAATAATAATAATAATAATAAGTTTATTTATAGAGCACTTTTCACAGACAGAGTCACAAAGTGCTTAACATGGTAAAAAACAGAATAAAAACACAGGCACATAAAACAGTAAAAAGACAAAGTAGACAGTAAAAGCACATAAAAATACAATCAACACATAGTTAATTAAAAAGCCAGGCTTAAAAGGTGGGTCTTTAGTTGCTTCTTAAAAACACCAATGGAAGGTGCAGATCTAAGTTCAAAAGGTAAGCAGTTCCACAGTCTGGGAGCAACAGCAGCAAAGGCTCTATCGCCTTTGGTTCTGAGCCTAGTGCTAGGGACTACCAATAGATTCTGATGAGAAGACCTGAGAGACCTGCTGGGCTGGTGTAGAAAGAGCAGGTCACTAATATAAAAAGGCGCCTCTTCATGAATGGCTTTGTAAGTAAGAACAAGAACTTTAAAATCAGTTCTATAATTTACAGGAAGCCAATGCAAGGAGGCCAAAACAGGAGTGATATGACAGAATCTACTGGACCTAGTTAGTAATCTTGCAGCAGCGTTCTGGACTAACTGTAGGCGGTGTAAAGAGGATTTGCTAAGACATGTGAAAAGAGCATTACAGTAGTCCAAACATAAAGAAACAAAGGCATGAATAATGATTTCTAGCTGACTGTAGGAAACCGATGACCTAATTTTGGATATATTCATAAGGTGGAAAAAACAACTCCGGGTCAGAAATTTGACATGCTGATCAAAACCCATTAGAATCAGAATCAGAATCAGAATCAGGTTTATTGCCATTGTTCATGTAGTACACAAACTAGGAATTTGTCTCGGTACAATGCTGCAACATTAAACATGATAAGATAAGAGAAATAAACTATACATGTAATAAAGTGTAGGATAAGATTAAGTGATACTGGTCAACAGTTAAAATATATATTAGCCAGCAGCAGATACTGTGGAGAACTATATAGTGCAGTCGGTAATGCAGGAAGAAAACAGTGATGATTGACATGAGTCTGGTTGAGCTGCTGTACATGGTGCACGAGAGTCACTTAGTGTTCAGCAGTCTAATGGCAGAGGGGAAGAAGCTGTTCATGTGACGGGAGGTTTTAGTCTGGATGGACCGAAGTCTTCTACCAGAGGGGAGGGGGGCAAACAGTACATGACCAGGGTGTGAGGGATCGGCTATGATCCGGCCAGCACGCCTCCGGGTCCTGGAGATGTACAGATCCTGGAGAGATGGGAGCTTGCAGCCGATCACCTTCTCAGCAGTGCGCACGACGCGCTGCAGCCTTAGTCTGTCCCTGGCAGTGGCTCCTGCGTACCACACGGTTATGGAGGTGGTGAGGATGGACTCGATGATGGCTGTGTAGAACTGCACTAACATCTTGGTGGGTAGCTTGAGCTTCCTCAGCTGCCGCAGGAAGAACATCCTCTGCTGGGCTTTTTTGATGAGTGAGCTGATGGTCAGCTCCCATTTGAGGTCCCTGGAGATGGTAGTGCCTAGGAAGCGGAAGGAATCAGCAGTGGTGATGGGAGAGCCTGAGAGGGTGAGGGGGGGCAGAGGAGTAGTGACTTTCCTGAAGTCTACAATCATCTCCACCGTCTTCAGAGCGTTCAGCTGCAGGTTGTTATTGCTGCACCAGGACGCCAGCTGGGCCACCTCTCTCCTGTAGGCGGACTCGTCGCCGTTGGAGATGAGCCCGATGAGGGTGGTGTCGTCCGCAAACTTGATCAACTTGACAGACTGGTGGCTGGAGGTGCAGGAGTTGGTGTAAAGGGAGAAGAGTAGGGGGGAAAGTACACAGCCCTGGGGTGATCCGGTGCTGATGCTAGTATAGTCTGAGACAGTCTTTCCCAGCCGCACATGCTGCCTCCGGTCCGTCAGGAAGTCGATGATCCACCTGCAGAGGGAGTCAGGCACGTTGAGCAGGGACAGCTTGTCCCGGAGCAGAGCGGGGCGGATGGTGTTGAATGCGGAGCTGAAGTCCACAAACAGGATCCTGGCGTAGGTTCCCGGGGAGTCCAGGTGCTGCAGGATGGAGTGGAGGGCCAGGTTGACTGCATCGTCTACAGACCTGTTGGCTCGGTAGGCAAACTGCAGCGGGTCCAGGAGAGGGGTGGTGATGGACTTGAGGTGGGACAGGACCAGGCGCTCAAAGGACTTCATGACTACAGAGGTGAGCGCTACAGGTCTGTAGTCATTAAGTCCAGTGATCCGTGGCTTCTTGGGGACAGGGATGATGGTGGAGGATTTGAGGCAGGACGGCACGTGGCATAACTTAAGGGAGGTGTTAAAAATGTCTGTGAATACAGGAGCCAGCTGTTTCGCACAGAGTCTCAGGGTGGAGGGAGACACGCCGTCTGGGCCGGGGGCCTTGCGCGGGTTCAGTCTGGAGAACTGTTTGAGCACATCCTGCTCACTGATGATAAGGGGAGGGGGGGAGGTGGGGGGGGGGGGTGCCTTAAATGAAGTAGGGAATGTGGAGGCTGTGGAGCTGGAGGGAGGGGGGGAGTTGGACACAGATGACGAGGTGTCAAAACGGGCATAGTGTTGGGACAGTCTCTGACAAAGGGCTTTGTCATCCTGACCTTTAGGAGCCTGAGGCCGATAGTTGGTGATCTGCCTCAGTCCTCTCCACACGGAAGCCGAATCATTAGCAGTGAACTGCTGCTGGAGTCTCTCTGAGTACACAGATTTAGCCCTCTTCAGCTCTCTGTTAAACCGGTATTTAACCTCCCTGTAGCAGTCCCTGTCTCCACTTTTCAGCGCTGCTTCCTTCTCCTTCCTGATCTGTCTGAGCTTAGCTGTGAACCAGGGTTTGTCATTAGAGTAACTTACCCTGGTGCGTGATGGAAGAATGTTCTCTTCACAAAAGTGGATATATGAGTTCACAGTGTCCGTGTACTCATCCAGATCATGCGTGGCTCCTTTAAGCATGCCCCAGTCAGATATTTCCATGCACGTTTCCAGCTTCTCCTCAGCATCACTGGTCCGTATCTTCGTAGTGCTCACAACAGGTTTAGTGAGCTTCAATCTCTGTCTGTATGTGGGAATGAGGTGAACCATCACGTGATCAGATAATCCCAGCGCAGCTCGAGGGACAGCGCGATATGCGTCTTTCACTGTGGTGTAACAGTGATCCAGTGTGTTTAATCCTCTGGTGGGGCATTTAATAAACTGTTTGTAGCGGGGGAGATCGTGGCTCAGATTGCACTGATTAAAGTCGCCAGCCACAATAATCAGCGAGTCTGGAAAACTCCGCTCTGTGTGTTGAATGTGATCCGCGAGCACGCGCTGAGCTTCGCGCGTGTCCGCGTCGGGAGGGGCGTACACAGCGATCAGTATAAAAGAAGCAAACTCCCGTGGGGAATAAAAAGGCTTGCAGTTGATAACAAGAAATTCCAAGGCAGGAGAACAGTGTTTGGAAATTTCCGTTACATCAGAGCACCAGCTACAGTTGATGTAGAACCAGATGGTGTAATCCTGGGCACATCACGATTAAAGAACAACACTGTAGCAAGGACATTGAGTTGATAGCCATTAGCATGCGACCGGCATACCTCCCCAGTGAGTTCTCACATGTCATCATGATTGCTATCTATGTACCCCCCTCCGCAAGCGCTGAGGTAGCATGTGACGTCATCCACACAGTCAGCAGCAGGCTGCAGACCCAGCACCCAAATGCTCTCCAGCTCATCTCTGGTGATTTTAACCATGCTTCCCTGTCCTCTACTCTGTCCACTTTCACCCAGTAAGTCGTGTGCCACACCAGAGACCATAAAACACTGGACTCATTTTACGCAAACACCAAGGAGGCTTACACCTCATCACCCCTTACCCCCCTTGGAAGATCTGATCACAACCTGCTTCACCTCCTGCTTGTGTACAAACCCCTGGTACACAGACCACTGTGTACCCACACAGTAAAGATATGGTCCGAGGAGGCAGAGGACGCTCTGAAAGACTGTTTTGAATCCACTGCGTGGGAGCAGCTCTGGGGTCCACATGGTGAGGACATTGACGGCCTTACACACACCATCACAGGTTACATTAACTTCTGTGTGAAGAACACCATACCCACCAAGACCATACGATGTTTCTCAAACAACAAGCCCTGGATCAGCCCTGAGATAAAGACACTGCTGAAGGAGAAGAAAAGGATCTTCAGGTCAGGAAACAAGGACGAGCTGAAGTCCATACAGAGGGAGCTAAGGAGCAAGATTAAAGAGGGGAAGGACAGTCACAGGAAGAAGATGGAGGACAAGCTGAAGCAGAGTGACATCAGCGGTGTCTGGAGAGGCCTCAAAACTATCTCTGGGCACCAGAATACCTCCTCCCAGAACGTGGGGGGTAGGGAGTGGGTGAACAACCTGAACCTGTCATTAACAGGTTTGACCATCCGCCCTCTTCTTCGCCTGCCCACCAACCCCTGCTGCCTCCACCTTCATCTAGTTCCACTGTCCACTGCCCTTCTTCCACCGCCCCCGTTACATCCCCCAGCTCTCAGTGCAGATCCCCTGCTGTTTTTCCGCCCACAGACCCAACACCCCCCCTCCCAGCAGACAGTCCCCGTGCCCTAGTCCGTCCCTCACTAAAGCCTTATTCATGCTGCACTTCCTCTCTGGTCCGATTTGATCCGCGTGCCCAGCACACACGCGGCATTGTACACACTCACTTTTTTCGTCTACCATACCAAACAGTTGAGGCATGCGCACAACTGTTATTTGTAGTTACGCCCCAGCCCTATGGGTAGCGCAAATGCCCTAACATGCCAGTATGTTCACTGGCTATAAACACGAGAGCGACACACATTTTTTTTTTTTTTGGAGCAACAACAATGGCGTCATTTCAAGGAAAAGGAGGAATTACCATTTTCCAGTGCTTTTCCCCGTTCAAGCTGCTGTTGCTGCAAAAGGGTTCATGTGTGTTTAGTCTCATCTTCCGTGTCCTTGTTGTCTTCCTTGTCTACTTTGTCTTTGTATGTTGTGTTGATAGCGCCACCTTGTGAATGGGACATTCAATCTTGCGCATGCTCTGTCAACGCGTTCAGGTCCTGGGCAGGATGTGTGGTCATACAATTTGGGCTGCATGTGGTCGTCCGCAGTGGAGCCCTGCATACACTAGCAGACTGGACATGATGATGTAAATTTCATCACACAAGGTTTCCGGTTACACGTACGCGGACAGCGGAGGTGCAGCATGAATCCAGCTTAAGGGCGCATTCACACGGCTACTGTTTGGTACGGACCAAAGGACTATCCGTAGATGGTTTGGTTTGTTTGGTGCCATCTGAAAGGCTGTGAATACTTATGTACATGCACATTCGAACTCTGGTGCGCACCAAACAAGCAAACTCTGGTCCACCTGAAAATGTGGGTCTCTGTTCAAGTGAACCGAGACCCCCATTTTCAGGCAGACCAGAGTTCCACCATGCATCATCCTGCATGGTACCTGTGCCGGAGACGCCGCACCCCAAGGACCTGAATGGCTACAGACCAGTGGCCCTCACGTCACACTTTCACTTGCAAGTGAACCGAGACCACTTCGCTTGTGGACTGAATGCAAACGGACTATCCAGCGGACCAAAGGGTGGAAGTGCCTCTTGGTTTTTGTGTAACCATAGCAACACGTAGTCTGAAAAGAGGAAGTGGCGTTTACCGTAGTGCATTTTGGGTAGACAATAACAATAAAGACAACCGCACGAATCCGAGAAATCCTTTTATCAGAGAAAGCCGAGGAGCGGACCAAAGGGTGGAAGTGCCTCTTGGCTTTTGTGTAACCATAGCAACACGTAGTCTGAAAAGAGGAAGTGGTGTTTACCGTAGTGCATTTTGGGTAGAAAATAACAATAAAGATAACCGCACAAATCCGAGAAATCCTTTTATCAGAGAAAGCCGAGGAGAAAAGTTAAAAAATGTCTTGTTTGTGGCGGACAAACAACCCAGCTGAAGGGAACGAATTTCCATTTTTGGTCCTGGCAAATCGATGAGCCGGATTTTTCTTCTTCACCGAGATTTTTTCTTCCTGGTCAGTGGTGGGTTCAGCTTCAGTGCCTCAAACGAGTAGTTGTTGTAACTGTATGATGTTGTCCAGGTAGTTTGATCCGCTTCACTGTGAATGCAAACCAAACCAAATGAAGGTACGAAAATTCTCTGCATTCTCTGCCCAATCGAGCCGAGACCCATGGACTATCCTGGTGGGAATGCAGCCTAAGACCCAGGTGAGAGCTGAGCTGAAGAAGATCAAGGCGAGGAAAGCTGTGGGTCTGGACAGCATCAGCATGAGGCTCCTCAAGTCCTGTGCAGACTAGCTATGCAGGAGCGTGGAGGACATTTTCAGTCTGAGCCAGAAGCTAGGGAGGGTACCACAACTGTGGAAAACATCCTGCATGGTACCTGTGCCGAAGAATCCGCACCTCAAGGACCTGAACAGCTACAGACCAGTGGCCCTCACATCACACCTAATGAAGACCCTGGAGAGGCTGCTCCTTGCCCACCTCTGCCCCCTGGTGGGACCAGCAATGGACCCACTTCAGTTTGCCTACCAGCATGGCATCGGGATGGAGGATGCAGTGATCTTCCTCCTACACCATTCCCTGTCCCTCCTGGAGAAGCCTAGGAGCACTGTGAGGATCATATTCTTTGATTTCTCCAGTGCTTTCAATACCATCCAACCAGTAATCCTGTGGGACAAGTTTCTGTGTGCAGGGGTGAACCAGCACCTGCCATCATGGATCCTGGACTACCTCACAGACCGACCACAGTTTGTGAGAACCCAGGACTGTGTGTCTGACACTATCATCTGCAATACGGTGGCCCCCCAGGGTACAGTTCTGGGTCCCTTCCTGTTCACTCTCTACACTGCTGACCTTTCACACAACACGCCACACTGCCATCTATAGAAGTTCTCTGATGACTCTGCGATCATCGGCCTCATCTCCGATGGGGATGATGTGGAGAACAGAGGACTTATTCAGGACTTTGTGGACTGGTACCTGCAGAACTGCCTCCAGATCAATGCAAGGAAAACCAAGGAACTGGTGGTGGACTACCGAAGGCGTGGACAACCCCCCACAACATCGGTAAACATCCAGGGGACAGACATTGAGATGGTGACATCTTACAAGTACCTGGGTGTTCACCTGAACAATAAGCTGGACTGGACACACACCAGTGTGCTCTAGAAGAAGGGGCAGCACAGGCTGTTCTTCTTGAGGAGACTCAGGTCTTTTGGAGTGCGAGGGGCACCCCGAAGACCTTCTACGATTCTGTGGTGACATCAGCCATCACATTTGGAGTGGTCTGCTGGGGCAGTGGCGTCACGGCAGCCGACAGGAAGGGACTGAACAGGTTGATCAAAAAAGCTAGCTCTGTTCTGGGGCGACACCTCGACCCAGTGGAGGAGATATGAGAGAGGAGGATGGTGGTTAAGCTGTCATCTCTGCTGGAATCTGAGTCCCGCCCCATGCAAAACACGCTGAACACACTGAGGAGCTCATTTAGCGGTAGGCTGTGCCATCCTAAGTGCTGGAGGGAGAGGTTCCGCAGGTCCTTTCTACCTACAGCTGTCAGACTTTATAATCTAACCAGTGCTGCCATAGAGGGCGTCTTAAATGCCACAACTTTGCACAATAGAGACTGTCGCCTCCAATACACAACTTATACAATTACAATTATTATCGAGGGTGGCAACAACACTGTTAATTCAAATGTGAAAATATACTGTCTGGGTCTATATTTATATTTTGCGAGTAATTTAACTAACTGTAATGCTGTTGATGCCATCTAGCTCCAATGCTCCTGCACTGTGTATATAACTGTGTACATATGTATATTTATTTCCTGCTTTGGCTAACCAGTTCTTGTCTTATTATCTTATTTACTATTGCTCTGAGTGCTGCTATCCCTGTGCTGCTGCAATCCTGTAATTTCCCCATTGTGGGACTAATAACAGCTTATCTTATCTTATCTTATCTTATCTTATAGCCTGTAGTCCTATGCCTGTGTGTTTTTAGGGGTGGGAATCACCAGAGACCCCGCAATATGACATTATCATAGTACTTGGGCCACTGTCACAATCCTGTGTTATGTTGAGTATTGCAGTATCATATGTTGCAGTTTCCTATCTCTCATCTTTGTCTTGTCCAACTCTGGCCTATACTGTATCTAAAAAGTCACTCCTTTGCTTCGCTGACCTCACCAGACAGTGAGCAGTTAGCGCCATGTGGAGGTGAGAAAAGTAAACTAAATTTTATTATTCTTACTCAAAAAGTTAAGTTTGTACTTGCAACAGTTAATAATAATTATCAATAAAATATTTCAATACTAGTGTCTCTGAAGCTCTGCAATGTTACCGCTACAAATGATACCCCTAGCGTTTAAATGTTGATGTATAACAGAATATGGAAATATGTCAGGGAGTTTATTCCAATTTAAATTTGCCACCTAAACACTTCTGTGACACATTAGCACATGCAGTTTATGTTATTACCCTGTCAACCATCTCTAGTTACCAGTGATTGTATTTTAGGCTACCCTTATGAAATAACCACTTTCTTTTCATTCTCCTCTGCCTGGCTCTCCACCATAAAATACAAAGTAGCCTCAAACGTTGCCAGACATTTGTTTCTGGGATTATAGAGGTTTCATGCTTAAAGCAGCTGCCCACTGCAGCTGGAACATACACCGAGCAGCAGGCGATGAGACCTAACCCAACTCAATGAAGTTGTGGGTTACGTAACCAAAACAGTGAGCGACGGGGAACAATGGAGTCAGGTGATAATTCTCTCTGAGTTTGTCACTCCAAGTGAACATAAGTCAACTAGTCAATGAATTAATCAACAGGCTACATGATAGTGAAATGAACCTTTGGCTGCTGCCTTTGTTCGCCTGTCATCCTGTTGTTGTTTTTTAGCCTTTGCATGTGTTTCAGAGGTGCTTTCTCTCTACTTTGTCCTGGAAATATATTCTGTTCACTATTTAATGTGCAGCACCTAGTTCTGCCTAAAAACACATCTGTATGAGTAGCATAGAGCTTTAAGGTTCCCACTGGTTCAGCCTTGTGGAACTCGTAGAACACGTGCGCTCCAGCAGAAACCTTACAAACAAACCAGTTTGTCACCATGACCACCTCCACTGCAACTTAAAAAAAAAAAATCCAATCAAATATCCTGGACCCATACTGCTGGCTTATTTTCATAAAGTTTCCTGCTTTTACATTCCCGGCCTGATTAGCTAAGAATGTGACCACTTGAGTACACACACACGGTCACCCACAACAAATGCCAAAAACACTCGCAAAATAAATAGAACATTTCCTCAAGAGTATATATTGAGGGGGACGTAGTGCGAGTATTACTGTAGAAGAAGCCAGCTCTATTGTCATTCAGTCCATACAGCCAATCATGTACATTAGAATGTAATTACGTTTCTCCTATCTATAATGTTAATCACATGCAGAATCAGAGGGGTCGCTGCCATGCAAGGCACCGCCACAAACAACTTCTTCTTCCCCCATTTTATTATGCCGAGCACCAAGCTAGAAGGCAGGAAGTACCATTTTCATATGGTCTTTGGTATGACATGGTCGAGACTTGAACTTCCAACTTCCCGGTTGTGGGGCAGATGCTCTATCAACTAGGCCACCACTCCGGTGGTAGTAGTGAGTGTGTTTTATTGCATATATGTTTACACAAATGGTTGGCAGTCCTTTGTTAAGACAGCATTTACAAAGTAGTTACGTACAATCTTGACATGCCAACAGGCTGTAGGCTGCTACTGAAAACTGCTATGTGTGTGTGAGGGGGAAGGGGAGAATGGCGGACACCACTGGGGAGGATTTGTGGACCAAATCATTAAAACGCATCTGAGAGGGATGCCTGCTGCCTTGAGAGCTCCTATTGTGAAAAATCTGAATGAAGTCAACATGATATTGGCAGTGTCTTCCTTATTTTGGAGAGACAAGTAAGGTTTGTGGTGTGAGACAGAGGGTAAAAGAGTGAGAGTCACTCCCAAAGAGTGAGAGTTAGCAACACTGATGTAGTGTAAGTGTACACAGTATCCAAGCCCAATATTTTATTTATTAATGTTTCGACTAAATGTACTAATTCAGTGGGAAAAATATTAAAAAAAAAATACTAAACTGCTTATACCCTCCAGTGGGCTCACCACAGCTCACCACTTGTAGGAGGGACCATGGGGGTCTGGTGCAATGCAGATCAGGTGACAGTCGAAGGCAGAGACCTTGGCGGTCTGATCCTTGGCTTTTGAAACTGGCTTTTTGGACATGGAACATAACCTCTCTGGTGGGGAAGGAGCCTGAGCAGGGGCCTCATGTACAAAGACTTGTGTGGATTTCCTACTGAAAGATGACGTATGTTTAAGTCAAGAAAACGCTGTAAGCAAAAAAAAAAAATTTAAAAAAATCCAGATGTATGAAACAGTGCATACACAGGAATCCAAGCACTTTTCCTTTGTACATCCCAGACTACTTGAAATTGAATGCACGTGAGGAAATACTGGACTCCTCCCTTGACACGCGTTCATTTGAATATGCAATTAGATGCAAATAGATATGCAAATAGATCTATACAAGCACTGCACGTTTGAATCTTCTGTATCCACGATCAAAAATAATGGATTTAATGGAATTTCATGGGCTGTGAGTTGGAGGCGCTCCTGAATGAGGTAGAGGCATATGAAAACATTTTGTTTGGCACGCTGTACATTGACATGTTTCGACTGATGTCTACAGTCGTCCTCAGAAGCGTCAGCTGATCGCTGTGATTTATGACCAGCTGGGTGGCTCAGCTGGTTGAATTAAAGGAAAACAGTCATGAAAAAGAAGACAATATGAACCTATTTAGTGGGTATCCCCGGTCACCTGTCAGTTGAAAGCAGATCATATTAGACTTGACAAGGACATATTTTATGTCCAAAATGCAAATCTCATCCTTTATAGTTACATACAACTTACATGGATTACACACACTACTACTGTAAATGAATGAAGTGTGCTGGGGAAAGGGTGAGACTGTTGCATTTTAAACTTTACGCATGTGTTTGTTGACATAACTACTGTACACACAGAGACAACTGAAGACGGGGTGATATTTGGGGGTGCACAGGTGGGTTGCGCATGAGGTAGGTTATTTAGGACAATTACATGAATTTACTCACCAAGAAGCCACCCATCTGCACAGTGCCAGCTTGTAGTTTGTCCCCAACAATGCTGTTCATTAGAATCATTAGGAAAAACGACTCTCACTGCAAATTGTGCTTTGATGTTGGCCTGTTCAACTGCATTGTATGGGAATATGATGTACCTGGGTGACAGCCGGATAATGCTATCCCACACAGCTGGCATAGCTCGGCTCAGGGTTGACTGGGAAATTCCCAATTGGTCTGCCAGCTCATTCTGGCATGCTCCTGTTGCCAGGAACCCCAGAGTTGTCAGCACCTGCACTGCACAGTGTGTCGCGCTCCAAGAGCGGCCGTAGCTCTGAGCACAGTTCTACAAGGACTGCCCATGGAAACTTAAACTGGCTGACAAGCCAGTTATCATCCTGAGCCAGAAAATCTTCTGTCTCTGAATACCCTTTCTCTTCTCACTGCGCGATTTGCAATATCCTCTAATAATGCTAACACTATTGTTGTTAGAGGCATTTCTGCACGTCTTTGCGCTTGCTTTTATATCCACTCATAAAATTGTGCACACTTGGATGTTTGCTCATCATGTGTCTCTGGTGTGTACAATAATTTTCATGTCATTATCAGTCTCCCAACATCTCCTCTAAGTGTCACCAATGAATCAGTAACAGTAGAAACGTACATACACCAGCCATGAAGTTGGCGTGGGGCTATACATCTGAAATTTTCCATGGAAAAGGACGTACGCCATGTTTTTGTGCATATGTACCCTTTGTACATGATGCCCCTGGTGCACGAGGTTGAGAGATACCGGCTAGATATAGTTGGGCTCACCTCAACACACAGCTCCGGTTCTAGAACCAGTTTCCTGGAGAGGGGCTCGAGCTTGTAAAACCACTGCTCCTCCACATCGAAAGCAGTCAGTTGAGGTGGTTTGGGCATCTAATCAGGATGCCTCATGGAAGCACTTGAGGTGTTTCTGGCACCTCCCACTGGGAGGAGACCCTGGGGCAGACCCAGGACACACTGGAGAGACTGCGTTTCCAAGCCGGCCTGGGAATGTTTTGATATCCTCTCTGAAGAGCTGGAGCAGGTGGTCGGGGAGAGGGAAGTCTGGGCTTCTCTGCTTGAGCTGTTGCCTCTGCAACCCGAACCTCCAGAAAAGTAGTAGAAGATGGATGGATGGAAACTGCTCATGCCCATTTGATTCCAATGAGCTATTAATATAAAATCACAAACTTTTAACATTTTACTCCTTAAAAGTAGCTCAGAAGCCTATAGACCAGGAATGGGCAACTGGTGGCCCACAGGCCGCATGCAGCCCCCGGCCTGATTAACTGTGGCTCGGCAATCCATTTCCAAAAATCAATTATTTATTTATAAGATAAGATAAGCCTTTATTAGTCCCACAATGGGGAAATTCCAGGATTGCAACAGCACAGGGATAGCAACACTCAGAGCAATAATTTAGAAGATAAGAAAATAAGAGCAGTGAATATACATATGTACACATAAATATATAAATATATATACACAGTGCGGAGCATTGTAGCTAGATGGAATAAACAGCATAACCGTCTATTTAATTACCCTACATGGTATGAATTATGAATATGTACCCATACATATTGTCACCCTCCGTAGCGACTGATATTGTCCTAGTTGTATACTGGAGGGGACCATTTGTGTAAATCTGTTGCATCTTTTGCATTCAATACTATTAGGTCGTCACGTTTTTTTGCTATCTCTGCGAGCAGCCCTGCTTAGGTTATACAGTCTGACTGCCGTAGGTAGGAAGGACATGCGAAACCTCTCGGTCGCGCACCTAGGATGATGTAGTCTGCTGCTAAATGAGCTCCTCAGTGCATTCAGTATGTCCTGCATAGGGTGGGACTCGGACTCCAGCAGAGATGACAGTTTAGCCACCATCCTTCTCTCTCCTATCTCCTCCACTGGGTCAAGGCATTGCCCCAGGACAGAGCTAGCTTTCTTGATCAGTTTGTTCAGTCTCTTCCTATCGGCTGCTGTAATGCCGTCGCCCCAGCAGACTACTCCAAAAGTGGTCTGCTGGGGCATTATATCATGTTTATTTGGAACGGCATTCTTAAATGCAATTATAGAGTCTGCCAGCAGAAGGAGTACTAATCGAAAAGGTGCCACTCTGTGTGAGTGGTGGAGCGAGGTGAGGGAATCACAGAGATATAGAAGGAGTAGCAGTGTGCGCCGGCGTGTTGTAAGGTATGTGTTGCATGCTGAGACCGCATTAATAGGCTGTAAACAGCAGTAAATGTACAAAGTAGGCTGCTTTTAAACAAGAATAAATGCAATATCTCCTCAGTAGTGATGGCAAGTGAAGCCTTATGGAGCTCAGAGGCTTTCCTTTTAATAGTGCTGAAAAAGATTCAAAGCTTTAAGGTTTCTTTTTAAAGAGTGCAATTGAAGCTCTGACACTGTCAATCCCATGTCAGTAATAAAATTTCAGAGTCTGTGGTTGTTTTAATCTGCTGATTTTTTTGGTTTATTTATACCAGTGGCTCTTAAACTTTTATTTTATTCCCCACATTTGGGAGCCAGAGATTACCAAGCCTACTTATGCACACCGCTATTTCTCTGCCCCTCCACACCCACAATGAATCCAAAAGCAAGCTAAGCCTTGTCATATTTCCTTTTGTTAATTGTCATCCAGAATTTCTTTTTGCTCATCATTTTGATGGAGTGAGTTTTAAAAATTAAGTCATGATGATATAATTTTATCCATCCATCCATCCATCTATCCATCCATCCATCTTCTACCCCTTAATACTTTTTTGGGGGGATGGGGGCTGGAGCCTATCCCAGAGGCAGGGTACACCCTGGACAGATCGCCAATTCATCTAAGGATCGGAGGGTGTCATGCTCGGTGACCACAGGATCTCATCTCTGCTATTTGCAGATGATGTTGTCCTGTTGGCTTCATCAACCAATGACCTACAGGCCTTGCTGGGATGGTTTGCTACTGAGTGTGAAGCGGCTGGGATTAGAATCAACACCTCCAAGTCCATGGTCCTCATCCAGAAAAAGGTGGATTGTCCTTTCTGAGTTGGGGCAAACTCCTGCCCCAAGTGGAGGAGTTTAAGTATCTCGGGGTCTCATTCACGAGTGAGGGGAGAATGGAGCGAGAGATTGACAGATGGATCGGAGCAGCCTCTGCAGTGATGCGGACGTTGTACCGGTCTGTTGTGGTGAAAAGGGAGCTGAGCTATAAAGCAAAGCTGTCAATTTACTGGTCAATCTAGGTTCCTACCCTCACCTATGGTCATGAGCTTTGGGTAATGACCAAAAGAATGAGATTGTGGACACAAATGGCTGAAATAAGCTTTCTCCGTAGGATTGCTGGACTCACCCTCAGAGATAGGGTGAGGAGCTCAATCATCCGGGAGAGGCTCAGAATAGAACCGCTGCTCCTCCATATCGAAAGGAGCCAGTTGAGGTGGTTTGGGCATCTGATTGGGATGCCTCCTGGACACCTCCCACTTGAGGTATTTTGGGCACCTCCCACTGGGAGGAGACCCCGGGGCATACCCATGACACACTGGAGAGACTACGTCTCCCAGCTGGCCTGGGAATGTCTTGGTATCCTCTGTGAAGAGCTGGAGCAGGTGGCCAGGGAGAGGGAAGTCTGGGCTTCTCTGCTTGAGCTGCTGCCTCTGTGACCCGGACCTCCAGAAAAGCGGTAGAATATGGATGGATGGATGGTTCAGGTTCAGGTTACTTTATTTGTCCCCGTGGGTAGATTTGTTTTGCAGTCAGGTGACATCCATATTTACAAACCACAATTACATTCAACATGAACACAAACACAGGCACACATGTAGCTGACTATAAACATGATAAAAGTGCTCAAGCCTCCACCAATCAGGACATAGGACAAAGAGATAAAAGAAAAAAACGAAGAGATAAGAGAGAAGGGTCATATTAAAAAGTTAAAGACTAGTCAAAGAGGTTAAAAACTCAAAAGTCTAAAACCCAATTAAAGGTTTAGAACCCAAATTAAAAAAAACCTACAAAAATAAGTAAATATAAAATAAAGTTAATAAAATAGGTAACTAAATTATGTGCAATATATTGTTACATCTTGTTCAATTCTTTAACAGCAGCAGGGACAAAGCTGTTTTTGTAGCGCTGGGTTTTACTTTTTGGGACAGCAAACCTCCGTCTAGAGGGAAGAAGCTGAAAGTGGCAGTGCAAAGGGTGGGAGTCATCATTTAAAATGGAGGTAGCAATCCTCTGTACCTGTCTGGTGTACAGTGATGTCAGGCTCAGCTGTGACTCACCAAGCAAACGACTGGACCATCTAACTACCTGATCCAAGGATTTCCTCTGTTTTAGTTTTATCTGACCAAACCATGACACTAAAGAAATGGATAAAACAGATTCAATAAAAGCCCGATAAAACATTATCATTATGGTTCGGTCAGTTTGGAAGTGTGCAAGTTTCCTTCAACGATGCAAATGTTGCTGACCCTTTTTGCACACCCTTTCACAGTTCTCTTCAAAGTTTAAATTACTATCAATAATCGTCCCAAGATATTTGTAGGATTGTACACATTCAGTGGTCTGGCCTTTTAGTACAGTGACTTCGTGCCTGGGAGTTTTCCTCCTAAAGTCAATAATCATATCTTTAGTTTTTGTTGTATTCAGCTGTAGGTAGGAATCCTCACACCAGTGAACAAAATCATCAACTACTGGGCCGTGGCCACTCTCACCATCCTGGAGGAGACTGACAACAACTGAATCATCCGCATACTTTATAATGTGTCCGTTGTCATGTCTGCTCCAACACGTTTGTGTACAGGATGAAGAGTAGTGGTGACAACACCCCCCCCCTGCGGAGAGCCAGTAGAAGAACACTTTTGGTCAGACAATGTACCATTGACCCTTACGCTCTGTGTCCTGTTGGTTAAAAAATCCAGAATCCAACCCACCAAATTATTACTCAAATCAAATTGTTGCAGGAGCCTTTCAACTAAAATATGAGGTTGGATTGTATTAAAGGCGGAAGAAAAGTCCACAAATAAAAGCCTGGCGTGTGTCCCATTAAAATCCAGATGTTCAAAAAGCATGTCAAACAGAGTGACAGTGGCATCCTCCACTCCTCTGTGAGGCCTATAGGCAAACTGCAAAGGATCTTTAGGACCTCAATTCTGAGCAGTTTTTCAAAAATTTTCATTAAAATTGAAGTCAAAGCAACTGGTCTAAAATCATTTACTGTTTTAGGATAGCTGGATTTTGGAACGAGGACAACCAGGTTCAGGTTCAGGTTCAGGTTACTTTATTTGTACCCGTAGGTAGATTTGTTTTGCAGTTGGTGACATCCATATTTACAAGCCACAATTACATTCAACATAGACACAAACACAGGCACACATCTTACAAAATAGGTAAATATAAAATATGTACAATATAATTTTTATAGCTTGTTCAACTCTTTGACAGCAGCAGGGACAAAGCTGTTTTTGTAGTGCTGGGTTCTACTTTTTGGGACAGCAAACCTCCGTCTGGAGGGAAGAAGCTGAAAGTTGCAGTGCAAAGGGTGGGAGTCATCATTTAAAATCGAGTCGGCCATCCTCTGTACTTGTCTGGTGTACAGGGATGTCAGGCTCAGCTGTGACTCACCAAGCAAACGACTGGACCATCTGACTACCTGATCCAAGGATTTCCTCTGTTTCAGTTTTATCTGACCAAACCATGACATTAAAGAAAAGGATAAAACAGATTCAATAAAAGCCCGATAGAACATAGTCATTATGGTTCGGTCAATTTGGAAGCGTGCAAGTTTCCTCAAACAATGCAAATTTTGCTGACCCTTTTTGCACACCCTTTCACAGTTCACCTCAAAGTTCAATCCACTATCAATAATCGTCCCAAGATATTTGTACGATTGTACACATTCGGTGGTCTGGCCTTTTAGTATGGTGACTTTGTGCCTGGGAGTTTTCCTCCTAAAGTCAATAATCATATCTTTCGTTTTTGTTGTATTCAGCTGCAGGTAGGAATCCTCACACCAGTGAACAAAGTCATCAACTACTGGGCCGTGGCCACTCTCACCATCCTGGAGGAGACTGACAACGACTGAGTCATCAGCATACTTTATAATGTGTCTGTTGTCATGTCTGCTCCGACACATGTTTGTGTACAGGATGAAGAGTAGTGGTGACAACACACACCCCTGAGGAGAGCCAGTAGAAGAGCACTTTAGGTCAGACAATGTGCCATTGACCCTTACTCTCTGCGTCCTGTTGGTTAAGAAATCCAGAATCCAACCCACCAAATTATTGCTTAAATCAAATTGTTGCAGGAGCCTTTCAACTAAAATATGAGGTTGGATTGTATTAAAGGCAGAAGAAAAGTCCACAAATAAAAGCCTGGCGTGTGTCCCATTAAAATCCAGATGTTTAAAAAGCATGTTAAACAGAGTGACAGTGGCATCCTCCACTCCTCTGTGAGGCCTATAGGCAAACTGCAGAGGATCCAATGCATGTTCAGTCTGCTTTAGGACCTCACATCTGACCAGTTTTTCAAAAATTTTCATTAAAATTGAAGTCAAAGCAACTGGTCTAAAGTCATTTACCGTTTTAGGACAGCTGGATTTTGGAACGGGAACAACCACGGCATCTTTCCAGATCTTAGGCACATGTTGTGTCTGTAAGGACTTATTGAAAATGTAGTGAAATATAGGACTCAGTTCATGTGCACAGGACTTTACCAGGCGTCCACATATATTATCAGGGCCCTGACTTTTGTTCACTTTTACAGCGCGGAACTCCCTTTCAACATCCTGCATCTCAATATTAAAGTGCTGATTGTCTTTGAGTTTCTGTTTCAAATCTTGGATTTCTGTGCTAAAATCAAAGGAGTCAAAACGACCATAAAAACAATTAAGAGCATTAGCCAGCTCTGTGTCTGAACTAAAACCATCTAAAAACACACGATTACTGCGCTCTGTGCTCTGAAGGCCTGCAATTTTTTCCATACTGGCCCAGGCCGAACCAAGTTTATTTGCTGCCATCTTGCTTTCCAATTCTGATTTATAATTCTGTTTTGCTCTTAAAATTTCGGCCTTTAGCTCCTTAGTGGCAACCTGTAGCGCAGAAACAGACCCCTGTTTAAAGGCAAGTGCTTTCCTCTGTAAGCAGGATTTAACTGATTTAGTAACCCATGGTTTGTTGTTGGGATATATTTTGACATGTTTACGTGGAACAATCTTATTTTGACAGTAAGCCATGTATGAGCATGTGAGCTCAGCCAGAGAGTCCAAATCATCCCCGCAGGCCATTATGAACATCTTCCAGTCTGTACAGTCAAAGCATTCCTGGAGGCTGTGCTCTGAATCTTCTGTCCACACATCAATGTCTCTCATCTCCACCTTGCCTCTTCTGAGAGCAGTTTTATATGTGGGCAGCAAATGAACACAGTTGTGATCTGATGATCCTAAAGGAGGAAGGGGGAGTGATTTATAGGCCCTCTCTATGGATCCATAGCACAGGTCCAATGTCTTTTTTCGCCTGGTTGGGCAGGAGACATACTGATGAAAGTTTTTAAGTGTCTTCTTTAAAGAAACATGGTTAAAATCCCCAAGACTGAAGTTTGGCGCCTCTGGAGAAATTGACTGCAGCCGCTGGATCACATCAGAGATGGTGCTGGAGGCGGAGTCAGCGTCTGCCCTCGGATGAATGTACACAGTTGTGATGAAAAGTTGGGGAAACTCTCGAGGCAAATAAAAGGGGCGTAGCGACACAGACAGCAGCTCCACATGGGGTGTACAGATGCGCTCTCTGACCGTGACAGATGTGCAGTACTGCTTATTAATGTATAAACATACTCCGCCCCCCTGACGTTTCCCCGTTACCTCTTCCTGCCGATCCGAGCGCAGCGGAGCTCCAAAGCCGTCAATCCACAGGTCTGCGTCTCGATCATGCGCAGTAAGCCAAGATTCAGTGAAAGCCATGACGCAGCAGTTCTTAAAATCCTTCTGGTAACGTACATTGCCTTGAATTTCCTCCACCTTGTTTCTCACAGACTGTGCATTCCCAAAAATGATCGAAGGAAGAGGAATGTTACCAAACTGACGTCTCCTAAGGCGCAATTTCACACCTCCACGTCTTCCACGCTTCCTCCTGCCGCTTCTCTTTTCACCGCTGTGTCCGTCTCTCAAAATAAAGTCCGGCAGCTGAAATCTGGGCGCAATCAGAGACTCTGCACCAGCTGTGTTAAAGCGCAGCAACACGTCCCTGGAATATTGTATTCTGCCCGCTATTCTGCTCGCCATGGAGCCGAACGCGTTTACCTCAGAGACAAAGAGCCACAGCACAGAAAGCAGTAGTGCGAGATATGACAGGAAATCCATGTTGCAGATACCAGGGAGCTGTTCGCCATATATTCCACCAACGCTCCAGGGCAGAAACGACACAGAGGATTTTCTAAAAACGTAAAAAAGTACAAAAAACACACACACGCACACACGCACTATATCACCAAGCTGCTGGTCGCTGCGTGCGCATGCGCCCAACCACAGTATCTTTCCAGATCTTAGGCACATATTGTGTCTGTAAGGACTTATTGAAAATGTAGTGAAATACAGGACTTTACCAAGCGCCCACATATATTATCAGGGCCCTGACTTTTGTTCACTTTTACAGCACAGAACGCCCTTTTAACATCCTGCACCTCAATATTACAGTGCTGATTGTCTTTGAGTTTCTGTTTCAAACCTTGGGTTTCTGTGCTAAAATCAAAGGAGTCAAAACGACCATAAAAACAATTAAGAGCATTAGCCAGCTCTGTGTCTGAATTAAAACCATCTAAAAACACACAATTACTGTGCGCTGTGCTCTGAAGGCCTGCAATAGTTTTCATACTGGCCCAGGCTGAACCAAGTTTCTTTGTTGCCATCTTGCTTTCCAATTCTGATTTATAATTCTGTTTTGCTCTTAAAATTTCGGCCTTCAGCTCTTTTGTGGCAACCTGCAGCTCAGAAACAACCCCCTGTTTAAAGGCAAGTGCTTTCCTCTGTAAGCAGGATTTAACTGATTTTGTAACCCATGGCTTGTTGTTGGGATAGATTTTGACATGTTTACGTGGAACGATCATGTCTCTACAGAAAGTTATGTATGAGCATGTCACATCCACTAAAGAGTCCAAATCATCTCCGCAGGACAGTGTGAACACCTCCCAGTCCAGTTAAAGCATTCCTGGAGGCAGTACACTGAATCCTCTGTCCACACGTTTATGTCTCTGGTCTTCGCCTTGTCTCTTCTGAGAGCAGTTTTATATGTGGGCATCAAATGTACACAGTTGTGATCTGAGGATCACAACTGTGTACATTTGATGTACATTTGATGGCCTATAAATCTATTCCCCTTCCTCCTAAAGGAGGAAGGGGAATAGATTTATAGGCCCTCTCAATGGATCCATAGCACAGGTCCAATGTCTTTTTTCGCCTGGTTGGGCAGGAGACATACTGATAAAAGTTTTTAAGTGTCTTCTTTAAAGAAACATGGTTAAAATCCCCAAGGATAAAATTTGGAGCCTCTGGGGATATCGACTGCAACCGCTGTACCACATCAAAGATGGTGCTGGAGGCGGAGTCAGCATCCGCTCTTGGGTGAATGTACACAGTCGTTATAAAAAGTTGGGGGAACTCGCGGGGCAGATAAAAGAGGCGTAGCGATATGGACAGAAGCTCCACATCTGGTGTACAGATGCGCTCTCTGACCGTGACAGATGTACAGCACTGGTTATTAATATATAAACATACACCGCCCCCCTGACGTTTCCCCGTTACCTCTTCCTGCCGATCCGAGCGAAGTGGGGCTCCAATGCCGTCAATACACAGGTCTGCATCCCGGTCATGCGCCGTAAGTCACGTCTCCGTGTAAGCCATGACACAGCAGTTCTTGAAATCCTTCTGATATTGTACATTCCCTTGAATTTCATCCACTTTATTTCTCAGGGATTGTACATTCCCCATAATAATGGAAGGAAGAGGAATGCGGTTAAACTGACGCCTCCTCAAGTTTAATCTTACGCCTCCACGCTTTCCGCTTTTCCTCCTCTTGTCTCTCTTTTCATTGCTGTGTCCATGAAAATCTCTTAAAATAAAGTCCGGCAGTTGCGGCACGGACTCAAACATAGATGCTGCATTATCCATATTTAAATGCAGTAACATGTCTCTGGAATACTGTATTCTTCCCAGCATGATTGCGATCGCGCTTACCTCCAAAACAAAGAGCCGGTGAGAAAGAATCCACAGTGCAAAAACAAGAAGGAAATCCAATCTGATGGAACCAGGGAGCTCTTCGTTATATAGTCCACAAACATTCAAGGACAAAAACGACACAGAGAATTATGTTGAAACACATTAAAGTGCATAAAAACAAAGACATAGACGTCAAACTTTTTTCACCCGCTGCCGGTCGCTGCATGCGCATGCGCCCAATGTTGGATGGATTGATTTATTTACTGTGTTAACACATTAATATTCCCAACACTAATTAAAATTTTTATGCCTAGCATGGGAGCTTTAAATGCATTAATACAATTATGTAAAATAACAGAGAATCATATTGGGGGGACCAACTGTTTTTTCCATATATCATGAACATAGTGCCAGTGAGCCTATACTGTGCTGACATGTTCACAGTAATGCTAAAACTCTATGTAATGCAGTTTTAGCATTACAGAGAGAGGCCACTCTCTGGCCTTGAGAGTGGATGGGTTTGATAGTTGAGCCCTCAGAACCATCGAGAACATCAGGTGGCCCAGCGCACTTCTAATGATGCGTTCCGAGCCCGCACACATCAGCCTACTGCATCCCACCTTATTACACAGCGGCGCCTCCACTGGTTTAGCTATGTCCTCCACTTCCCACCAGAACACCCAACAAAGCCATGCTCATGTTTGACCCCAGGACCTCAGGGTGGAAAAGACCTCGGGGCAAGCCACGCACCAGATGGTTTGATGTGGTGGAGAGAGACCTCTGACAGCTCGGAGTTGCTGTTGACGACGCAGAGTTGCTGGCCCAAAACTGACAATGTTGGCACGCACTCATTAATCTGATTGGCTCTACGCATGGTGATGGCCACCCAGCCCTCACCTCACAGGAGTAGTAAGAGTATGTAATGCTGTAGGGCAGCCTTAGTTTTTAAGCAACGGTGTAGATAAATTTGTAGAAGTGGTGATTTTGCCAGATAAAAATGAAGAAATACCCAATAGTTGAGGTTTCACATCAAAGTCTTGAATGAAACTTGTAGTGTCACAAAATGAACAATCATGGGGAGGATACCTTCTCAACTGCACGTTTGCTGTTCTTCATTTACAGTAAAGTGTTGCCGAATTTCTGTTTTGGAAGGGCCGCTGTGTGCATGAAGCCGCTCTACCTGCCTGCCCGGGTTGCTGTGTGTCAGGACAAATATGTTATAGGTGTTTACTTTGATTTATTATGTACACATGTAATAGGATAAACTGTATTGTGTGCAGTGTGGGTATCTTTTTGTTTTAAGTGTGTCTTTTTTGTTCTTTGTAATTTTTCAGCCACGGGTGTGTTTGTCTTCGTGGGTCAGTGTGTGTGTGTGTGTGTTTGCTGTTGTGTTATAAGAGGTGGAGGGCAGCTGAGGGGTTACGCGGCCCCTTGACCTCAACGCCAGCTGGGGGATTATCCTGTTGAGCAGACCCAGGGAAGAGGGGCCTCAATGGTGGTGGTGGTGGTGGTTGGGGGGGGTGGGGGTTAAGGCAGAGCTTAGGTTAATTAACCTCCTGTGAATGAAACACAGAGCTGCACACTAATAGTTTACGGACGCCACAGATTTCACTTTGACCTGCTGGCTGTGAGCTGGAGTTTCAGTTTTATCTCAAAACTGGCAAAAAATTATAACGGAAACATTATCTGAGTTATTCATTATAGGAAGTTTTGTGACGTGATTTCAGTGAAGCTGTTAGTAGCTGTTTGGCTCCTGATCAAGACTAGTGTGTTTTGGAATCTCACAAGAATTAAGGTCACAAGATTTTTCATTAATTTGAGTTGCTATATGAGGGGTGGGAGTGGGGGGCTGAAAAGTTCATAGGCTGAAAAGTTCATAGTGGTCAAATTTGATAAAATGTGGTTTATTTTTCAACCGCAGGGATCCAAGTGCTGCAACACCGATGGAAGAAGTGTGTGGACCGAAGGGGAGGCTGTGTTGAAAAATAAAGCACATTTGGTCAAATTTGACCACTATGAACTTTTCAGCCCCCCCTTGTATATGAGTTTTCATTCAAAAAAGTGAGGCACTGGGTGTCCACAGGTCCTTAAAAAGTTTTGAATTTGGTCATCCAAAATTATGGCTTTAATTATCTTTAAAAATGCCTGTAAAAATCAGTCCTTAATTCTGTCTTTGCAGAGGCTTTAAAATTTAGTTACACAGATACCTTTTCTAGCATTGTTGGGTGAAATCCTGATATTCAAGTTTTTGAATTTATAGTCACTATTTTATTTAAATTTTTGCCTTCTTCTTTTAGCTGCTCCCTTTAGGGGTTGCCACCGCAGATCATCTGCCTCCATCTCACCCTATCTCGTGCATCTTCCTCTGTAATACCAACCCTGTCCATGTCCTCCTTCACTACATCCATGAATCTTCTCTGCGGGCTTCCTCTTTTCCTCCTGCCTGACAGCAACATCTTCAACATCCTTTGTCCACTATATCCACTATCCCTCCTCTGCACATGTCCAAACCATCTCAGCCTCTCCTCTCTTACTTTGTCTCCAAACCGCTCAACCTGAGCTGTCCCTCTGATATACTCATTTCTAGTCCTCTCCCTCCTAGTCACTCCCAATGACAACCTTAGCATCTCCAACTCTGCCGCCTCCGTTTAATTTTCCTTTCTCGTTATTTTGTACATTTTTTCGTTGTGTTTTTTTTTCTGGTAAATTTACTCATGTCAGGTCAGGCATTGGTTTGCTTGCTACCGGATAACCATGAAAACTGGTACTACCTGTCTCATGGGTTGGGCCGTCGGTGACTCAACCGGCAACCCCGCCCTTCCGAGGGTGTGGAGGGTGAAACTGGGCATCCTGGCAGAACTAAAAACAATATCTGTCACAGGTCTGTGATGGACCACTCCCATTTACACGGGGTGAGACCGGACATCCTGGCAGATAAGCACATCTGTCCAAAGGTCTGTGGTGGACTTTTGCCAGTTGGTGCATTGTGACATGCGCTACACAAAGAGCAGAGATAAAGAAACCTATCATCTGGTCAGTCACTGCAACAGATACTGGAGTCAGTTTGTCTTAGCCTGTCCTTGCCACTGATAATACCTCTATCTGCCAAGAATGTGCCGCTAGTCCAGCAAAAACTAGCGGTACTCAAATACTTTGCAAGCAGTTTCATGAAATAGTCAGTCAGAAAGCAACTCATACTGGCTCGGACGTCGCCCGGGTTAACAAGGCCAGGAGTTCCTGGCAGCGGAGGGCGATGGACAGAGCTGCGTGGGGGAATCTGATCAGACCTAAATGAAACAGTCATTGTCGCCCCCGACAGACTGCTATGATGATGATGATGAAATTTGCTCACAAATTTCGTGACTTTTTTTCCCATAAATTCAGTAATAAATTTCCACTTGTTTTCATGCAAGTTTGCTTCTTTTTTCCAATTAAGTTGCATCTGTTTTTAGTTGTGTAGCAGGGGCTAGTTTCTAGTAGAAGTGAAAGTGAAAATTAAGAGCTGGGTTGATGACTCAAATTTGTACTTTCAGTTCCAGTAATTTTACAGCAGTTGCTCAAGTGACAGATGTTTTTGCAAATGTTGGGTCTTAAATCTGGCTTTAAAAAGTCATGAATTTAACTTCCTTAAAGCTGCAGATATGCTATTGCTGTGTATTTAGAGCAGTAGTCCCCAGCCCTGTTCCATGGAGGCCCAAGACTCTGCAGGCTTTTTGTTCCTCCAGCTTCTTCAGCAGGTGTTTCCACTGATCAGCAGTCAGTGGGAAGAAACTCAGTGAAATCACCTGTTGAAGATTCTGGTTGGAGGTAGAACCTGCAGGGTTTTGGGCCTCCATAGCACATGGCTGGAGACCACTGATTTAGAATATTGATAAAACACTTGCTTTTTAAAGCACTACTTCTCTAGCTTTTTAGGTTGTTTTCAGGGTTTTTTTTTCATGTTTTTCTTCTTAGCTATAAAGCTTTAAAGTACAGTATACTAAGGTGGTGATAATAATCCAACCAGAAGTTTTAGACAGGGTGAAAATTTCTTCAGCATAAACTTTTAGATGCCTGTTAGACCTTTGCAGCCTCACAAGGGAAGACCTGTTAAGTAGTTGATTAAGAGAAAATGTCACACTTCAGGTGTCAGGGTGGTGTCAGCCAGACGTTTCCTGCAGGGCTATCCAGAGTTCACCTAATAAACAATTGTGACTATCAGTATGAAATGTTAATCCTGTAATTTTTAGACATATAAAATATTTTGCCTTCTTGCTTGATAAAGGGCTTTATTTCTCGCCTTTTTTGTGGATTAATTTCAAATCATGACATCATCAAGAACATATGTATTTTGATAAACAAAAAATAATTTCTGTGCCATTTTACATGAGATCTAGGAAGCCACGCTGAACTCCGACTGGTTAAAAGCTTTGTCATTGACGCGTGTGGCAAAGCCAATCACAAGTGAGGAGGCATAACCTACAGCGGGGCCCGAGTCTGACTGTTTAGGGATCGCTACGTACACAAAGCACAGAAATGAGAAGCTCCAAGTTTGACCAGATAAACAACATAATGAAGATCTAATGCCTGTAACATTAAAATCTAACGCTGCTGTGATTGTGGAGGGTCTGAACAACAATTGTGGCATATGTAGCCATGCAGCACACAACTGTCGGGAGGGCACGTGAGCAAAACGGCTTCCGTCTCCTACACCGTGTGGTAGCCAGGAGACTCCCAGCAGGCCAATGCTGTGGGCTGCCGATCTTGTGCCTTCCCTGTTTCGTTGTGATTGTGCTCACCCAGTGCATGCGCTTTTTGGTCGCAAACGCCGAATTATTGGTCAGACCTGCCATAAACATGGTGGTATTAGATTTTAAATGTTGAGGCATTTTGCAGCATCTCAATGCAGTGGTATCCTTAAGAAATGTAAGCTATACTATCCATGGTTTTGGAATGAATCTGTAGTGAAATGACTAAAACAGAGCAATAAGTTTGGGCTAAAATCCTCCGGAATGTCTAAAAATAAATGTTTGCCACTTTTCTGCTAGAGATGTGACAGCTGCGACTGAATTGGATCAGGTGGGCTGGCCAATAATAGAGCGGGTGTCAAGGCTGAGTTTTCCTTTTCATGACGTTCTGCAGCAAACCCAGAAGAGTTACACTGGGTGCTCACAGACAGAATGGATATAAAGGCTGTGTGTATGTGTGTTTTTTTAAGAGAAGTGAGTGTTTTGATGTATTTTTGATTATCACTTGACCAATAGATACATTTTAGGTGGTTAAAACCTACAAAAACACAATTTTTTAGTGAATGGGACATTTAATCAAAAATGCATCGATCTGGAAACAAATGTCCTGCTGTGTGTTTGGTTGACTTATTAACTGTGAGTCACTTTTTAACTCATCTATTCAATATCTTACAGTACTTTCTGTCTATAGTACACTGTATGCTGCACTTTTAAAATTAATCACATTTTATTAATTTTTTTTCTTCAAAAGATATTTTACTAACTATAACCAATGATTGTAGATTTTTATAATGGGAATTTAGTTAAAAGTTAATAGTTGAGTTTTTGTGGTCTCTACTGGAGTACCTTGTGTGATTCAAAGTTTAAAATTATCCTTATTTTTTACTTCATGTGCCATTTTAGCTCAACCCTCTATAAGATCAGCCTCCGTTTAAGCCAACTTTCTTCTTATTTGCTGTGGATTACAAAAAAAAAAAGCTTTGAGATGTGATCACAGCAATATACAGTCATGTGAAAAAATCTGGACATCCCTTTAAATATTCAGTTCTTTATTAAGAAATGTTCACATATTCTATGTCTAACCTTGTTCTTGTTTTTGTTTTTATTTGCATTTTTTTTTAACATTTATTTTAGCCATTGTAAGTGGGAATGAATGTGGGGGTGTCCTAATTTATTCCTTACTATTTATTTAGAATTACATTTTACAGAAAATTTGAAAAACGTCTTTAATTCATTTTTAATTGTTTAGTTGTGTTACGTGAATCTCCCAGTATTTTTAACATTGATATTAAATATCCATATGTCCAAATATGTTAAAAAAAAAAAAACCCACAAGCTTATACAGGGCATCCTAATTTTTTCACATGACTGTACCTCTTCCTTCACAACCATAAGACTGGAAAAAATCAGAAAAAAAATATTTTTTAGATAATTATAATCTCTGACCATATATGATTCAGCACCCCCATTATATAAAATAAGTATGTTAGGTGAAATTTGTGCACACCATGGTATTTGATGTTTTGTGTAAAATACTGCTGTTATTGTTTTTTTTCTTTCTGTGCTTATTAAGGTATTGATATTTGTCTGGTTATGGGTTTATTTTATTCCTCTGAATTTTTAACTGAACACATGTACCAGAGCCCATAAAGCGACAGGGGTGACGGCATGTGACTGGCCGGATGCTTTACAGGAAATGTTATGGGACATCAGGAGGCTCAAGGGAAGCATGGTGGGGGGGACCGGACTGGCTGGAGAGACTTAGTCACCCCCCAGATCTCTTCTTAAACACGGCCACAGATCTCAGATCCCTCAACATGTAGCACACACACGCTGCTGTTTGGAATTACAAGTGACGTAATGGTCACTGCTCTCTTTCTTTTTTTTTTTTTGCCCTAAATGGGTATAGAAGCCTCTTAGTTTCGCAGTAGCAGGAAAATAGTCATTGACCAAAGACCACGTCTGTTTGGACTGACTCATAACACTCACGGCTGTGAGTCTGTTTTCCATTTTCCTTCTGTCATGTTTGTTAAGAGGAATAGGAGGAGCTGTTGTGTCCTCAGTCAAATGTGCAAGTGGTGTGTCCACATCCTAAACAAAATGGTATGTGGCAAAAACAGGATTTACATCCTCCTGTCACCCTTCTCTGCTGATCTGTTTTTAGGAGAGCTGCACAGTGGGCGATTTATTATTTTTTTTTAATGGCGGGATGGGGGTATTCACAAATTTAGCATAAGGTACAAATGGATAAATGTACATTCGATACAAATGTGCAAGAATAAAGGTGCAAAAACATGATAAGATGAAAATTTAAAAATTCAAAAAATTTGCAAATTATAATTTAATTACTTAGAATAAAAATTTAACCAGTATCTAGATAAGTGTTGCAAATTTATGAGAAAAAAGTTACAAATATCCAAGAAAAAAAAATGAAAATTTACAAGGAAAAAAATGCAAATTTATCAGAAAAAAGTTGTAACTTTAAAGAAAAAAATTCACATTTTTTGAGAAAAAAGTTGCAAATTTATGAGGAAAAAAAGGTGACATTTACTGGAAAACAGTTGAATATGTACAAGAAAGTTATAAATTTTCAACTTTTTTCTCAAAAGTTTTCAGTTTTTTTTCTTGTAAATTTGTAAATAAACTTGAAAATCTACAAAAAAAGTTACAAATTTTCAACTTTTTTCTCAAAAGTTTTCAATTTTTTTTCTTGTAAATTTGTAAATAAACTTGAAAATCTACAAAAAAAGTTACAAATTTTCAACTTTTTTCTCAAAAGTTTTCAATTTTTTTTCTTGTAAATTTGTAAATAAACTTGAAAATCTACAAAAAAAAGTTACAAATTTTCAACTTTTTCTCAAAAGTTTTTAATTTTTTTTTCTTGTAAATTTGTAAATAAACTTGAAAATCTACAAAAAAAGTTACAAATTTACGCAAAAAGTGTTGCAAAGTTCTGAGGAAACAAAAAAGCACATTTATGGGGAAAAAGCTGGAAATTTACAGGGAAAAAAATGCAGCTTTATGAGCAAAAGTAGCTAATTCATCATCCCCCTTCAAATCACCTACTGGATGTACAGTGTGATATAAAGTCTACACACCCCTGTTCAAATGCCAAATGAGACCAAGATAAATCATTTCAAAACTTTTTCCACCATTAATGTGACCTATAACCTGTACAATCCAATTAAAAAACAAACTGAAATCTTTTAAGGGGAAAAATGAGAAATAAAAAAACTTACAGTAACCTGGTTGCATAAATATGCACACCCTGTTATAACTGGGGATGTGGCTGTGTTCAGAATTAACCAATCACACTCAAGCTCATGTTAAATCTGAGTCAGCACACACTTACCACCATTTAAAGTGCCTAATATTGACACTGGCTGATATACTGTTGGTGTGTCCCAGCTGTGTGGCATTGATGCTGCTCTGAAACAGGCAATAGTAGACTATCACTGCAAATTCAGAAAACTCCCAAACTGAACCATTTTAAAGTATTTTGGCTTAGTTCTTTTGCCTCCCTACCAATGAATATAGAATAAATGAAAAAGAAAAGAAAAAATCTGTACCAAGCAAAAAAGATATGCTCAGAACCAGGTCTCTATTTACTGTATGTGTGCTCCTTGTTCTTTATCAATATATCACAACAGCTGTGCACGTCACGTGTGGTATTAACACCTAAAGTAATATAAATGTTGAACAATTTGTTCTCACTGTCAGACATGACGTATAAAAATAAGGTCATTAAATGCCAACACAATTAGGAAAATGGCTTCATTTAAAGTCGTTCTACTAATAAATTAATTCAAGGCAGACTGATGGCTCTCTATGTACTGCTGTGACTGAATATTGTGTGGTTTTTATGTTTTGCTGCATATAAATGAACACTGCTACTTGTTTTGACACTCACTGCTGTGCAAGTGCCATGAATTTTTGTTCTCTGATATCTTGGAAAAACTCTACTGGAAATTATTATAAAGAAAATTAAGTTTTTCCATTAAAGTTACTGTAGCCTAAAATGTTTAGGTCTAGCACATTTTTTTTTTAAATAAACTCTGTCTTCCAACAGGGTAAAAATCTCAAATTAATTTCTTTCTGTTTGACTGTGCTGCCTCCTCACAGCTGCCATCCTCATCATCTTCTTCATTGTACCTGTGGATTTCAGACAGGCAGGTCTACTCCTGCAGCAGCCTTCCTCTCCTTCCTCCTCTGTCAACTGCGGCAAAGCCCGGACCCGCTTACCCATCATTCTGTGGTTCCCTTTCCGTCATCCCACCACGTCTGCAGAGTGGGTGCCAGCTCCCTCCCCCAGGGGTGGGAGTGAGGAGCTGGGGGACGGCCTTGACAAACCCCTGGAGAATGATGCCGAGGGCGTGTGGAGCCCGGATATCGAGCAGAGCTTTCAGGAGGCCCTGGCCATCTACCCACCCTGTGGCCGCAGGAAGATCATCCTCTCTGATGAGGGCAAGATGTACGGTACGCCCATCTCTATTGTCATATTATATAGTATGAAGGAGATGGCAGTGTTTACATGCTCACCAGTCATTTTACAATACTGCACATGTACAACACATTGACAACTCAACTTCCTGATCCCAAATATTCATCAGACTGCACCTCTTCCCAGAGACATTCAGCCTTTTACCCTGGAAGGGAAAAAAAAAAGACAGAGACCAGACTAGACTAGAAGACAAAACAGTCCTTACCTACACAAAAAAACAAGATGTACTGTATGTGTCTATATAGTTATGAGTATATATGAGTATATTGTGGATTTTCCAGGGAGTCGTTTTAAATTTTGCCGTCCTCAGGACATATGTGTGTAGCTCTTAACACTAAAAATGATTTATGGTTGTTTTACAGATTTTCAAAAAAAAGTGTCTGTAAAGCTCTGCCTAGAACACTCAGATTACAGCATGCTGATCTGATTTTTTTTTTTTTCTTTAATTGGAACATTCACAAGAAAGGAGAGAGACTGAGAACTTTTTTTTTTGGTCCTGTTCAGCATCTTGGCAAGCAAACAAATATCTGCTTGCCTTACTGTGTCAAACACATTTACTTTGCCAAAAGGAGCTTTGCTCTTATTTGATATATGCTGTATATAAATAGTATTTATGGATGCCGCTTAATGTGTTATAACTTTAATACTTTATTTAAATTGTCTTCTTCATGGTCATAATTTTGCGATTGTATTCTTCTTATGACAGATTTTTATATTCACACATTCTGGACTTTCAGAGGTTGAATCACATTTTTTACAGCTTCTGGTCATGTGCAATAACTAGAATCCCTCATGCATTACTTATGCATTTAGCCATATAACCAAGCATCATATAACTTAGTCAAAGTTATGTTCATCCTAATAAAACCCATTCAGATATCTGTGAATAATAAATAAACTATTGCATAACTCTTTCCACGGTGAATCTCTGGATATGGTCATTTCTAAGCAAGTACTGGGAAGGTGAGATGGGATTCATTGACAGCGTTTGCTGAAAAATGTCGACTGTCTTGACAGTGGATCTGGTTGGTGGAAAACAGAACGGACGGAGGTAGTGGTGCTTTCAGACAGCCTCTGTCATCACCTTGTTTTGTCACTGTGCCAGACAGCTCCTTTATCTGTTAGCTTTGCGTAGCCTAGTTTAGTCACCTATTGAGGTCATGGCCATCCTCTGATCAACACTTAAACCCCTATAAAGCCTGTAATAATAGTTGGGGGGAGGGCAGAGGAGTGAGGGGCAGGTGTCTCATTCTGTGTCACGGGGATGGAAGCTACCAGATCGGCAAAGGTGGCGTGGTTTTTGACGGGCATTCATTGAGGGACCCCTTGCTCCCTGTGGGGGTCGGGGGCAGGTGATGCACGCCAGGGAGTGCATCGGCTTGCCAGGAATGGCATGTGCGCTTGAAGCCACGGCGTTTCAAGGCAGCCTGGCTGTAACTCTAAACCAGAATAGACGTTTACCCTTTGAGGGCCTGGCGGGGGATAGAAGGGGGCGGGGGCAAATAAACACCAAGGTAGGCCGTGGTGCCTCAGGCAAAAACTCTCCTACACCTGTCCCCACTCCAGCATGTATACAGTACGTATCCTGGTGTGACTTTGACAGTAACAGCTTCAGTTTTTTTGTGTTCATGTCCCACAAAAAGAGATGGAAGTCCATGAAACAACCTCTTCTTTCTGTCTGTTGATCTGTCTGCTTTTCAGTACCTCCCCCCCCCCCCCACCCAGCTGCTCTCCGGGTTCAAACTGACAGCCTTGCAGCAAATCCAGATTTATGACCTGAGAAATGAGGCAGAACTGAGCTCGTGCTTGGCCCGCTTTGCCCTCATTGCCCCTGAACAGCCCGTGCAGCCCTTTACTTATACAGTCCTCGCAGCCCCAGCAGCTCCACCTTTTTTATCGCCAACCCTCAGGTCATCGGTGGCCAACAACTCAAGTCATTCAGGCAGCCACAATCAATGCAAAGCCACTTTGAAGGTCTTTAGTGTTGTTAGCGTTGTGAACGCGCTGACGGGTGCTCTTCAATCAGATGGCCAAATTAGATATCAACTGAGAAAATCTTTAAAGGCATACATAAAATTGTGAAGGGATGACTTGATGGTTTTAGAAATTTTATCTTCTTGCCCAGGATAAAAATGGATGCATAGACACAATAAGGTTCTCGTGTCTGCTGGCTGCGAGCGACATGCTCCAGATTTTAGGTTGAATTCCACACCAAAGAATGAATGCCATTCTTTGCTAAACAATATGATATTGAGTCTCCGGGCAGCAAAACAGAAGGAATGTGTTGAGATCACCTTGTACATTGTAAATTCCTAAATTGAAAGGAATGTTTTCTGCTCCATATTCCAAATTTGTTTGCCACATTTTTTCCCATAATGCCCCGGACCTCGCGCCCATTACTCAACAGACCTATTAGCTTGCTTATTAGGGACGGTGTCATGGATATCGCAGCGGTTATGTGCTTCGGCGGTAATTCGACATACATTTGCCAAGGAAAACATTTCCTGCCTTGTGTGGCTCTCAGCAAGAGACGTGCCCTGTGGTCACACTGAGAGCCTCAGGCTGCAATAATGGAGAGAAAGTCCCCAAATGTGCTGACAGCTCTCACCAGAAGAATGCGGCCCTGGAAATGTGATTATCTCCCGCATTTATTTGCTGCCACGTATCTGCTATATTTTATTCATGAGGCCCTTTTGCAAATGTAATTGTTTTATTTAATGATGTCGTTTTAATTCTTTTCTTGTTTGACAACATTAACTCTTGCCTCATACCGTGCTTTATGCAGCTGTTTGGTTTCGTCACACTGGATTTCCTAACATCTGTGTGAGGGAGTGCTTTTCTCACATTCAGATGCCTCTTATTTCCCGTGGAGAAAAAAAAAAGAAGAAGAAAATGATTGTCTGGTGTTAGCAGAGTGGATAAAAGTCAGCAAACCTCCCCTCAATAGTGGTATTTTTTTATTGTTAACCCACACAAAGAATCATGCTCCCGCTGTGCTTAGCTTGTGCAACATGTCAACCCATTGTCAGGCAAGGCAAATATGTTTTTGTACCAAGTCAGCCTCGTAGAGTATATGATGTAAAGGTCAGCGGAAAGCTCACCCAGGTTTAGACTATGGCAGTACAGTGAGAGATTCACGAGGGATTTTGAACTGTTGGCCTCTGAAGACGCTGCAGTTTCTTGCTTTCAAGTGTTTTCCCCTCCATAACCAGGCTTTGGTTGTGTACCTGAAATAATTGGTACATCACATGTTTAACAAGGGATCCTGACAATTCTACAATATTAATGAGGTTTTTTTTCTAATATAGATGCATTAGTTTTTGCAAATTATCTGCTAGCCACTGCACACATATTGGAATAGACCATTTTACGAGTTTCCAGTAATAATTTGCTTTTAATGACTGATTTAACGAAAAGGCAATGGTGAATAATAGGCCTATGTTTGTATTGTTGTTATGTGGGACATATTAAAATATAAAGAAATATGGCAAAAATTTGAATAAAAATACAAGTAATTTTCACTATTTAGTGTACATAACAAAATTATCCAAATAAAAGTTATGTAGTTATTAGGGCTAGGATAATTAATGCATTAACTTTTTTGATTAATGTGGGCTGATTAATGCTTTAAAAGAATTTACACTGTCAGGCCACTCGCTGAGGTGGTGTCAGCAGTGGTGACTGGTTTGGCTCAGCAGCTGGTTCAGCTTAAAACAAGAGTAGGCCTTGTTTTTCAGCATTTGAATTTACACCACAGTAAACTGATCCTCAGGTACTCAGGATGGCCTCATCATGCGTACACACACATAATAATGCATCAGATTTATATAGCGCTTTATCATAGACACTTTTACAAATAGATACATTATTCATTTACTCAAGACAGACTATGGTAGTGGCAAGCTACTACTGTAGCCACAGCTGCCCTGGGGCAGGCTGATGGAAACGTGGCTGCCAATCCATGCCAACAGCCTCTCTGGCCACCACTGAACATTTATACACATTCATACCCAGTGTTATGGACACTGGAGGCAAGGTGAGTAAAGTGTCTTGCTCAGGGACACAACGGCAGGATATCTGAGGAGAGTGGGATTCAAACCACCAACCATCTGGTTATTGGACGACCCGCTGTACCTCCTGAGCCACTGCCGTCCCATACACATGCACATGATGCAGTGTCATTGATTGTGGCTGCTTGCCAAAAGTATGAAAAGAGGGAGATTCTCTGTCAGAGAGAGTGGAGAAAAACACACACTCCAATATAAAGTGAATAAAAGCTTCTGAAAGTGAATAAAAACGTGTTTTTATCTGTGCAGTAGCCTTGTGGGACACCCACAATTTCTTTGTACTAATGACAAAACTAAGCATACAAAACAACTCATAACTAATCACAGACAAATAACCATCCAGAGACAACACACAGAAGTGCATGAAAAACCCCAACCTAAGATAACCATAATAAATACAAAATAAACAGCTACAGAAATGCAAAAGAAGACATAAAACAACTTGGAGGCTGAGCATGGCACCCACCCGTGCTCATGAGCATGACAGGAACAGTTTGATAGTTTGATAATTTTTTGTTTTCACATTTTCTACAGATATTGTGATGATCACATTGTGATATTTCAAGCCACAAAAATCATGTAGTGAAGATCTGATATTGTGACAGCACTTGTCCAAAACAATCTTAGTGTTTTTTTTTTTTTTTTATTTTATTTAATCTCTATTTATACAGGGTAGTTCCACTGAGAGGCAACCTCTCTTTTTCAAGGACGCCCTGTTCACGCTCACACAGTTATACATTCACACCAGGAAGCTGCCCAGTACAACCACAGACTGACCTGTGGCCTCTGAGCAGCTCCACTGGAGCAGCTGCGGTTAAGGGCCTTGCTCAAGGGCACCACAGTGGGGTTAAGAAGGGTGGGGAAAACACTGCTGTGTTATCTGTCCCACCCAGATCTAATCCTGCCGGGCCAGGGATTGAACCCGCGACCCTCCGCTCATGTCAAAAACAGTTAAAAAAAAAAAATTGCATCCACCCTTTGATTTGGATCCTGTTTTGCTATCCTATTTCTTATCTTATTATCTTATTATTGCTTTGAGTGCTGCTATCCCTTTGCTGCTGCAATCCTGTAATTTCCCCATTGTGGGACTAATAAAGGTTTATCTTATCTTATCTATTATATCTTTTCTAAATATGATGGATTCTTCATTGGCCCAAACAACTGTTCCAGCAAATGTCACTGAATTTAAGTGTATGCACATACTGTACGTATAGATATGTATATATATATATTTTTTTTTTTGCGAAATTCTGCTAAAACACAAACAAACAGATAAAAGCACTGAAAATATAAAAACAAACTAACTTTTGCTTCCATGTGATGAAGTGTCACTGAATTTGTTCATTTTGCTGCTTATTTACTGTGCCTTTATTTTTTTACATCACAAAAACCTAGGGATGTGTACACTCCTTTTATCCACCGTATGTAACACAGTTTAACACTGGTAGGAACCCACTCTGCTGCAAAGATCATATGATGATTTGATGATGGTTCCTGGTGAGGGTGGGGTTCACATGAGCAGGAATAGGAACTGTTTAGCCCCGTCTCAATATATCAGACCCTCATGGGATTTAATGCCCTCCGGAGGGTTTTCGAGGAAACCCCCCCTGTGGATTATGAACCTCTGCATGGAATCTCGACACTGGTCCCACCGTCTCTTTTTTTTCTGCATGTAACCATACTCACCTTAGTTAAACCTAAATCTAAATGTGTCCGCTGCTGCACAGATGACTTTGTTTTTCTCTGTTTAATGTAATAAGCAACTGCTGCTCAGTAAGCTCTATCCAGGCTCAGATTTAGGCATAAATACGTCCAAGGCCCAATTTCTTGATGGAATTATGTTCTTATTAATTCTTTTGTGACGGCTGTAAAACTATAGTCAGATTTTCATATTTATGTGTGCACACAAGCACACCAACAGGGCATGTGGACCAGTCAGTGTGCCTGAATAAAAAAATGGCAGGAATGCTCTTGGCAGAAAGAAAAATGCTGATTAGAAGAAGAGAGAGAGAAACATCAGGGCAGGCTGGCTATGACATCAACTAGATCGGGGAGAGGCTGATTTAGGACTACACACACACCACCACCATCTTTTGTGTGTGTGTGTGTGTGTGTGGGGGGGGGGGGGGGTGTTAGGCCACCTTCGCTAACATCGACACCTTTTATTGACTTTTTGCCAAAAGAGGAAGACACAAATCTAATTGGTGAGACAACTTTGCAAATAATTTAACTTTTTTAATATTCTTCTAGTATGGAAATAGGAAGTACTTAATTTGAGGCTTGAGCATCCTCCTCTGTCCGTGTGCCGCCAAATGGAAGTTGTCCATGCAGTCGCATTCATGTATAGTTTCTTTGTTTAAAGTTATCGAGGTTAATCCAGTTTAACCTCAGTAGTCAATTTGGCACTCATCAGCCCCCGTTAAAACTAAATTACTTTGTTTGGTGGGTCGGTTGGCTGCAATCACAGCATGAGATGAGGAAGAGGATGAGCAGAAAAGGAGGCGAAAGCAAACTGCTGAAATATTGTTATTGTGCCTTTTAAAGGGATAGCACCTTGAACTGATTAGAATCTGCATTATGTGGAAGTCCTAACAGGTGGTTGTTTAGTAGATTTAACTTATTTGAGATGTTGGGCCGGGTAACATATACCTACCAAATAATCTGAGTAATTACCAGATAAAATCCTTTGCAGGCGTTAGGGTGTGATTAGCAACAGTTGGTTAGCAGTTGATATGGTTTGTAACTGACAGACAATTGCAGGGTCAGTACTAGAAGTTGGAGATCATATTACTTCTTTTGCAGTGTTTTTTTTTTTATGTGAAGTACAAGTTCTGCTTGACAGTAGATTTGGTTTTTAGTGGCCATAACATCACATTTCCTTTAAGGGAAAATAAGAAAACTTGGGGAAAAAAGACAATGGGGATAAAATGGGATAAAGACGCTGTTTGGCACTCAGATTTATTTATATATCCTGACTTATAATTAGAAGAGAAAATATAAATTGGGTGACTAGTTTGCTGACGTTCGTATTTTTGCTCTGAGATGTTGAGGATCGTTGTGAGTTGATGTCGACACTCCTTCCATTAATCAAATTGCTTGCCTTTATTATAAATTCACAACTTAATAATTTTCCTACATTGCATCTTGAACTCCAGAAAACCCTGACTTGGCTCCTACTGCATCACTTTTCATGGTCTTAAGACATTTTTTCCTAAATCTGATCTCCCTGGCTCCAGACAAGCCTGTGACTACAGCCAGTGTGATTAAAAAAAGCATCAAACTGTGGAGCAGTCAGTGCTGACGGTATAATGTTCCGAGAGACTTTCTTACAGCCTTGGCTGGCACAGGTTCCTTGTCTGTGCTGCTCCGTTTGAATATCATGATCTCATTGCTGTGTGATTGAGTTGCCCCTCTGATCTCATGGGTGTGTTGGAGGGTATTTCTGATGGGCCGTTCCCCAAGCACTCGTGGCAGAAGAGACAGGCAGGGCGGCTTTGATGGGTCTTTAATGAAGCTGTGCAATTCTTGAAATACATGCATGTCTGATTTTAAAAGGCAAAATGTTATATTGATAAAACAGCTCGTCTTCTGCGTTATTGGAGGTAAAGGGGTTGTTAGTAATGATGGTGTAGGAGCATGCTCAAATAACGAGGCTGAGTTTCAGTCATAAACCAGCTTTATTTGACAGAACACAAGCTCCTAGCATTCTCAAAGCAGGAAAGAAAAAGAATCATACTTCAACCCCCTTTTATACATTTCCAGCATCAGAATTCAAGCCACATGGTGTCTTCAGTCAACATACAGTTACAAAGCATCCCTTTGAAGCTTCACCATTGTCTCTCATTTCTTGATGAACCGGAATACCCTCCGGGGCGTCTTCTGTGGGACAAAGAGACAAATCTCACACTTCCTTGTTACCTCCTGTAGATTCGAGTCCTTAGTCCTTGCAGACGTGACACCCCGCAATACACATTCAGTCCTGTCTCTGTGGCAGCGTGAGCCCACAATGTGTGTCGGCCACACTACCCCCCCCCACACGTCTAGTAAGGCAAAATCTAAATGGCATAACAAAAAGAAAAACACAAAGCACTCCATACATCGCTAATCAATCCACCAACTGCCTAGGTTTTAATCTTCTGCCGAATCTGCTGCAACCTGGCTTGGCTGCACCTGCAACATCTCTCTGCACCTGTGGATTAAAGCCGTTAGCACCTCTCTGTGAAGACTTTGGAGAATGTCCCCTCGGCGGCCTGCCCCGGCGGGGGGGCCTCGCGAGCTGCACCTCCTCGTCAGCCAGAACAAAAGCGGGTTTGAGTCTGTTAATGCAAATCAGCTCCCGTCTGCCCCCTAAATCTAGCAGAAAATGCTTCTGCCCGGTCTCCAGCACTCGAAACGGTCCATCGTAAAACGGCCGCAAACTTGGACGCTGGGCGTCATGTTTAACAAAAACAAACTCTGCATTTTTTAAAGCTTTGGGCACAAAAACGTGTGGGAAACTGTGATGGATTGGGCCAGGAAGTGTGTTTGCTCCTGAGCCGCTCTGCCACGGCTGAGCGGGGGGGCCACTAGGTGCGGGATTATCAGGAAGAAATTCCCCGGGCAAACGAAGCGGTTGGGCGAAAACTAATTCAGCCGGGGAAGCGTGCAAATCTTCCTTAGGTGCAGAACGCAACCCTAATAACACCCATGGCAGTTTGTCTACCCAATTTGTATCCGTTAGCGACGCTCTGAGGGCTGCTTTCAATGACCTGTGAAAGCGTTCGCATAAACCATTAGCCTGGGGGTTATACGCGGTGGTGCGATGAATCTTCACCCCCAAGCTGCGGGCCGTCGATGACCACAGCTCGGAAATAAATTGGGGACCTCTGTCGGACGTTATGTCCGACGGTACACCAAAACGCGCAACCCATGCTGCTAAAAATGCTCGCGCAACTTCTTCCGCTGTGGTTGATGCCAGAGGAACCGCCTCTGGCCAGCGCGTGGTGCGGTCTACCATTGTCATAAGATGTGTGTGCCCGTGTGATAACGGAAGCGGGCCGACCAGGTCAACGTGCACGTGATCAAAACACTTAGCGGGGATGTGGAAAGGTTCTAACGGGGCCTTAGTGTGTCTGTGTATTTTAGCTCGCTGACACGCTACGCAGGCTGCTGCCCATTCCTTGACCTGTTTGCGCAACCCGGGCCAAACAAATTTCTCCCCCACCAATTTGATCGATGCGCGCACCCCCGGGTGCGCGAGAGAATGGACCAAGTCAAAAACACGGCGACGCCACGCGGTTGGCACCACAGGGCGGGGCCGTCCCGTGGAGACATCGCAGATTAGCGGGGGCATACCGTTTTGTTGCACCCTGTGCTCCAGCCTTAACCCTGTTGGTCCAGACTGGAGCGCGCGCACATCCGCGTCGTTAACCTGCTCCGCAGCCATGGCTGCATAATCTAACCCAACACAGACCGGGGCTGCGCGCGCTCCTGCGTCGCTGCCCGGGCCCGCGGCCATGGCTACAGAGTCTGCCCCTATAGGGCTTGGTGGTGCTATTGCACGCGAGAGGCAGTCTGCTACAACATTGTGTTTACCCGCGACATGCTGAATATCAGTAGTAAACTCCGATATTGCGGCTAGTTGCCTTTGTTGCCGGCCTGACCAGGGTTCTGAAATTTTGGCCATCGCAAACGTTAGCGGTTTATGATCCACAAAAGCGGTGAAACGTCGCCCCTCTAACCAGAACTGAAAATGACGGATGGCCAAGTGTAGGGCCAAAAGCTCCCTGTCAAATGCGCTGTATTTCCGTTCACTATCGCGCAAGGTCCTGCTGAAAAACGCGAGGGGTTGCCAGGTACCTGCCACAAACTGTTCAACTACCGCCCCCACCGCTACATCGGAAGCGTCAGTGGTGAGCGCCATGCGGGCCGTTGGAACTGGGTGCGCTAACAAAACTGCATTTGCCAGGGCTGATTTGACCTGGGCAAAAGCGCGCTCCCGCTCCGGAGACCATTCGACTTTATTTGCGGGCTTTTGTTTTTTTAACGCGGTGTACAATGGCTGCATGAGTCGTGCTGCGCTTGGGAGGAAACGGTTGTAAAAATTAACCATCCCTAGAAACTCCTGAAGCGCCTTAACCGTTTGAGGTTGCGGAAAATCTGTTATGGCACGCACTTTATTTGGAAGGGGAACTGCTCCCTCTGCCGAAACGCGATGTCCCAAAAAATCAATCTGCGCCACCCCAAACTGGCATTTCGCTGGGTTCACTATTAACCCGTGCTCTGCCAACCTCTGGAAAACTGCTGTGAGGTGTTTTTCATGTTCGCCTTCGGACGTGCTGGCTACCAAAATATCGTCCAAATAAACGAACACGAAAGGCAGGTCGCGTAAAACTGCATCCATCATGCGTTGGAAAGTCTGCGCGGCCCCCTTGAGGCCAAAAGGCATGCGCAAGAACTCAAAAAGGCCGAAAGGAGTTATGACCGCTGTTTTGGGTACATCGTGCGCGCGCACTGGAACCTGGTGATAGCCGCGCACCAAGTCTATTTTAGAAAAAATGCGCGCCCCCGCCAAATGAACAGAAAAATCCTGAATGTGCGGAATCGGGTAGCGGTCATGAGCTGAAACGTTGTTCAACCTGCGGAAATCGCCGCAAGGCCGCCACGAGCCGTCAGCCTTTGGGACCATGTGTAACGGCGAAGCCCAAGCGCTCTTGGAGCGTCTAACGATGCCTAGTTTTTCCAGATTAGTGAACTCCTCGCGCGCGATGGCCAGTTTAGCTGGGTCCAAACGCCGAGCCTTTGCAAAAACGGGAGGGCCTGTGGTTGTTATGAAATGTTCTACCCCATGTTTGGCCACCGTTGCTGAAAAAGTGGGGACTGTGAGTGCTGGAAACTGAGCAAGCAGAGTGTGAAACTTACCACCCGCGGCTGAGACGCTGGCATGTGCAGTTGGCGGGGCCACCCGAGCTGTGCAGGGAATAGAATGAAAAGACAGTGCATTAATCAGACGTCTATTAGCAAGATCAACCAATAAACCATGTGAGCACAAAAAATCAGCCCCTAACATGTTGAAACTGACTGCTGCTACAATAAATGTCCACTCAAATGAACGACCCTGTAAGGACAGAAGCATGGTCCTCTCACCAAACGTTTTAATTGTGGAGCCGTTCGCTGCTGACACTGACACCCAGGGGGCTTTAGAAGGCGACAGCCGTTCCGCGTAGGTGGGCGTGACGAAGCTCAGCTGCGAGCCCGTGTCCACGAGGAACTGTTTCCCCGAGCGTGCATCCGTCAGGTAAAGCAGCCTGTTCTCATTGCCGAGAGTCGCAGCTGCTACCGGCCCTCGGTCCTGGCGTTTAAAATTGCACGGTGGGACGCACCTGTGCGCTCTCTCTGCAAAACGGCGGTGGTAGAAGCACGAGCCGTTCTCCGCTTCGCGTCGTCTGGCTCCGGTCGCCGCCGTTGTTGGTGCGTCTGGTGCCGCTGGACCCAAGCTGTCTCCGGACGCCGTTCCCGAACTAGCCGCCGCGGCCGAAACCGCGTTCTGCTTGTGGGCGTCGACCAACTTCTGCGCCTCCTTGCTCAACCCATGGTAGTCTCGCTTGGCCAATCGGGGTGACTCTGCCAGGGCCACTCTCACTGCTGGTGGCAGGGTTCGAAGGAATAGGTGGGCGAAAATGAATTCGCCATCCTCGGAGGCTTTGAGCTGCAGCATCTTCACCATCAGGTCCGCAGGTCTATCGTTTTCTGCCTCCGTCAGCGCCAGGAGCCCCTCTGCTCTTTGTTGGACTGAGGGGGTGAAATGGCTGATCAGCGCGTCTTTCAATGCGCTGTACTTGTCGCTGTCTGGTGGATGATTAACCAAATCCTCCACTCTCTGGACCGTGTCGCTGTCCAGTTTCGCTACCACGTGGTAGAATCTTGTGTCGTCGTTGGAGATTCTCCGGAGGTTGAACTGCGCCTCGATTGCGCTAAACCATGAGCGCGGGCTGTGCTGCCAGAAATCGGGCAGCCGGAGCGTGGAGGCGGCCATCAGGCTGGCTTCCACCGAGCCCGGTTCGGAAGAATTCTCATTGCTCATTCTCCGTCGTAGGTCACCAGTGTAGGAGCATGCTCAAATAACGAGGCTGAGTTTCAGTCATAAACCAGCTTTATTTGACAGAACACAAGCTCCTAGCATTCTCAAAGCAGGAAAGAAAAAGAATCATACTTCAACCCCCTTTTATACATTTCCAGCATCAGAATTCAAGCCACATGGTGTCTTCAGTCAACATACAGTTACAAAGCATCCCTTTGAAGCTTCACCATTGTCTCTCATTTCTTGATGAACCGGAATACCCTCCGGGGCGTCTTCTGTGGGACAAAGAGACAAATCTCACACTTCCTTGTTACCTCCTGTAGATTCGAGTCCTTAGTCCTTGCAGACGTGACACCCCGCAATACACATTCACTCCTGTCTCTGTGGCAGCGTGAGCCCACAATGTGTGTCGGCCACAATGGGACTGTTAGACATGTGGGTGGGTATTTTATTTACTGCTGGGGGACAATTAAACAGAACATTTTATTAAGAGCAAATATCGAGGGGAACACTAAGTATTATTTATACTATTGGAAAAAGTCAAAAATTTATGAGAGACAAGTTGCAAAATTGTAAGAAAAAGTTGCAAATTTATGAGGAAAAAAGTTTAGAATTTACAAGAAAAAATTTCAAATTTAATAGAAAAACAGTGCAATTTTACAAGAAAGAAATTCTAGAAAAACTCAGTTTTACACAAAAGTTACAAAGTTACAAGAAAAAAGTTGCAAATTTACAAAAAAAAGTCACAAATTTATGAGGAAAAAGTAGCAAATTCATGACAAAAGTTGCAATTTACATGGAAAAAGGTGACACAAATATCAGACACAAGTTGCAAAATTATAAGGAAAAGTAGCAAATTTATAAGGAAAAAAGTTTCAAATTTACAAGAGAAAAGCTTCAAATTTAATAGAAAAACAATTAAATTTTACAAGAAAAAAAATACTAGAAAAAAATTCACAAATGTCCTAGCAAAACAGTTCAATTTTATAAGAAAAAAATTCAAATTTATCAGAAAATGTCACGATCCTCCTCGTGCGCTTTTACGCAGCCCATCGAGGAGTGAGGAGAAAGGATGGATTTAGGCGCAGGTTACACCACAAACACATTTATTAACAAAAGGGACAAACAGTTCCAAAAATAAAGACATACAAAAAGGCAACAGGGTGCACTAATGGGCTCACACGATGGACGTGCAGCGGGCAGACCACAGTGCACAGTGGCCACAAGACAAACTGTACAAAAATAACGTTACTGCTTGGGTTACCTTAGAGTCCTCCAGGACGCTCTACAGACTCGGGAGGTGAAACCGGGCAAAGTGCCAAAGCATAGCAGGTAAACTGCAAGGGGAAATGCTAACAGTTCAACCTCACAGAACTGGAGCAGTCCGAGTAGTCCAAGTATTCCGGCGAGCACACACAACCAATAACTACACTGAGGGAAGTAGCGACAGTGTAGCTCCCGATACCCTCATAAGACAATACAATGGTCCAGCAGTGCTTGACTGGCAAAGGCCGCTTAAGTACAAGCATTGCTGGCACAACAGATTGGGTGCACCTGGGCGAGGCGCAGGAAAAACAATCACTGGAGTGGAACCAGCTGACTGTCATGAGAGAGGGGGCTGGGTCGGACCGGCAAGTGTCAGACAACGCCCACACAAATGTAGGTCAAAGGGTGCTGCCTAACAGCTGCCGGCCAGAACAGTGGCTACAGGTACGGAAAAAAGAACAAATGACATAGAAACTACAAGAACTCAAAAAATAACACAATACACAAATACACAGATAAACCTGAGCCACAGCGGGTCAGAACCGTGCCCAAAGAACAACCCGGCTCAGTTCATGACAGAAAGCAGTCACAACTTTACAAAAAAGTTAAAAAATTAGAAGAAAAAAGTTGCAAATTTACAAGAAAAAAAGTCACAAATTTTCTAGCAGAACAGTTCAGTAAAAAAATGCAAATTTATTTTAGAAGTCAGAATTTTACAACATAGTTACAAGAAAAAGTTGCAAATTTACAAGGAAAAAGTCACAAATTTATGAGGAAAAGTTGCCATTTATAAGGAAAAAAAGTTGTAAATTTAAAAGAAAAAAGTACCAAATTTACTAGAAAAACAATTCAATTTTATAAGAAAAAATGTAAATTTGTTAGAACAAAGTCATAATTTCACAAAAAAAACTTTACAAGAAAAAAGTTTCAAATTCACCAAGAAAAAAAGTCATAACTTCATGAGGAAAAAGTAGGAAATTTATGAGAAAAAGTTGCGAATTACAAGGAAAAAAGATCACGTACAAGATGCAAAATTATAAGGAAAATGTAGCAAATTTGCAAGGGAAAAAGTTTCAAATTTACAATAACAGTTGACAAGAAAAACATTTTAAATTTGCTAAAAAGTTGCAAATTTATGAGAAAAAATAGTTTTTTGCATTTATGTTCAGCATTGGTTCTTCAAATGCATTTTATCCAGTTGTGTAACATGATGTACAAAGGCTTATGATGATATAGATTTCTTTCATTAAAGGCCCTATACTGTGCATTTTCAGGGATCATATGTACATTATGTAGCTTTAAAGACCAAAGCACATTTCTTTTTAACGGCTCAGTTTTCAGTCTTCTCATCAATATTTACAAAGTTTTTTGAATGGGCCAGTCATAACTAGTGAAGCAGTGGGTTTTGCTAACTTAAAAAAAACTAAAGGCAGGACGTGTTGATTTGTGACCCTGTAAAACCCAGGAAGTGCAATCAATGCATTTCTTTAACTTTTCTTGCCTAATCTCATCCTCACATCTGATGGTCATTGTTCATGGACTTATGGACCAGCACACTCCATCATTCCCTATATCTCTTGCTATCGCTGTGCATTCTGCTACACTTTTCCCCATCCACTCCCTTATGTCATCAGTCCATCTCCTTTTTTTTCTTTCAGTCTTTCCTTCCCATTAAAATGTACATCCTGAATGTCTGTCATGCTTGTATTTAGCTTAGTGCTTAACAGGTTGGTCAACTGTGAAAACAACTTCGACCATAACAAAGGTTTTTAAAAAGACTGGCTACAAAACTGAAAGTAATTTTTCAAAATTCCTGATAAGAATTGTGTTCAACAGTGGAGACATGCTCACGCATCTGTGTCTGCTGCTTTATAAATCCCCGTCGGATACACAGTATACATCTTACTGTACACAGAGTGAAGATAAATTGCTGGGAACTGGAGGGAAGTTGCTGCTGTAACGTGAGGAACTCGGTACGGCCAACGTAATGTTCATTTGAGGTCAAGTACTGTGAGGACTTTGACAAAGCTCTCTGTTCGTCTTTTCAAGAATTCGATTGCGAGTAAAATGTGGAACACTTTCTTAATCCATGGGGAATTAAAGAAATATGCATTTAGGGGCTCAAACAATCGGCCAGCAAGTGCACCTTCTGATAAACACTGAACGGTTGAGAAGTTACAGCTCTGAAAAGAAAATAAGATTGAGACGGAGTGAATGCCGCAGCTGGGGCTGAAGTGTGTGTGTGTCAGCACATGTCTATATCAATGTGTGCGACTGTGTGCATAAAATGGAGTGCACGGTGTTTCAGAGCAGGGTTTAGTCCACAAAAGCCTCATACAAAGGCCGTCCTACAGCTGGGTAATACTGTATGCATGTGTGTATGTGAGTGTGTTTCAGGGGCCTGGAGCTTTATGGAGAAAAACGTCGGCCACTTTTCCTCTCTTTCCTCTCCTAACTGACGCCGATTTATTGTTTCACATGTGCTGAAACTTTGCAGAATTTGACCATAGCACCACATGGACACAACCATTGTTACCATACTTCTGTTGTACTGTGCATGCATGTTGACACAAGTTTTGGAAGCAGATATATTTATTTATTTTGACATCTGGGCTCCAACTCATCGCTATCCACAATTAAAATGCACGCAGCAGGTGATGCAAATAAACCGAAAGAAGTCTGCACATGGTTAAAAATATAGTATTAAAAACCCAGAGTTTGAACATTTTTTTAAAACACTTTATTGATAGAATTTTTTCTAGCATTTATACGTATAACAAAACATACCCAGACAATTAACCCTCTAGGACATCCCAAAGAAAGAGGGGGGGAAAGCGGGGAGGGATGCAGAAATAGGAAAATAAATAAATACATAAAATACGTATAAACGTTAAGCATCTCTAAAAGCAGTAGGGCAGGTTTGCTACATTTTCAACCACTCAGCATAATAGAAAGTGCATGTGGTGACATTTGACATGTTATAGAGACAGGTTCAACAACAAAAATATATGAATGTGCAACTGTTACAAGCAGATTTTAGTTGATCAGTCATCTCCCACCACCAGTATGGTATACATAAAGATACAAGCAGGGTATACATTTGAAGCTTATTCAGTGTAATTAAGAAAATAAGGGTGTAGAAATAAACTCTATGAATGGGCCCCAGGTGTCGTTAAACCTCTGTCAGGATTTGTTCCAATTATGTCTAAGTTTTTCTAATGGAATTAACAAGAGCACCTCCTTAACCCAATCAGCAAAAGATGGAGGCTTTTTTGACTTCCAACAGGGAAGGATAAGTCTCCGTGCTTGAAGTGAAGCAAATGCCATGAAGTTAGCTTGGAATGTTGTAACAGTAATACTTTCATCAGGAACTCCAAAAATAGCAATAATTGGATTGAGACTGATTTTTGTATGACAGATAATGGGAAAAGACATCAAAAATGCACCCCCAAAACAAAGATAAAGATGAGCACTGCCAAAAATGTCCAGTAGTGGCTGGGCTCAGGTGGCATCTAATACAGATTAGATCAATATTAGGGTAAAACTTAGACAATTTCTGTCCAGTGTGATGTAAGTGGTGCAAAACTTTGAACTGAATGAGGCAATGCCTTAGACATAGGGATGTAGTGTGAATACGCTGTAAGACAGGGCTATTCAATTACAAAATCAGTTGGGCCACAATTTGAAATCAAGACATGTAACTGGGCCGCACATGTTCAGCGATCTGTTGAATATGACAAATTGCAAACCAACACAGATCAATATGACAAAAAATATGCACTTTTTATTCATTGTCTTGGTTTTAAATGTGCACTTGGCACATGACAAAGGCACATCAAAAGTGCATAAAAACACAATAACTGTGTTGGGATTGAGCAGAGCTTGAAGAAGTAGAAATAGTTTCTTCTTGAACAACAAATAAATAGCATGAAAAAAATAAAATTATATAAATAACCATTTTGGTCACATCTTACTCAGGCATTTCTCAAAGTGCATAAAAACTCAATGTGCACTGTTAGTAGCATTAACATTTATTTCCCTTTTGAAATAAAATATACTACATCCTGGTCATAACTGACCTTGGCACATCACAAAGTGCATTTAGCTAAATAAAAAAAGAACTGTCAAACACTTCAGTGCACAAACCCCCCCAAGAAAAGATTGATAACATTAACAAACATTGCACATCCACTATTGTGGTTTATTTTGTTTTAAATCACCACATGTGTGAGTAGGAACCTCTTTTTATAACTACACATTCCATTACACACACATAGTATCAGTCAACCAAAAATTTCTAGTAGAGTTAAGGATGCAAAAAGCACCCACTTACTGTAAAAACTTGAGTAATGACTTCAGTCTTGAAGGTTTGAGGTTTTTCTCCAAAATTTATAACAATTTTCTTTTAGTATTTTCTCTGTATTTAATGTCACAACGCTGCACAATAGAGATCATCCCCTCCAATACACAACTAAGACAATTACAATTATTACTGAGGGTGGCACTGCTCATTCAATGTGAAATATACTGTCTGGGTACATATTTATATTTTGCTGGGTAATTTAACTAACCGTAATGCTGTTGATACCATCTAACTGCAATGCTCCTGCACTGTGAATATAATTGTGTATATATGTATATTTCTTTACTGATTTGGCTAACCTATTCTTATTGTATTATCTTATTTATTATTGCTCTGAGTGCTGCTATCCCTTTGCTGCTGCAATCCTGTAATTTCCCCATTGTGGGACTAATAAATGGCTTGTCTTAAATTTATCTAAATTTGAAACGATTTTCCTCAAATTTGTAATTTCCTCTTGTACAATTGACTTTTCTTGTACATTTGAGACTTTATTATAAATTTGTGGATTATTTTATGGCTAATTTTTGTCTATTTTTTAAAATTACTGGGTTTTTTTTGTTTTGTTTTGTTTTGTTTTTTATAAATTTGAAACAGATTGTGGTAAAATTTTGACTTTTTTTTTCCCTTATACAATTGACACTTTTGACCATAATTTTGCAGAGCCAGAACAGAACAATAATTTAACTCTGATTTCAAAGAAAAAAATAATAAAGTTGTATTTAATGAAAATAATTAACTTAAATTATCAAAGATGCAGCTACTTCTGTTAAAATATTTCTATATATTTCTAGTTTTTTAGAACTCTCCTCACCAACCAGACAGCAGGAAAAACCTCCCTTATTTTGAAATCCAAATGTTGGCAGGTTTCGTTTGTCTGAAGGCTGTTGACTTTGTGAATTTCGGTCATCTTCACTTGCCAGGCACGTAATAATGAATATAAATTAATAGTTAATTATTGTAGTAGCTGGTGAAGTAAATCCTCAGCAATTCATCAGTCACTCTTGCCTTTCCCTGCATATGAAGTCTACCTGTTTGCTAAGCGACTCATTATTGTTCCCATTACCAGCGGGTTAAAACCACCATAAATATCTCCACTGCTTACATACCTCTTCTGATTTTTTTTCCGCATTTAAAGTACTTTAATAAACTCATGCTTCTCTCGGACAGTGACGCTCGCGAGACACTCTGCCTGCCGACTGGAATGGTCACGTGGGCGGGGCTCTTCTGAACTCCATACGACTGACAGTCACGCGCGTTGTTCGTGTGCACGCTTGCAGACCATCATTCCTTCATATATTTTTTTTTTTTAATTTATATTTTCTTGGTGTGGCCTTGGCCACTCGAAGGTAGGTTTGGGGTTGCATGTGGCCCACAGGCCTTTAATTGAATAGGACTACTGTAAGGCATCTGACCATGTCTTTTCTGCAAGTAGAATTTGTAGGTCCTCTTTCCAGGCTGTTTTAGTTTTATCAAGAGAAGGCAGGATGCAGTTTTGGATGGTCCTATAAATCTCTGAAACAATACCCTTCATCTCTGGTTCCCAGCGTAATATAGTATCAAAAAGTGTTCTTCTCTGATGGGCTAGGAAATGTGTAGTGTGTTTCTGCAAAGCTATGAATTTGGAGGTACCTAAAGAAGTGTGTCCTTGGTAAATTTTTGTTCTGTTGAAGAGTTTCAAAGGATGCAAAGGCACCATCTATGAATAGATCAATAAAAAAGACCAAACCATTATCGTGCCACAATTGGAATGCTGTATCAGTCTGGAAAGGGCGGAAGAGGTGATTGTGTATCAGTGGTATATGGATGCATGTATTATTGACACCAAAATGTTTTCTGAACTGACGACCTATACGGAGACAGCCCTGAACAACAGGATTGTTGATATGTTTGACAGTTCCACCCATGAGGGGAGAGCAAAAGGTAGATATTGGACAGGCTATAGAGTTAGAAAGGGTTTCCGTGTGAGCCCAGATAGGAACACTTTCCTTTTCAAATACTGCAATCCAGTAAGGTAGTTTTGCAATATTTGCTCCCCAGTAATAATATAAAAATTTAGGCAGGCTTAATCCACCCGTTTGCCTAACCCTGCCTGCAAGAGAGATTGGTAGGGATGACCATCTTACTAAGTCTAGCTTTATATGATCTATTAACTTTTTAAAATTGTGACTGTATAGGTCATTGTATGATCGAGTGACAGTAATGCCCAGATAGGTAAATGAATTGGACTCTAGTTTAAAAGGAAAATTGTCATAGTTAAGAGCCAAAGCTAGTTGGTTGACCGGAAATAGAAGACTTTTGGAAACATTAAGTTTATATCCAGAGAGCTGGCCGAAGTTCCGGAATAGGTCTATGAGCCGTGGTAGGGAATTTATCAGGTCAGCTATGTAAAGAAGAAGGTCATCCGCGTAACGAGAAACTTTATGACAAGAGTCACCTCTTGTAATACCGGCAATTTTTCCATCAGCTCTAAGGCCTATGGCTAATGGTTTGATGGCAATATTGAATAAATAGGGAGATAGGCAGCAGCCCTGTCTGACACTGCAATGGAGACAAAAGTAATCTGAACATACAGAGTTGGTACAAACTGACGCCTTGGGTGATGCATAAAGCAGCTTGAGCCATGAGATGAATGATGGGCCAAAACCGAATCTATCCAGAAGAGCGAGAAGTTACTTTCATTCAATACGATCAAAGGCTTTCTCTGCATCGAGAGAGAGCACAACTTCCGCATAAAGGTTGGAGTGAGAAGAGTAAATTACATTGAATAGTCTACACATGTTATAGAAAGATTGTCTACCTGGTGTGAAACCTGTTTGATCCAGAGCTATGATTTTGGGAATAACTGATTCAATACATTGAGTGAGTATCTGGGTGAAAATTTTGTAATCAGAGCAAAGAATACTAATAGGCTGATAGGCGCCACAATCTAAGGGATCTTTATCTTTTTTCAGAATAACCGAAATGACTGCTTGCGTCATTGTTTCTGGCAGCTTCTGAAGTAACAGTGCTTCCTGATATACAGAACATAAGACCAGAGCTAACCTATATACAAAAGTTTGGAAAGAATTTTATGGGAAACCCATCTGGGCCCGATGCTTTGCTGCTTCTCAGAGAATTGATAGCTTTAAGAATTTCTTGAGTCGTTATTGGAGCATCAAGAATTTCAAAGGCTTCTAAGTCAATCTTTGGAACATTTATCTGATCTAGGAAGGAGTCAATCTCAGATATGTCTACACTGGCTTCTGATGAATACAGATTGTAATAAAACCACCTGAAACAATCATTGATGTTTTGGGGGTTAGTAGAAGTCACATTAGGCACCACACGGATCTCTGGAATAGCACTATTAGCTGCTGCTTGTTTAAGCTGGTGGGATAGTAGTTTACTTGCTTTGTCACTGTACTCATAAAAGGTTTGTCTAGATTTGAATAAAAGCTGTTCAGTATGTTTAATTGACAAGTTATCAAATTCTGTCTGTAATAAAAGTCGTTATTTATATAGTTCTGGCTTATGGTTGATAAACAGTTTTTTATCAATATCAGCTACCTACACTGTGTTCCAAATTATTATGCAGAAAGGATTTTAATATCATAAACATTCAAATTTTTGTTTTTCAATTAAACTCATGGATGGTATTGTGTCTCGGGACTCTTTGGATCACTGATATCAATCTCAGACACCTGTCATAATTACTTTGCCAGTATTGTGTCTTGGGGCTCTTTGGATCACAGATATCAATCTCAGACACCTGACATAATTAGTTTGCCAGGTGAGCCCAATTAAAGGAAAACTACTTAAGAAGGATATTCCACATTATTAAGCATGCCACAGGTCACAAGCAATATGGGAAAGAAAAAGAATCTCTCAGCTGCCGAAAAGCGTCAAATAGTGCAATGCCTTTGACAAGGTATGATATTTCATGAAAACGTAAGCATGATCATCATACTGTGAAGAAATTTGTGGTGGATTCAGAGCACAGATGGGTTTGTGCAGATAAAGGTATAATGAGGAAGGTTTTTGCATGACAAATTCATCAAATTAAGAGAGCAGCTGCTAAAATGCCACTGCAAAGCAGCAAACAGGTATTTGAAGCTGCTGGTACCTCTGGAGTCCCACAAACCTCAAGGTGTAGGATCCTCCAGAGGCTTGCAGTTGTGCATAAACTTACTATTTGGCCACTTCTAACGAATGCTCACAAGCAGAAACAATGGTAGTGGGCCCAGAAATATATGAAGACTAATTTTCAAACAGTCTTGTTTACTGATGAATGTCGTGTAACCCTGGATGGTCCAGATAGATGGAGTAGTGGATGGTTGGTGGATGGTCAAGATGTCCCAACAAGGCTGTGACGTCAGCAAGGAGGTGGCGGAGTCATGTTTTGGACCAGAATCATGGGGAGAGAGCTGGTAGGCCCCTTTAGGGTCCCTGAAGGTGGGAAAATGACCTTGGCAAAGTATTTAGAGGTTCTGACTGACCACTTTCTTCCATGGTACAAAAAGAAGAACCGTGCCTTCTGTAGCAAAATTATCTTCATGCATGACAATGCACCATTTCATGCTGCAAAGAATGCCTCTGTGTCATTGGCTGCTATGGACATAAAAGGAGAGAAGATCATGGTGTGGCCCCCATCCTCCCCTGACTTCAACTCTATTAAGAACCTCTGGATCATCCTCAAGCAAAAGATCTATGAGGGTGGGAGGCAGTTCACATCTAAACAGCAGCTGTGGGAGGCTATTCTGACATCTTGCAAAGAAATTCAAGAAGAAACTCTCCAACAACTCACAAGTTCAATGGATGCAAGAATTGTGAAGGTTATATCAAAAAAGGGGTCCTATGTTAACGTATAACTTGGCCTGTTAAGATGTGTTTGATTGAAATAGATTTTGATTTCAGTAAATATGACCTCCTAACGCTGCTAATTCAACAAATAACCATTTTCAGTTCTTTACAACCAATAAAATGTTTTGTAACTCTGTTGTGCACAATAATTTGGAACAGTGCATTTGGAGTTTTTTTTATTTTTGCACAAAAAATAGTTATCATTGGGAGGTTTGTTCAATAAAATTTGAATTATGCTCTAATGGTTGATGACTTGAAAATTATACTGACTGTCATTTGCATCGATTATTTAGGAAAATCAGAGACAAATATCACTTGCATAATAATTTGGAACGCAGTGTATGCAGTCAGTTCTGAGAGACGGCTTGTATGCTTCTTTTCATAGGATGTGTAGGAAATTATCTGGCCTCGAAGGAAAGCTTTGAGGGATTCCCATATTGTAATATATGACATTCCTGGAGTCATATTAATGTCGAAGTAAATACCAATTTGAGTATTTAAAAATTTTGTGAATTTATTAGTGGACAGCATTAGCAGATTGAAACACCAAGTGCGTCATGGCGTAATGCAGTTAGGAAAACACATTTCTAGTTGGGCCGGGCTGTGGTCAGAAATGACAATGCTGTGATATTGACAATTTTTCACAAAATGAAGAGATCCATTGTCAAGCAAGAAAAAGTCAATATATGAGTACGACTGATGTACTGATGAGAAAAATGAATGTTTTTGTGTAGGATTGCATTTTCTCCATGAGTCTGTGAGTTTATGAAGATCGATAAATGACAGGAGAACCTTACCAGACTTAGAGATTGCACTATCAAATTTAGGTCTGGATTTGTGTAGTCCTGGGTGTAACACACAACTGAAGTCTCCTCCTAGAATCATAGATGATGTGAATGGAGGTCAGGTAGCTTAGCTATGAAACGGGAGAAAAACTGTGGATTATCCCAGTTCGGATCAGAAACATTAGCTAAAACCATTTGTGAGTCAAAAAGTTTGGCAGCTACAATTATGAAACTGCCATTAACTTCAGCAATTACAGAGGTTGCAACAAAAGGAATTCCTTTTCTAATCAAATATGACTGTGCATCTACATTTGGTCCCAGAACAGAATAACTGCCCAACCCAGTTCCTCTTCAGTTTAGAGTGCTCGCTAGTGTGCAGGTGGGTTTCTTCTAAGAAAATAATATCTGACCCCAGAGATTTCAGTGGTGTAAACACTCTACTGCATTTGATAGGGTGGTTGATCCCCTTAATATTCCAGCTAATAAACTGGATAGAACCTGGTGAGTCGTAGCTAGATGTCACCATAGCATATTAACATCTGAGTAATATTATTGAATGATATGAGTTTAGGTGAAAAATGAAGTCCCTGTTTGGTCATGCCATAAAATAGAAATGCGGGAAAAAAGAAAGAAAAAGAAAAAAAGGAGTCCTAAAACACTAACAATATGCCAATCTCCAAATAAGTGGAACATCATACTAACCTCCTCTGAACTAAGGAAGCAAAGGCACATGAAAGGTGCTTGTTGCATGGGAACCCGCAAATCTGAACGTGGCCTGCACAACAAAGCTTGACTTAACATTAAGGCACTGAAGTGGATGAAATAGTATAAGCCAAATAGTGGCATATTGTAAAGATATGTCAGAGAGTTATATTTGCGAATATAACTTCTTCTGGAACAGCGAAAAAGTTCTGCTTGCCATTGTAGGTGATGCGGAGCCGGGCTGGGTGAGAGATATCGAAGCGTACCCTATATATGCCCCTAAACTGCTGTCTCATGCCGTTGAATGCAGTGCGGGCTTTAGCCACCCATGCTGTGTAGTTGGGGAAGATGAAGATAATTATGTCATTCACTTTGATCCTCTGTTTTTCCCTGGCAAGGCGTAGAATCTTGACACAGTCACTGAGGTAATGGAGACATGAAATTATGGTCCTCGGATGTTGTTCTGTCCCTGGCACCGGTTGTAAGGATCTGTGAGACCTGTTTATCAGCAGGGCATCAGTTAGATCCAGTGCTTTCTGTAGCAGGTAAGCAACAAATGAGGGGGAGCAGCTGGCTGAGCCCTCTGGTACCCCGACGATCCTAATATTATTCCTCTGAGATCTGGATTCAAGATCTTCGCATTTGCTTTGTATTGAATCAGTCAGGGCTCCCAATCATTTAACCTCCCATCTGAGTGTCTTGACATCGTCTGAGCAGGCTGTTAGGCTCCGTTCGGCTTCTCCTAGCGTGCTATGTAGCTTGGCTAACTCCGTGTTCATTACTGATTTAAAGTCCTCAAACCCTGTTCTCACCACACGTATGTCTGTTTGAATCTCAGCCATTTCATTCTCCAAAACTGCTCTGATTCTGTCTTCATCATAGAAATAAAATCCACTTGCAGGTACAGCAACAACTCATATTTTAAATCTTCGGTGCCAAGGGACCTGGCGGGGGCGTCGACGTTATGGCCACCTTTTCCACCGGAGGTTGAGGAGGTGGGTGGTGTGCCAGGCATCGGTGTTGCTGCAGTTGTTTGTCACCCTTTGCTAGATTTACTTGCCATTATATGCAGTTCACGATGATCCAGTAGCGTTCGGGAGACTTTTCCACTGCGTGTAAAGTGCCTTTAATATATTTATTTATGCATTTACTCTGTAGGGCCAAACCCTAAACATTCTACTCCATAGCTTGCTCAACAGCGCTCCTCGACTTGAAACATTTTAACCAAGGATGTACTATAGTCTTAACTCAAATTGGAGTAAGCATTAAAAGCCAGTGTTAAATAGTGATTGGATCCACAGTTCACTAAAATGTACTGATCCAGTCCCCTTTGTCTGCTAAAAATATTTGTTCAAAATATTCGTTCACTGAATCACTCAACGCTGTACTGGAGCTCTCACTGCTTACCACTCACAGAAGTGAAAAATGCTGAACAGAGCAGGTGGGGCTCATCTGTAGAGTTGGCCTCGCACTCAGGGTGGAGCATAAATCAAGCTTAAGTGATTCAGTACTGTACGTTTGCTCATTAGAACTAGTACATTCGAACGACTTGCTTGCGAGCGTTACCGCACTAGTGTTAGATTAGATATTAGATATTAACTATGAAAAGTGGAAGTTTTCAGCTCTTTGGAGAACAAAAATTCTGACATCTGATATTGAGCAAGTCTGATGATGCAGAGTTTAAAATGTTAACACAAGCGAGTTTAACTTCATTCTTACAGTCAGGCCAACATTCTTACCTGCAGTTAGATCAACACAAAAATTGAATTGGATCTTCCTTTGCTTCTTTGCTTTTTCTCTACTAAGCCTCCACCAACTCTTAAGAAAAACTGCCTGATAGCTGTGCAGTTTTCATAAAAATAAGTCTGAGAACAGCAATGACAACACAATTTCAACAAATGTTCGACTTCCTTTGCTGATTTATGGAAATTGCATCACAATCAGTCTGAGGACTGTTGAAGGAAATAGGAAGATAAAACTGTAGCATTAAAATCTGAACTAGACTACTTTCCTTTGTGGTTGTGATCTATGATTAGTTTTACTTCAGACTTAAGGATTAGTGACTGCTAAATATTCTGTATGTCTTCATATGCTGTGTTTGCAGTTCTTAGTTTTGACTTTGGTAATTGCAGTCAAGCTATGAGATCAAAAACCATCCTCAAAACATTTGTTTTAACACTCTTTCTTCAGATAGTGAATACTAAACACTTTACTCAGGCAAATGACTTTTTGAAAAGTTGCTAGTTTGAGAATTAAGTAGCCAAAATCTAAGCTGTTTGTTTCACAACTCAGCAACAGAGCACTCTTGCTTTTAAAAACCCATTAGGTGGAAACTCGTGTCTCAACAAACCATGAGGACTGGAGTCTCCATTTCACAGGAACCACAGGTAGAAACAACGTTTTACATTCCGTGCAAAATCTGATCACTTTTATTGCCTGACAAAATGCAAGATGGGGCTTCAACCGGGTATAAGGTTTCTCCTTTTTTCACCAGCCACAGCCACACGGTTGGCCGGTTTGTGGAGCTCTGTGAGGTCTGACCCAAACATCAATATGTGAAGGAAAATCTGACAGGTTTATACCAGGCTCTGTGTCATGACTGATCTGTGTGTTAATTCACATAGAGATGTGGTGCCGAGGAAAAAATGACAGTGTTTAAGAGGTGCTGCAAAGTTGTCATGACTGTAAGTGATAAGCTCACATGCAGGGCAGCTAGCACCAGAGAAGTCAGTCAGACACGGAGTAAAAAATATTAAACACAACTTTATTGGAAAAGAACACAACTGGAGAGAAAAGCGGCGCATGAAGAGGGAATACACAGCCTGTGGAAGAAGGGGAAACGAAAGCTGGTTAAGAATGAGGAATCAACGTGGGGATAATGAATGAGAGCAGGAGTTATCTTACAACAGGTCAGTGGAGAGCCCGGCAGAGGAACCCAGCGAGGAGGAGAGGAAGCCAGCAGGGCTGAGCTGGCAGGGAACGTAGAGAGGAGAGGAGCTGGGGGGAGTCTGACTGGGTGGAGAGAACAGTCCAGGGAGATGGAGATGTGGAGACAGGCGAGTGCACCACAATCCCGGAGACACACCGCTGAGATGGCAGCAACCTGGGGAGAGAGGAGGAAAAGTAAAATTAGGCTGAGTTCCAAATGGCACAATTCTTAGCCTAATACTTAGGTAGCAGTACCCAACGAGCCAGCGCCGAAGTGTTCACAAGCATATCCTTTTAAGCGCTGGCAGTGAAGAGGCAGCAGGTGCATCCACTCACGCAGGTGCGTTGATGACCTGCGCAGCCAGGAAACAGAAAGGTTTCCTGGCTCCACGCTCCCTCTCCCACAGAAAGGGAGGGGGACTGCGCTCACCCTATCATCACAGTGCCCCCCCCCCTCAAGGGGCGCCTCCTGGCGACCCATGGCTTGTTAGGATGAGCCCGGTGAAAGGCTCAGACCATCCCCTTGTCATGGAACTAAGAGCCAGAGATCCATAATCTTTCTTCTGGTCCGTAGCCTTTCCAGTGGACTAGGTATTGCAAGCCCTGGCCCCGACGGTAGGCGTCCAAGATCCTCTGCACAGTGTAGGTTAGGTGGTCTGGCCATTGAGGATCCGGGCAGGAGGAGGTGGCTTCGGGGGGGGGGGGGGGCTTGATCTTGGACACAAGGAATGTGGGGTGAATGTGGAGTGTCGGCGGCAGTTTTAAACAGACTGTCACATCGTTGATGATCCTCATGATGGGATAGGGACCCAGGAAGCGAAGTGACAGTTTCCTAGACTTCGTTTTCAATGGAATCTGGTCCACCAACAGCCACACGCTCTGACCGACTATGTACTTGGGTGCCAGGGCCCGTCTGCGGTCTGCATGCTGGCGGTTCCGCTCAGCTGAGCGGAGAAGGACAGCCCGAGTGGATCTCCATAACCGACGGCAGCGGCGAGCATGAGTCCCCACAGATGGAATGGCAATGTCCCTCTCCACCATGGGCAGCGGGGGGAAGTATAGCCCATAGACGCCTCGAAGGGTGTTACTCCGGTGGTTGAGAAGACGACTGAATTATGGGCGTACTCCACCCAGGTCAGATGGGAGCTCCAAGTAGTCGGGTTGCAGGAAGCCACACATCTCAGGGCGGCCTCCAAGGATTGGTTAGTACGCTCAGCCTGCCCATTGCTCTGAGGGTGGTAACCAGAGGTGAGACTCACCGTAGTGCCCAGGGAACGACAGAAGGACTTCCAAACTTGAGAGGTGAATTTTGGACCCCTGTCAGACACAATGTCCAAGGGAATGCCATGCAGGCAGATGACATGGGAGGTCAGAAGGTTGGCGGTTTCAGATGCACAGGGTAATTTGGGGAGGGATACTAAATGGATGGCTTGAGAGAAGTGGTCAATGATGATCAGGATGATTGTGTTGCCCTACGAGGTTGGAAGGCCCGTGATGAAATCCATGGCAATATGTGACCAAGGGCGACTGGGAACTGGCAGGGGATGCAGGAGGCCAGCAGGAGGTGAAGAGTCCGATTTGTTCATGACACAGACTTGGCAGGCCTTGGCATAGTCCCGAATATCCGTCCACAACGTTGGCCACCAGAACACTTGCTGTACCAGATTGATAGTTCGGGAGATCCCGGGGTGACAGGCAAAGTGGCTGGTGTGCCCCCACCAGATGATGTTGCTGTGCAGACTGGACAGGACAAACAGGCGATCGGCTGGGCCCCCTGGGGTTCAGGCTCAGTGGATTGGGTCTGCCGGACCCCCCGCTCAATCTCCCATGAGAGGGTGCCAAGAATACAAGAAGAAGGCACTATGAGCTCTGGGGGAGAAGAGGAAGATGACGGGTCGGGAGTGAACTGGCGGGAGAGAGCGTCAGCCTTGATGTTCCGGGACCCCGGCTGATAAGTGATTGTGAGATTAAACCTGAGAAAAAATAGGGCCCAGTGGTTCTGCCTGGGAATCAACCTGCAGACCGACCTAAGATACTCTCGATTTTTGTGGTCGGTCCACACAATGATGGGATGAACGGTTCCCTCCAGCCAGTGCCTCCACTCCTCAAGGGCCAATTTAATAGCGAGCAGCTCTCAGTCCCCTACATCATAATTCCTCTCGGCCGGCATTAACTGCCGAGAGAAATACACGCATGGGTGGAGCTTCTGATCGGAGGCTGAACGCTGCGAGAGAACAGCGCCCACCCCTGAATTAGAAGCATCCACCTCTACTATGAACTGGAGCTGGGGGTCGACCTGGGCCAAGACGGGTGTGTTGGAGAATAGGGCTTTCAATTCAGTGAAAGCCAACTCAGCTGCCTCAGACCACTCAAAGGGCACTTTGGTCGAGGTCAGCTGAGTGAGAGGCTATGCAACCCTGATGTAATTTCTAATGAACCTCCGATAGAAATTAGCAAAGCCCAAGAAGCGTTGAAGCTGTTTGTGAGAGTGCCAATTGAGCACAGCCTTCACCTTGGCCTGGTCAGCCTTCAACTCCCTTTCGGCAACAATAAAGCCCAGGAAGGAAGTGGAGTGGATGTAGAACTCGCACTTCTCGGCCTTCACAAAGAGCTGGTTTTCCAGAAGCCGCTGTAACACGGCCCGGACATGGACTGCATGTTCTATTGGTGTGCAGGAAAAAATCAAAATATCGTCGAGATAAACAAAAACGAATTGATTGACCATATCGCGGAGGACATCACTGATCATTCGCTGGAAGACGGCCGGAGCATTAGTGAGCCCAAACGGCATTACTAGGTACTCAAAGTACCCCAGATGTGTTTTGAAGGCCATCTTCTATTTGTCCCCTTCCGGCCTTTCTATTGCCTCCCTTTCCGGCCCAAAAAGACTATAGAGCCGGCTGGACGGCAACCGTGCACCCGGGAGGAGGTCGATAGTACATAAGAGCAGTGTGGTGGCAACGAAAGAGCTCTTGACTTGCTAAAGACCTCCCCAAGGTCATGATAGAACTCAGGTACGAGGCTGAAGTCCGGCGACTCCGCCGGGGAGGAGGGGATGGGAAGGGACGGTGAACACACGGCCAAACTGAGGCAGGAGGCTAAACAAAAGGGACTCCAGGAAGAAATAGAATTTTGGGCCCAGTTGATTATAGGATTGTGCACCTGGAGCCAAGGGTAACCCAAAACCAGTGAGGAGGATGAACTAGGGAGAATAAAGAACGAAAGGAACTCCCGGTGGTTCACGGAAAGAAGGACGGAGACCGGCTCTGTGCGCTCGGTTACGGAAGCCAGGCTACAGCCGAATAATGCCGTTACGTTTAGTGAGGCAGGCAGTTTGGTAGTAGGTATGCCTAACTCCCGTACGAGCTGCGAAGAAGTAAAGTTCTGTTCCGCTCCTGAATCAATTAACGCTGAGACCTTCTTCTCAGCCCCCGGTAACTGAATAAGCGCTGGGATCGAAAAGTTACCAGGGGGATTAGTGGAATTGCCGTCCACCAGACCCCCCACGGCTACTGACAGGCCACGTCTTTTGGGCCTCAGTGGACAGGTGAATAGTTTATGCTCCAATGAGCCGCAGTACATACACGCACTGGCTTTCCTCCATCACCGGTGCTCCTCCAGAGTCAAACGGGCTCGGCCTAGCACCATAACTTTGGAGGAAGAGTCAGGCTTGGTTGAGCTGGTAGCCGGGGGAGGTGTGCGCGAGACAGGCAGACTGGAGAAGGCCTTTTCCTCCTTCGCGCACTTGCGGTAACAGTTGTCCAAACAGCCTGATCGACGAGCTCATCTTGAGAGGAGGGGGTTGCATGAACCGCTAAGTTGTCATGGAGGTTGATATTCAGACCCATGAGGAAAGCGCTGCATAGAGCAACATCATTCCACCCGGAATCCGCCACGGCAACCCGGAACGCCACAGAAAAATCGGCTGTCGACCGATTCCCCTGCCGGAGCGACATTAGACAGCTCATGATATTCCCCTTGCTCTCTGAATGGTCAAAGGCCCAGGAAAATTCTCGAACAAATCATTCAAAAGTATAATTGGGGCCCTCCATGCTGCCAAGAACGGACTGAGCCCAATTAAGAGCCCGGTCTCGAAGCAGGAGGGTCATAAAATGAATTTTGGATGTGACATCCAGGTACTCCCTGCCCACCTGCCACTGATAAAGGCGTACGTGAAGCAAAAATCCTTTGCACCCCCTCGCCCCCCCATGTACAGGGCAGGTGTAGGGATGGAAGTGGTTCGGCGGATGGTAGCGGCTGCCAGGACGACAGGTGGAGAGGGAGGACCCGAGCGAGACATCTGGCAGAGATGATCAGTGACTGTGGTCAGCTGCTGATTGTTTGCACCTGCTCAGTGAGCACAGCCACCTGACGCTCCGTGGTATCCTACCGGTAAAGAGTGGAGTGCTCTGCTGATGCAGCGCCTACTGAGCTTAGGTTCTGGCTGGCTCGTTCTGTCATGACTGTAAGTGATAAGCTCACGTGCAGGGCAGCTAACACCAGAGAAGTCACTCAGACATGGAGTAAGAAACGTTAAGCACAACTTTCTTGGACAAGAACACAACTGGAGAGAAAAGCGGCGCACGCAGAGGGAATACACAGCCTATGGAAGAAGGGGAAACAAGAGCTGGTTAAGAATGAGGAATCAACCTGGGGATAATGAATGAGAGCAGGAGTTATCTTACAACAGGTGAGCGGAGAGCCCGGCAGAGGAACCCAGCGAGGAGGAGAGGAAGCCAGCAGGGCTGAGCTGGCAGGGAATGTAGAGAGGAGAGGAGCTTGGGGGAGTCTGACTGGGTGGAGAGAACAGTCCAGGGAGATGGAGATGTGGAGAAAGGTGAGCGCACCACAATCCCGGAGACACACCGCTGAGATGGCAGCAACCTGGGGAGAGAGGAGGAAAAGTAAAATTAGGCTGAGTTCCCAATGGCACAATTCTTAGCCTAATACTCAGGCAGCAGTACCCAACGAGCCAGCGCCGAAGTGTTCACAAGCAGATCCTTTTAAGCGCTGGCAGTGAAGAGACAGCAGGTGCGTCCACTCACGCAGGTGCGTTGATGACCTGCGGAGCCGGGAGGCAGATGAGGAACCTCCCACAGAAAGGGAGGGGGAGCGTGCTCACCTAATCATCACAAAAGTCACACAAACTTTGTGTATGACTTTGCGCTGTTGTCTGTGTGTGTATGCGAGAGAGCATGAGAGGTCCTCTAAGTGCAACTCTCTTTGTAACTGATATTATGTGTTTATTTGCATTGCCCCTTCTCCCGGTACCACAGGTGTACAGTAAATGTGCTAATTTAAAGAGATTCCCTTAATTAATATTGTAATGTTAAAATAATCCTCTGATAAGTACCCTCACCTGTTAATGTTCAGTCTAACAAATGTGACAAAATTACTATGTAGTACACAGGTGATGCTTAGTTGCTTACTTTGGCTTGCCAATAGTCCAAAATACAGATACCTAGCTAGAGGTGGGTAGTGACTAGTTACATTTACTTAAGTAACTCTTCACAGAATTGTACTTTACTAGGTGATTTTATTGCAGGACAAGAAGACATTCAGAAACTGCATACCTCCACCAAGGGCTGTGTCTGTCTTTAAGCAGGATAATGCAAAAACTACTGGAGAGATTTGGATGAAATTTTCACTAGAGGTGGCCCTTGAGCTACAGATGAAGCCATTAAATTTAGGAGTTGATCCGGGTTAGGATGCAGATTCTGTTTCACCTTTTCCCTTTCTTTAACTTTGTGAGATAGAGTGGGTTGAATTTCATCCAAATCCATCCAGTAGTTTTTGCATAATCCAACAATAATAACAGATAAAAGTCAGCAAAATTATTATACCTCCTTGGTAGAGGTATAGTAATTTTTGCTCTTACTTGAGTGCATTTTTGAAGAAAAAAACAGTACTTTTACTCAAGTACTTTTGGTTGTATTCTCTGAATTACTTTTGGTTTCACTGATTAAAACAGAATAAGATTTGCTATCCATTTTCCTGTTCTGGCTCAGGAAATATTTATTATTGATGAGCACAAAGTTGCAAATTTACCTGAAAAAAGTTGGAAGTATATCAGGAAAAAAAGTCAGAAATTTATTTAAAAAACAAACAAACAAGCAAGCTTGCGACTAGAGGGCACCCAGAAAGCACATACCTCCCCCAAGGATCCCTCCCTCCCTGCTTTTGTCCGTCTGTCCGTACATTGTGAGATAGGGCCTTGGTGGAGGTATGCGCTCATAAATCATCTCTAAATGGGTTCATCTGTAGCCTCTGGTGAAAATGTTATCCAAATCCGTCCAGTAGTTTTTGCGTAATCCTGGTAACACAATGTGAGACGATAGGGCCTTGGTAGGGGTATGCGCTCATGGATCATCTCCAAAATCTAATGAGTTCAACAGTGCTCGTCAGGTAGTTTTTGCATAATCCTGCTAACAAACACACAGAGAGACAAACAAACAAACCGCCCTGATATACTGTATTACCTCCAGAATAAAAAAGTTGCAGATTTATAATCAAAAACATGTAAATTTGTTTGAAAAAGTTATAAAACAACAAAAAAAATCTGCATATTTATAAGAATGAAAAAGATTAGAAAGTCATAATCTTATGAGGAAAAAGTTTGGAATTAATCAGAAAATAGGCACAAAATCTTACAAATTGATGAAAAAAATGACAATTTATGAAAAACTAACAAATTTATGAGAAACTTCTAATTTACAAGGAAAAAAGTAACAATTTCATGAGAAAAAGCATATTTGGGTGTACTCTGAGTTACTTTTGATTTCACAGATTTAAAAACCGGTTAGTATTTTTTCTTATTACTGTAATAACTTGTTCTAACCAGAGGTGGCTGCAAATTAGAAGTCATTGTTCCTCTGTTCTAGCTCAGTTGCAAAGGAACAAGTTGCAAATTACTGTATAAAAAACAAAAACAATTTTAATCACAATAAACACAAATCACAAATTATATAAAAAATGTAAATGTAAATATAAAAATATAAATTTGCAAGAAAATATGTGTAAAAAATATTAGAAAAAGCTCCACATTTAAATAAAAATTTTAAAAATCACAAGGAAGAAATTGTAAAGAAAAAGTAACAGTTTCATTAAAAAAATGCAGAGTCACGAATTAAAGAAGGAAAAAAACTCACATTAGTGAGCGCAAAATTGTCTCACCACTCAAGGAACCTTTTTACCAGATACTTTCATACTCAGATAATATTTTTGGTTTCGACTCTGGATTCTGATTGAGTAATTGATACCATGAGTTAATGCTACTCTTACTTGAGTACAATTTCTGCATACTTACTGTACTTCTGCCCATATTTGTGAGTTGGGAGCTGGTGGATACTTTGAAATTTTGCTGAGTGATTGGAAAGTCATTTGCATGTCCACTGTATTAATACGTGTGCGCACAGCCGTATGTATAAACCGTTATGCACCCACTTTATTTTGAATATCAGCAGCACCCAGACACACCAGTGGAGCAGTTTCCTGTATCTACACAAACCTACATTTACGTTGGGGCTTCAGCTAACGATTGTTTTTGTCACTGATTAATCTACCTATTTTTTTATTATTATTGATTAGTCTGTGGTGACACTAAGCACAGCAGGGAGGCATTCCTCTGGGACATTCTTCTGGAGCGTTCTTCACACCCAGCAGCAGGGCTGGAAGAAGCAGAGGACAATTTACATGCGGACAGGGAACCACAGGAAGCAGTCAGACGGGACTGTATGCATGCATCCTCGAGCCAACCAATGTCATGCTAATCATGTGTATTGACCAATGTGTATTAGATGACAATTGATATGCTAATGTGCCATGCATTCTCTCTGTCTGTATCACGGTATAAAAGAGCTTGTTTCACTCAGCTCTCTCTCTCTACGCTCTACTCTCAAGACCATCCAAGAGGGCCCCAGCGGCAACGCTGGGGTCAACAGGCTGTATTCATTTTAGAGGGTCAATAAAGAATCTGTGCTGACCTATGCTTGTGCCTCGCCTCCACATCCTTTCCCTTGCACCGTCTATAAGTCGGCTAATCATTTGAAATTTGTGTGTGTGTGTGTGTGTGTCATGTCCGCTGCATAGCCTCGCAGCGAACATATAAATTGGCAACAAGCCCAAAACGCAGTATAAGTAACGTGTTTATTAACAAAGGGAAAATGTACAAAATGTCCAAATAACAGTCACTGTGAATAACAATAAGACAACCCCCTACAACCCTCGTAGGCTTAGAGGGAATGCCTAATGCGCTCCGGACAGTCTGGAGCGGGGGAAAAGGCACAAAAGACTTACGGATATGTTGGAGCGGAAAGGCTCTAAGACACAACATACAAAGTCCAGGGGAAGGAAGCCAATAATCCTTGGAGTCAGGTTGTCCCATATTGACATAAGCTGCCACACTGACTGTGCACACTGCCTTCCTATAAGTACACAATAGACTAACAAAGGCAAGTGTGCACAGCTGTGTGGCGAGCAGGTGTGTAGATAATTGGATGAATGTGTGTATGCGTGTGTGAGTGTGTGCATGTGGCGATCCCAAACAGCTGGTGAGTGTCTGGTAAGAGGAGGAAGGCGTGACTGTAGGACTGGCAGAGAGCAAGGCTCAATCTGCCAGCTGGAATTAATAAGAAGTAATCAAAACCTACAGCCACAGGTCATGGACGGGGTAGAACGACCCCGAACATGACAGTGTCCCCCCAAGGGGTGGAAACCAGACACCCACCGTAACATTGAAATAGAAAACAAAACTTGCAGCCCCCCCACCCACCCAAAGGCCAACACAACAAACCAGGGTGGGAGGTGGGGGAAAACAGGTTAGGAGGGATTGATCAGGTCAAGAACGCCGCAAAACAACACCATTCTAACTAACTCACCCCACCCCCAAGAGTCCCACAGTTCAGGGGGCCGACCAGAGTCCAAGGCCCAGCGAGCAGCCCACAGAATAATGTCAGGTGGCCTGCCTGGGCACACGGGCCACCCGGCTAGGGAACCCAGTCTTTCGGGCGACCTGCCCACACGATTAGGCCACCAGGACTGGAAGGGCAAATGAGGCGGTGGCCTACCCACTGGAAAACTGAGAGGTGAGTGGCCAGGCAGAGGAAGGGAAACCCCTGCGGTCACGATGGTGCCCAGCAGAAGGGGGAGGAACACCCACAGGGCCTCCAGAAAGGAAGGGATGACCCTGGTGTCCCTAGACTGTCTGGTCACATCCTTGGTGGTCCCGACGTGGGACTGAGACCCCGTAGAACCCGCGGTGGACCCAGGCTGGGCCATGGTTGCACCTGCGGTGGTCCCAGCCTGGGACAATGTTGCACCCACAGTGGACCCCAACTGAGCTATGGTTGCACCCATGGTGGAGTCCGGCTGGACCCCTGCTGCGCCCACGGTGGGACCTGGCTGGGCCACTGCTGACCCCAACGGCATCTTGGCCATGGGCCAGCCGACCCATCTGAGCACCCAAGCGAGGAGGCGATCGATCACGGGCACCCTGGACTGGTACTGGGTGCCCCCGACAACCACCTCAGCCAGAACCTTGGTGACCTCCGGTTTTGAACCTGGATCCACAGACTCGTCCGGCAATGGAGGACTCTCTCCGGCGACTCTGGAAAAGGACTCGGATAGAGAGGAGGAAGGGTCAGAGTCGCTGGCAGTGACAAAGCCCGGCAAGGCGAGCTCAGGTGCAGCATTTGGCTGCAGCTGGCTCTCCCCACCTAAAGCTAGGCAGAAATGCTCTATAATAGAAAAGAGAAAGACAAAAGAGAGCACTTGCCTTAGCTCAAGCTCTACCGCCATCCAGGACTCCGGCAATCCGGGCGATGTCTTCCCAGGTTCGGCCTCCAAGAGGTTCTGCTCAGGTGCTAACTCTGCTTTGGCGGCCTCCACAGCAGGTGTGATGGTCAGTGCAGTCTTATCTTCCCCAGTAGCCATGATCCACGCAGGTGACTCCTCCAGCGTGGTGGCTGGGACCTGGTTCACCACTGTTTTGGAAGGACAATCCTCCCGGACCTTTGACTCCTCCTGGTCCTGACTGCTTGACTCCAGTTCTGCCAGGCAAACAAAGAAGAGGGGAGAGAGGGCTGGTGAACAGTTTTTAACAGCAGCAGGTGGGGAGAGCTCAGGGGACTGCTTTCCCTGAGCCTTCCTACCGGAAATCAAGCAAGACATTTCATTATTAATGTGAGTCAAATGAAAAATTACTTGCCTGTTTTCCTGGTTTATGATGTTGATTGCAGCTGCTGCTTGGATGTCTTCACCCGTCCGTCGGTGAAAGGCGGTGCTAGGCTCCTTGGTAGAACGTATGAGAGCCGCCCCTCTCGCCACAGGAACAGGAGACCCCGGTGAGGAAAGCAAGCGCCCCTCTGCTGTCAGCGAATAAACCAAGGAGGAAGACCTCGCAGTGGATATGGAGGGAGATTCTGCAGACAGGACTGCTTGGAACTGATAATCTGCTGCGGGGGTAACAGGGCTTGGTGTTGGAGCAGGAGCAGTTAGCGGGACTAAATTGTTCTTCCGGGATTCCGGGTGACGTCATCAATGCCAACCTGATCGTGGCCATCTTGAGCGGGTGATGGAGGAGAGGGAACGATGGCCGGCGGCGGAGAAGAGCGTTTCTGTTTAAGCCCTTCTCCTCAGGTCAGGGAAAGCCTGTTCGAGCATGCAGACGGAGGACAATAATTCGGCGTACTGGGGATCATTCCAGAGGCCCGGGTGAGCTGCCAGAATATCCTGAGCCTCATTGAGGCAGTCCCACCTCTCTCTGGGGCCGTAGGCATCCTTGGCGATGTACAGGAACCCTCGGATAGACGCGGCTGCCCATTCCTCCTCCACACTGGGATGTCCCGCTGCCCGTCCACTTCTGCCGGTGTGGAAACGGCTCATTGAGGACATCATGCTCCGAACAGGTTAGTGGAAATAACACAAAAAATGAGTAACACGCTACTTACTGCTTGGGCTCTTTTGGTGGCAGCTTACTGTCATGTCCGCTGCGTAGCCTCACAGCGAACATATAAATTGGCAATGAGCCCAAAATGCAGTGTAAGTAACGTGTTTATTAACAAAGGGAAAATATACAAAATGTCAAAATACAGGCACTGTGAATAACAATAAGACAACCTGCTACAACCCTCGTAGGCTTAGAGGGAATGCCTAATGCGCTCCGGACAGTCTGGAGCGGGGGAAAAGGCACAAAAGACTTACGGATATGTTGGAGCGGAAAGGCTCTAAGACACAACATACAAAGTCCAGGGGAAGGAAGCCAATAATCCAGGGAGTCAGGTTGTCCCATGTTGACTTAAGCTGCCACACTGACTGCGCACACTGCCTCCCTATAAGTACACAATAGATTAACGAAGGCAAGTGGGCACAGCCGTGTGGCGAGCAGGTGTGTAGATAATTGGATGAATGTGTGTATGCGTGTGTGAGTGTGTGTGCCTGTGTGAGTGTGTGCATGTGGTGATCTCAAACAGCTGGTGAGTGTCTTGGTAAGAGGAGGAAGGCGTGGCTGTAGGACTGGCAGAGAGCAAGGCTCAATCTGCCAGCTGGAATTAATAAGAAGTAATCAAAACCTACAGCCACAGGTCATAGACAGGGTAGAACGACCCCGAACATGACAGTGTGTGTGTGTGTGTGTGTGTGGGGGGGGGGGGGGTTCTCCTCAGAAATTTGTGATTTTCTTTATTCCGCTGATAAGTTTGTGGCTTTATTAAGTTAAAGTCTAAGATTTATGGTTAAGTTTGGGATGTTCTCCTCAAAATTTGTTAGAAAACGTGATTTTTTTTCTCCTAAATTTGCAGCTTTTTTTTCTCCAAATTTTTTTTAAAGAAATTTGAGGGCTTTTTTCCCCTCTTAATTCAACTTTTTTTCTTGAAAATGTGCATTTTCATAAGTTTGCGAGCTTTTCTTATAAATTTGCTACTTTTTTGCTGTTTTTTTCCACAGAAATATGTGATTTTTTTTTAATTGCCCTGATTGTGACTTTAAATTTTTGATTTTTTTTTTTTCAAAAAAAATTACACTTTTTGTAGGAAATTATTTATTTGTATATTTAGGTGATTTATTTCATGTACGTTTGGAACTTTTTTACTGGAGTGGTGGCCAGTGTTAGGCAATTACTAAAAATAGTAACTAATTAGTTACTAGTTACTTCTTTTCAAAAGTAAATGAGTTACTTTACCAATTACTGCATGATTAAAGTAACTAGTTACTTGGAAAAGTAACTTTCACATTACTTTTAAATGCATACTTCAATCATCTTGCACACATAGCAAGAGAATTTAATTAATGGATTACATTACGGGCTTATTAATGTCAGGCTGAAAACAGACTGTTTCAGATAGAGCTTTTAGAACATGTTCAGTCTGCTTTATCCTGCCTTGAGAGCTCTTATTGTGGGAAAAATCTGAAGAAAATCAACATGATATTGCCAGTAATTTCCTCATTTTGGAGTGAGAGTTGGCAACACTGCATAAAGCTGTCCATGTTTATCTTACCTTTATGATATGGATTTAATCCAATGTGCAGTGATCCAAAGAAAATGTCCATTATCCACAGTTCAAATGTCTGCTGTGACAGAGTCCCGCAAATTCCTTTTGGAGATCAAAATCCATTTTTGAATAATCTTAATAAGCTCACAGTCTCAGCTGTCTGATAGAAAATGATAAAATAACATGGATAATGATAAAATGTTATCAGATCTTCATTCTGTAACAGCGTATCTGGCAATCAATCAGTTTAATTCTTGCTGGGTCACAAACTGTCCAGAAGCATACCTGTGCTTGAAATCCAGCCGTGGCTGTTGAGACAAGAGTATTTCCACTTTACATGCAGCCTTGGCTGTTCAGATGGATCCACTAACATGGTGTTGTTAGCATAGTTAACCGTTACTTAGCACTAGCATTACCGTAGCTTTGTTGCTGTTTTCAAGCACTTCTGAGGATTGCAGTAGGTCTCAACCGGCACTTTAGCTTCCAACCCACCAATATGCTTTTGTCCTTAACCCCTTGCACTCTGGTCAATTTCCCTAAAAACGCCAAAAAATAACGTACCCAAAGTAAATCAAAAGCTGTTCTTCAACCCTTTGCAGCATCTTCATGGGGTTGGTCTCATTTAAAAGAAAACACTTTGATTTTTTTGGCAAAACAGTCATAATCTCTCTAAGTGCTCCTGCCACTGAGTAACAGTCATCTAAACATACTGAACTTGAAGAAAATAAATTTCGCCTGGGTGTTTTTTTGGATACAAATGCTTGCAAATAACACACAGCTGTCAGATCCGGGCTGGAAAATGCAACAGAAATGTAGAACCAAGTGTTATCCAGCTGAGGTCAAAATTTTGCAACAATACCACAAAAAATGAATATATTACACAGCTTTTTTCTTAGGTTGTTCCCAGGCATTTTTGAACTGTGCCAAATTGTGCCAAATGGCACAGTTTGGAAAAACGTCTGTAACTTTTGAATGATTCAATATAGAAGCTTGATCTTGGGCTCTAATGAAAGGTGACACTCAGGGCTGTGTGTGTGTGTGGGGGGGATTGTTTATTCATTCATTCATGAATGAATGAACAAACAAGCCCCCACACACAAAGAAGCATGCCACGTAAAAAATGTGTGGCTTTTTTTTTTTTACAAGAAAAAATAACCTACAGTGCACTAAAAATTATACTAAAATATCTGTAATGTAGAGGATAACAACTCCCCCCCCCCCCCCGCTACAGAGGACGGACAACGCCGCGGTCTACTACGCACAGTTGTACTAAAATATCTGCAATAATATCTGCAATCTGCTACAGAAGAGTAGCGGGGGGGGGGCGTTCACGGTCCAGACGCGGCGCACGGACTGGACCCGTGCACTGCGGTACACGGTCCGTGCGCCGCGGTCTACTACGCACAGTTCTACTAAAATATCTGCAATAATATCTGCAATCCGCTACAGAAGAGTAGCGGGGGGGGGGCGCGTTCACGGTCCGGTCTTCATGTTGATGACGCACAGTTGTAATTTACCGATTGGTCAAAAGTCATTTTGATTACAATTTTCAGGGATAAAGAATAATTTAGCTTATAACACTTATCTGTCTACAACAGCAGTGTCGCTGGCGAACTTCTCTTCCTCATTGTCAGACGAACATGACACTGGTCCGCTTGTTACGGACTCGTGGTTCTGGTCACGCGACCCGGTCGAACCATAATTCCATTATTGCGGTTTTGCGCTTCCATGATTGCGGTTTTGGCGAACGATTTTTCAAAACAAATAAGAACAGTAGTAAGAAAAAAAGACTGGCGAACGCGTGTGTGTCACCCAGCGGCTTACACAAAACAGATTTTGCAAGGGACGCACGCTTTCGAACTTCTGTGCTTCAATTGGCTCGCTGTATTCGCAGCCGTTGGTAGGCGGGTCCTTCTTGCTAGGTTTTCAGTCATTGGTTCTTCAAGGTTTAAGAAACCCAATTCAAGGCTCTTATTAGTCGAATGAGAGGTCAATCACATCTAAACTAATCAAAGCACTCCTTTGGCTTTCTGTTCGCGGCTGTGTCTGTAGTGGAAGAACGGAAATGCAGCTTTTTGGGCGCCCTCGTGCGCCCTAGGACGCAGAGACGTGCCCGCCTGCGGTACACCGGAGTGCAAGAGGTTAACCACGACAAAGGAAAAATAATCTGTCTATTTCTACAAAAACAAAGTAGCTTCATCTCTTCCTCTGCTCAGTAGTGAAGACTCAGCTCTCTGCAACAGGTCATGTCGACTGATGGCTTGTCTCAGCTATGGTAGGGTCAGCTTGTATAGTCATTTATTTGCGCTAAATATATCTATCCATATTAATGAAGCAAGTAACGAGTAACGCATCTGATCAAATTTCAGTAACTGTAACACATTACTGAATTTTTAAACAGTAATTTTGTTACACAGCACATTACTGCAAAAGTAGTGGCATTACAGTAACGCGTTACTCCCAACAGTGGTGGTGGCCTAGAGGTAGTAGTAGTAGTAGATTAGTTTATTTGACAGGGACAGTGCAATAAACATAGACAATTAATCAAAGACAATCAATCTGATGTGTTGCACATAGAGTGTATAGCTGTTAGCTAATTTGCAACTCTTGTCCCTGGATGGGCTTTAGAAAAAAGAATCAAGTAAAGATGGGAAAAAAAAAAAATAAAATATACACAATAACCACATACATCAATGCAGAAAAATTATAAATACACAATTATAAATATTATAAATATTATAAATACTCAAATATAACAGCCTGACTCACATTTAACATAAATATTATAAATATTATAAATACACAAATATAACAGCCTGACTCACATTTAACACATATAACATAACTCACATTTGCCTATTTCAGGCCTTCCTCCCTCCGTCACTCACTATAAACAAACACATTTATTCCTTCCCTTCATTCACTCTCACTTTGCAGACAATTAATTCATACATGAGTACATTCTTGTTTATTTTTCAGCCAGTTTTTAACATTTTTAGTGAATGTTTTAAAGTCCGTTATTATTTTAATTTCATTTGGCATTGTGTTCCAGATGTGACTGCCCTTTATAGAGGGTAGGTAGAGCAACCGCCCCACAACTGTGAAACTGTGGATTCAAGCCCTGGCTGGATCATACCAAAGACCATATAAAAATGGTACTTCTCACCTTCTAGCATGATACTCAGCATAATGGAGTGGGGGAAGGAAAGTTGGTTACCCAGCCACACCAGCATACTCGCTGTGCCAGTCCCAAGCCCAGATAAATGGGCAGGGTTTTGTAAAGAAGGGCATCCGGCATAAAAATCCTTGCCAAATTGACATCCGAATCATCGCGATATAATATACACTGTGACGACCCCGAAAGGGAGCAGCCAAAAGACAGGAAAAAAAAAAAAAAGTAACTTTTTTCTTCTAAATTTGCAACTTTTTCAGAATTTCAGATATGTTTTGTCCTCAGACTCTTTCTCCTCATACGGAAGTTGGAAATGAGTGAAAAGGGTGCCTAGATGATTAGTTGATTATCAAATTAGTTGTTGATTAATTTTCTGTTGATCATTGAGTTGATTAATCGAGTAACTGTTGCAGCACTACTTTAAATAAAATTGTTGTCCATTTCTGCTGATAATTTCATCAGAATTTCTGTAGCAGGGCGGCACCCCAACCACACCTCTTCCTGTCTCTAAATGCCAACTTTCCCTTCTTTTCCATTTGTTATTATTTCCAGGCCCCACCCTCCCGCCCCATTTTCTCCAAATGTCTTCCATCCCTGGGGGGTCTGTAGAGCTCAGGAGGTACAGCATATCTGCAAAGTAGTCTTACCAAAACCGCAACCCAACAACCATATTCAATTGCTTATCTCCAAACCCTCCTCCAGTCACATTTGGGATTGCGGTCCTAACTAGTGACTTATGACTAAACTAAAGGTTCAGCTTGGAAGAAAAACATGAAAGAGCCCACATGACTGTTAACACTTAACAGCAAGTGAAGAATTTGGATGGGGGAGAACAAGTTGAAAATTTACTGCAGGCGTAAAAGCATATTCCATAAACACTGACACACACACCAGCTGCCCCATGACCTCACCAGGCCGCCCTCCTTCGGTCGCTGGCCTTTGCCGTGTCTGTCCCGAGTTTGGGCTGAGGATCGCATGGCTGGCGCCTCCACCTGCTTTGCCAATTGGACCCGTCTGTCAACGGTGGCTGCGCACAGGTGCATACTCAGTGTGGAGATATCAGCTCAGAGTACAGTCACGGGGGAGTCTGGGACTGATGCAACCCCTCACACAGACACAAGTGTACACTTGGTGATATACTTACACTTTGTGCTTTCAGCGTTGACACATTTGATAGCTTTGACGTTTGCATTGGGCACGTGGGTTTGTACATTCATCGGTACATACAGGCACTTTTGAAAACGTGCACACTCAGATCTGCTGGCAAACGTGTTCTTAACCACAATTATATTCTTTTAGTTTTGTATATTGGATAGAAATATACAGTGCACGCATACTCAGAGCGCAATTTGTCTGCATGTAGTTAAAGCAATAAATGGAGTATTTTTATGTTAATTGAAATGTATCACATTTATGAATAAGTTTAGCTGTATTTTAAAAAAAATAGTTGAATCCTGTATTTTTTAAAATTTAATTCTTGGGATTCTCCTTTGGGGGGAGTTGCAAATCTTTGTGCAACTCAAATATACATAACTAATGATTAATTAAATGTGATATCTCATTATCATTATGTCTCATTTAGTTCACAAAGATTATACTAGAGGATATTTTTGGTGATGTTAATAGTGATAACAAATGCCTCTGGTTTTAAAAGCAAAAATAAGGAAACAGTTGCTTACGTTTCCTGTGTCTTTTTAAAAAAAAATGTTTTCTGTAGATTTACAGTAAGACAAGTGAAAGCTCATTCAAGTTTGTCTTGAAAGACTTTACAGGAAATTGTACCATAAACTGCATATTCAGTTATCCTATGAATTACGCTGAGCTCAAACATTCTTATATGGAGATATCATTCCTAATAATAGAACACTGGTCAAATTTCTGCCCGACTAAAATCACATTTTATGTCTCTTTGCAGGACGAAATGAGTTGATCGCACGGTACATCAAGCTTCGCACGGGGAAGACGCGAACCCGGAAGCAGGTGAGTCCTCTGCTCTGCGAATGCCATTTGCAGTCGACACTATTTTTGAACCCCTCCAGAAAATCCTCTCCTGTTGAGTGATGCCCCAACACCCTGTGCCCCAACCACACCGGACCCCTAATCCCTGGAGGTCCTGGAGATGACGATTGATTTAGGGCCAGGGACCAATGCACAGATGCTATAGGATCATGTGTCGGTGTTGTTTTTTCACCACCTCGTGGATCTGGTGCTTGTTAGAAGGGGAAAGAAGCTAGGGAATACAGTGATCCAAATGGGAGACCGAGGCGGGACAGTGAAGGATTTGGAACTCTATCTTCACTGCGGTATCTGATATGGAAGAAGTGATGTATGGGGCAGTGATGAATGTGGAGAGAAAGGGTCTCTACTAAGTCATCTGTCAGAGTCAGTGTGGGAATGAGAAGAGATGAGAGGAGAAGGAGGAGCCGTGACAGATAAGGGAGGGACACGGAGACAGGTTGGAGGTATAGAGGGATACCTGCTGGTTCATCTGCCATTCATTCTGTATGTGTACAGAAATGTGAAATGGGCAGTGAGGCTAAAACCATGGGTGTCATGCTAGAACCATGCATGCTTAACACATTTGCCAGTAAACGTGACATACACTCAATTTAAGTGAATTTGTGGCATTCACCGACATTTCAGTATTTTGAAATGTCTCACAGATGCTAACAAAATTTATCATTGGTTGAGATCAGTTGTAAGAGTTGTTATGTGCAGATAGTTTACTGCTTTGTTAACCTCAGTTTTCACTAAGTTGCTCTATATTCATTTGCCTGAATCGATTTTACGAGAGAAAACCCTAAAAGTTAATAATGATTTTATACATTGATTCAAGTTACTGTATATATAATTCTAATTAAGCAATATTGCACGAAAGGGAGGCAGTGGCTCAGGCAGTAGAGTGGGTTGCCCAGTGACCGGAGGGTTGGCGGTTCGAATCCCGCTCTCCCCAGCCATCCTGCCACTGTGTCCCTGGGCAAGACACTTGACCCACCTTGCCTCCAGTGTCCATGACACTGGGTATGAACGTGCATAAATGTTTGGTAGTGGTCGGAGAGGGCGTTGGCGTGGATTGGCAGCCACATCTCCGTCAGTGCCTCAGGGCAGCTGTGGCTACAGTAGTAACTTACCACTATCAGTGTCTGTCTGTGGAGTGATTGAATAATGTATCCATCGTAAAGCGTTTGAGTGTCCATGAAAAGCGCTATATAATTATTATCAATGAATATATAACTGCGGTGATTCGTTGTAAACCCAACATGAAGCAGGGGACTGAAGACATCACTGCAGTTATTCATGATGCCCTCAAGTGTAATATTGGTTTTATACAACAGTTCCACAAGCAGTTTATTAAATGACAGCAGTGAACCTCTTGCACAATGTGGAGTGGCATACTTCCGCTTTCCAGTCCCCCTGCAGGTCCAGTTCCATTATATTTGCCCATTACATAGTGCTTTCTTGTCAATAAATCAATTTTATCGCTTTCACTGATCATTGTGTATACTGGAAATAGTGCACTGACAGGTCGTTTTTTTCTTTATAAAGTTTGTGTTTCACATTTTCATCATTTTTGTGATTATATTTTAGTTCAATTCAATTCAGTTCAATTCAGGTTTATTTATATAGCGCTTTTTCACAACAACAGTAATCTCATAGCATCATACTCATAGCATATCCACCTTATTCCTAACCCCTATGATGCCTTGCATGAATTATGGACGCAACTTCCGGTACTAGTTTAGAACGTGTGGTTGTCACAGAAACGGGACACTTTTCCTTGTTAAAAAGCAATGACCTTTGGCATCAAAGATGTGGGAACATGGTCTTTTGCACCTCAAAAACAGTGATATTGTGGAGAAAGGAATAGGCGAGGCAACGAGCTGAACGACACAAGGCTTTATTCTTTCGCCAACAACATAACAGCAAACAGCGAAACAGCACTAAAGCGCTCTCAGGTCTCTGTGCACTGCCCTTTTATATCTTTAATCCCATGCATCGAGACCTGGAGCTTCCAACCATCATACATTGTTGTTTAACAAAGGGATGTGTGGCACATTAACATAACATACACCTGCGCCGCTTTCACACCTTTCTTCTCTCCGCGACTCAGGTCATTCTTACTCTCCCCGGGGGTTGCATAGAACCAACAGTCCCATCTGATACCCCCTGGTGACACCTCCTCCTTCGGTCCATTGTTCTCCCCTTCCCCCCTGCCTCTCCGGGTGGAGAAAACCCCCATACCATGCCCCCACAATATAATCATACTACTTCCCATGACTATGGAGGGATGGGAAGATGTCCTTAAAAAAGTGTCCTCGCAGACAGTAGCTCCGTTAATTAGCTCCGCTGCTAAGATGGTAACGCTGTAAACAAATAAAAGCTCTGCAATATATCAATGTCTCCACCACAATGAAGTCAGATGCATTTTGTTAAAAGATGTTGGATATAATCAAATTTACCTCAGAGCAGACGTAGAATCTAGTCAGAGCCACAAAGAACCACAACACCGTGCTTGGGTGTTTTAATGTCGGGGTAAATACAGACAGCTGTAGCTGTTCGTTTTACCCTGAAATTAAAGTGCTCATGCTGCTGTCATGCCATGAATGCTTGTTATTTAACTTAACACATACAGACATTTTATGACACATACAGATCTTTTATTGATCAATATTTTGTGGTAATTTAAAAATTAATGCATTCTGAAGCTGCTAATATCAAGCCCTAGCGACACATTCTTGGCATGTGTCGCTAGTCCAGCAAAAGCCAGTGGTACTCAAATGCTTTGCAAGCAGTTTCATGAAATGGTCAGTCAGAGAGCAACTCATACCGGCTCGGACGTCGCCCGGGTTATCAGGAGTTCCTGGCAGCGGAAGGCAAATTACAGAGCTGTGTGGAGGAATCTGATCAGACCTAAATGAAACAGTCATTGTCACCCCCGACAGACTGCTATGATGATGATGATGATGATGATGATGATGATGATGATGATGATGATGAATATCAAGCCCATATCATTTCAAGGCAGCGCAACAAATGCAAAAAAAAAACAAAAAAAAAAAACTGTCTTTCTTAAATAGTTAAGCCTTAGGAAGCAAACTGTTACTATTTTTTAGTTATTATTTTACTTCATGCAGCCTTGCATCTGGTGACGTACACTACCGTTCAAAAGTTTGGGGTCACTTAGAAATTTCCTTATTTTTGAAAGAAAAGCACTTTTTTTCAATGAAGATAACTTTAAACTAATCAGAAATACACTCTATACATTGCTAATGTGGTAAATGACTATTCTAGCTGCAAATGTCTGGTTTTTGGTGCAATATCTACATAGGTGTATAGAGGCCCATTTCCAGCAACTATCACTCCAGTGTTCTAATGGTACAATGTGTTTGCTCATTGCGTCAGAAGGCTAATGGATGATTAGAAAAGCCTTGTGCAATCATGTTAGGTCTGCAATGCTGTAATTGCTGCAAATGGAGGATTCTTTGACGAAAGCAAAGTTTGAAGGAAAAAATTATTATTTCAAATACAAATCATTATTTCTAACCTTGTCAATGTCTTGACTATATTTTCTATTCATTTTACAATTCATGGTGGTAAATAAGTGTGACTTTTCATGGAAAACACAAAATAATTGTCTGGGTGACCCCAAACTTTTGAACGGTAGTGTATATGATGCATAAATGTCAGATCTGTGATATTCATACAAGTGAAAACATTCCTGGTGCTCTTGCGTCTGTACCACCGATCACACCAACAGTCCTTTTTAGTTTTCAGTGCATTTTGTTTTCAGTGATCTACGCATTGCCAGTGAGAAGCCTCCATTTATATAGTCTATGGCACAACTGTGGCGGGTTGATTCAACCCCCCCACAACACACAGAGACAGTCAGCTCGTTACTCCTGGGTTTTTTCCGCTGCATGCTGAGTTTACAGCTGTGAGGTTAAAATGTCATCCATGCATTGTGTTCATGTATCCTGTCTGTACCTCTGATATGCAAATGCCCAGATCGACTGCTGTGAATGTCTTTGATGTATTGTCTGAGTTGGGTATATATGCTGCACTGTTCTGTAAATCTGCCTCTCATTCACTCTCTTCAACTGCTGCTGCTGCAGACACGCACTTTGTGTCTCCTCTCTGAGAGCCTGAGGACATCACCTCAGCCCGCAGCACGAGGGCTGGGGAGGTGTTCCGATGAAGGCGGTATGATTCAATAAACCAACTAAAAACTCCATCGCTGCCTTTATTTTATCATGCCGCTTTACAACCACGAATACCAGCAACAAGTACCAGAACTACACCAAAACATTCAAAAAATACAAAAACTACAAGTGCTGAAATTAGCTGCCACTTGAGTGCAAAACACATATGTGGACTGTACATTAAAATTAATTTGAAAAACTTAAAAACGCTATTTTAAATGCCCCACTACTCCATTGTTGCTGACTGATTTAACACTACTTCAGCTGAAACTGGAAGTTGTGCCCATAATCGTTCCTACAGCAGCACCCTCAGGAATAAGGTGGATACTGTGCCGTTTCATTGTTAGCCCAGTTAGCTTAGCATAGTGCAGCTATCCTATTGTTTATGTCTCTCCCATTCCAAATACCACTGCATGGGCTGTAATGGCACTGTGAAACTCACCAAAACATATGTCTGACTCCAAGCTGTTACCTTTTTAATGTTACTTTGTGTATGCAGAATCCCTTGGTTATTGCTGTTAGCATTACTGTTATTAGCATAGATAGCTTCCAGTTGTTGGTGTGTTATTTATTCTCATATTAAGTAAAATTGGTGTCTTTACCAAAACCAACTATGAGTGACTTTTTCCCCACGTTCATTTGAGCCCATGCAGTGTTATTGAGAGTGAGTCAAACTTTATTAAAAGAATCAGTAACAGATTAGCAACTGGAACCTAACTAGTCTAACAAGAGCAGTAACAGCAATAACCAAAGGATTCTGCATACACAAAGTAATATTAAAACAAGGCAGGTAACAACTGGGAGTTCGACATATGTTTTAGTAAGTTTCACAGGTCCATTACAGGCCATGCAGTCTGAAATGGGAGAGACATAAACAACAGGATAATACAGAAAAGAATAGGCCTATTGTCATTTCACACACACATGTAACCAGATTAAATATTGTCCTGTGTAGAAGTCAGTGTTTAAATACATACCGCTCCACCTGTGGAATACCTTTTGCAGGTCTTGTTGAGTTGCAGCGGTGGCTTGAGTGCATCTTCATAGTTAAACATCATCACAAAGTTATTATTATTGGCTAATCCAAGCAATAAGTCCAACTCTAGCTTGTCTGTTTTGTTGTAAACAGATTTGAACTATCGAGCCAGATGTTCAAAAGGGTGGGACTTTTGGGTCACGAGTCTGGGTTTTTGGGATTGTTTCTTTTCAGATAGCACCTCCCTGTTTGAGTGGGGGTGTGTGGAGTGTCAGGGAGGGATAGTACCTCTGACGGGGCAACAGTCGCACCTCTGGGTGGTCTCGGTCCGCTTTGGTTCCCACTTGGCACTCAACTCTCACCTGTGGCTCCAAGTAGCTGTTTGCATGCAACAGCAGCCACAACCCGGTAAACCGCTTCAACTGACGGGTGAAACCAGGTGAGGGTAGCCGACGGGTTTAAAACCCTCGGTGAGGTAGGGCTTGTCTACCTACGCACAGTGAGACACGTAGGACACTACTGGCCATCCACTGCATCCTAACCTATCTCCAGCCATCTTGACTACATCTTGCCACTGAATCCAGATAGGCTAGGATGAGAGAGTGAGGCTGAGGACCCTGCGCAACTCTCCCTCACTTAAATCAAATTCACGTGCAAGTCAAGACATCACCCCCCCCCCCGCGCGCCCATTTCCTTCTCACCCCCCCCCCCCCCAAGTCCTGTGGCGATGGGCAAGTGATGAAGCAGCAGGTGTGGATACACTGGAAGCTGTAGCCACAATCCCACACACAGGTGGCCCAGGGCATAGGGTTTCTCTCTACTGGATCGAAGCAGCAGTGGAGTTCGGCAGCCCCCTGGGTGTCTGAGCAGCCCTCTTTAGGATTCGCTCTGCTCACTTCATGGCCTGAGGAAGTGGCTAGAAAAGGTGCCCTAAACATAGCCTGCTTCACTACACCCTGGCCAGCAAGCTGCAGCTGGTGGGGATCCAACCCTAGCGGTCGAAATTCTCAGAAGAAATCAATTAAGGTGACATCACTCACCACTGGCACTTGGAATGTGAGAACGCTCATGGACAGCTCCAAAGCGGACAGACCTGAGAGATGGACAGCATTTGTTGCAAGAGACATCCACATCGCAGCTCTGAGCGAGACCAGGTTTGCAGACAAAGGTCAGCTGACAGAAGTCAAAGCCAGCCACACCTTTTTCTGGAGTGGCTGAGGCAGCGACGAACGCCATGAAACAGGAGTGGGTTTCACGATCAGATCCAATCTAATCAGCAAGTTTACCAGCCTCCCCAAAGGAACCAATGACTGCCTCATGACCCTGCGGCTCCCCCTCCAAGGAAAATGCCATGCCACATTCATCAGTGCATATGCCCCCACCATGATGAACCCAGATGAGATCAAAGACAAGTTTTACGAGGACTTAGAGACTCTCATTGAAGGCGTACCGAAGGAGGACAAACTCATTGTTCTTGGAGACTTTAATGCCAGATTTGGTACAGACTACCAGACATGGGAGGGAGTCCTTGTGAGCTGGAAAGTGCAACAGCAACGGTCTTCTCCTGTTGAAGACGTGCGCCTCTCATGACCTTCTGATCACAAATACCGTCTACCGCTTGTCTAATTGCAACAAGACCTCCTGGATGCATCCACGCAGCAAGCATTGGCATCTGATTGATTACATCATTGTGAGAAGGAAAGACAGGCAGGGCGTTAGAGTGACGAAGGCGATGTGTGGCGCAGACTGCTGAACAGATCACAGACTCATTTTCTCAAAGCTCAACATGCACATCCAGCCCAAACGGCATCCACAGGGAAAAAAAGGCAAACGAGCGACTCAGTGTCAGCAAGCTGGAACAGCACTCTGTGTGACAGAACCTCAGTGAGGACCTGGACAGCAAGCTTAGTCAGCTTGACCTCAGGGCGTACGGAGCAGAAGAAGACTAGGCAGCTTTCAGAGACATGGTGTACGACACCTCACTCACTCATCTGGGCCAGAACATGCACAAACACCAAGACTGGTTCGATGAAAACGATGAGGACATCCAAAAGCTGCTTGGCGAGAAGCATGAAGCCCACAGAGCGTACCAGCAAGACAGCAGATCTGCCTCTATGAAGACAACCTTCAACTCCATCAAAGGAAAGTTGCAGGCAAAGCTCAGAGAGATGCAGGACTTCTGGCTCAGCAAAAAGGCAGATGAAATACAGCAGTACACTGACAGCAACAACTCCAAACGCTTCTACGATGCCCTTAAGACCATCTACGGGCCTCAGTCTTCTGGAACATCACCACTGCTCAGTGCTGACGGGTCTACTCTCCTCACCGACAAGAACGCAATCCTGGCAAGATGGGCAGAACATTTCAGCAGTGTCCTGAACAGACCTTTGTCCATCAATGCAGAAGCCATCACTCGCATGCCCCAAGTAGAGGTGAACACATCTCTGGCAGAACCTCCAACGGAATCAGAAGTCCAAAAAGCGATCAAACTCCTTTCGAACAGCAAAGCACCAGGCTCTGACTCCATCCCAGCTGAAATCTACAAGGCAGGAGGACCAGTTCTAATACAGAAACTCACCAAGCTCTTCCAGACCATGTGGCAGCAGGAAGTTATCCCCCAGGAGCTCAAGGATGCCTCCATTGTCTATCTCTACAAGAGAAAAGGAAACAGGCAGTCCTGTGGCAACCACCGTGGGATTGCTCTCCTTGCCATCGCCGGCAAGAGTCCTTCTCAACCGCCTCATTCAGCACATGGAAGGCGGTCATCTGCCAGAGAGCCAGTGTGGCTTCAGAGAGGGTCGTGGAACTGCTGACATGATCTTCGCTGCATGTCAACTTCAGGAGAAGTGTCAAGAGCAGAACAGGGACCTCTACACAACATTTGTAAATCTGACCAAGGCTTTTGATACCGTCAGTCGTGAGGGGCTGTGGAAGATCATGGCGAAGTTCGGCTGCTCGGACAAGTTCATCAGCATTGTGCGCCAGTTCCATGACGGCATGCTTGCTCGAGTACTGGACGATGGAGACTCCTCCAAAGCTTTCCCAGTCACCAACGGGTCAAGCATGGCTGTGTACTCGCGCCCACACTTTTCAGCATGATGTTTACAGCCATGCTGCCTGATGCCTTCTGTGATGATGAAGAAAGCGCCATCAGGATCAGGTACAGGATGGACAGCAGGCTCTTCAACCTGCGGAGGCTCCAAGCCAAAACCAAGGTGGAAGGGGACTCAGTGCGTGACTTCCTGTTCGCAGACGAGTGCGCACTCAACGTCGCTACAGAGGCCCGGGTGTAGCAGAGCATGAACTGCTTCTCCACTGCTTGCAACAACTTTGGGCTCACAATCAGTACGAAGAAAACTGAGGTCCTGCACCAACCCACACCGCAGAAGACTTACGTAGAACCAGCCATCACTGTCAACAGGGTGACCCTCAAGGCTGTCGACAAGTTCACGTACCTTGGCAGCACACTCTCCAGGTCTGCCAACATCGACGACAAGGTCGATTTGCGCATTGCCAAGGCAAGCTCAGCATTTGGATGGCTACATGCAACAGGCGTGGGAAAGGAGAGGCATCAGGCTGACCACAAAACTGAAGGTGTACAAGGCAGTTGTCCTGACTTCGCTAGTGTATGCCTGCAAGACCTGGACAGTCTACGAGCGCCATGCCAGAAAGCTAAACCACTTCCACCTGAACTGCCTCAGAAAGCTCGTGAAGATCACCTGGTAGGACAAAATCCCTCACACAGAGGTCCTCTCCCGAGCTGAGCTGCCTAGCATCCACACCCTGCTCAAGAGAGCCCAGATTAGGTGGGCTGGCCACCTTGTTCATATGCCTGACTCATGCCTACCAAAGAGACTGTTCTACGGTGAACTAGCAGAGGGCAAGCGCTCACAAGGTGGTCAGAAGAAGTGCTACAAAGACACTCTTAAGGCCTCCCTGAAGAGCTTTGACATCAGTCCTGACACCTGGGAGACCCTAGCGCTAGACCGACTAGACTGGCGTAGCCATACCAGCAAAGGTGCTACCTCCTTTGAGCTGAACAGGCTTGCCAAGGCCCAGAGAAAATGTGAGCTTTGGAAGTCCAGAGCCTACCCCTGTATCTTCTGCCTGCGCAAACCACCTGTGCCCGACCTGTGGCAGAGCCCTCCATGCCCGCATTGGACTGAGCAGCCACAGCTGGACTCACCACACCCAGTCCTCTTCCCTGTGATGTCCTTGGTCATCATCGAGAACGACGGACGAACAACAACAACAATTCTCATGTATTGTAAGAATCCACTGATATTAACTGTAATTTAAACATTAAAATACAACTGAAGTGGAGTGATACATGTCCTCGTGCAATTATCGGGGAATATAGTAACTCCTGGAATCCCTATTGTCCAATCATATTGCTTGGTTGGAACTAACTGTTGTATGAATGCATTCATATGGTATCCTAATCAGTTTAATTGGATAGCGATGCCCTTGTGTTATATAGTAACATTAGGGAATCAGTTATGCAAATCTTCAATTCATCACTTCTATGTGGGCTGTTTACAGAGTTTTTGTAGGACATACAAGCATTTGTTGAATCACAAGTGGTTTGTTCATACTATCACAGCTTGCTAAATGTTCGGTAGTGGCCGGAGAAGCCGTTGGCGTGGATTGGCAGCCACATTTCCGTCAATCTGCCCCAGGGCAGCTGTGGCTACAGTAGTAGCTTACCACGATCAATGTCTGCCTGGAGTGAATGAATAATGGACTCACTGTAAGGGCTTTGAGATTTCACTTTGACGTGTAAAGCGCCGTAGAAATCTAATCCATTATTATTATTAAAGTACAAAGTTCAAGGGATTTACTTATTCTAATACTGACATGTTCCTGACATAATAATTTGCTGTTGTTGTGCATGGGCGCTTACAGAACCCATGCATAACAACGGCAAATTATTTGTAATTTTTTGGACCAGTTAAGAAGTGAAATAAGATAATTTCCCATTGAGACCTGATTGTACCAGGGCACCCTGGTTAAAAAAGCACTGATCTAGGAACTTAGTGTTTGTGATTTCAGAAAAATCACTACTCTTCCTAGGCAATTGCATCAATGCTCACCAGATTCACTTACAAGGATCCTCAGGTTGATCTGCATCCAGGTAGGTCAAGGTCACTGTCAAAGCTCAGGAGATCTGGGCATTTACAATTTCACAAAAATCATTACTCCTTCTAGGCAATTGCAACAGTGTTCTGCAAACTCATGCACAATGATCCTCACATGACTCTGCATCTAGGCTATGCTTAAGGTCAAGGTCAGCAGTCAGGAGATCTGAGCACTCTGATGGTAATTTAATCAGGCCAAAATGAGCTATTCCGTCATTGACAAACTGGATGATTATTTTTCCAGTTTATTTTCTAAGCCTGCTCATTTTGTGTACTCAGGTCTATGAAAAAATGGTTCTTAGGCAAGTTTAATGTGCTGCAAATATTTATCCCCTTTGGTCTGTATAGAGTCTTTAGTCAACCTCCATGTTTTTTTTTTCTATTAGACAAAAAAAACTTAATTAAGTAGCATTTTTTGTTGCCTTTGTCTTCCAGGTATCAAGTCACATCCAGGTCCTCGCCCGACGAAAGGCCAGAGAGATCCAGGTGAAGCTGAAGGTACGCTACGTGAGTCAACTTCTATCTTCTCTCATAATGCATGAAGAGCTTTTTTTTTTTAAAGATGTACTTTTCAAATATTAAAACATGTATGGGTTTTGTCTGATTACTGTGTTGCACTGCTGTTTTCTAGACTACAAACAAATGGAGGTGCCAGAAATCAACAGTGAGATGATGATTTCTGTCAACTTGGGCAGCAATGGATGAGAAGCTAACACATAGACATGTAGTATATTATTTCTTCATACAGTGAAGTTTCGTGCTTTGGTAAAGGCACTTCATCATCCATGGGCCCCTGTAATGCCAGTCACATTTCATTAATGCAAAAGACCCAAACAATTGGCTGTTTTAATTGCACCCAGTAATTGATGTAGTTTTAAATGGGATGCTGACACATTCTGCTAAAATGTAACCACATTTCACCAAGCCTCGGGTCTTGTGCTGCACGATTACGAATAATACGAACCAAATGCAATTTTCAGGAAACAAATTAATCCCAGCATTATTCCTTCCAGGTATTATATTTGATAAGTGCTCACAATAAAAGTTTTCCTGTGCGGTACGCTCAGAGCTCACACATCCCTGTCCCCCCAGTACTTTCTCAGTTTACATTTCTCATCCGCATGCTCTCAGTCACAGCAAGCAACAGGACTCTCCCCCGTCTTGGACGGTAGCCACGAGGGTTCATCTGGCAGGGCTCTGCACTGGTCACAGGGTTGGCCCCTGTGACAGGCCTTTTTAAATGCGTCTTTGGTGTAACTGAGATCCCTGCCACATGCACCCCCCATATTTCAGCTATGCCCTTGTGTTAGCCAGTTCTGGGAAGAAGAATGCACCGTGCGGCCTTGCCCATTTGGGATGGGCGGCAAGTGCTTATAGTCTCTCTCTTGTGATGTGGAAACTGCTGAAGGAGTGAATTCAAAAACAAGATCTATGCCATTTTATAGTATACGTCAAGATATAAGAAACTTAAGTCAATCTCCCTTTTTGAAAATCTTTTTAACAACATTAGCATTTAACAGGTTTGCTGTAGTTATGACAAGCATATTAACATATCCACCCTGTTGCCTGCCTTGACTTCCAGACTGACCTCTAACAGAAGCGAGTTGTCATCACTGGCTTGCCCCTGCCAAAGCAATAAACTTAACTCTTGACCTAAAGGCCCTTGACTGTAATATCACCTTCTCTCCAGCTCTCTGCCTGGCAGGGATTCACTGATGATGCAAGCTGGCCTCAGCCTTTCATTTCCCCTTTTAGGGTTCGACTTGTGTTAGTGGTAAAGTGGAGCGCTGACTTAAATGGAATCTGATGAGAGTTCTCTCTTTGTGTTATCCTGTTTGTTTTATCCGACTCTCCGTCTGTGTCCCTCTGTGTAGGACCAGGCTGCCAAAGACAAGGCCCTCCAGAGTATGGCTACCATGTCATCAGCTCAGATCATCTCACCTACAGCTTTCCAGAACAAGATGGCTCTCCAGGGTCTGCCCAGACCGGCTTACCCACCTACGGGTGGGGTAAGTCTTGTGACCATTGTTGTTTGTCATTTTAATCACATCTCCATTATTGGTTGAAGAGAAGGTGTGGCATTTTGAAGAAAAATAACACCTGCATCTTCATACTAATATTTCTCATGTTTATCAAATTAGCTTTGTCTTGTGACTGTTACACTTTAGCACTGACCAGGCATGCTAATGGTACATGTCTACACAATACGCCATTTACACGCTTGTATTCGTTCTCCATTTAGCCCACAATGCAACACATTCTGGATGCTCAATAATGTGTTTTGACAGATAGACTGTTAGGCGATCTCTTCTGTATATACAGTAAGTTGCTTGAAACCATCTGCAATACAGAAAAATTTAGCAACCATTTTCATTATTTCTCACTTCAGTGTTTTTTAAGAAATACAGTTTATTGCTCTGATTATTGCTCTGATTTCAAGACATAACTGAAAGTTTGAAGGCAAGCCACTACAGTGCTGTGAAACAGTATTTGCCCCCTTCCTGATTTATTATATTTTTGTATATTTGTCACACTTCAATGTTTCATATCATCAAACAAATTTTAATATTAGACAAAGATTACCCAAATAAATACAAGATGCAGTTTTTTAAATGATGATTTCATTTATTAAGGGAAAAAAAGCTATCCAAACCTACCTGGCCCTATGTGAAAAAGCCAAATAACTGATTGTTCTACGCTTGGTGGCAACAACTGCAATCAAGTGTTTGCAGTTGAGGAATTTTGGCCCACTTTTCTTTACAGAATTGTTTTAATTCAGCCACATTGGAGGGCTTGAGCTTGACATTCTCCTTCAGGATTTTCTGGCAGAGAGCAGACTTCATGGTTCCATCAATTATGGCAAGTCATCCAGGTCCTGAAGCAGCAAAGCAGCCCCAGACCATCACACTACCACCACCATGTCTGATTGTTGGTATGATGTTCTTTTTATGAAATGCTGTGTTACTTTTACACCAGATGTAACAGGATGTGCACTTTCCAAAAAAGCTCAACTTTTGTCTCGTCAGTCCATATATTTTCACAAATGTCTTGGGGATCCCCCCAATTTTTTTTTTGTTTGTTTTGTTTTTTTGCAAATGTGAGGTTGTAGCACCTTGGGAGAGCCAGATTTCTAGCATCTCAGACAATAGACAGTGGATAAGCATGGGAGATCAAAGAGCAGGAGGCTCCTGGTGGGATAGCAGGAAGGAGTCAAGGATGTAGGGGGTTGAATGCAGTGTGATGCAAATGTCCTGTTGTGTGTGATGTCATGCCATGAAACTTAAGAGGAGAGTCTCTGATAAAAAGTTCATTCTGTTCTGTGCTCGTGAGATGTGATTGTGCAATAAATCATTTGAAATGAATCTGCCTGTGATTTCACACACTCCACACTGGTGACCCAAGACGTATTATGGAACACGAGGCAAGATTCCTGGAGCCGGCCCGGTCAGGAAGCTACAGCGAGGCGGCAGCCATCCCACAGACAGCCCGGACTGGAACCTCCAGCCACGGTTACAGTCAAGCTACCGGATTTCTGGCAGCACAACCCGCGCTCTTGGTTCCACCTCACCGAGGCCCAGTTCGCCCTCCGGGGAGTAATGGCAGATGACACCAGATTCTACCAGGTGGTTGCAGCGCTCGACGCCCGCACAGCTCAGCAGGTAGCGAGCCTGCTCGATCAGCCACCAGCCAGCAACAGATACGAGGTGCTCAAGGCTGCGCTCATCCAGCGCTACACGCTCTCAGACTGTGAGAGAGCGGAGAGGCTCCTGACGCGGACCGAGCTAGGAAATGGTTCGGCCGTAGACCTGATGGAGAAGATGCTGGCGTTAATGGGCACGGACGATGGGCACTTTCTGTTTGCCCACCTCTTCCTCTGGAACCTTCCGACAGTAGCGAGAGCGGTTCTGGCCAATTCGCCACGGCTGGCCGCGCGAGACTACTGTGCGCTAGCCCAGGAGGCAGACCGGATCATCACCACCACCAGGGCGATCACAGTCAACGCGGCAGTGGCGGAGCCCAGTGAGATGACCAGAGGAGGCGAGGAGCCACTGACGGTAGCAGCAGCGGGGGCCAAGGAGCGCCAGAGAGACACGCTCTGTTCCTACCACCGCCGCTTCGGAGAGAGCGCACGCAGATGTGTGCCACCGTGCCAATTCCAGCGCTCGGCAAAACACCAAGGCCGGGGGTCGGTAGCAGCAGCGACCCTCGGTGAAGAGAACAAGCTGCTCTACCTAACGGACGCACGCTCGGAGAGGCGTTTCCTCGTGGACACCGGAGCCCAGAAGAGCTTCATCCGGCTGACCTACACTGACCGGCTGGCAGGATCTAGTGGCCCCAGGATGTTGGCAGCAAACGGCTCGGATATTAAGACCTTTGGTGAGAGGACTCTGCTCTTATCTCTACACGGCCGTACATATGAGTGGACTTTTGTCATAGCAGCACTGAATTACCATATACTGGGGGCTGATTTTCTGTGTGCACATGGTTTACTGGTTGATGTTGCTAACAGGCGCCTGGTTAATGCACTGTCCTTTGACTCTCTCCCCTGTATAGCTCGAGTAACCCAGCCAACAGCACAAGCCAACATCACAGCTACAGGCGGTAAGTTCCACACACTGCTCACTCAGTTCCCAGCACTCACGGTCCCGACGTTTTCCGCGGCCATCACTAAACACGGGGTGGAGCACTTTATCACCACCACCGGGCCGCCCGTTTTTGCAAGGCCTCGGTGCTTGGATGCAGCTACACTGGCCATAGCGCGCGAGGAGTTCACCAACCTGGAAAGGTTGGGCATCATCAGGCGCTCGAACAGCCCATGGGCATCCCCGCTACACATGGTCTCTAAGGCTGAGGGATTGTGGCGACCGTGCGGTGATTTCCGCAGGTTGAACAATGCCACGGCGCATGACCGCTACCCAATTCCCCACATACAGGATTTTTCCATTCACCTCGCCGGGGCACGCATTTTTTCCAAAATAGACCTGGTCCGCGGTTACCACCAAGTCCCAGTGTGCGCTGAGGACGTACCCAAAACAGCGGTAATAACTCCGTTCGGTCTATTCGAGTTCCTGCGCATGCCATTCGGGTTAAAAGGAGCGGCACAGACGTTCCTGCGCATGATGGATGCAGTGCTGCGCGATCTCCTGTTCGTGTTCATCTACCTGGACGATATCCTGGTAGCCAGCACGTCCGAAGACGAACACGAAACCCACCTCACGACAGTTTTCCGGAGGTTGGAGGAGCATGGGTTAATAATCAACCCGGCGAAATGCCAGTTCGGCGTAACGGAGATTGATTTTTTGGGGCACCGCGTCTCTCCAGAAGGAGCGATCCCGCTGCCCGACAAAGTGCGCGCCGTGGTGGATTTTCCCCGGCCTCAAACGGTCAGGGCGCTGCAAGAATTTTTGGGAATGGTGAACTTTTATAACCGTTTTCTTCCCCGCGCGGCGCAGCTCATGCAACCATTGTACGCCGCGCTCAAAAAACAGAAACCCACGGATAGGGTCGAATGGACCCCGGAGCGAGAGCGGGCGTTCTCGGAAGTTAAAGCAGCCCTGGCAAACGCCGCACTGCTGGCACATTCAGACCCGACGGCCCGCATAGCGCTCACCACCGACGCTTCAGACGTGGCCATAGGGGCTGTCGTGGAGCAGCGCGTCGCCAGGGCTTGGCAGCCGCTCGCCTTTTTCAGCAGAACTTTGCGCGACAGCGAACGTAAATACAGCGCGTTCGACAGAGAGTTGTTGGCTCTCCACCTGGCCATTCGCCACTTCCAGTTCTGGCTGGAAGGGCGCAGCTTCACCGCGTTCGTGGACCACAAGCCGCTAACATTCGCGATGGCCAAGGTTTCAGAACCGTGGTCGGGCCGGCAGCAGAGACAGCTGGCCACGATCTCAGAGTTTACTACCGATATTCAGCATGTGTTTGGTAAACTGAATGTAGTGGCGGACTGCCTGTCGCGCGCCGTGGTGGCCCCGGTCTGCGTGGGGATAGATTACGCAGCCATGGCCGCGGAGCAGATTAGCGATGCAGACGTGCGCGCGCTCCAGTCTGGACCAACAGGGTTAAGGCTGGAGAGCAGGGTGCTGCAAGACGGTGGCCCCCCCCCCAATCTGCGATGTCTCCACGGGTCGCCAGCATCCCATGGTCCCGGCCGCGTGGCGCCGCCGCGTGTTTGAGTCGGTTCACACCCTGGCGCACCCAGGAGTGCGCGCGTCGGTCAGAATGGTGGGAGAGAAGTTTGTGTGGCCGAGCCTACGCAAACAAGTGAAAGGGTGGGCTGCAGCCTGCGTGGCGTGCCAACGAGCCAAGGTACACAGACACATGAAGGCTCCCTTGGAGCCGTTTCGTATTCCGGCTAAGAGGTTCGACCATGTTCACGTGGACCTCGTGGGCCCCCTCCTGCCATCACAGGGGTGCACGCACCTCCTGACAATGGTGGACCGCACCACGCGCTGGCCAGAAGCGATTCCGCTGGCGGCAACCACGTCTGCAGACGTATCACGCGCTTTTTTAACAGCATGGGTGGCGCGTTTTGGAGTCCCGTCGGACATTACGTCCGACAGGGTCCCCCAATTTGTTTCCGAACTCTGGTCTGCGATGGCTCGCAGCCTGGGTGTTACAATTCACCGCACAACTGCGTACAACCCACAGGCCAATGGGTTATGCGAGCGTTTTCATAGATCACTGAAAGCAGCACTCAGGGCTTCATTGACGGATGCAAATTGGGTAGACAGGCTGCCGTGGGTTTTATTGGGGTTGCGCTCCGCGCCGAAAGAGGATCTAGAAGCTTCCCCGGCAGAGCTCGTTTTTACGCAGCCACTACGGCTGCCCGGGGAATTTCTACCAGATAATCCCGCTCCGGGCAGCTCCTCGTCTCAGCTTTTGCAGCATAGCGCAAACACAGGCACGTTGCCGGGCCCTGCCCACCGCAGTTTTCCACGTGTTTTTGTGCCTAAAACTTTGAAGAGCACGGAGTTTGTGTTTGTCAGACACGATGCCCACCGCCCTCCATTGCGCCCACCCTATGATGGACCGTTCAGAGTGTTGGAAACAGGGGATAAGCATTTTTTGCTAGACTTGGGGGGTAGGAGGGAAAAAATTGGCATAGACAGACTCAAACCCGCTTTCGTTGTGGCGGACGAGCAAGTGCTGTTGGCTAGGGCCCCTCGGCGTGGAAGACCCCCACGGAGAGCTCCCCAGGGAAACGATTTGCCAGAGCAGCCACACAGACACACCGAAGTGGCCCCCCTCCCAGCAGCCTCCCACCGGCACAACTGCGCCGCGGAGGCGGTAAAACCCAGTTACAGCAAATACGGGAGGAGACAGAAGCCCAAACAGCATGTGGACTGATGTTCTGTTGTTCTATCACAGCATGTGGACTGTTATTCTATTGTCCTATCTAAGATGCTGGGGGGGGGGGGGGGTATTTGTAGCACCTTGGGAGAGCCAGATTTCTAGCATCTCAGACAATAGACAGTGGATAAGCATGGGAGATCAAAGAGCAGGAGGCTCCTGGTGGGATAGCAGGAAGGAGTCAAGGATGTAGGGGGTTGAATGCAGTGTGGTGCAAATGTCCTGTTGTGTGTGATGTAATGCCATGAAACTTAAGAGGAGAGTCTCCGATAAAAAGTTCATTCTGTTCTGTGCTCGTGAGATGTGAGTGTGCAATAAATCATTTGAAATGAATCTGCCTGTGATTTCACACACTCCACAAGGTGAGCCTTTATGTTCTTTTTGGTCAGTAGTGGTTTTCACTTTGGAACTCTCCCATGGATGCCATTTTTGCCCAGTCTCTTTCTTTTTTTCTTTTTTTTCCACAATATCTTTATTGAATCTTTTTTTTTTTTTTTAACAAACATGATACAAACAATCAAACACTAACACTAAAGTACTACAAAAAAAAAAAATGCACTAAAAACACCAACAACCACCAACAAAATCAAGTCTTCAACAATGCTCCTCTGTTTAGTCTAGACAATCCAATATATAAGTATACATATTATGTTCACCAGTTTGGAATTTACAAGGTCCACACACATCATTCACCTTCTTCTTCAAGAGTTATGTTTAAATTTTTTACATAATCAATAAAAGGTCTCCATATATTCTCAAACACAATTTCCTTTGATTTCAGTATATATGTTATTCTTTCTAATGGAAGGTTTGTTAACATCTGTCTTAACCACTGAGTCACATCTGGTCTATGAGTCTTTTTCCATAATAGTGCAATACATTTTTTGGCATTAAGCAAACTGAGGTCTATGAATGTTCTTTCACTTTTATTAAAATTATGCTTTTCTGGGTACAGACCCAACAAAAACAGTTTAGGATTCAATATGATTTGTTTTGAGATTATTTTTTCAATTGTTACCCTCACCTCTTCCCAAAACATTCTTATTAATCTACATTCCCATAAACAATGAAATAGGGTTCCTTTACTTTCCATGCATTTTGTGCATGTATCTGGTATATTTTTGTTATATCTATTTAACTCCTCCGGTGTAACATACATCCGCATTAACCATTTGAAATGTATCAATTTAAGGCGTGCATTTATTGATTTGGTTTGAGCTTCTGTACAAGCCAATTCCCATTGTTCCTCTGAAATTTCAATTTGCAGATCTTCTTTCCAGTAGTTTAATCTTTTCAGTGAATTTTCACTTGAAGATAGTGTCAATGAGTTATAAAACTCTGAAATAATACCCTTTCTTTTACTATCTTTCATCATCATTTTTTCCAAGGATGAATAAATAGGTCGAGTGAGAGCTTTATTTTGATTTGATCGAATAAAGTTTCTAAGTTGAAGATATTTAAAAAAATGTGTTCTATTGAGATTAAATTTGATCCTCAGCTCTTCAAAAGACATTATGTTGTCTGCACATGGCAAATATAAATCCTGAATCTTTTGTATCCCTTTTAAATTCCATACTTTAAATACAGCGTCCGCTCTCCCTGGTTTAAAATATTGATTACCCCATATTGGACTAAATTGTGACAATAACTGTGGTTCTTTTAAATAGTTTTTAGCTTCACACCATATTTTGATCATATGCTTTACAAATGGATTTTTAACTTGTTTTTGTAATTTTTTTGCCGAATCTGAGTATATGAATATGGGAAGAGGTAAAGGTAAATTGTATGATTCCATTTCAGTCCAGTGAGGGGGATCATTTGATGAAAAATAATATGTCATAGACCTCAGTTGTGCCGACCAATAATACAACATAAAATTTGGACATTTCAGACCTCCACGATCAAATGGTAAATATAATAAAGACAAACGTAATCTAGCCCTCCTGTTGTTCCATATAAATTCCACTAACTTTTTTTTTATTCTTGAGAATAGCTCTAAAGGTGGTGATAAGGGAATGTATTGAAATAAATAAAGTATTTTAGGTAAAATATTACTTTTAAGTATATTGATTCTCCCGATCATCGACATTGGTAGTGACATCCATCTCTGAGTTAACTCATTGATATCTGACATTAAGGCTTCATAGTTGACACTGGTGACTGATTCTAGCTTAGGCATAATTTGGATTCCTAAATATTTAAACTGATTTACAACATTGAATTGATTTACCTCAGGGGCTGGGTAATTTCTCTGGGTCTCATTTAGCATTAATATTGAAGATTTAGTTTTATTTATTTTATATCCTGATATTTCCCCAAAATTCATTATTAAATTCAACAAGGTTGGAATTGATTTTTTTAGATTCGACATAAACAAAATTATATCATCGGCGTACAGGGAGATTTTATGTTCTGTTGGTCCAACTTTAATTCCATATATTTGTGAATGTAAACGTATCGCTATCGCTAAAGGTTCAATTGCCATAGTAAACAGTAAAGGTGAAAGTGGACAGCCTTGTCGACATCCTCTATTGATTTTTATTGGTTTTGAAATATTGTTATTTGTTAGGATTTCTGCTGTAGCATTATTGTATATTATTTGAACCCATTTTATGAAATTATTTCCAAGTCCAAACCTTTGTAGGACTTCAAAAAGAAAGGGCCATTCAACTCTATCAAAGGCCTTTTCGGCGTCCAATGATAGGAGAGCTGTATCCGGTGCTTCTTTATTAAAATAAATAATATTAAATAGTCTTCTTACATTATGGAAGCCTTGTCTACCCTTTATAAAGCCATTCTGATCTCGATTAATAATATTTGGTAAAATTTCTTGTATTCGTCTTGCTAAAATTTTACAGATTATCTTAAGGTCGGCGTTTAATAGGCTTATTGGTCTCATATTTTCACATTTATTAGAGGGCTTACCTGGTTTTGGCAGCAGTATAATTAAGGCATTATTTATGTATGATGGTAAATTATTATTTTGAAATGCTTCTAAAACCATTTCCAAAAAAGGTTTTATTAATTTATTCTTAAATTTTTTATAAAGGTCAACTGGAAGACCATCTGGTCCTGCACTTTTTCCTGATTTCATATTATCAATGGCTAGCCCAACTTCTTCTTGACTAATTTTAGACTCCAATATCTCCCTGTTTTCATTTGGAATACACGGTATAGATAGTTCGTTCAAAAACCCATTTAGTTTTGTTAAATCAGGTTCATTTTTGGTATCATATAATTTTTCATAGTAATCTCTAAAGGCTCTATTAATTTCTAAAGGATCTATAACTACCTGTCCGTTACTTATAATACTAGTAATTGGTGTTTTAATTTCCAATTGTTTAATCTGCCATGCTAATAATTTTCCTGATTTTTCACCTTGTTCATAAAAAGATTGTTTCAATCTTAGAAGACTCGAGGCAGCTCTATTCGCTGATTTTTTGTCGTATTCAGCTCTCAAAATCAGTAATTCATTCTCCAACCTTGGGTCACTTCCTGCATACACTTTTTCCTGAAGACTTTTTATTTTATGTTCCAATTTAGCTCTCTCCTCTCGAGTCTTCTTAGATTTTGATCCTGTATAACTAATAATATGTCCCCTAATAAAAGCTTTGAAAGCCTCCCACTTTACACATGCTGATGTTTGTGTAGTATTGATGTCAAAGAACTCGTCTATCTGTTTTTCTATATACTTGACAAATTCCTCATCCTGAAGCCATTTATGCTGAAATTGCCATCTACCTGATTCCTTTGTCAATTTTTTATCTACATATATTAGACAACAGGGTGCATGATCAGAGATCACGATGTTATCATAAAAGCAGTTTTGAATCTTGGACCTTAATTCTGTGGAAATCAAAAAATAGTCAATACGTGAGAATGTCTTGTAGGTACTGGAATAACAAGAATAGGCTTTAACTTGTGGTTTCATTTCTCTCCATATATCTAACAATCTCAATTCTTTCATAAAATGATTAATAGTCATCCTACATCCAATGTGCGTACAATCCAGTCCTGTTGATCTATCCACACCTGGATTCAATGTACAATTAAAATCCCCTGCTATTATATGTTGCCCTGTAAGTGATGATAAGATGAGAAATAAATTAGCAAAGAACTTCTGATCATCTATATTGGGACCATATAAGTTCACAAGATTTATATTTTCTAATAGCAAAGAACCTTGAATGATTACATATCTTCCAAATTTGTCTCCAATTACATTTTTCACTTGAAAAGGAACTGATTTATGTATGAGAGTCATAACTCCCCTGGCTCGGGATGAAAATGAAGAGGTGAATACACTTCCCTGCCATCTACTCCTAATTCTTTTAACATCCTCCTCTATCAGATGAGTTTCTTGTAAAAACACAATTCTTGAACCCATGTCCTTTATTTTATTCATAACTTGTTTAAGTTTTTTTAAATTTTGTAGACCTCTGCAATTCCATGAAGTTAAATTAAGATTAACACTTTGGTCCATGATCAATAGAGAGTTTGGGATTACCTTGCAGTGTAAACATGCTCATACAGAGAAGCAAAAACTTGAGTGGTTGAACATTCATCCTACAAACTACACACAAACAAATTTCCCCTTCCCACACTTGTGGCAAACCCCCCAAAATCAAAAGAAAAATTCTGTCTCCCGATATAGCCATCGACCGTTCCACACCCACGGGGAACAGCCTAAGCCACTCCTTCTTCATCCTCCCAATCACCCTAACTCTACTGCTTTTAATGACGTAACATTAACTCTCCTCTGTAGTTTTCCAACTTAACTCCAAAATTTTTAACAACTTTGTACATCATAGTTTTTTTTTTTGTTTGTTTTGTTTTTGTTTTGTTTTTTTAATATATAATACAATCTATATTTTGTAAACTTACTATTTACTTCAAGTCAGTCAGATGCCTGTGCAAATGCTTAATTATTCTACCTTATATTTTGTTCAGGCTTAGCTCCCACCAGTCTCTTCTTCTTCTTTGATCTTCTTGATGAACTCCTGCGCCTCCTCTGGGGTCTTGAAGATGTGGGTTCTGCCCTCATACGTGGTCAGCAGTCTCGCAGGATAGATTACACCATGACGAATCCCAAGGTTGCGCAGCTCCTTACGTACGGGATCAAACTGCTTCCTCAATTGCTGGATTCCTGTGGCCAAATCTGGGTAGAACCGCACCTGCTGGTCCTGGTGTTTAATCTCTCCTTTAGCACGTGCAGCGTTGAAGATCTTCATCCTGTCTCTGTTGCTAAGAAACTTCATAATTAAGGTCCTCGGCGGTCCCTTATCTCTCCGTGGGCCAATACGATGTGCTTTTTCCAGAACCACTGCTGATTGCAACTCCTCGCTGCCCAGCACCTCCGGAATCCACTTTTCCAGAAAGGAACATACGTCCCGACCTTCTGATTCCTCTGGAAGACCCACCAGCCTCAAATTATTCTGTCTCGACCGAGATTCCAAATCCAAAATATTATCTTCCAGAGATTTTTTTTTTTTCCAAAGTGCGCACCTTTAATTGAAGACGGGTGACGTCATCTTCAGCACTAGCGAGACGGAGCTCCATCTGCGCCGTTCGTTCTACACAGTCACCCAATTCCTTTCTTATTCCTTCCAACGCTGTCATAATCCCATCAAATCTAGAGGAAAAGTCCGCTCTCATTGATCTCATGGCAGCCATCAGCGCATCTGCGCCATTCCCCGCAGATATCGCACCGTTGCCAGCCTCCTCCGCCATATATGGAGTTTTGTTTGCTGCGTCACAGACCTGAAAGTCCGTTAATTTGGACTGTTTCGGCGGCTCGCTTTTTCCTTTTCCTGGTTTTCCAGCCTTAGGCTTCGCCGACATATCCTCGCCCAAATGCTGGGATACGTTCTGTCCCAAATGAGAGAGTTATTTGCCGATTTTTTTCTCCAGGAGCAGAGCAGAGCGAGACACGTCCGTCCTACGTGGCAGCCATAACCGGAAGTCCCCCAGTCTCTTTCTTATTGTTGAATCATGGCCTAGTATCCAAACTGAGGCAAATGAGGCCTGCAGTTCTTTAGATGTTCTGGGTTTTTGTTTCTCATCTGTTCTTGAATTTCTTCAGATCGCGGCATGATGTGTTACAGTTTGTCTCAGTTTGTGAGAACCCGGGACTGTGTTTCCGACACGATCATCAGTAGCACGGGGGCCCCCCAGGGAACGGTGCTGGCTCCCTTCCTGTTTACTCTTTATACTGCGGACTTCTCACACAACACAACACATTGCCATCTACAGAAGTTCTCTGATGACTCTGCGATCGTTGGTCTCATCTCCAACGGAGATGAAGCTGAGTACAGAGGGCTTATCCAGGACTTTGTGGACTGGTGCCATCGGAACTGCCTCCAGATCAACGCGAGGAAAACTAAGGAGCTGGTGGTGGACTGCCGCAGGCATGGGCAGCCCCTCACAGCACCAGTAAATATACAGGGAACAGACATCGAGATGGTGACATCCTATAAGTACCTGGGTATTCATCTGATTAAGAAAGCTAGCTCTGTCCTGGGGCAGCGCCTTGATCCGATGGAGGAGATAGGAGAGAGAAGGACGGTGGCTAAACTGTCATCTCTGCTGGAGTCCGAGTTCCACCCTATGCAGGACATACTGAATGCACTGAGGAGCTCATTTAGCAGCAGACTACATCATCCCAGGTGCACAACCGAGAGGTTTCGTAGGTCCTTCCTACCAACGGCTGTCAGACTGTACAACCTAAGCAGGGCTGCTCGCAGAGATAGCAAAAAAGACGTAACAAACTAATAGTTTTTTGAATGCAGAAGATGCAATAGACTTACACAGTGGTCCTCTCCGGCATACAACTAGGAGCATGCCGGTCGCTATGGAGGGTGAGAGTGTGTATGGGCACATAATCATACCATGCAGGATAGCTGGGTAGACGGTTATGCTGTTTCATTCCATCTAGCGGCAATGCTCTGCACTGTGTGTGTTTATATATTTGCATATTTGTTCCGTCTAGCTGCAATGCTCCGTACTGTGGGTGTTTATATATTTATATATCTACATGTTATTCCATCTAGCTACATTGCTCCGCACTGTGTGTGTTTATATACTTGCATATTTATTCCACCTAGCTGCAATGCTCCGTACTGTGGGTGTTTATATATTTACATATTTATTCCATCTAGCTACAATGCTCTGCACTGTGTGTTCATATATTCATATATTATTCCATCCAGCTACAATGCTCTGCACTGTGTGTCTGTGTGTGTGTGTATATATATATATTTTATAGTAATACGTACATATGTTTATTAGCTGCTCTTGCTTGCTTGTTTTTTTTTTTTTCTTGCCTTCTGATTGTTGCTCTGAGTGTTGCTATCCCTGTGCTGTTGCAATCCTGGAATTTCCCCGTTGTGGGACTAATAAAGGCTTATCTTATCTTATCTTATCTGAACAATAAACTAGACTGGTCACACAATACTGACGCACTCTACAAGAAGGGACAGCGCAGGCTGTTCCTGCTGAGGAGACTCAGGTCTTTTGGTGTACAAGGGGCGCTGCTGAAGTCATTCTATGACACGGTGGTGGCATCAGCCATCACTTTTGGAGTGGTCTGCTGGGGCAGTGGCATTACTGCAGCCGATAGGAAGAGACTGAACAAACTGATTAAGAAAGCTAGCTCTGTCCTGGGGCAGCGCCTTGATCCGATGGAGGAGATAGGAGAGAGAAGGACGGTGGCTAAACTGTCATCTCTGCTGGAGTCCGAGTTCCACCCTATGCAGGACATACTGGATGCACTGAGGAGCTCATTTAGCAGCAGACTACATCATCCCAGGTGCACAACCGAGAGGTTTCGTAGGTCCTTCCTACCAACGGCTGTCAGACTGTACAACCTAAGCAGGGCTGCTCGCAGAGATAGCAAAAAGACGTAACAAACTAATAGTTTTTTTGAATGCAAAAGATGCAATAGACTTACACAATGGTCCTCTCCGGCATACAACTAGGAACATACCGGTCGCTATGGAGGGTGAGAATATGTATGGGCACATAATCATACCATGTAGGATAACTAAATAGACGGTTATGCTGTTTCATCCCATCTAGCAACAATGCTCTGCACTGTGTGTGTTTATATATTTACATATTTATTCCATCTAGCTACAATGCTCAGCACTGGGTGTGTTTATATTTATATATCTATATATTTATTCCATCTAGCTACAATGCTCCACACTGTGTTTTTATATATCTACATATTATTCCATCTAGCTACATTGCTCCGCACTGTGTGTGTTTATATACTTGCATATTTATTCCACCTAGCTGCAATGCTCCGTACTGTGGGTGTTTATATATTTACATATTTATTCCATCTAGCTACAATGCTCTGCACTGTGTGTTCATATATTCATATATTTATTCCATCCAGCTACAATGCTCTGTAGCTGGACGGGCTGCACGGTGGCGCAGTGGTTTAGCACTGTGGCAGCACAGTTTTACCCTCGGCCGGGGGACCGCGGGGATCATGAGATCGTGGGTTCGATCCCAGCCCCCGACCAACAGTGAGCTGTGTGGAGTTTGCATGTTCTCCCCGTGTTGCGCGGGATTTCTCCGGTTTCCTCCCGCATACCAAAAACATGTAGGTTTAGGGCGCTCGCGCACGCAGCAACCACCAGCCGGTGGCTTGTCACCAGACTGCAAACCAAGTCTACCTACGGGTACAAATAAGTAACAAAAAAAAAAAAAAAAAAAAAAAAAAAAAAAAATGCTCTGCACTGTGTGTCTGTGTGTGTGTGTGTATATATATATTTTATAGTAATATGTACATATGTATATTAGCTGCTCTTGCTTGCTTGTTTTTTTTCTTGCCTTCTGATTGTTGCTCTGAGTGTTGCTATCCCTGTGCTGTTGCAATCCTGGAATTTCCCGGTTGTGGGACTAATAAAGGCTTATCTTATCTTATCTTATCTTATCTTACTTTTTGAAATCTTTTAGCCTACTTCACTTTGCCAGACAGGTTCTAATAAAGGGATTTCTTGATTCAACAGGTGTGGCAGTAATCAGACCTGGGTGTGGCAAGTGAAATTTGTGAAAGCTTTTTTCCCTTAATAAATGAAGTCATCATTTAAAAACTGCATTTTGTATTTACTCAGGTTATCTTTGTCTAATATTAAAATTTGTTTGATGATCTGAAACATTTAACTGTGACAAATGTGCAAAAAATATAAGAAATCAGAAAGGGGGGAAATACTACTTTACAGCACTGTATAGTTGTTAGTGATTTAAAATCCAGAAGCATAAGGTTCACAGTGAAGAGCAGCTCCCTGCTTGTATGGTTCTGTGAGGCTGTGGGAGATCTGTCAAACATCTATCGTCACTTTCTAGGGGCCCATCCACAAGTGCTCAATACAGGATGTAATGTGATCCCTTGTGGGAAAAAACATTCCCATGGCCACATACCATGCTGCATACCTTCTGGCATCTAAAAATGCCAACTTAATTTCTAAATAAGGATCACAGTCTCTTATTGGTAAAAGTTGCAACTGCAGTCATGCAACATCTCATACAGCACCTTAAGTGCTACATAGGGTGGTATAAGTCAGAATTCATACAATTCCATTAATGAAAAAAGCCCATAAAAAGAGACTGTCTGAAGTTCTGTAAACATTAATAACCATTTCCTTATGAAAAAATTATATATATTTTTAAAAACATGTAACAGTCTAAACATTCAACATTTCAGCAACTGCACATCCATGTTCCTGCAGTTGCTGAACACAAACAAATCCTTCTCAGATCTGCGTTATGGTTTCACATCTATAACAGACTGAAATGTTTGGAGATTCATATTTAGACAGAGATTAAAACAAAGTAATTATGACAAGTCAATCTAACAACCTCTCTGGTCATCTAAATAATCAGTTTTGACAGAAGGGTGCAATTAAAGACAGTTTGACTTGTTTATACCTTTCATTGGTCAAGTTTGCACATGTAATGTCAGTTATTTTATGTTGACAAATTAGAATTTTCTCATTCTTTTCTTATCTTTCCCAGTTTTGGCATGGGGCTCTTCCAGGACAACCAGGAGGCCATGAAGAGTAAGTAGCCATTCATTCTACACTGCAGTGCCATCCATCAAGTTTCTCATGTGATCTCTTTAATGACCATCAGATACATTTCAGTCAGGGAATGAATATCAGAGCAAATTAAAGCACATCAGTGCAATTATAAAGAAAAGTCTTCAGCTGTCTGACATTGAACATACTGCTCTGCCCCCGTCTTTTCAGAGGTCATGTGGTCCAATTAGTTTATGAGAAGGGTCATGAGGCCAAGATGGTTCATAACATGCTTCTGCCTCTCTTGTCTGGCTCTTCTCTCCAGCATTAAGCCCTTCTCCCAGCAGAGTTATGCCATGCAAGCGTCTGGCCCGGCCCCCATAACAGGTGGATGCTCTTTCTCTCCTCTTCTGTGTTGACAGAAGCCTGTCGTGTCATCAAAGTGATGAGACAACGCAGCTCATCGTGAAGAGCTTTCATAAAGCTCAGTCAGATAGCTGCAATGTTGCTGCATTATCAAGTTTTACTCAAGTCACATTCAAACAACACATTTACATGCTCCGTGCCCTTTCTGCCTTCTGCAGGTTATGAAAGCACAGCAGGGCTGTCTATGTCTCCTGGTGCCCCCCCTTGGCAGGGCAGAAGTATTGCCAGCTCCAAACTGCGAATGCTGGAATTCTCTGCCTTCCTGGAGCAACCCCAAGACCCAGAGAGCGTGAGTACGGTTGAGACAATTATTTCATCTGTTAGTGAATTAGAGCAATTTGTTGTTGTTGTTAATGGTGATGTGTTAAAACATTTTCAGTAACTTGTTCTTCCTGTACTCACAGTGATTTTGATAGTTGGATAGACAGATAGATAGACAGATACATAGATAGATAGATAGATAGATAGATAGATGTACTTTATTGATCCCAAACTGGGAAATTACAGTGTAACAGCAGCATGACAGTAGACAACCAAACAACAGAAACACACACATGACAGACAAAAGGATTACCTGTGGAAAGTAAAACTAACACGACTATAAAACCTATATACATCATGGGTTAATATATGATGACCCGTATAAACACATGAATCATCCCATTGCACAAAGAAGGACTATCAGGAGCAGAGTGAAATGTGAGGTACCAGTTAGTCTGTAAGGTGCAGTGTGGCAGCATAGCTATGACCAGAATACAACATTATAGTGAGTTATTGTACAGTGAAATTGCATGTGGCAGGAAAGATTTCCTGTACCTGGCCGTTCGACAGCGAAGCTGTAGTAGTCTACTGGAGAAAGTGCTCCGTTGTCTAATGTGTGGTGGAGGGGGTGATCAGGATTGTCCATGATGGATCGCAGTTTATTTAGTGTTCTCCTCTCCACTACTGTCTCAAAGGTCTCCGGTCTGAGACCAATTACAGAGCCAGCCCTCTTGATAATCTTTGTCAAGTCTGTTGGTATCTCTAGCCCTGATACTGCTACTCCAACAGACAGCAGCAAAGAAGATGGCGCTGGTGACAACGGTCTGGTAGAAAAGCTCCAGCATCCTGCTGCACACGTTGAAGGATCTCAGCTTCCTCAGGAAGTAGAGTCTGCTTATCCCCTTCTTGTCCGCAGCATCGGTGTTGGATCTCCAGTCCAACCTGCTGCTGATCCTGACACCCAGATATTTGTAGACCTCAACCACTCCCACATCCTTTTGTGATAATATTGTGAATATTTTGCTTTAAAATAAAGGCTGAATTGCAGATAACAGGTAAAATTGAGCATTAGAATTAGGACTGCCCCAGCTAAAGATTTTCCTGGTCGTAATTTGAAGCCAATTTAATTGGCAAAATGCACTGCTTGGCCAACCCCCCCCCCCAAAAAAAAACAAAAACTCACCACCTGGATTCAACTAAGCAAATATTAGGTAAGAGCCTCCCATTGGTCAGGTCTAGGTTCAGCAACATTATGTGCCCAAAGAATGAGGTCAGCTGACTACCTGAATATACTGAATAACCAGGTTTTTCCATTAATGGATTTTTTCTTCCCTGATGGTACAGACATATTTCATGATGACAATGACGGGATTCATCGGGCTCGAATTGTGAAAGGGTGGTTCAAGGAGCATGAGACGTCATTTTCACACATGGATTGGCCACCACAAAGTCCAGACCTTAACCCCATTGAGAATCTCTGGGATGTGCTGGAGACGATTTTGCGCAGTGGTCCGACTCTCCTATCATCAATACAAGATCTTGGTGAAAAATTAACTAACTCTGGATGTTGATAAATGTTGTGACATTGCAGAAGCTTATCGAAACATAGTGCATGTGTGCCGTAATCAAAGCTAAAGGCGGTCCAACAAAATATTAGTGTGTATGACTTTTTTTTTTTTTGGCCAGGCAGTATACAGTATATTCAGGTAGTCAGCTGACGTCATTTTTTGGGCACATGTTGAACCTAGACCTGACGAACTGCCGCAACCCAGATCATAGCACTGCCCACACAGGCTTGTACGGTAGGCACTAGGGATGATGGGTGCATCACTTCATCCACCTCTCTTCTTACCCTGATGCACCCATCACTCTGGAACAGGATAAATCTTAGTGGTGTGCGATACTGCAAGATTTGGTATCGATCAGATACCAAGTAACACATGGCCAGTATCACCGATACTGATACGATACTGATACTTTTAAATAATTAAGGTGGATGCATCATCAAGCTTCCTAAACTTACATACTAAATCTGAATGAATTTTCATGACCTTTGAGTGTTTTGTGATTTTTCCTTCGGATTATTAATTAGTTAAAACCCAGGACAGAATTCGGGCAAAGTTTATAGGCAAATAGAAAATACTTTACTATCATAATAAAACTTTTTGTTCAGAAACAATAGAAGAGTAACAAAACAGTTTTTCCTCATACATTGTCATGTCTGGATTTTTTTTGCTTAAATAAACAAACTGCACAAAATTATCACTCAAGAACAAATTAAAACAAATTCTTTTTTTTTTGAGGTACAATGTTCAGAAACTACAATAAAAAAAAAAATAAAATGTCTCCCTTCATTTGAAAAAATAGCCAGCCACACGACACTCCTCTTCCTCTTTGCCATTCTTCTGCTCTATCTCTGTGCTGCTCGTGTGTGTGTGCGTGCTGCAGCTGGCGGCTGCTGCTTGCAAACTTGTTTACCTGACGCTGCTGAGTCATGTAATAGTACAACATAAAAACAGAAGCGGGAGGAAGAGGAAGTGAAGAGTAGTTGTAATGCACCTAAACACTGGTTGGCAACCACCGTAAAACCATAAGAAGAGGAAGAGCCCTGGTTGTTTTGGCGAGATTTGGGTATCATTCCCCCCCGACAAACACACACACACACACACACACACACACACACACACACACACACACACACACACACACTACACTTTTGGTGCCTCACAATAAAGTTAAGGACTTCGATCTACACAAAACAGTCACAACATGAAGCAATTGCATCTGAGAACCGCTAAATAACCTTAACGTGCATGTCCACACATCATCACAGTTTACAATGGCATAATAACTTCAGCTGCAGCAGGAGTTATTATGCTATTGTTATTATGCACAATAGTGAACACAGCCATATAACCCCCCCCCAAACGATGAAGAACAGACTAATTCCCAAAATTTAATAGCACCTTACTCACTACTGAATAATCAACACCAACATTCAGTCTGTGCGCCGCTTGGGCTTCAGCCGTCTGCCGAATCTGCTGTGCGTTGGCCCCGCCTTGCCTGCGGTGCTGTTCTGCTTCGGGTCTGTTGACTGATGAAAAGAGACAGTCAGTATTGACAGACTAAAACCTGCTTTTGTCATGAAGGACGTGTCTGTACCGGTCGCGGTGGCGCCTCGACGAGGCAGGCCCCCGCAGAGGGCAATTAACCACTCTCTTCCTCAGTCAACAGACCCGAAGCAGAACAGCACCGCAGGCAAGGCGGGGCCAACGCACAGCAGATTCGGCAGACGGCTGAAGCCCAAGCGGCGCACAGACTGAATGTTGGTGTTGATTATTCAGTAGTGAGTAAGGTGCTATTAAATTTTGGGAATTAGTCTGTTCTTCATCGTTTGGGGGGGGGTTATATGGCTGTGTTGTGAGACATGTATATGTTGGACACTGCATATGTGATTTAACCACGATGAAGGAGAGCCAGCCCCCTGCGGTGCGGAGCCACAGAGCCTGGACCCCCTGCGGAGGACAGGGGACAGAAGACTTCCTGACCACTGAGGCTCGGGAAGAGAGAAGGGGGAGTTATGTAAATAAAAGGCTAATGAATGTGAATAAAGAGACTTTGATATAGATGTGTGATTTCCCCCGCGAGGGAAATGGTTTGATGTGAGAAGGTTTAAATGAGAGAACTTTGGTGTGTTCACTCTCTTTGTTCGCTGCTCAAGAATAAGAGCAGACAGTGGAATGATTTCTTGAATAAACTGAAATGAAACACAATTCGGTTTCGTTATTCAAGTCTCCCCACATGCTGCAGCTTTAACCATACCGACAGAGACCCAGCAGCTGATTACAAGATTTTATCACTGATTACAAAATTTTATCACTCTGCAACCAACATTCACTGAATCTGAGCACACAGACAAAGAAGACAAAAAGCTTCACTTTATACAGCCAGTGGTGGAGCCAGGAAATTTTCAGTGGGATGGCCAGGATGGATATGTGATCAGTTTGGAGCGGCCTAGAAATCGGTATTACCAGAACATAATGTTTCTTGCAAAATAAGGGGTTTTATAAACTCTTTAGTACTGTAATTACTAGGCTGTCACGATAACCGCAATTATGTAATACCACGCTATGGACAAGCCTACCATGGAGGATAACAAGTAACCGCAACAACCGTGGTGTTCACTTTTTTGTATGTGGCTAAATCTCATTGTTCACTTATGTGCCCCTATTGATTAATAAATAAATTGTTAAATGTTAAGTGTATTTTTATTGCCAACAGCATGTTTGTACCCGGTACTGTGGAAGCTTCCATAGCGCCGGGTGCTGGTGGCGTCAGTAATGTGTTGGGCACTCTCTCCAGATGGACTCCAGCAGGCAGTTAGTGGTGGGAGCGTTTGGACTCCTTGCTAAATACAGCCATGACAGTGAGTACTGAAAGGGCACAAAGCATGTTATTTACTTCTGAGCGGAGTGTAAGCTCCGAGAGCGAAACAGCTACTGCATAGTGCATTGCTTGTTTGAATGTGATTTTTCAGACAGCGGCAAAAATTCAAAAACAAGAGCCATGCAGGGCTGTATGGAGGCTGTCTTGTTTGAATAAGCTGAATGTCGCTGCAGTCTCCAGTCCACACACACCGTAGTTGAAATAGTGGAGTTCCCGCCACTGCTTTATGAAAATGATCATTTTTTTTTTTAAACAGAATCAGCTGTTCATGCCTAGTAAGACCAGAGCTGTGTACAATTGCCACACACACACATAAATTTGAGTGCAGAGCTGCAGCGAGTTTCTCACAGCTTCCATCATTTGCCACATAAGTTATGAACCCTGCTTAAATTACGAGATGAATTTGTTTGCTTACAAGACTTAAGCAAACGAATACTCAGCGCAGGTCAGCTGACGTCAGCGTCAGGAAACGCTCATGTAAAGATCAGTGTTTGTGAAGGCTTCCTGCCACTCTGGACCTGCATTTGGAATGAACACAATTCCCTTGGGTGTACATTTCAGTATTTGTTTTCGTTTTATATTCCTATGTAGTTACTTCTGCATGCTCCTTTTCCCTGTTCATTCATTCATTCATTCATTATTCCTCAAAAAATAATGCCATAATGCCTATCTATAGACTCCAACAGTAAGTCCGCAATTAAAATGTGAATGTGGATGGAATAAAAAAAAATGTAGTGTATCATCATATAAATAAAATGACTGTATTTTGACTGATTATATTTTGACTGTTACAACTTTCTCCATTAAAATAACATAAAATCCCATTAAATGTCATTTAAGCATTAAGCATCAGCACTTTTTGATTCCATACAATGGAAGCCGGACCAATAAATCCTGGAGAATGATTACGCATGGAGCAGAAATTTAAGAACAGGAAAGTTCGCAGTGAGGAGATTTTTTTTTCCTTTTGGGCTGCCACATTTTTGGGAAATTATATATATTTTTTCTTTTTTTTTAAAAATTCCCCCTTCTCTCCATTTCTCTTCCATATGTGCATGTCTGAAGTGAGTTTCGGTCTAAAAACATCTGCTTTCACCAGCATTTCTGTCGTTTGCCAATGGAGCTTAACCTCGGCCGACTTAGGTGAACTCTGGATAACTTAGCCCAGCGCTCAGGAACTTTTACAAACTGAGCACAACTTTCACCAATGTGTATTTCCAAATGCTGACAAATTTTCAGCATGCTGAAAATTTTCAAAGAACACAACTTTTGCCAGCGTTTGCCAACAAACACCAACCATCATTAACTTTTATCAACTTTTGCCAGCAGAGCCAGAGGTTTGCTAAAAATGTCAGTAAAGTTGGTCCAAATGTTGTAGTGTGAATCCACCCTTAACACCTTCATGACTATTTCTACCAAACTAAATTACTGCCTTTATTACAATGCCTGTTGTAATGAATAAAGCCATGGCAGACCTCTCAGTTATAATAATAAAAAACATAGACTCTTTTACCAAAATGTAAAATGATTCTGCCTGGTTGAGTGTTAATGTAGTCAATTTTCCAGACAGAAAACATTCAAGAAGTTAATCTGACTCTTGTTAATGTGCCTCAAAATGCATTAACATCATGTTAGTGTCTTAACATGAAACATTAGCTCACTTAATCGTTAATGTTATGGCAGACACCGTGCATAAAACGTGAGTTTATGATACATCTTTCCAGTTTTTCCTACCAGTTACCTGCTGTTGCTGAGACTTTTTATCTTCGCTAAATTACATAAACAGCAAGCGACTTAACACTACTGAAGGCAGATCACCGTGACTTCCCCTCTGATATTATAGCTTACCTTTATTATTTTGTGAATCGAAGCACCATTGCCTGCAGGCTGCAGCTGCTCCGTTTTCAAATGTGACCGCCGGGGCTACCAGATGTGTGTGCATTTGTGAGGTCCAACGGGGCAGTCTAACTGTAAACAAAGGTTCTGCCCAAGGCAAATGCAGCTCTGGCTGCTGTAGTTGATAAAGTGGCAAAGATTAGACCAAGGGTGGCCATGGCTACCCCTGGCCACCCCCCAGCTCTGCCATTGGAGTAGGGCCGCCACACCAAGCTGCATTGCTAAAGAAGTGATTCAAAGTTGGTCAGCCCCGGAAGGCCCCCTAATGGCCTGGGGCTGTTAAGTATTTGTCTGCCTTGTCAGCCAGCACAGTGCCTCTGACTATTAGGAATTTTATTTTATTTTTTTTTTTAAATTGGGGGGCTTGCAGCTGCCCCCCAGCAGGGGGCACCCTAGGCAACAGCCTAAGTGACCTATGCTTTGGGCCGGCCCTGCTGCTCCACGCAGTGACGGACACAGACACAGAGTATCGATCTCATTACACTGGTATTGATAAAAATCAATACCAATGTTGGTATCGATATTATCGATATTTGGATCTATCCGCCCACCACTAGTAAATCTGAACTCGTCAGACCACATGACCTTCTTCCATTGCTCCAGAGTCCAATCTTTATGCTCCCTAGTAAATTGAAGCCTTTTTTTCCCTGAAGGTGGTGACTTTTTTTTTTGGCCAGGCAGGGTATAACAGCAGATTTACAGCGTCAGTAAATGGCTTCAAGGCTTACTTGATGCAAACGAACAGTGACGTTTCTTAACACCTGCAAACTCACATACAGGCGGTAAGCGATGATTTTATCTGCAATTTTGAGAGTCCAAACTAAAAATAAGTACATTCATCTTGATTTAGTGTTTCATCGCAACAGAGATTCCTGTTTTTGCTGTTTAAACCACCCGATTAATTTTTTTTAAAAAGTGTATTGTTTTTCAAAATATAAAAAACAAAAACATCTGTGCTAAAATAAATGTGTAAACATCAAATAACACTTGTATAAGAATGAATATGTATACTAGATGTTAAAAAAAAATCTTTCCCCATTTGTATTAATGAGCTAGCTGCCGTGGCGTTACAAAAATCGGGACGTGCATGACCAACAGAAACAATACAAAAGCACCCCATGTGACACCACTCAGGACATAATTTTTGATGCGCTAGTCTGTGACTAATGCTACACACACTAGTCACAGATGAACTGCAGAACACGTGTAACACAACCAACACTGCTAGTGCTAGTGTGTGGCTCTAGTTCTTTAGAATGTCAGTGCTACTAAGGGTGCTTTCACACCAACACGCTTTAGTTCGTTTCAGTTGAACTCGAGTTTGTTTTCTCCATTAGTGCGGTTCATTTTGTCTGGTGAGGATGCGGTAATCGCACTCAGGTGCGCAAAAAACCAACCATACAGAGACCACTTGAAAGAGGTGGTCTTGATTCAAATCAAATGGCGAACTCTGGTGCGGTCCTGCGGGTGAGAAAGCGACCGCACTAAAACAGGACCAGCAGCAAAGGGTAAAACATTTTATGCCACTGTACATACCTGATAGATCTTTGAAAATATCTGTGGCTGAACACATCACGTTCTGGAGGATTAATGAATGTTAACGTTATTTTCCATCTGTAGCAGTGCTTCATTTTCAAACTGATTTGCCGAAAGTGGTATATGCATGTATGTAATACACGATAACCAGGGCAATCACCCCCCCCCAGTAGATTACGCTACGATTTGTATTATTTTCTCCCCAGAAATGCATAAATACACAGTAGTCATCCTACTTCCTGTATTTACCTTTCCTGTTCTCGCGGCAAAAAAAAATCTGATCAATAAGAACAGAGAACGTTCTGACATAAGTCTCGTGGGATTTAACATGACCCAGTTTGGTCTGCTTGAATTTTTGCCTGTGTGAAAGGGGACTGAACTAAGGAGAAAATGATACAAAGTAACAAACTTGTCAACTGATTCGGACCAAATTAAATCAATTTACTGTAGGTGTGAAAGCACCCTAAAAATGAAGTAGGACCACCCTGTGGTGTCTTCTGGCATCACAGTATAATATAACCAGTGTTGGCCAAGTTACTAAAAAATAGTAACTAGTTGCAGTTACTAGTTACTTCTTTTCTAAAGTAACTGAGTTACTTTTGAGTTACTGCATGATTAAAGTCACTACTTACTTGGAAAAGTAATTTCACCTTACTTTTAAATCCATATTTAAATCATCTTGCACACACAGCAAGATCAAGGGCCCCTTGTTCTCATCAGGAAAAAGAAGAAAAAGAAAACTGATGAGGAAAAAAAGTCTTGTGGAGGATGTGCGGAAGGATGAGACTGAGTTTATTCCTCAGGTTCAGTTTTATTCACAAACACATACTCCAACAATTTCAAAGCAGAAAAAGAGGATGAATTATCTCACATCTGTCTTTTATACCCCGGACATCAAAACTGCAGTCACATGGTGTTTACTCAAACATACAGTCACATGATACTTAATCCCAGTCACAATGTAACTCCTCTGAACTTCACACCATTGTCCCTTAGTCTCCGGTGGTCCGGAAATCTCTCCAGGTCATCTCCTTGAAACAAAGGCCAAACCTCACACTTTCCCGTTACCTCCCGAAGGCTCTCTCAGAGGCTCAGTCCTTTTGTTCCTTGAGACGTGCAGCACACAATACAATCAACACACAGCAATATATTTGTGGAGCATATGTAACCAACATATATTGCCCACATGACCCCCCCCAAACGTCTAAAATGGAACAATCATAACTAGAGATGCATGACATAATAACATTACTACATATCAATCCACCCGTTGCCTAAGCCTAAGTCTTCTGCCGTATTTGCTGTAAGCCGGCTTTACTGCCTCTGCAGTCTGCTGTGGGACTGTTGCCTGTGGATTAGAACTGTTAGTCAATCTCTGTGGGTGTTCTGGAGAATGCCTTCTAGGGGGTCTGCCGCAACGGGGGGCCCTCGCCAACTGCACAGCTTCATCCGCCAAAACAAAAGCGGGTTTGAGTCTGTTAATACCAATTACCTCCTTTCTGTCTCCCAAATCTAGCAAAAAATGCTTCTCTCCTGTTTCCAGCACCCTAAACGGTCCATCGTACGGCGGCCGCAAGTTTGGGCGATGGGCATCACGTCTGACAAAAACAAACTCCGCATTTTTTAAGGCTTTCGGCACAAAAACGCGTGGGAAGCTGTGATGAACCGGGCCAGGAAGCGTGTTTGATCCCGTGTCGCTCTGCAACCGTTGAGCGGGGGGGCAATTGATTATCCGGGAGAAATTCCCCGGGCAGCCGGAGAGGTTGTGCAAAAACTAACTCAGCTGGGGAGGCTTGCAAATCCTCCTTAGGTGCTAAACGCAACCCCAATAAAACCCATGGTAGCCTGTCTACCCAATTTGTATCCGTAAGCGACGCTCTGAGGGCTGCTTTCAATGACCTATGGAAACGTTCACATAAACCGTTAGCCTGGGGGTTGTACGCGGTAGTGTGGTGGATCGTTACCCCCAGGCTGCGGGCCATCGCTGACCAGAGCTCGGACACAAACTGAGGACCTCTGTCAGACGTTATGTCCGACGGAACTCCAAAACGCGCTACCCACGCTGTTAAAAACACGAGCGCCACCTCCTCGGCTGTGGTTGATGCCAGTGGGACAACTTCCAGCTAACGCGTAGTGCGGTCCACCATTGTCAAAAGGTGTGTGCACCCCTGTGACGACGGGAGGGGGGCCTACCAGGTCGACATGCACATGATCAAAGCGCTTAGCCGGGATGTGAAAAGGCTCCAAAGGAGCTCTAGTGTGTTTGTGTATTTTGGCTCGCTGACAAGCTACGCAGGCTGTCGCCCATTCTTTGACCTGTTTGCGCAACCCCGGCCATACAAATTTCTCTCCTACCATTTTGACCAATGCGTGCGCCCCCGGGTGCGCCAGAGAATGGATCAAGTCAAAAACGCGACGGCGCCACGCAGCTGGTACCACCGGACACGGCCGTCCAGTGGAGATATCGCAGATTAGGGGGGGCATACCATCTTGCAGCACCCTGTACTCCAGCCTTAACCCTGTTGGTCCAGACTGGAGCGCGCGCACGTCTGCATCATTAACTTGCTCCGCGGCCATGGCTGCATAATCTAACCCTACGCGGACCGGGGCTGCGCGCGCTTCCGCGTCGCTACCCTGGCCCGCGGCCATGGCTGCAGAGTCTGCCCCCACGGGGCCCGGAGCCGCCACAGCACGCGAGAGGCAGTCTGCCACTACATTATATTTACCTGTCACATGCTGGATATCGGTGGTAAACTCCGATATCACGGCCAGCTGTCTCTGCTGCCGGCCCGACCAAGGTTCCGAAATCTTGGCCATCGCAAAAGTCAGCGGTTTGTGGTCCACGAACGCGGTGAAACGGCGCCCTTCCAGCCAGAACTGGAAGTGGCGGATGGCCAAGTGCAGAGCCAACAACTCCCTGTCGAACGCGCTGTATTTTCGCTCGCTATCGCGCAAGGTTTTGTTGAAAAACGCGAGCGGTGCCAGACCCCAGCTACATACTGTTCAACAACCGCCCCCACGGCTAAATCGGACGCGTCAGTGGTGAGCGCCATGCAGGCCGTTGGAACTGGGTGTGCCAACAAAACGGCGTTTGTCAGGGCTGATTTGACTTGAGAGAATGCGCACTCCCGCTCAGGAGACCATTCGATTTTATTTGTGGGTTTTTGTTTTTTTAGTGCAGCGTACAATGGTTGCTTGAGCTTCGCTGCGCTGGGGAGGAAACGGTTATAAAAATTAACCATTCCCAAAAACTCCTGTAACGCTTTGATTGTTTGAGGTTGGGGAAAATTTGTTATTGCGCGCACTTTATCGGGCAGAGGGACCGCTCCTTCTGGCGAAACGCGATGCCCCAAAAAATCAATCTGCGCCACCCCAAACTGACACTTCGCTGGGTTAATTACTAACCCATGCTCTGCCAACCTCCAGAAAACTGCTGTGAGGTGGCTTTCGTGTTTGTCTTCGGATGTACTGGCTACCAAAATGTCGTCCAAATAGAAGAACACGAAAGGGAGGTCGCGCAGGACCGCGTCCATCATGCGTTGGAACATCTGCGCCGCTCCCTTGAGTCCAAAAGGCATGCACAAAAACTCAAAAAGCCCGAAAGGAGTTATTACCGCTGTTTGGGTATGTCCTGAGCGCGCACTGGAACCTGATGGTAACCGCGTACTAAATCTATTTTAGAAAAAATGCGCGCCCCTGCCAAATGCACCGAAAAATCTTGGATATGCGGAATTGGGTAGCGGTCGTGTGCTGTGGCGTTATTCAACCTGCGGAAATCACCGCAAGGTCGCCACGAGCCATCAGCCTTTGGGACCATGTGCAGTGGTGAAGCCCAGGGGCTTTTCGAACGCCTGATGATGCCCAGTTTTTCCAGGTTGGCAAACTCCTCGCGCGCTATGGTCAGTTTAGCTGAGTCCAGGTGCCGAGCTTTTGCAAAAACGGGCGGGCCGGTGGTAGTGATATAATGCTCCACCCCATGTTTAGCCACTGTCGCCGAAAACGTTGGGACTGTGAGTGCTGGGAACTGAGTGAGGAGTGCGTGGAACTTACCACCCGCAGCTGTGACGTTGGCTTGTGCAGTTGGCGGCGCCACTCGAGCTGTGCAGGGAATAGAGTGAAAGAAAAATGCATTAACCAGACGTCTATTAGCAAGATCAACCAATAAACCACGTGAGCATAAAAAATCAGCCCCTAACATGTTGAAATTGACTGCCGCTACAACAAAAGTCCACTCAAATGAACGGCCCTGCAAAGACAGAAGCAGAGTCCTCTCACCGAAGGTCTTAATCGCTGAGCCGTTCGCTGCTGACACCCGGGGACCCTTAGACGGCGTCAGCCGGTCCGCGTAGGAAGGCGTGAGGAAACTCAGCTGGGAGCCTGTGTCCACAAGGAAATGCCTCCCCAAGCGTGCATCCTTCAGGTAGAGCAGCTTGTTCTCCTCCCCGAGGGTCGCAGCTGCTACCGACCCCCGGTCTTGGCGTTTCCCGAACGCTTGAAGTGGCACGGTGAGAGGCACTTGTGTGCCCTCTCTGCAAAGCGGCGATGATAGAAGCAAAGGACGTCGTCCGCTCCGTGTCGCTTGGTGCTGACTGCTGCAACCACTGGCCCCATGCCGTCTCCGGATGTTGCTCCTAGCTCTGCTGCCGCGGCTGAAACCGCGCTCCGTTTGTGGGCGTCGACGAGTCGTTGCGCCTCCTTGCTCAGCCCATGGTAGTCTCGCCGGGCCAACCGAGGTGAGTCTGCCAGGGTGACTCTCACCGCTGGCGGCAGGGTCCGGAGGAAAAGGTGGGCGAAGATAAAATCGCAATCCTCGGAGTCTCTCAGCCTCAGCATTTTCACCATCAGGTCTATGGGTCTGTCGTTCTCCGACTCCGTCAACGCTAGGAGCCCCTCTGCTCGCTGTTGCACCGAGGGGGTGAAGTGGCTGATAAGCGCATCCTTCAATGCGCTGTATTTGTCGCTGTCCGGTGGGTGATTGACCAGATCCTCCACCCTCTGGACTGTGTGGCTGTCCAGCTTCGCCACCACATGGTAGAATTTCGTGTCGTCTCTCGAGATTCTCCGGAGGTTGAACTGCGCCTCGACCGCGCTAAACCAGGAGCGCGGACTATGCTGCCAGAAGCCGGGCAGCTGGAACGTGGCGGCAGTCATCAGACTGGCTTCTGCCGAGCCCCGCTCGGGAGAATTATTTCTGCTCATGCTTCGTCGTATGGTCACCAGTGTGGAGGATGTGCGGAAGGATGAGACTGAGTTTATTCCTCAGGTTCAGCTTTATTCACAAACACATACTCCAACAATTTCAAAGCAGAAAAAGAGGATGAATTATCTCACATCTGTCTTTTATACCCCGGACATCAAAACTGCAGTCACATGGTGTTTACTCAAACATACAGTCACATGGTACTTAATCCCAGTCACAATGTAACTCCTCTGAACTTCACACCATTGTCCCTTAGTCTCCGGTGGTCCGGAAATCTCTCCAGGTCATCTCCTTGAAACAAAGGCCAAACCTCACACTTTCCCGTTACCTCCCGAAGGCTCTCTCGGAGGCTCAGTCCTTTTGTTCCTTGAGACGTGCAGCACACAATACAATCAACACACAGCAATATATTTGTGGAGCATATGTAACCAACATATGTTGCCCACAGTCTCATCTTACAGAGAAAAAAATGTCTCAGATTTACACAAACTATTGTAATCAATAGAAAGTCAGAAATTGACTAGAAATAAAGCTGTGAATTCACAGAGAAAATGTTGCACCCCCTGGTGGGTTGTTTTTGGCCCACGAGCCATATGTTTGACACCCCTGGACCAGCCCATTAAAAATGCATATTTAGAGGATTTACTTCCATGAAATAGTTGCATATCACAAGAACAGGTAAATGAATGAGAAAATAAAATAGAAAGCGCAGATAAATGAAAGGTCACTGCTTAGAAGAAGCTTTACTGCCACAAACCACAGTCACTTTTTCTCTGTGCGTAAGAAAACTGTAAATGCATTTAATGCGGACATTAAATGCAAGCTTCTTGCTCAAAAAATGCTCATGTTTAACCACAGAGGTAGGAGTTTTTAGGGGCTACTTACCACTCGGACAACAGGCGGTCAGGGCTCGATATGAGAAGTTGCCACTGCCACGGCATTTCTTCCCACCGGGTTGTGATGTGAACTGGGGCAGGACAGGAAATGGACATGCGGAGGAGACTGTGTGACGGCTGCGTCAGTTACAGTAGGGTTAGTTTATATTTATTTGCTTATTTTTTTTGCTTGCCTTTGCCTTTGGCATGATAACCTCCAGTGGCTTGAGGCCACTGGGGATGGCAATTGTCCTGCCAGTAGCCACCGAAACTGTGTATTCATCCCCAGTTGGCAGCTGATGAGGAGGGTGTCTAGTAACTGCAAGTTGTATGATCGTCTGTTTGCGCTAAAATATCTATTCTTATTAATAAAACGAGTAACGCGAGTAACGCATCTGATCAAATTTCAGTAACGCATTACTGAATTTTTAAACAGTAATTTTGTTACACAGCACGTTACTGCAAAAGTAGTGGCATTACAGTAATGCGTTACTTTGTAATGCATTACTCCCAACACTGAATATAACCTTATGATGTGTGAGTAAACATTACCTTCATTGAGTCAACCCTGTGCATACTTGCTCTGGCTTACCAAATAACCAACCAATAAAAATTTAGCTGATCAAGATTCTGTTCCTTGGCTAACACTTAGTCAGCTCTAGGGGGAAGCCTTCATTAGAATCATTATTATTTCTAGAACACTTCTGTTAATGATGGTGATAATATCCTCATGGATTATTTTGATCACAGTGATTGTGAAAGGAAAATTTGATACCAGATGATAACATGAAAATTTGGCCATATTTAAAAAAAAAAAAAAAAATCCCACCATTCTAAAAGACCCACTTTAATGTTGTACTTAAAAAAAAAGAATGAGAACCAGAAAATCCAGGAAAAATACTGTAGCAGTACCACAAATGCTGTGGTGGGCCGTGCATTTGACCTATGGGCCTACAGTGATTTTCCATGATTCATTAACTGCACCTACTATTGCTCACCTCAAATGTTGTTAGAAACACTTTTTGCTGGTTTGTTGGAAAGATATCAAAGTTTAATTGTGATCTGTCATGTTTTCTGGGAGCTGAAATCCAGTGAAATCAGGTGCAGCCTTTGTTTTCTCAGCAGCAGCTCTTTGACTATTGGTTGTATATGATGTCAGTAATTTTTTGTCACTCCACCCGTCACTGACTCCACTGAAATGCACCGATTCTGCGATTTCCTTCCAATCAAAGGACGTGTAAATGCCAACATTATCGAATCCCTTCAACCCATGTGGCAAACTCAAAGTCTGATTGGTTAAAGGAACAGCCTTCATTACAATGTATTGTAAGCTACAGACACCTGTGCACTTCATTCTTGATGGCCTCAAGGCAGATTTCTTTGACCCTAGCAACACATGATGGCTGAAATGTGAACAAAACTGTCATACAGCATACACTACTAGAAGCAGTGCAACCAAAAGAAAAGTTATGAAATGAGTAGACTATTGAGAATAATTTAGTACATCCTCATGAAACAAATATAAGAATGTAGGATGTAAATGTAAGTCATTGATTCTGATAATGTTTAGGCCAGCAGACAAGGCTGCACAAAGATCATAATGCAATCTCTACTGACACATTAATTATTACTCACAAGGTGATAAATTGTGCATGTTTAGATAAAATGAGGAACCCTTTAGACAGGTGATGGGATATTACAGTAAATATGATTAAATAAAGCAGTAGGATTATTGCAGATGTGATGACAGACTATCCAGAAGCACATTTAATGTTAAAAACAATTCAGCTAATTTCTTCTTATACACACTATTGTTTCTGCAGTTTAACAAACACCTGTTTGTGCATATTGGCCAGTCCAACCCGAGCTACAGCGACCCCTATCTGGAGTCAGTGGACATCAGACAGATCTACGACAAGTTTCCAGAGAAGAAAGGGGGCCTGAAGGAACTGTTTGACAAAGGTCCACACAATGCCTTCTTTCTCGTGAAGTTTTGGGTAAGACTTCTTTATACATAGCCATTATTAAAAGACCACTAATTTATTTTAAATCCCGTTTATTTGCATCCCATGAAGCTCAATGTGATGTTCTGTGTGGTATGATTCATACATCATCTTTATAATCTTGCCCAAGTCCTGAAGGTGAAGTGAGAGTACAGTGAATACTCTTGCTAATGTTTTGTAGCACCTGTTGGCTGTTAATGGTCTTGTGGTGTTAACTGTGTTGAGATAGCTTAAGCATTGGAGTTAAAGGAACTTAAGAGCGATTTAGAGCTAGAATGAATGGAAAGTTATCACACTCTTGACCTGATTGGTGGTTTATGTGCCAACAAAGAGGGCATTGTAGTGCAGCGTGCATTTGCCTTGGGTGTATTTGTATATGTCTGTGATGTGCCTGCATGTGACAGGAACCCTGGGGAGAGTGGCAGGCCTGATCTTTCACTAGGAGAAATGTGATTCCAGACACCTGTCTCTGTACTATTAGACTAACCAACCCCTCATGCCCTCTCTGCATTCTTATTTATAGATAAGCCTCCCCCCAAAAGCACACACACACACACACACACACACACACACATCTCACCATTACACACAGCAAGTAATAAGAGAGTAAAACACAACAAAGTCAGTATACAGTAGTAAGAAGGAGACAAATGGAGGATAGTGTGGAATATCCTTTGGAAAATGTGGGAGGATCCAAGTGGATAGGAAAATGGCATAATGAAAAAGACTGTCAGAAACAGACAGAAATCGGTGTAATTGGACACACTATTCCCCTCTCTGATCTGTGCATGTCGCTCTACCTCAGGACAAGACCTTTGGTATTTTCACCATGCATGACACATAAACAGAAACATGCCCACCCTCTTCTTGTTCTACCTCAGGGAACCTCCCACTAGCCATGTATCAGATGAATAGAGCCTTCTTTAAAAGGCAATGGTTTTTGGAGAAGTCGTCATGATCTGGGTCATATCTTTAAAGGTGTGCCATAGTGTTGTAGCCAAGACCTCATCAAGACCAGACGGGTCCAAGACCAAGCCAGTGCGAAACCAAATCAAGGTCAAGGCCACTGTGTATGTACAATAGGTCTTGACTTGTTAAAGTAGCGGTCTTTCTATACTCTGGTCTCAACTACAAAGGGTAAATGGGGTTCACTTATGTAGCACTTTTTTTTCCTCATCTCTCAATGACCAAAGTGCTTTACAGAGCCTGCTATCTGCCTATTCACACACATTCACACACTGATGGCGGCAAAGCCACCATGCAAGGCACTGGCCTGACCCACTAGGAGCAACTGGGGGTTCAGTATCTTGCTCAAGGACACTTCAACATGCAGACTGCACAGAGCGGGAATCGAACTGCCAACCCTTTGATAGTAGTCGGCCACACTACACCTGCACCACAGACGCCCCCTTACAACACTCTATGCTGTGCAACATCTCAGATTCATGACAGATTTTTTTTAAACTAGATGATAGTGGTCAATGCTTTTTCCACTGGTGCTCAGCAGTGGAAAATAAATCTGGCACTGTGTTGGGTAGACTCAATAATCCTTATTTCCAGCTCCATATTTTTATCCTTGGATTCAACTAGATAAGCATTGGGTAATTCCAAATGAAGGATGTGAACAACAGGAGTTGGTAGCTGAGACGACTAAAATGAAAGATATCTTGGGGTGGCTATAGCACAGGTGCACTGTGTTCGACCTCTGATCGGAGGGTCAGTGATTTGATTCCTGGTCTCTCTGCAGTCTGCATGTCGAAGTGTCCTTGACACAGAGTTGCTCCTGATGGGTCAGGCCTAGTACCTTGCATGCCAGCTCAGCCGCCATCAGTGTGTGAATGTGTGTGTGAATGGGTAGAGAGCAGGATCTGTAAAGCGCTTTGGTCATCCAGAGATGAAAATAACAATAATAATAATAATGTTTATTTATAGAACACTTTTCACAAACAGGGTCACAAAGTGCTTTCCATAAAATCAAACTAAATAAATAAAAAACATAAGAATAAAAAAACAGTAAACAATAAAAAACACAAGAACAATGTATAACCAGCAGAGGATTAATAAAACGCCAAAGTAAAAAGATGGGTTTTTAACTGCTTCTTAAAATGAGCAAGTGAGGGTGCAGAGTTTAAAATGAGGGGTAGGGAGTTCCATAAATTTGGTGTCACAGTTGCAAAGGCTCTGTCACCTTTGGTCTTGAGTCTAGTTTTTGGTACTGAGAGAAGGTTCTGACTCAAAGACCTAAGAGGCCTGCTAGGAGAGTGTGGATGCAGTAGGTCACAGATATAAGAAGGAGCCTCACCATGAATGGCTTTATAGGTAAGAACAAGAATTTTAAAATTAATTATAAAATTAATGGGAAGCCAACGCAGGCAGGATAAAATGGGAGTTATATGACAGAACCTACTAGATCGAGTTAGGAGACGAGCAGCAGCATTCAGGACTGACTGTAAGCGATCTATAGAAGACTTATTCAAACATGTAAAAAGAGCATTACAGTAGTCCAGATGTGAAGAGACAAAGGCATGTATAATAGTTTTCAGTTGATTCCGTGAGACCAACAATCTAATTTTAGAGCTATTTCAGATGGTAAAAATACGACTTAGTTAACGACTTTACATGTTTATCAAAAGACATGGACTGATCAAAAATAACTCCTAGATTTTTAAGATCAGCCCTTACAAGTGAGCTCAATGACCCGATACCATTCAAAACCTTTGGAGCTATACTGTCGGGTGCTACAATGAGGACCTCAATTTTATCAGTGTAAAGTTGCAGAAAATTGTTTCTCATCCACTCCTTGATCTGAGACAGACAATCATAAATAAGTTTGAAATTAAGAGTGTGGTCTGGTTTACAAGAAAAGTACAGCTGGATATCTTCTGCATAAAAATGATAGGAGACACCTTTAAATTTGTTTAAAATAAAACCCAAGGGAAGCATATAAATAGCAAACAAAAGAGGACCTAGTATAGAACCCTGAGGCACCCCACAAGTTAAAGCAGCAGACTCTGAGATAAAAGAACCAATGATTACTGAAAAACTTCTGTTAGAAAGATAAGAGGAAAACCATTCAAAGGGTTTCCCAGATAACCCTACCCACTCTCTAAGCCTTTGTAATAAGATACGATGATCCACTGTATCAAAAGCTGCGGTAAGAACCAGTAGCACTAAAACAGAGCATTTGTCAGCATCTGATGACATTAAAATATCATTAGACACTCTGAGAAGAGCAAACTCAGTTGAATGTTTCTGACAAAAACCCAACTGAAATTTATCAAAAACATTATAGTAATTAAGAACATCAGTGAGCTGTTTGGCTACAACTTTTTCCAATATCTTGGAAACAAAGGGAAGTTTAGAGATGGGTCTATATTTTTTATAGTGTGCTGGGTTGAGGTTGGGCTTTTTTAAAAGAGGCTAAATAATAGCATGTTTAAAATAACAGGGAACACAACCAAATTCAAGAGTACTGTTAATGATGCTGACCAGAGAGGTACCTACAATGCTGATCACCTGCTTCAGCATTGTAGGTACACAGCATGGGAGTGCGTACAAAATCTAGCATGCAGGAGGAGGCGTTATGTAAGTGCTATGTAAAAGCATTTTGTAAGTGAATGCCATTTACCAATGCCATATCTTCTCCATTTCACATCACACAAATCCAAGGATAGGAAAATAAATTGTCTAAGGGTGCTTTCACACCAAACCCATTTGGTCTTGACTTTTCAGTTTGATTCAGACCAAATTTTTTAGAATCAGGGCAGCACGTTGATGGAGTGGTTAGCACTGCAGCAGCACAGCAACCCACCCTTGGCCGGGGGATCCTGGGTTCAATCCCAGCCCCCGACCAACAGTGATCTGTGTGGCGTTTGCATGTTCTCTCCGTGTCTGCATGGATTTACTCCGGGATTTCTTCTCCGGTTTCCTCCCACATGCCAAAAACATGCAAGTTAGGTTAATTGGCATCAAACTGAGAATTCTAAATTGTCCTTAGGTATGAATGTGAGAGTGAATGGTTGTCTGTCTGTCTGTGTTGGCCCTGTGATGGACTGGTGATCTGTCCAGGGTGTACCCTGCCTCTCGCCCAAAAATGCTGGGATAGGGTCCAGCCCCCAGCGACCCGAAAAGGATTAAGCGGGAGAAGATGGATGGATGGATGGATGGCCCAAGAATTATGGAAAATATCCACAATAGTCACTAAACTAATTCACCTTTTAAATCTGCATATCCACCAGCAGCGTCTTTTCCCCCCAGTGAGAACATTTGTTTTCTGTTCATTTTCTATGTAGCTGAGAGTTTAATGCACTCAGTACCCTTGGCGCAAAAATGCTCTCAGCGGTCAGCAGTTTTTTCACTGCACTCAGAGCATTCACAGCTGAAAAAAGTTCAACTTTTTAACGCCACATTGCTTGTCAGCAGCACAACGCTGTAACCAGCCAACCAGAATTAGGCTAAAATGACACCAGGATCAGTATTTGAAAGCAAAAGCTTGGAGGGATGTGCGTTTTCTTACCAGTGTGATGCAGTTTACTGTAGTTAGTAGAGGGTTTCATTGCAAAATGTATGACATACCGACGGCGAGCTGTAACTGACAGGTCAAGCGGCTGCTAGTATACAGGGTGGAGGCCTTTATCACATTTATTATTTTATTATCACATTTTTGTGCAGACCTAACATTTATGGCTCTGAAATGTGGTATCAAAAAGACCATTATGAAATCAAATCAAGTTCCTTTATCCCACACATTTATAAACCATCAAGTTGTCCAAAGTTCTAAACATATCAAAAAAGAATGAAATGGGTTAAAATCTATAAAATATGGAGTGTCCAGTGGCCTAGCATTTTAGGCCACCATGCATGCTGCTAATGTGCAAGTGATCCATAGCTCAATTCTTGGCCACAGCAATCTTTTAGCAAGTTCCAGGAGTTTTCCTAGGTCAGCTTTTCCCATTCCCTCTCTGGACGTTGTCAAATGGCCCAGCCCCTGAAGTAGGATTTCTGATCATAAACATGTTCCAGCACATTTTCACAAAGTCAGAAAGTGAGATAGACACCTCCTGCTATTGGACTTGCTCTGTTGGAAACGCTAATCAGGAGTAGATATTACTTGAGCTTCCGCTTACCATTGATGCTAGGTGCAGCCATTTTGAATCCTTAACTCCTCCTTGGCTTGGGTAAGTGCTGGCTGCCTGGCATAATATAGTCAAATTCCAGGGGGCGTGGCTTTTGACTACTTCCAGAGATTGACTGGGAATATCTGACCTTTGATAACACCTGGAATGAGTTATTTCTCTGTATGTCTTTCCCCTGTTCTTCCACCAATTTTCTGTCTCTCTCCACATGTTATTACAGCTAGGGCACAACTTGATGAAAGTTGTGCTCTAGTATGTTAAAAAATGCAAGTAAGATATTCTTAAAACCAGCCAAAATCAATTAAGTCATCTATGTTTCCTTAAAAGTGTAAACAGAGACTGAATACTTAGCATTAAGCTAGTAAGGGATAGGCTATTCCAAAGCTTCTAAGCTGCTACCACAAAAGCTTGAGCGATTTTACTCACTAACTATGTTAGCAGTGCAGTAGTGGCTCGGGTGTTGATGGCTGATGTGACAAAGTTACACATAATATTGAAATCTGACTGGCTTAAGAAGTTAAAACCTTGACTTGTTCAAAAAAACCTGTTGTGTAACATGCAAAGCAGGTATCCAGTGTAACCAGTTTAACTGCTTTACTTTGGGGTGCCAAAGATGGTGAATGTCAAGATCACAGTGCCGCTTTACATCTCATGCCAGCGGATGGCTTTGTATGTATAACATTACCCCTCTCACATGCTTGACTTCCACATTATTTATTGTAGAGGGATAAAAGACATTGGTGAGTGGCACCATATTGGAAGTGGTCTGCTCCAGTCCTTGGGTCAAGCAGCTGGTCGAGCCGTGGTATTTGATTTGGGGGTGAGGGCAGGAAGGGGATGAGTAACCCTGCCGTATATCATGAAGAAAAAGAGAGCAAGACAGCAATTAAGACCAAAGGATAGAAATAGGGGCCCTGACAGTGTGAACAAGTGCTAGGGACGGCCAGGGAAATGTTGGGTGGCACGTAACCAACAAGTCGTACCTCAGTGAAATATTACTCTCTTGATTCATGTCACAGCCAGGTGGAGTCAACAGTTATGACATACGCAACTCGCAAGAGGAAAACAAGCTCATAACGCTGTACCCCCTCACTCTGTTCATCTTATCATATCCCAAGGGGGTACTCCGATTCTCCAGGCATCCATGACAAAACACAGAAATGCTTCAAAACAGCTGGGCATTTCAACATCCACAATGGGGAAAAAAACAGCAAAGATGCTCCAGGCAATGAAAATAAGCAAAATGAAATCCTTGACACATCTGAAAATACGATAATCTTATTTATGCCATTGTAAAAGATGGCTAAAGTCCATTTGATGTTGCTGCTTTTGACACAGCCACACGGCAGGTCTTAACTTGGGGGTGCGCTGAGGCGAAGGTTGGCATGGTGACGGTGACAGACGACTGACTCACCTTCAAAGCTAGGGTATTCTAGATTGAATTTCCAGCAAATCCCCCTGTCGGCCACTGGCTGCCCTGCTCCACTCCCCCACCTTCCTCCCCACCCCCTCAGCGCCCATGGCCCTGTCCTAACGGATTGTCTCACGCCTTTGAAGTGCAGGGGGAATCCGATTTGAGCTGGCTCTTCTAAATTGTTACACAGCCAGCCTGCCCACTGTGATCTAATCAGCCAATTGCACGCTGCTGATTGTAATTGGATGAATTCCCTCGCAGGCTGTTAGGGAAGCAGGGAATGGCGGTTCGAGGAGGGTCACTAGGCCCCAGGGATGAAGACAAATAGAGGAATTACATGAGCAAGGGATGAAGATGAACGGGGTGATGAAGAGATGAGAGGAGGCTGAGCGGTGTCTCAATGGGCCATTAGAAGACAAGAGCCCGACAGGGGAAAAGGTAAAACAGCCCAGCTGTCTGACAGAAGAGACAGCACCTCAGTCTGATCCACAATCTGATTATACTTGCCTCAGTTCTAACTTGAAATAGTATGCAGAGGTGAGTGAATCTGCCTCCACCTGAGGACGAAGGAAGAAGGAAAGAACTTGTGGGGTTTAAGTTTGGTCTTAGAACAAGTTGGCTATCCAAATATTTGGCATTCCATAAGTCGTCATAAGTTGTTGCTTATGAAAAATGTTAAATTTGACCTTTTTTTCCCCCCCAGTATTTTCCGTTAGTACGTATGTACACTCCTGACAAAATCTTAAGACTGGGGTAACAATTATGAGTATTCACATGTTGCACTGGTGGATCTTAACCAGGTTGTAAGTAGAGCTTCAAAATGCAAAAAGAAGAAAGAGAAGGAAGGAACAACAAAAAAACAACAACACACACACACAAAGTAGGCAATATGTTGAAAACTGCATTTAAACTGCATTTAAACTCACACAGGCTGTTCATCAGCTGATCAAAAGTCCCCCCAAAAAACCAAAACGAGAACAAGTACAGTATCAAAAAAGGGCTCAGTAGTGAGTAGCCCCACCGTTCTTGTTGATCACTTCAAAAATTTATTTAGGCATGCTTGATGTGAGTGTTTCCATCAAGCTCGTGGGAACGTTGCTCCATGTGGTGAAGATGGCTTCACAAAGGCCAGCCACGGTCTGGAACTGATGTCTGTTTTTGAAAGCTTCCCTTGCCATCCATCCCCAAATGTTCTCAGCAGGATTTAGATCAGAGAAACACGCAGGATGGTCCAGAAGAGCTGAGCTGGAGGCTCTGATGTCTCCGTGGAGACATAGGCCAGTTCTCGACCCAAATTAAATTGAAGCTCTACTTACAACCTGGTTATGATTCACCAGCATAAAAAGCATATACTTGTAATTTTTAACCCGGTCTTAAGATTTTGATAAGGAGTGTGTAAGATAAGACATTCAGTGAATGAGCTTAGGCTCCAAACTGCTCTAAAGCCTCAATTTCTGACAGGTTGGGGTTTTTTTTTTGAAACTCTTGTTTCTGTGTGATATCAAAAACAGGATACTCTTAATAGACACATGCATGAGTGTTGTCACAAGGGCCCACAATGATCTAGATCTGTGATTCCCAACCTGGGAGCCCTGGAATGTTCAGAAGACATGCACAACAACAAATTCTTAGCAATTTTTTGTAACCAATTAAGAAGTGAAATTACAAAATTTCCCACAGAAACCTGAACGTTCCAGGGACTCCAGGTTGGAAACTGCTGATCTAGATAAAAAAAAAAAAAAAAGTTAGAGAAAACTGACCAGTCTCTATTGTTCTGTGTCAGGGAGTGGGAACACTGGGGTAATATAGATACAGACAGACAACATACCGACGAGCTGTTTCCCCAGAGTGGCACCAGCATTGTAGCAAAGATTTGAGTCCATTTCCAACTTTTCACTACAGGCAGCGGTGCCAAATGGGTTCCATTTCATAGTAAATACAACACCCCCCACCAAAACTAAAGTGTTTGAAATGCAATGCAGAGATCCTAAGCTGTTAGAACATGAGGTGTGCTCACTTTCTGTGGTGTTTATGTATTCTGAGCAAAACACAGGAGTACATGCTAATTAATTGGCCTTATCCCGCCAGCACTCATGATACCATACAACACTGCCATAATACATTTTCAACACATCAACATGCTGCTCAGACTTTACTAACTAACTAACCTGCACTTATATAGCGCTTTTCTAGTCACAAAGACCACTCAAAGCGCTTTCATTAATACTAAGCCTTTATTCTAAGGGCCTATAGGAAACAAATATCTAGGGACAATTTAGAACAGCCAATTAACCTAACATGCATGTTTTTGGCATGTGGGAGGAAACCGGAGAAATCCCGGAGTAAACCCACGCAACACGGGGAGAACATGCAAACTCCACACAGATCACTGTTGGTCGGGGGCTGGGATCGAACCCACGATCCCACGATCCCCACAATCCCCCGGCCAAGGGTAAACTGTGCTGCCGCAGTGCTAACCACTGCGCCACCGTGCAGCCCAGACACTTGTGTTATAATGAATATAATGCAGAGAGACTAAAGTAAAAGTCACAATTAACAGGCAGCCACTAAATGTGGTTAGCAGTGGACAGATAGCCATGCAGCCACATTAAAACAGCCAGATTAGGGATGTCAAGGATTAATTGACTTTCAATTAATTGTCGATAGGAATTTAGTCGACTAAATTAAATTAGTTGTCAATTGATAACTCAGCAGTCCTTTTCAATGGGAGCTTATTCTATAAAATGTAGTGGCTTCACCATTCAGGCGGGGGCGCACGCGGTCACATTTCAGCTAAAAAAACAGAAGAAGGCACTAAGCCCTTCCGGGTTACGTTGGAGAGCCACAACAAATTCCAGTGGCACGTTCCAAGGTCCACCCGTCAAATCAGCAGGGCAGACAAATGGACTGCAGCAGGCTACACGAGCACAAAAACCTATCCCCGCTGCCTCCCTTCAACTTGCCGCTAGACAGAAAAGCAGACCGGACTCAAGTGGCAGCCCAGATCGTACTGGGTTTGCCTGGATTGCTGCAGTACTGCGATAATGTTTAACATGTAACAGATGAAGCATCTCACAATTTATTTTCCTGTTAAAACAGTCTATCAGTGCATCTCAGTAAATTAGAATGTGAAAGTTTTTTTTAATATAACTAAAAAAGATAAATTTGAGAAAGAGTATCATTTCAGAGTTTTATAACTCATTGACACTATTCTCATGTGAAAACTCATAGAAAAGACTGAATGACTGGAAAGAAGACCTGCAAATTGAAATCTCAGAGGAACAATGGAAAATGGCTTGTGCAGGAGTTCAAACCAAATCAATAAATGTACGCCTTAAACTGATACATTTTAAATGGTTAATGTGGATGTATGTTACACCAGTGGAATTAAATAGATATAACAAAAACATACCAGATACATGCACAAAATGTATGGAAAGTAAAGGAACCCTATTTCACTGTTTATGGGAATGTAGAAAAATTAGAATGTTTTGGGAAGAGTTGAGGGTAACAATTGAAAAAATAATTTCAAAACAAATCACATTGAACTCTAAACTGTTTTTGTTGGGTCTGTATCCAGAAAAACATAACTTTAATAAAAGTGAAAGAACATTCATAGACCTCGGTTTACTTAATGCCAAAAAATGTATTGCACTACTGTGGAAAAAGACTCATAGACCAGATGTGACTCAGTGGTTAAGACAGATGTTAACAAACCTTCCACTAGAAAGAATAACATATATACTGAAATCAAAAGAAAATGTGTTTGAGAATATATGGAGACCTTTCATTGATTATGTAAAGAAGTTAAACATAACCTCTGAAGAAGAAGGTGAATGATATGTGTGGACCTTGCAAATTCCAAGCTGGTGATTTTTTTTTTTAAAAAAAATGAGATTTTTTTTTTATTCAAGAAGTTTGATATTTTGTTTCAATATATATTATGTATTCTTACGTAATAGATTACCTAGACTAAACAGAGGAGCATTGTTGTTGACCTGTTTTTGTTAATGGCTGTTATTATTTTTATTACACATTTTTTTATTATTATTATTATTTTATTTTTTAAATTACTTTTGTGTTTATATCTGACTGTTTATACCATATTTGTAAAAAAAGTTCAATAAAAAATATTGTGGAAAAAAAAGATAAATTTTATGATCTTGGTAGTAGTTTTTAAAATAAATTTAAAAAAGCATGGCATTTGTAATTTACTGAGATGTACCAGCACATAGTACACACTATACAGTGCAAAATGTGTTAAACTACAAAAAATGCCTGTAGTAAAAAAAAAATCCAAATGGTACAATAGATTATTGAGGAATATGATGTTCATGTTTTATTCAGTATATGAAAAAACAGCACCTTTTTATATGTTATATGTTTTGTTTAGATAGACCGTATTGTACCGAGGGAAGTTCAGATTCTCAGGAAAAAGGCTTCTTATCAATTAATCATTAATCGATCGATAAGTTGAATCAATTATTAATTAATGAATTAATTGATAGCTTGCATCCCTAAGCCAGATTTAAAAAAAGAAATATTGTTTCTAGCTGTTCACAGGTAATTCTGTGTCTTCTTGGCAGACTTTTTCATATCTGTTCAAACAACCTTCGAACACCTAGCAGGTGTCATAAAGGCAGGCGTGTAGATCCTCCAGAGCTCATAGCACCTTCGGGAGACTAAGTAGTCTTCATTTGATTGTTTTTGCTATTTTTTGTCCCTAACTGGGAGCTGTACAAATTCTGAATCACTGGCATTCATTCAACAGACCAGTCTGTTGTGGTGAAGAAGGGAGCTTAGTTCTAAGGCAAAGCTGTCGATTTACCAGTCAATCTACGTTCCTACTCTCACCTATGGTCACGAGCTTTGGGTAATGACCGAAAGAACAAGATCGCGGATACAAGCGGCTGAAATGAGCTTTCTCCGTAGGATTGCTGGACTCACCCTCAGAGACAGGGTGAGGAGCTCAGTCATCCGGGAGAGGCTCAGAGTAGAACCGCTGCTCCTCCACATTGAAAGGAGTTTGTTGAGGTGGTATGGGCATCTGATCAGGATGCCTCCTGGACGCCTCCCACTTGAGGTGTTTCAGGCACATCCCACTGGGAGGAGACCCCGGGGCAGACCCAGGACTCGGTGGAGAGACTATGTCTCCCAGCTGGTCTGGGAACGCCTTGGTAGCCTCTCTGAAGAGCTGGAGCAGGTGGCTGGGGAGAGGGAGGTCTGGGCTTCTCTGCCTGAACTGCTGCCTCCGCGACCCGGACCTCCAGAAAAGCGGTAGAAGATGGATGGATGGATGGCATTCATTCAGGAATCCCATTATCTCTCCATTAGTCTGTAAATTTGATGATGTATTGGTCAGGCAGCTTTTTTAAAATCTCCCATTTTAATCTAATGCAAGTATCTTGCTGTAGCAAGTTCATCTAAATTTTGGAGTTGTTTTAATGAAAGCAAAGGCTCCGTATTGTTTTTTGTTTTTGTTTTTTTTTGTCTTGCCATCCGATCTACTAATATGGGGAACACCTATTTGTGTTTTTGACGCTCTCTCTTGAAAAGTCTTTAAACAGCTTTATAAATGATCTAGCAAAACAGAATTGGGAAGAACTCTACAATGAAGAAGACATGGGCAAAGCATATGAAATATTTTTAAGAATATTTAAATTATTATATGATAAAAAATTGTCCAATTAAAAAAATCAGTTAGAAGCAAAAATATTCACAGTCCATGGATCACCAAGGGATTAAAAAACACCTGCAAAAAGAAAAATATGCTGCATAGAAAATTCATAAAACATAGAACTAAGGAGGTAGAAAATCAATATAAAAAAACATAAAAGCTAGAAAGCACTCAGAGAGCGCAGACCTCCGCGAAGGCTCCTTCCGGCCCTCATGGATCACCTCCAAAATGTAATGGGTTTGTGTGTAGGCCTAGAGCCACTTCTGGTGAAAATTGCATCAAAATCTGTCCATCAGTTTTGGAGTATTGTTGCTAACACACTGTGAGAAAATAAGAACCTTGGCTGAGGTATGCATTCTCAGATATCACCAAAATGTAACGGATTCGTCTGTAGCCCAAGAACCACCTCTGGTGAAAATTTCATCCAAATCCATCCAGTAGTTTTGGAGTATTGTTGCTAACACTCTGTGAGAAGATAAGAGCCTTGGCGGAGGTATGTATTTTGAGATCATCACCAAAATCTAATCATTTGTTCAGTGTGCCATTACACACCTTTCCTGAAAATTTGAATAAAAGGTGCTGTATAAATGCAATCCATTATTATTATTGTTATTAACAGACAGAGAAACAACAGCAAAAACAATAGGATTACATTATATGGCTACATAATAATAATAATAATAATAATAATAACAAGACTGTTATAATTGTATTGACCATACATCGGGGTTAGGCAATTCCACCTTAAAATCAACATCATGGTTTATTGAATCTTTCAGGTCTGTTTTGGGTTTTTTTTTTTCCTCCTCTCTTCTCCCTTACAGTTTACTGACAAGGTTCATAATTATTAAGCAATATTAAGCAACAGTGTGGTAGCATTCCATTTTTTTGCAGTTATCAACTACAAATTCACATAGTATTCATATTATCTACCGCAACAAACTTGTAAGAAGTACGACCATGACAAAGGCACAAACGCTCACCTGGCACGCCGACAGATGTGGCCATGTTCCTCCAAGCATTTGCTTTCAAATTTTGATCATGATATCCTTTTAGTGTCAGATCAAAGAGTACCGAGTTGTTTGATGCAGCAAAGTTCAGCGGCCACATCTCATTTTCCACCCTTGCAGACTCATTGGCTTTAGGCAAGTTCACATTAAATGGCTGAGAGTTTAGGGCTGCTCCAATCTGAAATCAGGAAGTGGCTGACTGATCAATCGCTGACTTTTTGAGCCCCTAAATGACCCCTTTTCCTAAGACAGGATGCTATGCTGACTTGCAGTGGTGTGAAAAAGTATTTGCCCCCTTCCTAATTTCTCATTTTTTTGTATGTTTGTCACACTTAAATGTTACACATCATCAAACAAATTCAAATATTAGACAAAGATAACACAAGTAAACACAAAATTCAATTTTTAAATGAAGGTGTTTATTATTAAGGGTAAAAAAAAAAATCCAAACCTACATGGCCCTCTGTGAAAAAGTAATTGCCTCCCCCAGTTAAAAACTAAATTAAGTGTGGTTTATCACATCTTTGGAAAGCTGAGTTAAATTTCTCTTGCCATACCTGTTCTCAATCAAGAAATCACTTAAATAGGACCTGCCTGACATAGTAAAGTAGACCAAAAGATCCTCAAAAGCTAGACATCATTCTACGATCCAAAGAAATTCAGGAACAAATGAGAAACAAAGTAATTGAGCTCTATCAGTCTGGAAAAGGTTATAAAGCCATTTGTAAAGCTTTGTGACTACAGCAAACCACAGTGGAAAGCCATTATCCATAAATGGTGAAAACATGGAACAGTGGTGAACCTTCCCAGGAGTGGCCAGCTGACCAAAATTACCCCAAGAACACAGCAATGACTCATCCAAAAGGTTACAAAAGACCCCACAACGATATCCAAAAAACTGCAGGCCTCACTTACCTCAGTTAAGGTCAGTGTTCATGGCTCTACCATAAGAAAGAGACTCGGCAAAATTGGCCTGCATGGCAGAGTTCCAAGATGAAAGTCACTGCTGAGCAAAAAGAACATAAAGGCTTGTCTCAGTTTTGCCAGAAAACATCTTGATGATCCCCAAGACTTTTGGGAAAATACTTTGTGGACTGACGAGACAAAAGTTGAACTTTTTGGAAAGTGTGTGTCTGATTACATCTGGTGTAAAAGTAATGCAACTTTTCAAAAAAAAAGAACATCACACCAGCAATAAAATATGGTGGTGGTAGTGTGATGGTGTGGGGCTGTTTTGCTGCTTCAGGACCTGGAAGACTTACTGTAGTAAATGGAACCATGAATTCTGCTGTCTACCAAAAAATCCTGAAGAAGAATGTCCAGCCATCTGTTCGTGACCTCAAGCTGAAGCACACTTGGGTTCTGCAGCAGGACAATGATCCAAAACACACCAGCAAGTCCACCTCTGAATGGCTTAAGAAAAACAAAATAAAAACTTTGGAGTGGCCTAGTCAAAGTCCTAACCTGAATCCAACTGAGATGCTGTGGCATGACCTTAAAAAGGCGGTTCATGCTCGAAAACCCTCCAATGTGGCTGAATTACAATTCTGCAAAGATGAGTGGGCCAAAATTCCTCCACAGCACTGTAAAAGACTCATTGCCAGTTATCGCAAATGCTTGATTGCAGTTGTTGCTGCTAAGGGTGGCCCAACCAGTTATTAGGTTTAGGGGGCCATCACTTTTTCACACAGGGCCATGTAGGTTTGGATTTTTGTTCCCCTTAGTAATAAACCCCTTCATTTAAAAACTGCATTTTGTGTTTACTTGTGTTATCTTTGTCTAATATTTAAATTTGTTTGATGATGTGAAACATTTATTGTGACAAACATACAAAAAAAATGAGAAATCAGGAAAGGGGGTAAACACTTTTTTACACCACTGTAAAGTAAGGGAATTACCCACAGTTCATAGTGCCATACCAGGGCTTCTCAAGGGAAAGCTCCTGATTGGTCACCTGTTCATCAGTGACCACCCCTTCACCCCTGCTTCACCCCACATATAAAATAAAATAAAAATTAAAAAAAAATACTGCCTTGACAAGAGTTTAGAATAGAATAGGCTTTATTGTCATCGTACAGTTGTACAGTACAACAAAATTGTGGGTGCTCCACCAGGCTACTGCGCAATAAAGTAAGTGATAAGAATTTAAAAAATCTTTGCCAAAATAAAAATATATGACATAAAGACTTTGAGTTTATGCTGAAATACACACCATTTAAGCAACTTAATTACATTTTGGTTAATTATGCAGTTTGAAAAAAGATGATTTGCAGTTGTAATCAATTAAATGATCTTAAGAGGCTGCAGCACATTTAATTCAGTTGATTCCTGAAGAAGGTAATAAGTCTGAAATCAAGTCTGAGACTCACAATAGCTGGTCATGTTTTCATGTCAAACAAATTAAAAGTTTAGTTAAAATAAATAGGCTGAAAAGATAGGTTTTTATTAAAATGGTAACACTGAAAATGAAATAAGACATAATTTGATGCCTTTTATTTCAATAAGAAAATATTACAGTTATAAATATAGATAGGAGAATGAAGAGAATGCAATTATTTAAAACAGAATTGGGATTTTATTTTAAGAAGTTACACAGAAACCTCTGAAGACCCTGGAAACACACACAGCCTTGAACTTTCAGGATCATTTTCTTTTATCCTTTATCAGTAAGGATAAAAACTCTTAAATTGTTTTTATGTGTGCTGTTTCTCTTATCTTTTTACCTTCTAAACTTACTCCCTGCTTGTTTCAGGGTCAACAGTTTCTGAAACCCGACCTGAATTGCTTTCTATATGTGCTGTTTTTCATTTTAATATCTTCCTGCCCAGCTCAGGGACTACAGATGAAAATTAGTGAGAACGCTATACTCTGGTACAGAGCATCTTTACCCAGTGTTTAATGTTTTTTCTGTACATGGTCCCTGACAAATAAACCAATAAACTAACTATAAACCCTGTTTGTTTCTGATTTTAGTTTTGTCTGCAATCTGTTTTTATTTTGTCCTGTGATTTTATTTTTGTGATCTTATATAAACTATTTTTGTTTCCTAATCCTTTTAATAAAGTAAATTAAAAAAAAAAACTTACTGTTGCCAAGGTAACAAAGTGTGTCCCATTTCTACCATTTTGAGCCGCTTCATGCTCTTACAGACTCACACACTCAAGCACTACTGATGGCGGCAGCCCAAGTCTACAAGCGCTCAGGGCTGGAGGGTTTAGGGAGGAGATTGAGATTGGTCCAGCCTCTCCACTATCACCTACCATTCTCATCTTCCTGTCCTATGTCCTATGTCCCGCCCTTCCTCAATTCTGATTGGCTGCTTAGAAAGGTCTGACATTGATGAGTGCAGCTGTACAGTAGTCTGAAAAGTTGAACTTTTTTCAGCCCTGAGCGCCATGACAAAAAGCGGCCACTGCTCAAAGCATTTCAGCGCCGAGGGCGCTCAGCACTGTAAACGCTGGACTACACAGAGAATGAATAGGAAATAAAAGAAAATAGTTGCCCACAGCAGAAAAAACAAGTTTGGTGAACACACTCCCAATACTTTTTCTGCAGTGTTTGGCTTACGAGTTGCCGAGGCATGTGGCCCTATGGCGTGGTCACGCACATAACTTAGTGGACACGTCTTAAAGCGATAGTACATGAAAAGCAACATATTAATACATAAAATAATATTCAAAAAATTCCTGCATCCAGATTGTGATCCGAATCACCACCAAAATTTAATCATCTTTTCCCCTTTCCATTACACACATTTCCTGAAAATTTCATCAAAATCCAGTCATAACTTTTAGAGGAATGTTGCTAACAGACAGACAAACCAACCAACACCACTAAAACATTACCTCCGTCCTCCCATGGTGGAGGTAAAAATGAGAAATTACATAAATACAGGGAGGAAGATGATTCTATTAATCACTAAGGTTGGTTGGGAAAGTCTATGAAAGTCACTCATAGATTTTTCAGAATCAGTGGGAATTTGTTTACTCATTTTATTTTATTCATTTTGTTTTCATTTTTGAATTTTTATTATTATTAATAAGATTTTGAAAAGCATGTTGAGATTTGTTCATTCACATCTTTGCTCATTAAGTTTATTTGTTGTTGTGGCAATGTATGTATGTACTGTATGTACGTATGTATGTGTATACTGTATGTGCATGCAGGTATATTAATTAGTTAATGATGGGATAGGACAAGATAAGCTTTTGGCTTCAATCCTGTTCCATTTTGGACTGCATTTGAATTTTTTAATTTTTATTCTTGTTTTTATTTTTGTCTTGTTCGAAATAAATAGTACAAAAAAAGAGTGCACATTATGCAATTCTGGACTGTAACTAATAAAAGAAGACCAAAAAACAGTGATGCTATGATGCTTTCGACAGCATAGTGACGCTACAGTATGTTTGTATGACACACAGTGAGAGATGTTCAAAGTTTGCTGTTTTAATGATTTTGCAACTAAAGCAAGGCAGAGACAAAATTCTGACAACATGTGATACGTATTTAGTTGGGATACACCGATAGGCTGGTATATCAGGAGTAGCCGATATTTATCAATGGCAGTGGCCAGTATTTACCTGGTGTGTCAAAGCTGAAACAGAAAAACAGACTGAACCATCCTATAGTATTTCAGTTTAGTTATTTTTTTAAATAAATGTTTTCTACTGTACCTAACGGTAAAGATGAAATGATTGAGAATAAAAACTAAAGAAGAAATCTATATTGCTATTGGCCATCAACCAGTTTATTATTATTTTAAACATCGGTACTGATGTTTGCCTAAAATTTCACAATCGGTGCATCCAATTCAGTATAATTATCTCTCATCATGTGCACTTCAACAACCTACTTTGTCTACAGCCAAAAAAAGAATGCTGTAGAGAAAGGAGCAGGCGTGACAACAGGCTGGAACAGCACAGACTTTATTCCTCTCTCCACAAGTCAAGTTGACAAGAATGATCCCCAGGTTGGAGGCTCTCTCCCTTTTATACTTTAATCCTTTGCCTAGTGACCTGGGGGGCTCACACCACAATCTACATCGGGTAAAACAGTCTGCACGGTGCATTAGCATAACATAGTACATCTCATTACATTATCATAACATTCGCTGGCGTGCTGCTTCTTCTTCCTCCCAGTAGCCAGTGTCTGCACCTCCACTGTCTTGACTCGACCCCCCGGTCAGCCTCCCACTTCACGGTCCATTCTCTGGGTGGAGGATGTCGCCTCTGTGTCGCCCCCCTCCCCCGATCACCCAGAATGGGCTTCAACCCCCTTGTCCTGTGGGCTTCAGCCGACGTCCATATCGGCTGTAACAGGGGTTGCTGGCTGAGAGGCGCTGCTCTGGTGGCGAGGCACTGTGGGAGGCATATCCGTCTGTAGGGGGAAGCGGGGGGGGGGGGGGGGACACATCCTCAAAAAGCATTGTTGTTGCTGTTGCTGAGTCATTTACCTGCGGGGTCCCCAACGGGGGGCGTCCACGCCGGGGAGCCCGAGCCAACACCACTTCCTCATCTGCCAACATGAATGCTGGTTTGAGCCTGTCAATGCAGACAGTTTTGCTGTGTCCCTCCAAGTCTAACACAAAATGTTTCTCCCCAGGTTGCAGCACTCTGAATGGCCCATCGTACAGCGGGCGCAACGGGGTCTGGTGTGTGTCGTGTCTGACAAACACAAACGACACATTCCGCATGTTTTTGGGGACAAAAGCGAGGGGAAAACAGTGGTGGGCCAGGCCCGGTACTCTCCCCGGATCCATGGCAGGTAGGGAATTCGGGGGTGTTTGGGCGTTGGGCGCTGGGTTGTCGGGCAAAAATTCCCCGGGGAGCCGCAGCGGTTGTGAAAACACGAGTTCTGCCGGGGAGGCTGCCAAATCCTCCTTCGATGCGGCGTGCAAACCCAACAAAACCCACTGTAGTCGGTCTACCCAATTGGCGTCGGTAAGCGAAGCCCTGAGCACTGCTTTCAGCAATCTGTGGAAATGCTCGCATAACCTGTTGGCCTGAGGGTTGTATGCGGTAGTGCGGTGAATGCTGACAGCCAGGCTCCGGGCCATCGCAGACCAGAGATCGGAAATGAACTGGGGGCCCCTGTCAGACGTGATGTCAGATGGAGCGCCGAAACGTGCCACCCAAATGGTCAAAAAAGCGAGTACTACTTCCGCGGACATTGTGGACGCCAGCGGCACCACTTCTGGCCAACCCGTGGTGCGGTCCACTACCATTAGGAGGTGCGTAAAGCCCTGCAACGGTGGGAGGGGCCCCACCAGGTCCACGTGGACTTGTTCAAACCTCTTAGCCAGGATGTGGAAGTGTTCGAGGGGGGCCTTCGTGTGCCTGTGCACCTTGGCCCGCTGGCACGCAACGCAAGCTGCAGCCCACTCTTTCACCTGTTTGCACAGACCCGGCCAGACAAATTTCGCCCCCACCAGCTTGACTGATGCGTGCACTCCCGGGTGCATCATAGAGTGAATCAAGTCGAAAACACGCCAGGACCAAGTGCGTGGGACGACCAAGCGCAGACAGCCTGTGGAGACGTCAGAGTAGGGACGGGCCCCCGGCTCACAGTACTCTGCTCTCCAGCCTTAACCCTGTTGGTCCAGACTGGAGCACGCAAACGTCGGCATCGCCGGGTTGCTCGGCGGCCATAGCAGTGTAATCTATCCCTATGTGGATTGGGGCCATGAGCGCGCGTGAGAGGCAGTCCACCACCATGTTGAGTTTACCGGCCACATGCTGTATGTCGGTGGTAAACTCCGAGATTGCAGCTAGCTGTCTTTGCTGCCGGGCCGACCATGGTTCCGAAACCTTGGCCATGGTGTATGTTAACGGCTTGTGGTCCACAAATGCTGTGAAACTGTGTCCTTCCAGCCAGAACTGGAAGTGGCGTATGGCCAGGTGGAGAGCCAGTAGCTCCCTGTCGAACGCGCTGTATTTAATTCAATTCAATTCAATTCAACTTTTTTTATATAGCGCCATTTCACAACAACAGTCATCTCATAGCACTATCAACTGTAGGGGGAACCCCCACAGTTGCAGAAAGACCCCGGCAATCAGGCGATCCCCTGTGAGCAAGCACTTGGCGACGGTGGAGAGGAAAAACTCCCTTTTAACAGGAAGAAACCTCCAGCAGAACCAGGCTCAGGGAGGGGCAGTCATCTGCTGCGACTGGCTGGGGGGTGAGGGGATAGAGAAGAAGAAAAGAACAGACATGTTCAGACATGTTACGCTTGTTGTCGCACAGAGACCTGCTGAAAAAGGCAAGCGGCTGCCAAGAACCTGCGATGCACTGCTCTACGACAGCCCCTATGGCCACGTTCGATGCGTCGGTAGTGAGCATGATCCGTGCCAACGGGTCTGGGTGTGCCAGTAATGTGGCCTTAGCAAGCACATCCTTGGCATCAACAAACGCCTGCTCCCGCTCAGGGGTCCACTCAATGCTGTCTGCCGGTTTGCGTTTCTTAAGCGCAGCGCACAATGGCTGCATGAGCTGGGCTGTGCGAGGGAGGAAACGGTTGTAGAAGTTCACCATTCCTAAAAACTCCAGGAGCGCCCTTACGGTCTGAGGACGTGGAAAATTCGCCACCACGCGCACCTTGTCTGGTAACGGGATCGCATCCTCCGGTGAGATGCAGTGGCCCAAAAAGTTGATCATCGTAGCTCCAAACTGACACTTCGCTGGGTTGATTATTAACCCGTGCTCCTCCAACCTCTGGAAAACCGTCCTGAGGTGGGCGACATGTTCGTCCTCGGACGCGCTGGCCACCAGGGTGTCGTTGAGGTAGATGAAGACAAACGACAGGTCATGCAGCACAGCGTCCATCATGCATTGGAAGGTCTGTGCTGCGCCTTTTAACCCGAATGGCATGCGTAAAAATTCAAAAAGGCCGTACGGGGTAATCACTGCCATTTTGGGTATGTCTTCGGTGCGCACCAGGACCTGGTGGTACCCGCGGACCAGGTCCTCCTTGGAAAAAATGCGTGCCACTGTGAGGCGGACGGAAAAATCCTGAATATGGGGAATGGGGTAGCGATCGTGTGCTGTAGCATTGTTTAACTGGCGGAAGTCTCCGCATGGTCGCCATGACCCCTCAGCTTTAGGCACCATGTGCAGTGGGGACGCCCACGGGCTATTGGAGCACCTCACGATGCTTAATCTCTCCAAATTGGTGAACTCCTCGCGCGCGCTGGCCAGTTTAGCTGCGTCCAGGCGGCGAGGCCGCGTGAAAACGGGCAGCCCTATGGTGTGGATAAAGTGCTCGACCCCATGCTTAGTGATGGCCGCTGAAAACGTCGGAACCATAAGTGCTGGAAACTGGGTGAGTAGTTGTTGGAACCTACCCCCTGGAACCATGACGTTGACGAGTGATGTGGACCAGGTTCCTCGTGCTGTACAGGGCAAAGAATAAAAAGACAAAGCATTAATCAGACGTCTATTGGCAACATCGACTAATAGTCCATGCGCGCACAGAAAATCTGTGCCTAAGATGGGGTAGTTACATACTGTTATGATGAAGGACCATTGGTAGTTGCGGCCGTGCAAACATATGGTCAGTGTCCTCTCACCAAAAGTTTTAATGTCTGAGCCGTTGGCGGCTGCCAGCTTGGGGCCACTACTCCCAGCCAACTGTTCTGCGTTTGACAGCAGGATGAGGCTTTTTTGGGAGCCAGAGTCCACGTGGAACCATCTCCCCGAACAGGAGTCCGTCACGTAGAGCAGCTTGTTTGTGTCACCAGCGGCCGCAGCTGCTAACGACTGCCAGTCCTGGCGTTTCCTGACCGCCTGTATTGGCAGGGTGGCACGCATTGCCGTGCGTCTTCTCCAGAACGGCGGTAGTAGAAACAGAGCACACCCTTCAGGTGCTTCTTGGCCTCTGCGCCGGCTACCATGGAAGGCTCTTCGCCGTCGACAGTCGTCTCCGTGGGCTCCGGCGCCACTGCGTTCACCGCAAAGGTTCTGGTTGCCAGGATAATCCGGTCCGCTTCTTTTGCCAGCGTCCAGTAGTTATGCATGGCCAGCAGCGGTGAGTTGGCGAGGACTTCCCTGGCCACCATCGGGAGGTTACAGAGGAAAAGATGTGCCAACAGGAACGGCTCACCATCTATGCCCATCAATGCCAACATCTTCTCCATCAACTCGAGCGCCAAGCCGTCTCCCAACTCGGAGCGCATCAGGAGTCTTTCCGCTCTCTCACAGTCAGACAGCGTATAGCACTGGGTCAGCACAGTCTTGATGGCGTTGTATTTTCCGTGGGCTGGGGGCTGTTGGAGCAGGCTTGCCACCTGCTGAGTTATGTGTGCGTCCAGCGCGGCTACAACGTAGTAATATTTTGTGTCGTCCGCTGTCACTCCCCAGAGCGCGAACTGGGCCTCCGTGTGTAGGAACCAAGCCGTCAGGTCGTGTAGCCAAAAGTTCGGGAGCTTGACCAAAACAGCACAGGCGGTGCTGGCACTTCCAGACAGGGCCGTCTCCAGGGTGTTCGCCTTGTATTGCATCATACGTCTCAGGGTCACCAGTGTAGAGAAAGGAGCAGGTGTGACAACGGGCTGGAACAGCACAGACTTTATTCCTCTCTCCACATGTCAAGTTGACAAGAATGCTCCCCAGGCCACAGGCTCTCTCCCTTTTATACTTTAACCCCTTGCCTAGTGACCTGGGGGCTCACACCACAATCCACATCGGATAAACAGTCTGCACAACACATTAGAATAACATAGTACATCTCATTACATTAGCATAACACTCACTGGCGTACTGCTTCTTCCTCCTCCTTGTAGCCAGTGTCTGCACCTCCACTGTCTTGACTTGACCCCCCAGTCAGCCTCCCACTTCACGGTCCATTGTCTGGGTGGAAGATGTCACCTCTGTGTCCCCCACAATGCAGGAAAAAACCCAGGACAGACTAAGAGAATACGTGCTGGTTTTCAAACCACATAAACTATAATGGAGGCATGGCAGCTAAAAGCTTTTGGTATGGTGTTTCCTGCAGCTGTAATTACGAACACGTGTACCCTGCCACATAAGCACACAATTTAATTCGAGTCATCATATGCAGTATGTAGCGTACACACTGATAGTCAAAGTGTGTTTGCTAAAATTCAAGAAGCTTTACTTGGTTACTGGTCTTAAATGGAGAAGAAATAAAATTGATCATTGGAGACAGTGGGCGGACTTTTAGGTTACACACACACCCAATGTAAGACACAAAGGATTACTTGGAAATTTAAAACCACACTCCGGCAGCTCTAAAGCCACCTCAAAAACCAATGTGTTTTGCCCAAAATTGTCATGTTTAGTGTTTGAGCAACTCACGAGCAGAATGCAACACCAGGGAATAACACTCATGACACTGGAGGCAAGTTTAAACAGTTTATTAAATTTAAAAAAGAGGAGCACAGCTAGGGAAAATGTCACTCACCAGAGGAAAGCAGCCTGTGGGGAGAGCTGTAAGCAGGAGAATGGAGACAGGGAATTGGATAATGCAAACTGGCCACTTACGTGGGCCGACAGGAAAAACCCAGCGTGAATAGACGAACCAGCAGGATGATGCTGGTGGGAAGTGGACAGGAGATGAGCTGGGGAGTGCCTAACCGGGTGGAGGTAAACAGCTGCAACGGGTTGAGGATGATGATGATGATGGGACAGGTGAGTGCACAACGATCCTCGGAGACGCACCGCACAGATGGCAGCAACCTGAAAGAGAAGGGAGAGAACAAGAGGGTGAATGGCGAGAATTCACCGTAAATTTAAGGTTACTTAGCTTCGTTGTTTAAGGCAGTGTACCCAACGAGCCAGCAATGAGACGCTGAAGATCAGATCCTTATAAGCGGTGGGAAGGCAGAGGTGGCAGGTGCGTCTAATCTCCCAAGTGTGCTGATTACCTGAGGAGCAGGAGGATCAGGAAGGAGGGGGCGAGCACTCACCAGAATATGACAGTGCCCCCCCCCCCCCAAAGAGCACCTCCTGGCGGTCCACCGGGCTTGTCCTGATGGGCTCGATGGTAGGCCTGGACCATTCCTTTGTCTTGGAAATGTGACTTTGGAATCCACGACCTTTCTTCAGGCCGTAGCCCTCCCAGTGGACAAGATACTGCAGGCCCCGGTCCCGACGGCGGACATCCAGAATCCTTTGGATGGTGTGGGTGGTCTGGCCGTCGAGGGTCTGAGGAGGAGATGGCGGCTTAGGGGGGAGACAGAAAGGACTGGCAGAGAGAGGTTTGATGCGGGAGACATGGAAAGTCGGGTGCACTTGGAGAGTCCCTGGAAGCTGAAGGCAGACCGTAGTGTCATTGATGATCTTGCTGATGGACCCAAAAAGCGGAGTGAGAGTTTCCTGGAGTCCGTCCTGAGTGGTATTTGGTCCGCCAATGGCGCTGGGGTCCGCTTCTGGTCAGCGTACTGGCGGTTGCGCTCTGAAGAGCGGAGAAGGGTGGCCCGGGTGGCCCTCCAGAGCCGGTGGCAGCGGTGTGTGCGAGTCCCCATGGACAGCACCACGACCTTCCTCTCTGCCATGGGTAACAGTGGGGGGGTGTACCCCATAGAGGCTTTGAATGGGGTGAGCCCCGTGGCAGAGGAAATGGCTGAGTTATGGGCATACTCCACCCAGGTCAGGTGCATGCTCCAAGTTGAGGGGTTCTCTGCTGCCACGCATCTGAGGGCTGCCTCCAAGGACTGGCTGGTGTGCTCAGCCTGCCCGTTACTCTGAGGATGGTAACCTGAAGTAAGGCTGACTGAGGTTCCATGTGTACGGCAGAATGACCTCCAAACCTGGGACGTGAATTGTGGACCCCGGTCAGACACTATGTCCATAGGAATGCCATGCAGGCATATGACATGGGTAGTGGTGAGGTCGGCTGTTTCGGAGGCGGAGGGTAGCTTGGGGAGGGGAACCAGGTGGATAACCTTAGAGAACCGGTGGACGATGATGAGGATAACTGTCTTGCCATGGGAGAGAGGAAGTCCAGTGACAAAGTCTAGTGCAATGTGTGACCAAGGTCGACCAGGAACGGGTAGAGGATGCAGCAAACCAGCAGGGGGTGAGGAGCTTGGCTTACTGCGTGAACAGGTCTGGCATGCCTTGACATAATCCTGCACGTCTCGCCGCAGCATGGGCCACCAGAACGCCCATCAGATCAGGTCAATGGTGCGGCTAATGCCAGGGTGACATGCAAAATGGCTGGTGTGACCCCAATGGATGACATCACTGCGGAGGGCGGCAGGCACATACAGACGGTTTCTCAGGCACCCTGCTGGCTCGGGCTCCAGAGACTGAGCCTGTTGGACCCTCTGCTCTATATCCCAGGTAAGGGCTCCGAGGATACAAGAAGGTGAAATAATAGGCTGGGAGAGGGACGGGGGGGGCTGTATAATCGGAACAGAATTGGCGGGAGAGAGCATCCGGTTTGGTGTTATGTGAGCCAGGCCGGTAAGTTATGGTGAAATTGAATCTGAGAAAAAATAGAGCCCAATGGGCCTGCTTGGCGTTTAGTCGGCGGGCCGACCGAAGGTACTCGAGATTTTTATGGTTGGTCCACACGACTATGGGATGAACCGCTCCCTCCAGCCAATGTCCCCACTCCTCCAAGGCCAATTTAATGGCAAGGAGCTCTCTATCCCCAACGTCGTAATTCCTCTTGGCTGGTGTGAGCTGCCAAGAGAAAAAATGCACATGGGTGAAGCTTCTGATCGGAGGTCGAGCGCTGCAAGAGAACAGCGCCCACCCCCGAGTCAGAGGCATCTACCTCCAGGGTGAACTGGAGCTGAGGATCGACCTGAGCCAAGATTGGTGTTTTTGAGAACAGGCTCTTTAATTTTGAAAAGGCTTGTTCTGCTGCCTCGGACCAGTGAAATGGTTCCTTAATGGAGGTCAGCTGTGTAAGAGGCTGTGCCACCCCACTATAGTTCCTGATGAACCTGCGATAAAAATTTGCGAACCCCAAGAAGCGCTGAAGCTCCTTGCAGGAGTAGGGTGTAGGCCAATCAAGCACAGCCTTCATCTTGGCCAGGCCGGCTCTCAGCTCCCCCTCCGCCACAGTAAACCCCAGGAAAGAGGTGGAGTTGGTGGAGACTCACACTTTTCTGCTTTAACATAAAGTTGGTTCTCCTAGAGCCGTTGTAACACAGCCCTAACATGGATTTTGTGCTCTTCTGGCGAGTGGAAAAAATGAGAATATCGTCGAGGTAGATGAAAACAAACTGATTAACCATGTCACGAAGGACATCATTAATGAGATGCTGGAAGATGGCAGGAGCATTGGTAAGCCCAAAGGGCATAACTAAGTACTCAAACTGCCCCAGATGAGTTTTAAGGGCTGTCTTCCATTCATCCCCCTCACAAATATGGATTAAATGATATGCGTTACGCAAATCGAGTTTGGAAAACACCCCCGCACGCTGAAGAAGCTCAAACGTGGAGTTTATCAGAGGCAGCGGATATATGTCTTTAACTGTGATCGCATTTAATTCTCGGTAATCAATGCACGGACGCAGAGATCCGTCCTTCTTTCCCACAAAGAAGAACCCCGCTCCAAGAGGGGCCGAAGAGGGCTGAATAAGGCCGGTGTTCAATGAATCTTTGATGTATCTCTCCATTGCCTTCCTCTCTGAAACAGAAATGCTATGGAGCTGGCTGGACGGCAGCCGCGCACCCGAGAGGAGATCTATAGCACAGTCATAAGAGCGATGAGGTGGAAGAGAGAGAGTGTCACTTTAAATAATGCAAAGCTGCTTTACACCCCAGCTGGCCAACTGAGACCTATCTGTGTGGACTTTGGATGTTCTCCCCGTGTCTGCATAGATTCTCTGAAGTTCACCCCCACGACCAGCATAGAAGATCTTAAAATTTTTATACCAGATATAGAGCAGGTCCTTTAAATCCTTAAGACTGTGAAGTAGGAAGCTCGTGTAAAGCACTTGTCTCCAGATCAAGGGGTTAACGTTAACTTTGCCTCTGTGTTCACAAACACCAGCAGACTGACAGGTGTGAACTTATGATTGTTTAATCCTGACATGTAATCTGTTTCTTCCTTCAAGGCGGACCTGAGTGTAAACCTTCAGGATGACAGCAGCTTCTTCTATGGTGTCTCCAGCCAATATGAGAGCTCTGAAAACATGATTATCACCTCGTCCACCAAAGTCTGCTCCTTTGGCAAACAGGTGGTGGAGAAAGTGGAGGTAAGAGAGGGATAATCAAGGATATTAAGTATACCCATACTTTACTCATACTCAGTCACACACTAATCCTGTGTTTAATATTAGACATTACTGGACTTTTTCCAGTGTGTCATGTGTTGTATCGCCTTATGTTGTATCGCCCCAGGCCACTGGAGTGGGGGCCTAGTTGATAGAGTATCTGCCCCACAACCGGGAGGTTGGGGGTTCAAGTTCCAGCCTGGTCATGTCAAAGACCATTTAAAAATGGTACTTCTCGCCTTCTAGCTTGGTGCTCAGCATAATGAAATAGGGGAAGAAAAAGCTGTTTGTGGTGGCGCCTTGCATGACAGCGGCCCCTCTGATTCTAGATGTAATTAACATTGTAGATAGGAGAAACGTAATTTTGTTCTACTGTACATGATTGGCCGTACAGACTGAATGACAAAGCTGGCTTCTTCATATTCTTACCTCTTCTAGCTTAAGAATGTCCAACAGACCCTAAGGATATAAGCGCATATACGTATGCTTCTTCTAAAGTCTTTGTGTTAAAGGTGACAAATTGTAGAGATGCTGGATATGACTAACTTCCTGAATGAATGGTAGAGCAATGCACCTTTCTGGACTGGTCAGGTCTGTTCTTGGACTTCACATTGTTCCACTGCACTGCAAGAAGCCAAAGCTCATCCGACCCTCATATAACACAGCTAAGCTGAAGAGAACAAACATGAGGGAGAAGTACCAGGCCCACCTGAACAACTTGCTGACTGCACACGGACCACCCACTGGAGACCCTGCTGAGAAATAGGACCAGTACAAACAGATGACTGAGTCAGCTAAAGGGGTGCTTGGAGCAAAGAAACGGGTCCATCAGGATTGGTTTGATGAGAACAATGAGGAGATCAGCAGGCTCTTGGAGGAGAAGTGCACTGTGTTCATCGAATGGCAAAATGACATCAAGTCTAGGTCAAAGAAAGATTGCTTCAAACACCTGCAGAGTAAGGTGCAGAAAGAGCTACGCTTCATGCAAGACAGCTGGTGGGACTGAAATGCAGATGAGGACCAGCATTACGCAGAGTCAAACAACTCAAAAGAGTTCTTCAGCTTACTGACGACTGTGTATGGACCACAGAAACCCAGCACAACTCCACTTCTCGCATCTGACAGCACTACCCTGCTTAAAGACAAAGGAAGCATCATGGAACGCTGAAGAGAGCACTTCTTTAAACTCCTCGACCGACCTTCCTCTGTGGATACCATAGGTCTGGACAGAATTGACCAGAAGTCAGTAAAGGATGACCTTGACCTTCCTCCCACACTAGATGAGGTCAAGAAGGCGATCAAGCATACCTGCTCTGGCAAGACACCAGGCATGGATGGCATTCCTGCTGAACTTTTCAAAGCAGCTAGTCCAGAGTCTCTCGACACATTCCACAGCATCCTTGTTAGCATCTGGGATGAATAGATCATGCCAAACAATTTTAGAGATGCCACTGTTGACTCCCTCTTCAAGAACAAAGGCAACAAAGCTGACTGCAGTAACTACCAGGGTATATCCGTTATCAACTGCAGGCAAGATCTTGGCACGTATTATCCTAAATCGGCTGATCAACACCAGCTCAGAAAATTTGCTACCAGAAGCTCATTGTGGTTTTAGACCAGGCCACAGCACCGTCGATATGGTCTTCATGGTGAGACAGGTCCAGGAAACGTGCATAGAGCAGAACATGGACCTCTACACTGTTTTCATCGACCTGACAAAGGCCTTTGACACGGTGAATAGAGAAGCACTCTGGACAATCCTTGCAAAACTTGGCTGTCCCAGAAAGTTTGTCCAGCTCATCCGTCTGTTCCACGACGGCATGAAGGGCCTTGTTCTCTCTAAGGGTGATGTCTCACAGCCCTTCAAAATCTCCAACGGCGTGAAACAGGGCTGCGTGCTTGCCCCTGTCCTGTTCAACCTTTTCTTCACGTGCATCCTGAACCAGGTTGTACATGACCTAGAAAGAGGGGTGTACCTGAGATACAGACTGGATGGCTCGCTCGTCGATCTCTGCAGGCTGAATGCAAAGACCAAGACACTTGAGCGACTTTTACTCAAAGCACTGTTTGCTGATTATTGTGCCCTCCTGGCCCATAGGGAATCTGACCTCCAGGTCATCGTGAAGAGATCTGCAGAAGCCTGTCTACTCTTTGGTCTGACTATCAGACTCAGCAAAACTGAAGTCATGTGCCAACCTGCTCCAGGAACCACACCGCCTCCCACCACCATCTACATAGAGGGTACCCAGCTGAAGGTTGTCGATCAATTTAAGTACCTCGGGAGTATCATTTCATCTGATGGTTCTGTTGACAAGGAAATCGCTGCTCGCATTAGTAAAGCGAGTCAATCGCTGGGCCGCCTTCGCTCTCATGTGTTCAGCCACAAGAACATCAAGCTAGCAACCAAAATCAAGGTGTACAAAGCAGTGGTACTCACAAGCCTTTTGTATGGCTGTGAGACCTGGACGCTCTACAGGAAACACCTCTGGCAGCTTGAGCGCTTCCACATGAAAGCCCTATGCTTACTTATGGGAATCAGATGGCAGGACAAAGTGACGAACTTGGAGGTTCTGGACAGGGCTGACCTCGTCAGCATTGAGGCCATGATCATGTAGGCCCATCTCCGTTGGACTGGACATTTGATTCGAATGGACAGCTCCCGACCGCCGCGCCAAATACTTTATGGAGTACTCTCCCAGGGTCATAGGAACACAGGTCGCCCAAAGAAGCGGTACGAGGACTTTGTCAAAAACAACTTGAAATACTGTGCTATACCAGCATGGGAGCTGGAATCCCTTGCCCAAGACAGCTGGCATGCAGCAACGTGAAAGGCCTTCACCTCCTGTGAGAACAGCCGCGAGAGAGAATCGCCAGCGCCAGAGAACGCCGGAAGGCCTCTTCCTCTGCATCAGCTACTGTGTCATTCCAGTGCCCTTTCTGCCCCCGCGTGTGCACTTCCAGGATTGGACTTGTCAGCCATTCCCGGGCCCACAATCAAAGACAGCTACACAACTAGACATCATCTTTCTCAATGGTCTACCAGTGAATACTTTGTGAAAATGATATTGAATTAATAATGCGTTGATACTGTAAACACAATAGATAGGGATGCCCAGATTGTGAAATTTTCGGCTTATACTGGTACTGATAATTTGACTGATAGTCAATACCCAGTACCAATTGTTCCTTTTGGATTTGTTGTCATCTGTTCTATCTTTAATGCCAGGGAAACAAAGAAACACTATGCATTATAAAAATGATTCATCCATCCATCTTCTTCCGCTTAATCCTTTTCGGTTCGCGGGGGGGGGGGGGGGGGGGGGGGGGGGGGGGGCTGGAGCCTATCCCAGCATCTTTGGGCGAGAGGCAGGGTACACCCTGGACAGATTGCCAGTCCATCGCAGGGCCAACACAGAGAGACAGACAACCATTCACTCTCACAGTCATACCTAAGGACAATTTAGAATCCCCAGTTGATGCCATTTAACCTAACTTGCATGTTTTTGGCATGTGGGAGGAAACTGGAGAAATCCCGGAGTAAACCCACGCAGACACAGGGAGAACATGCAAACTCCACACAGATCACTGTTGGCCGGGGGCTGGGATCGAACCCAGGATCCCCCGGCCAAGGGTGGGTTGCTGTGCTGCCGCAGTGCTAACCACTGCGCCACCGCGCTGCCCTTATAAAAATTAACTGAACTGAAATACTTTAAAACAGTTCAGCCCAGGATGTTTTCTGAAAATTACTATACAAAAGATAAATATGGCCCGCTGCCACTGGTGAATCTTTTTTTGTTTGTTTGTTTTAACTTTAGTGACCACTTTAAATATTTATTTGTTTGAAGGGGTAATTTGCTGCACATTTCCCACATCTTGACAGCTCCCACAGGTCTTAATGATCTGTTTGTGACATATTTTCGTTAAATTTTCTTTATTTAATTATTGCAGCACCATTGTGAATCATCTTTTGCAGCCTTCCCCCGCACGGCTTGTTTCAGTGCAAGTCTCTTTAATTGATTAAATAATTTTAATTTTTTAATGTAATTCTTACTTTGTAAAACACAGTGTAGTGCGCACCACTTGTGGGAATTTCCAAATGTTTTTGGTTAGTATAATTCCCCCAGTTATCAGCAGTGAATGACTGTATGAGGCCACAGTTCACAAAATTTACATAACTGATTAAATGATGGAGGAGTGATATTGCACCATCTAAAGGTCATGACCACATCAAAAACCACAATTATCACTCTGAGGGGTGATAAACTGCTACTGGTTGAGATGGATTCCAGTCAATTACCGGTGATCTGTGGTCAGTAAACTGACGCAGTTCTCAGATCACCCCCGGCATGACTAAGTGTAATGTTTCCCGTTAACTACACACAATAGTCACCCTGCCCCCACCCACTGCTGATGGATTGTACAATATAAACACACACATCCCTTAGGTAGAGCCATCTGCCTCTGTGGGCCTCATGCTATTTAATGGCTTCATTATTTGATTACAGATGGCACAAGAAATGTTTATTGTCAAATCTGACCACCATATGCCGCATTAGGTATATTGTATTACAGATGTTACAGATTATCATATAGAGTAGATGTTTATGTTTGAGTTTCAGTGAAATACTGTTTGTATTGTAGTGGGCTTTTTACAGCAGATTTCACATAGCATCATTTAGTAGAAATTAAATTCTCTCTTAGTACTGTATATCTTGAACTCTACGTGTTATTGTGTCTGTTTTCTGTAGACAGAGTATGCACGCTTTGAGAACGGGCGCTACGTGTTTCGGATCCATCGTTCCCCTTTATGTGAATACATGATTAACTTCATCCACAAGCTGAAACACCTGCCGGAGAAGTACATGATGAACAGCGTACTGGAAAACTTCACTATCTTACAGGTACACTTATGACTCAGAACTCTATCATATGTGAGTACAGTGGATGGGTTTTTGCGGCGATGCATGCACAAAGATTTAAACTTCACTGCTGAATATTTGTTCATGCATGGTACTCTAGGTAGTATACTGTATTTTTTTTTTTTTTCAGTTTATTCCAATATCCAAGTTTAGCTGTAAATTGGACTTTTCTGAATGGGCCAAGGAAAGTGGGTTGACTGGAGTGTATCGCCATAGCAACCAAGTGGCCCTCAACAACAGGGTTCAAAGAAATTTGTGTTCTCTCTGTTGGGGACTGCATTCCTACAGTATGAGCCAAAGCACAATGACCATATTGAGCCCACACTGACGACTACATGGCAGCATGTCATTATGGTTGTCAATGGGCCGATTTAGCTCATATTAAGCACCATAAGCTCATAAAAGGACACACATGCATGTATAGACAACGTATACATACACAGCCAGATGCCAAACAGCTGACCACAATGTGCCTTCCGTGACAAGTTTTGCATTCAGTCCGATCCAAAACTTTAGCACATTAAACTGCTAAAGTTATGTCTGTGTTTATATTTAGTGGTATGCGCTCTAATATTACTGTTTTTTTTCAACATTGGATATGAATAATTGAGCAATTGAATATAAAATAGAAGGTTGTTGCACTAAAATGTAAAATGTTACACAAATTTCACATTCATTATTACATGAGACACTGATAGAGGGATAGTCAGTCATACAGTCATGGGTAGTGGCATCAACACCTACCTTGTAAACGCAATAGCTACAGAAAGAAATTATGGAGGCTTTTCAAATCAATACCATAGTTGTATCAAAGACAACTCTTGGATGGGTTAGACTCTGACCTCTGACTATGGGTTTGGTCTCAAAAGGTCAAGGTTAACATTTCCTTTTGCTCTATTATTATATATTATAGAATGAGCAAAGTTAGGGTCACCAAACTGGGCACACAGGTTCACCCTGAGACCCTGAACTGTGACTATGGTTTTGGAATCACAAGGTCAAAGGTCACAGCCAAAATGCCATATAAACTATATCTCAACAACAAAGAAAGTTGGGGTCACCAAACTTGGTACATAACTTCACCCTGAGACCAACACCTCTGGTTATGGGTTTGGAGCCAAAAGCTCAAGATTAGCATTCCCTATGACTATAGAACAAGTAGAGCTTGGGCAAGCCAGTGAGTCGTGATATTTTATTCAGGGTAAAGGGGAAGGGATGAGGAGAGCACAGATACTCATGCAGACGTACACTCACAGGTTGCACAGCGCAGAGGTAAGCAGCTCGTACCGGACGTGGGGGTAACAAGACGTACATCCTCACAGCGGGATACAAACAGGAATGCTGCAAGAGGAGTATAAGCTGACACCAGACGAAGGGGCTTCAGCTTAGCAATGTGTTTATGTCGCAGCCCCGAGTCATCGAGGCTGCTCCTATTTATCCTCATTGGCAGCGCCCCAGCTGATGAAGACTAATTGGCCCCAGCTGTCCATAATGCTGCCAGCTGGGGGCCAGCTGAGACGCTGCTCAATGGGAAGCAGGGATGAGGGAAAACATGGGCTGAGTGCCGAGACGGCATCTCAACCCATGGTGACAGAGCCCCTCCCTCAAGGTCGGGCTCCTGAACGACCAGGAACATCCCAGCCCCCCCCCCCCCCCCCCCCCACCTAGGGTGGGAGGAAGGGAGGCGGACCGGAGGGGAAGAAGCCAAGGGAAGGACAACACCAATGGGGCAATGTAGGGTAGCGGGAAAGAAAAACCCAAATACAACACTGACAAAACAGAATAATTAACCCAGGTACAGATGGGGAGAAGAACTGGGTCAGCATGCCGGTTACATACTACCCAGAGAGTACCAACCATGCGTGACCCAGAGCAAGGAAAAAACCACCAAAAAGGTACAGGGCAAAAATGCTGAGTACGGTTAAATAAAAGGGAACCTATACACAGCGCTAATTTAAGTACATACACACAGTCACCAAGAAAAGTGAGGGTGACTGGAACAAATAGACAATTACAGAGCATGGTGTTACGAAAAACAAGGCACATGACTCTAATGAACAAACAGGACATAAGAGAAATACTGAGTGCAGGCAAAGAAAAACCCCACACACGAATATATAAATACCCAGTCACCTAAAGAAATGAAAGTGACTGGAATAAATGGATAACTGCAGAGCATGGTGTTACGGAAAACAAAACATAACTCTACAATGCAAAAACGGGACTAAAAACATAGTACAACAAGTAAAAATGCTGAGCATGAGCGATGGAAAACACAGCACTATAAAAATGAATCCACCAACAGGACAAAACATTACACCCGAGTGACCTTAATAACAAAAGAAAAAGTGACACCCGAGGTGAATGGCAGGCAGAGTCCAAAAATGGCCGAGATGGCTCCGGAGATCTCCCCGCCCATCGTCCAGCTGGCGAATCAGGGAAAGAAGTGTTCGGACGGCGAACTCTGGACCCAGATCCCAGGAATCCAGTCCACCGGCAGCCGAACCAGGCCGCCCAGAGGGAAACAGACCAGTGGGGAAACCAGATCACCGAACCGAAAGTTCTGTGGGTCGGGTCGTCGACCCGCATCACTCAACCACCAGGACCATTGAGACGGGCGAAGGATCAGAGCGGATCCCGGTGGAAGAGGCTCAGGGGAGAGCCGATGACGAGGGCGGCGGGCGTCAGGCCGCAGGAAAACGGCCACCTCCTCACCGGACCTGGACAATACTGGGGCAGCACCCACGTCGGACCCCGATCGGGCCTCAGGCGAACCCACGTTGGACCCCGACTGGGTCTCGGGCGAACCCACGTTGAATACTGCACCAGAACCGACCTCCAACGTTGAACCCGGACCCTCCAGCACCACGAGGAACAGCAACTCCTTGCTGGTGACCCTGGAAGAAGGCTCAGAAGAGAAAACAGAACCGGGATCAGGATCACCGGCAGCGCCAGAACCCGGCGAGACGAGCTCAGACGCAGCGGGCGGCTGCACCCGGCTCGTCTCCCCTGGAGATAGGCTGAAGTGCTCGGGGATAAAAAGAGAGAAAAGAAAGGAGAGCACTCGCCTGATCTCGGGTTCTGACGCCGTCCAGGACTGCGAAGATCCAGGATCCGTCGTCAGGAGGTCGTTGTCAGGCTCCCATCTAGCCGCGTCGGGCCCCGCAGCCAGCACGATGGTCAGCGCAGCTTGAGATCCCTCCAGCTCAGGTAACCCCGCCGACGATCCACTCGGCGTGAAGCCAGAAGAATCTCGTCCCGCTGGACCGAACCGCTCCTCCGTGGAGACCCGGGGACGCTCAGTCGTCGGCGTAGACTCCACGCAGCAGTCAGTCCCCCTCCTCCGTCCGCAATGTAGCTGCGGAACCACAGGCCCTCTCCATATCCCACCACATTGACCCGGAGCCGGGGACCGCTCGGCGGAGAGAGACACAGAGGATGCGGGATTAGGCATACAGGTTACAGCAGGTGGGGAGAGTTCAGGGAGCTGCGAACCCTGAACTTCTCCTCCAGGGATGTGACAGAGCAAATCATTAAGCAGGTGTGAAAAAACAATGACTTGCCTGCCCCCTGGAGGTTGAGTATCGCCTGCCGTAGTGGATTCTGCTTCTTCCTCTCCCCGCCCGGCGATAACGGAGGACCCCCCGGGAATTCGTCTGAGGGTCGCTCGCGTTGTCTCCAGCAGAGAGCTCACCAGGCCGGGATTCCAGGCACACACAGCGGTCAGGAAGCGCGTCGAGGAGGAGGGGGAAACAGCCGGGGTGAGCCAGCCCGAATGTCCAGGAATGACAGCGGGGAAACGAGGCTCAGGGGACGAGGCTGTAGAATCTCCACACTGACGAGGCGAAGGGATGACAGCTGCGTGGGAGGAACGGTCCTGACGATGACCCAGAACTGGATCCGGATGAGGTTCGTGCAGAGGTGACTCGGCGATGTGATGACGACTACTCCCAGGGGACGAAGCGAGGGGGAAACCCAGGATTCGCCGCTCCAGATCGGAGATCGAGACGAGGAAGGCGTCGAGCACGGGAAAGCTTCGTAGCCCTGAAGTCCTCACCATCAATCTCACTGCCGCCGCCACATGCCTGAAGGTGGTGACAGGAAACACAGTAGAGCTCGCGACAGCCACTCGACCCCGGACATAACTGCTGTCAGCTGCGGCTCCTTGAAGGGAATCCCGAGTGACGTGGCGCAGGTCGGGGGAAGTCCTCTGGTTGGCGCGAACTCCCGGACTGGAATAACGGCAGGAACGGGACTCCGAAGCGGGGAAAGACGTCGCCCACTTCGACTCCCTGCCGGGATTTCCATCCACCCCGTGGAGCTTCTCTCGCTGTGTACCTGCAGCGTCTATCCTGGCACTGTCCTCCAGATGGTACAGAGAGTGAGGGTGACAGTCCAGGAGTTCCTCAGCACGGCCCGGATGCCAGCGTCTCGCGTTGGAGGCGTCGTGCAGGGTGAAGAACGTCCCGTCGACAGCCTCCGAGATGGACCTCAGCTCGTCGCCCTGGCGCCGGAAGTGACTCCTGGGGAACGGCATGCTAGCAGCGCTGACACCCGGACAGAAAGGTACATTTCCACGGCGACTCACGGCCGCCGGCAACTCTTCTGGCTGCGACATACTGTCATATCCGGCTCTAGGGAGCCGGGCAATCAGAGCCAGGGGCAAGCCAGTGAGTCGTGATATTTTATTCAGGGTAAAGGGGAAGGGATGAGGAGAGCACAGATACTCATGCAGACGTACACTCACAGGTTGCACAGCGCAGAGGTAAGCAGCTCGTACCGGACGTGGGGGTAGCAAGACGTACATCCTCACAGCGGGATACAAACACAGGAATGCTGCAAGAGGAGTATAAGCTGACACCAGACGAAGGGGCTTCAGCTTAGCAATGTGTTTATGTCGCAGCCCCGAGTCATCGAGGCTGCTCCTATTTATCCTCATTGGCAGCGCCCCAGCTGATGAAGACTAATTGGCCCCAGCTGTCCATAATGCTGCCAGCTGGGGGCCAGCTGAGACGCTGCTCAATGGGAAGCAGGGATGAGGGAAAACATGGGCTGAGTGCCGAGACGGCATCTCAACCCATGGTGACAGAGCTAGGGTCGCCAAACTTTGTACACAGGTTCACCATGGGATCCCGACCTCAAACTATGGGTCTAGGGTCAAAAGGTCAAGGTTTTTGATTTTCACTCAAATTCAACTGATTGTCATAATGTTTTATTAGGTTAATCACACTGGCACACTCTCAGAATTTTCATTGGGAATTTTCTAGTTGTATCTATGACAAATCTCAGATTAGTTCAAATTTGGGAAACCTTGATCTCAAGGTCAAGGTCACTGCTCAGTTTTGCTAAAAACACCGTAAACACAATAACTCAAAGAGGAAATGATGTACAGTACATGTTTCACATCGATACCATAGGTCTGTCTTTGAAAAATCTGGGATCCATTCGAACTTTGCCAACCTTGACCTCAGGTCAAGGTTAGAGGTCAACACTCAAAAAACTTTGTAAATGTGATAACTTGTGAATGAACTGATGTAGGGCTTTCCATATTGATCCCATTGTTGCATCTATAGCAAATCTGGGAAGATTTTGCTTTCGGGTGACTTCACACAAACAGTCAGTCCGGCAGTGCTCTTAATGCCGGCAGGCTGAGGGGTACCACTGGCAGCTGCCAGTATTTTAAGATAAATCTTTATTAGTCCCAGAGTGGGGAAATTTTATTGTTTTTATATACAGTTAAGAAACGTGTGTTATTAATCTTGACAGTAATGGTGCATTAAGAAATCAGTAAAAAGACCACAAATGTAAAACAACACCCTGCATAGATTTAGGGATCTCCTGAAAATGGGTCTCAAACCCAAGTAGTATGCACCCCAACCTCTTTTAAATTTATTTATTTGGAATGTTCTTAACATTTAAATGCAAGCATGCATTATAATTTACTTTTCATGCAACCTCAGCTGGTCTGACATCAGATATAAAGTCTGGGATTTCCTTTTCTGTTCCTTAATCACCATGTATAAACTGAAATGTGCTTAAGCTAATAAAACGTTAAGTAGTCAATACAGGGAAGCTGATCAGAGTTATCAAAGCAAATATCACTATTGCTCAAATAATGCTTTCCACATCATCTGTTTACCTGCATGCAAGTCCCGTCATTGACCAAAAGTATTAAGACTTTTTTTAAACAGACGAACAAAGATAACATAGCACCTAACCTTAAAGATTAGGGTAAGGTAAGGGTGATGATAAACTGCAATAGTCTGTCTATCAAAATGGCTGCATTGAAACTGGTTCATTAGTAGTTTTGTTAAAAGGAATGTCTCTGCAAAAATCAAAACCAGTGTAAATAAAACCTCAGTTCTTAAACAGCATCGGTTCAGTTTTAATGCACAGTTCAGTGGCTACAAAACAAGAAAACAATGTTTGGAAATTTTCATGTCTTTTTTTTCCTTCTGGTGGTGAAGTTTGCGTGTTTGTCTTGCAGGTGGTGACTAACAGAGACACACTGGAAACCCTGCTGTGCATAGCCTACGTCTTTGAGGTGTCCACAAGCGAGCATGGTGCTCAGCATCACATTTACAGGCTAGTCAAAGACTAACACAGCCACAGACTTGGAACTTGCCAGCACTAGACCCACTGTAGCATATCAGTGAGCGACAACACTAAACAATGGACTACTTCCTCTGCAAGCTTAAAGCCGGAACCATAAATGTCAGTCGGGAGCCCAGAGACACACACACACAGGCTCTGTCAGCTTGTGCTCGGACAATACTACTGCTGCTGCTGAAGGAGAAGAAGATGATGATGCGGGAAGGGTGGAAGTTGAAATCGACTGTTTGGGAAAGAGGCACGAAGTTAAACAGAGGACCGTCACACACTGTGGTCCTCATACCAAAGGAGCCGAACACAAGACCTGCATGAGAGAGTTGTCATTGGTGGTGCCCCCCCCCCATCTCATTTTTACTAGAGCTTGTTTTAAATGTAGTTTCTTTTCCATACATGCATGTGCAGGGGATGTTTGAGACAGAGGAGTCGGGCTGTCTCAGGGTGCCATCTAGTGACTTAAGTGTGTGTATAAAACAACGGGCAAAAAACAATGAAAGCTGATGGAGAGTTCCTCTTTTGCACATCTATGAAATATCACTGTTTTTGGTGCCAATGTTTTGTGTTGTTTGTTTTTTTTTTTGAGCGATTATGTGCAGTGCCACAACCGTCTCCTTCACCGGAGTCATGGCGACAAGTGGCTAAAATGATGAAGAGCTATTGTATTCACTTTGTTTGATGTTTAATGTTGTTTAATGTTTCTTGTCTTACTGTTTTTTGATTGAAACTATCTGACTTCAACAAAAGGCACATAAGTAACACTGCTAACTTGAACCGGATTCGGATCCTGTAAGCTGATTACAGAAGTATCACATGAAAATACAGGTGTTTCTTACGTAAGTCCTCAGTTGTCGTTGTCACCTCTCACTGCTATACAGTATGTGGTGTAAACTTAACAAAACATGCTATCAGATCGGCAAGATTTTAATCTGTGCATATGTCAAAATATGGCTTACAAGTTTCCCAAGAAACTTTGTAAAGAGCATGGGAATCTTCTGGGGTCATAAGCTGCTTAATAAACATGGTTAGGGATCATACATTTAATGCAGTTTTAGTTATGTTTTCATAATACAGTTTAGTATTGAAGCAAATTGAAAACTGGTTAAAACTGGTAAAAACTAGAAATGTTTACAATTCAACCGAATTAGTGCATGTTTTGTCTATCGGTCTGGTGCAAATTTAAAAGGTTAGAGCCAAAAAAATTATTCTTAAAAAGTAACAAATTCTAAGGTTCGTAAGTGTATTTATTGTACACCCAAAGTCTTTTTTTTTTTTTTTTTTTTTTTTGTTACTTATTTGTACCCGTAGGTAGACTTGGTTTGCAGTCTGGTGACAAGTCACTGGCTGCTGGTCGCTGCGTGCGCGAGCGCCCTAAACCTACATGTTTTTGGTGTGCGGGAGGAAACCGGAGAAATCCCGGAGTAAACCCGCGCAACACGGGGAGAACATGCAAACTCCACACAGCTCACTGTTGGTCGGGGGCTGGGATCGAACCCACGATCTCATGATCCCCGCGATCCCCCGGCCGAGGGTAAAACTGTGCTGCCACAGTGCTAAACCACTGCGCCACCGTGCAGCCAGTCTACAGTATACTATATATAGTATACTATCCCGATACTTGGGCTGCGATATATTAGAACAAGCTTGCGATATGCCGGGTATTGCGATTTCCCATCCCGAGCTTTGTGTTGTTCAACTCCCGGCTAGACCTCAGGAGTCACTCCTTTGCTGTGCTGACTGAACCAGATGGTGGGAGAACTTTTAGCACCATCTAATCGACTGAAAAGTCAGTTTGTTTTTTTCACTCTGGTACCCAGAAAACTGAATGTGTAATCGCAACATACTGTATATTAAATCTTTTATTTAAGTATCACGATACTGGTTTCTCTGAATCAATACAGTATCGTGGGCACAACGTATCATGATACGACACTGTATGGATTTAGGGGTGTGGCACTTGGGGGAGGTGGTGGCCTAATGGTTAGAGATGTTAACTTGTGACTGGCAGGGTCAGATGTGAGTGGGACAGATGACATAGCAGTGTTTGCCGCACCCTCATTAACCCCTCTGTGGTGCCCTTGAGCAAGGCCCTTAACCCCATTTGCTCCAGTGGAGCCGCTCAGTGGCCACAGGTCAGCCTGTGGTTATACTGGGCCGTTTCCAGGTGTGAATGTGATCAGGGCGTCCTTAAAAAAAAGAGCCCTCAGTGCTCTGTGGATCTCCGCTGAATAAATAAAAGTTAAACAAATAAAATAATATTGCCAAAGGGCAGTATGTTAATTTCTGAATGCAAACTCGGTGCCATGCTGGGCCAAGACCCTGCTGGTTTTCTTTTCGGCCAGCCTCTCCAACTGGTGATTTCACTGAATTCATTCCCACTGATCAGTGAAAACACCTGCTTTAGTGACTGGTTGAAAAGAAAACTTTCAGAATCTTGGCCCTCTATGGCACAGAGTTTGAAACCCCTGTGTCAGACTGATGTGTTATTGAAGTGTCTACTGCCACCTAGTAGTGACCAAACATCATTACACTTTTTTCAGTTATCAGATTCGTCAGCATGAAACTATTGGACAAAACTGAATAGTTTGCCAGCCCAATCATAAATACAGAGATTTAAAAACTTTACTTTTTGTGTAATTGGATGTTGTTAGCCTCTTAGGTAAACCAAACTATTGTGATTAACCATGTATATACTTCACTTACCTAACCTAACTACACCACAAACACTGGGTGTTGTGTAACGTTTTTAATTTTTTTGTTGTTGTTTGTTTAGGTTAAAATAACTCTTTGCAACTCATGTTCTGTGCATTCTTTCTAAAATAGATCATTAAACCCCACATGTATATTAAGAATGTGCCACTATGATGGCACAACAAGCACACAAAAGAGCACATGAACAGAGCAGCCAGATATTATATTCATGTAAAGGTAGCATTATATTTATTAAGTATAAGTGAAAGTACTCTGCAACAACAGGAAAAATAATTAAGGAAAATTAAATGAAAATGAGCTAGATGCACTTTCTAATATCATATAGTACATCCGGAAAGTCTTCACAGCGCTTCACTTTTTCCACATTTTATGTTAGAGCCTTATTCCATAATGATTAAATTCATTTTTTTCTTCAAAATTCTACACACATTACCCAATAATGACAATGTGAAAAAAGTTTTGAGATTTTTGCAAATTTATTAAAAATAAAAAACTAAGAAATCACATGTACATAAGTATTCACAGCCTTTGCTCAATACTTTGTTGATGCACCTTTGGCAGCAATTACAGCCTCAGGTCTTTTTGAATATGATGCCAGAAGCTTGGCACACCTATCTTTGGGCAGTTTCGCCCATTCCACTTTACAACACCTCTCAAGCTCCATCAGGCTGGATGGGAAGTGTTGGTGCACAGCCATTTTCAGATCTCTCCAGAGATGTTCAATTGGATTCAAGTCTGGGCTCTGGCTGGGCCATTCAAGGACATTCACAGAGTTGTCCTGAAGCCACTCCTTTGATATCTTGGCTGTGTGCTTAGGGTCGTTGTCCTGCTGAAAGATGAACTGTCGTCCCAGTTTGAGGTCAAGAGCGCTCTGGAGCAGGTTTTCATCCAGGATGTCTCTGTACATTGCTAGTTTCCTCCAAACATGATGCCAGGCATTCACGCCAAAGAGTTCAATCTTTGTCTCATCAGACCAGAGAATTTTGTTTTTCATGGTATGAGAGTCCTTCAGGTGCCTTTTGGCAAACTCCAGGCGGCCTGCCATGTGCCTTTTACTAAGGAGTGACTTCCGTCTGGCCACTCTACCATACAGGCCTGATTGGTGGATTACTGCAGAGATGGTTGTCCTTCTGGAAGGTTCTCCTTTCTCTACAGAGGAATGCTGGAGCTCGAGTGACCATCGGGTTCTTGGTCACCTCCATGACTAAGGCCCTTCTCCCCTGATCACTCAGTTTAGACGGCCGGCCAGCTCTAGGAAGAGTCCTGGTGGTTCCGAACTTCTTCCATTTATGGATGATGGAGACCACTGCGTTCATTGGGACCTTCAAAGCAGCAGTGTTTTTCTGTACCCTTCCCCAGATTTGTGCCTTTAGACAATTCCTTTGACTTCATGCTTGGTTTGTGCTCTGACATGCACTGTCAACTGTGGGACCTTATATAGACAGGTGTGTGCCTTTCCAAATCATGTCCAATCAACTGAATTTACCACAGGTGGACTCCAATTAAGCTGTAGAAACATCTCAAGGATGATGAGCAGAAACAGAATGCACCTAAGCTCAAGTTTGAGCTTCATGACAAAGGCTGTGAATACTTATGTACATGTGATTTCTTAGTTTTTTATTTTTAATAAATTTGCAAAAATCTCAAAACTTTTTTCACATTGTCATTATGGGGTAATGTGAGTAGAATTTTGAGGAAAAAAATGAATTTAATACATTTTGGAATGAGGCTGTAACAAAACAAAATGTAGAAAACATGAAGCGCTGTGAAGACTTTCTGGATGCACTGTGTATATACATACAGGTACATCTCAAAAAATTTGAATGTCAAGAAAAAGTTCAATATTTTTTGTCACTCATCTCAGAAAGTGAAACCCATATATTATATAGATTCATTACACAGAGAGTGAAATATTTCAAGTGTGTGTTTATTTTAATTTTGATGATTATGGCTTACAGCCCATGAAAACCCCAAATTCAGTTTCTCAAAAAATCAGAATATTACATAAAATTAAATAAAAAAAATATTTTTTTAATAGAAATGTTGGCCGACTGAAAGTATGCCCATGTACACACTCAATACTTGGTCAGGGTTCCTTTTGGATTAATTACTGTATCAGTGTGGCATGGCATGGAGGTGATCAGCCTGTGGCACTGCTGAGGTGTTAAAAAGGCCCACGTTGCTTTGATAGTGACCTTCAGCTCGTCTGCATTGTTGGGTCTGGTGTCTCTCATCTTCCTCTTGACAATACTTCATAGATTCTCTATGGGGTTTAGGTCAGGAGAGTTTGCTGGCCAATCAAACACAGTGATGCCATGATCATTAAACCAAGTTTTGATACTTTTGACAGTGTGTGTGTGTGTGTGTGTGTGTGGAGGGGGGGGGGGGTGTTGGTCCACTGTGTTTTATCAAGACCAAAGTCAGCACAATCGTCTACCAGGAAATTTTAGAGCACTTCATACTTCCCTCTGCTGACAAGCTTTATGGAGAAGCTGATTTCATTTTCCAGCAGGACTTGGCACCCCCCCCCCCCCCACACACACACACACTGCCAAAAGTATCAAAACCTGGTTTAATGACCATGGTGTCACTGTGTTTGATTGGCCAGCAAACTCCCCTGACCTAAACCCCATAGAGAATCTATGGAGGATTGTCAAGAGGAAGATGAGAGACACCAGACCCAACAATGCAGACGAGCTGAAGGTCACTATCAAAGCAACCTGGACCTTCTTAACACCTCAACAGTACCACAGGCTGATCACCTCCACGCCACGCCACATTGATACAGTAATTAATCCAAAAGGAACCCTACCAAGTATTGAGTGTGTACATGGACAAACTTTTCAGTCGGCCAACATTTCTATTTAAAAACTATTTTTTAAAATTAATTTTATGTAATATTCTAATTTTTTGAGAAACCGAATTTGGGTTTTTCATGGGCTGTAAGCCATAATCATCAAAATTAAAATAAACACTTGAAATATTTCACCCTCTGTGTAATGAATCTATATATGGGTTTCACTTTCTGAAATGAGTGACAAAAAATATTGAACTTTTTCATGATATTCTAATTTTTTGAGATGTACCTGTATATAAGTGCTGGTCATTAAATACTTCCTCTGACTCATTTCCCATGGACTGAGAGGAAGCAAACTTGGCACAGTGATTTTTCTTTCTCTACACAGGAACCACCAATGGTTGCACACTTCTCCCATTGCTTTATGCAGCTGTGGAGACCTCACCTGTAGACGTCTGCAGGCTGTGTCAGAAGCCAAGAATTGACCTTGGTAATCAGTGTTTCATCATCTTGGCAGTGTATGCCCTTCAAAAATGACTTCATGGTTGGAAAGAGGTGGAAGTCAGATGCAAGATGTGAGGTTGAGAGACAAAGGCGGGGTGAGGAAGGATTTCATAGCTGCAGGACCATGCTTCTGCCTGGGCAACATGCAGTTGTGAACCAGGGCATTGTCTTGTTGAAGGCAGACCTTTGGTCAGCATGCCACACCTCTTGGTTCCCATGGCCTTCCACAATTTCTGCAGCAGTGAAGAGTAGTCATACCTGTCATGGTGGTACCCTTTGTCATTAAATTCATCATCAACACTCCATGCTGGGCCCAAAACACCGTGAACATGACTTGACATGCTGAGGGTTGGATACATGCCTTCTTCGGCTACATGGTGAGTCATAATGCTTTCATTGCTTCGATTGAGCTTTAGTCATAGTGATGGACCCGTTTTATCTGTAGAAGTCCTCCTGGATTTCTTGCCACTTGGCCAAAAGTCTGGAGGCATGTGACTCATTCCTGCTTCTAGAACGGTGTGAGCAACCAGGAAAGCCATTGTGCAGACAACTTCCACGTGTGAATGGTCATGAATGATTTTTTTTTTTTTTTCACAGACCCCACACTGATCTTGACATCTTGGGCTAGTTGGTGAATGGTTATGAGGTGATCTCCAAAATGGTGGCCTCCACTTGCTGGATGGTATCTTTATCAATGTCGTACTGCAGTCACCCAAGAATGGGTGCTGTATCCATCAATGTCTGACCCCACTCGAACTGCTGATGCCAGTACTTGACTACATCATACAATGGGGCATCTTCCCCAAAAGTCTCTTTCATTTCATCAAACATCATCAGTGGTGCACAGCCTCTCAAGTACAGGAGCCTGAAGATCACTCTGCATTAAACTAGTTCCAGTGTCACACCTTACTCCAAATTATCATCTGTCAAAGAGAAACTCTTAGGAGTTTAGAGCTGCAATTTACCACATGACCTATAGAGATGTGTATTATTATACATGTGCAATTTCAGCCTTCTACAATAACCAGAAGTGGATGAGGGGAAATCTTTAATGAGCAGCCCTTGTTGAAACAGAGGACAGTAATAAATAAACATCAACACTAATTTAAATTACATAAATTATAAATTCACAAGCAATTCCAAAGATGCTGTTATTTCTAGTAAGAATGGGTTTTACAATATAAAGAAGGTTATTTCTTTTAAAATGTCTCTGCTGATATTTTAATATAATGGAATTGAAGTTCAGTTTAAATCAGTGAAATCAAAAGTAACTCAAAAAATACAACCAAATGTACTTGAGTAAAAGTATAGTTCTTTCATCAAAAATGTACCCAGGCAAGATTAAAAATACCCTGCAATAAAACTAATCAGTAATGATTTTCTTGTGGAAAAAGTTGTACTTCAGTTAGCAAATTTAACTCCTTACTATCCACCTCTTTACTTTATTGTTTATCATCACTACCAAGAGGGTGCAGGAAATAATTTGCATGTGTACTTTGTACACGTTGACAGATCTAATTATCAGGTGGGAGCAAAATAAAATAAAACATAAAAGTGAATCTCATATGTTTATTTTCAATGCCCAAGAAATTAAGAGGAAAAAGAGCAGTGAAATGACTTAAAGGCAAATTTTGGTCTGGAGTTAAACTGATTAAAACACTAGACTCGGAACTCCCCAAACAGAACATTTGGGGTTCATTTTGATATCTTAAAAAGCACATTTAAGACAAGAATAAAATCCAATATACAAAAAAAATGTATGTCTGGAGCAAATTTTGTGGACAAAAAAATATATCGTTTCTAACATGACTGACTAAATGTTTTTATCAACAGTAATATACTACAAAACAGTTTAGTGATCTGCCTTTAACAAATAATGTATCTGGGTAGAAACAAACTTGCTGAGGTAAAATATGCTGAGAGATGTGAATTAGATTGTATTAGCATCTACAGTGACAGAGAAATAATCCAAAACCATCCACAGATAATACATTATATCAAATAGAACAAAATGATATTTTGCCTGCACATGTATTTTATTGATGGTTTAAAACTTTTCATATTGTTGCCAGAAGATTTGGAACTCCTCATTGTTAGTGTGATGGTGCTTTGAGTCAGCAGAGAATTACAGACTATCCTTACACTGCTTAAAAGGCTTTTTATCTTTTCAAAGGCAAGATTTCTTAGAATGTTTTAAAAGTGAAGAATTAAAACTCTTCCAACAAAGGTCACATGTCACTAACATAAGCACTTCCCACAGTAGTCACTGAACTAAGACCTTTCTCCACTGTGCGTGGCCAGATGACATTTTAGGGATGCTAACTGAAAACCTCTTTTCACAGTGGCCACATGAGTAAAGCTTTTCTCCAGTGTGGGTTCGTTGATGAGTCTTTAGGTGGTTTTGCTGCCTGAAGAGCTTCCCACAGTGATCCCATGAGTAAGGCTTTTCTCCAGTGTGGGTTCATTGATGACTCTTCATTTTGCCTCGATCACTGAAGAGCTTCCCACAGTGGTCACATGAGTAAGGCTTTTCTCACCGTTTTCTTTATTTGCATCACATTTCATTACAAGTGCAGTGGGCCCCAGCCAGGGGTCTATGGTTACACTTTAAATCAAAAAGCTTTGTATCCGAGGGCTCTCTTCAAGATGGAGACTGTTCCTCTGATCGCTGAGATCTGTATTTCACAGATGCTAGGGCAGCCGGGGATCGCCTGTAGATATTTTTTCAGGTTCTTCTTCACCATCCCAGTTGCTCCCACCACCACAGGTATAATATCTGCTTCCTGCATTTTCCCAGTGCTCCTCAGGTCGTTTTTGAGGTCTTGATGTTTTATTTTTTCTCTTTCTGCTCTATTGAGGCCGTAGTCATTTGGTATGGTTACATCTATTAATTTGGCAGTTTTGTCCTTTTTGTTCAAGATAACAAAGTCCGGTTTTATTGCTCCTCCTTCAGTGTGTCTTCCAGCTGGGATTTCCTTGTCATAAAAGATGGTTATATCTCCGTTGGAGCTGACTGGCTCTGGATCGTGCTCTCATACTGGTCCTTTTACTTCTATTTTAAATTCTTTGCATATTTTCCAGTGTATATAATGGCAGATCTTGTTGTGGCGAGCAGTGTAGTGTCCATCAGCCATTAGGATCTGGCAGCCAGAGAGTAGGTGGCTTGCACTCTCCACCGCTGCATGACAGAATTGACATTTGTCACTCTGTGACAGTTCTGCCATTTTTTTTTAAAGCCATTAGTCAGAAGTTCCTGGTCTTGTGCTCCAACCACTAGTCTCTCCTCATCGTACCCCAGATCTCCATTCCTGATCCAGCACAGTGTCTCTTCCCTATCAATAGAATCCCTACTGAGTTCCTCCTGAAAGCACCCTGCTCACTTATGCTTTTTCCATCTTTCTTTTCTTTCCTCCTGTGTCTTTTGCTGTATTTTTCCCGTGTCCTTCTAGCTATTTTTGTTGCTGGATTTTGTTGGCTGGCTTTTATGTTGTCTAATAGGTCTCCTGCAAAGGCCTCAGCTTGTTTAGTTATGGATATGAAGTGACTCAGGGTTTCATGGTGTTGGGTGACTTTTTCCAATGTCTCGTCATTGGCACTTTTTAGGTATTGACCAGTGCTTGTTATTGTCGTTCTGTAGGCCTGGTTTATTTCAATTAGGCCCAGCCCTCCCTCTTTACGGGGTATATATACCCTATCTAAGCATTGATTTCTATATGAGATGATGATGATGATGATGATGAGTCTGCATACAGGCGGGAGGTGGAGCAGCTGATCCTCTGGTGCAGCCAGAACCATCTTGAACTTAACCCAGCCAAAACGGTGGAGATGACTGTGGATTTCAGGCGACACCCCCCTTCATTCCCCCCACTCACCATCCTCAACAGCACAGTGTCCACTGTGGACTCCTTCAAGTTTCTGGGCACCACAATCTCCCGGAACCTGAAGTGGTCCTCCCATATAGACACTGTCCGGAAAAAGGCCCAGCAGAGGTTGTTTTTTCTGCGTCAGCTCAAGAAGTTTGATTTGCCTCAGGAGCTGCTGGTTGTCTTCTACACCGCCATCATCCAATCTGTCCTCTGCTTTTCCATCACTGTCTGGTTTGGATCTGCCACTAAACAGGACAAGACCAGACTGCAGCGGATCATTAAGTCTGCGGAGAGGATCATTGGTACCGACCTACCCTCCATTGAGAACTTATATCGGTCCATAACCAGGAAACGGGCGGGAAACATCTGTGCTGACCCGTCACACCCCGGCCACAAACTGTTTGAACTTCTATCTTCTGGTCGTCGTTACAGATCACTGAAGGTCAAAACCACCCGTCACAGGAACAGTTTCTTTTCTCAAGCCATCACTCTGATGAACTCCTAACATTCACCTAGTCCTACCTGTTGCTGTACTCATGACTTTTCATCCATTCTTACATTGCACATAACTCTCACACTGCTTTTTACTTCATTCACATTATATCACTGAATCTGAGTTCACATTGAAATACTGTGTGACTGTATATTTTTTCATATATTTCTGCAAAGTGTGGTTAGTCTGAGTAAATAACTGCATATATTCCTGTATATATTTGCATCCTTTTATAGAAACGTGGACAGACTGTAATTTACTGTACATACTCAGTTGTCATTGAATCCTTATTTAAATCCTCCACCTGAACAATGAGAGCAAGTTTTTAGCCAAAGTCAAATTCCTTGTATGTGTTGTGCATACTTGGCCAATAAAGCTGATTCTGATTCTGATTCTGATATATGTTACCTTGTGCAGGGTCAGGGTCTTCCTGGTCCGAACATCCAACTTGTCCAGTTCCCCCTGTCGCCAGTCTGTCACCCCAAATCCATATGTGACAACTGGTACTGCCAGCTGGTTTATTGCAGTGATTTTATTTTTAGGTGTTAAGTTTGATTTACAGATTTTCTTTAGACAATGCTGGTATTCTTTTTTGATTATTTCCCTCATTTTCCTGTGTTCAATAGTTGTGTTTTCTTCTATGCTCAGATATTTATATGCCGATTCATCTGCCAGGTCTTTGATGTGCTTACTATCATCTGTTTGGATGTGCTCTGATGCTGTTTTCTTTCCTTTTTTTATTGTACATTTTGCACATTTGTCAAGTCCAAATTCCATGCAGATGTTCTTTCAGAACATGCGACAGTATTGACAAGTTGATTTAGTTTCTGTTCAGATTCTGCATAAAGCTTGAGGTCGTCCATGTAGAGCAGATGATTCACTCTCATCCCCCTTTCTTGTTCTGCCTTTGCTTAAATCAAACCCGATATCAAGATCTGATAGGATTTTGCTCAAGGGGTCGATACACAGACAGAAGAGCAATGGCGAGAGGCTGTCCCCTGGAATATTCCTCATTGGATCTTGATGTCTGGGATTGTTATTTGCCTTTCTTTATGGTTAAGTGTAATTGTGGTTTTCCACTTAGCCATCTGAACCTCCAGAAAAGTTTTAGATTCTGGGTTGATGTTATACAGCTCCAGACAGTGTGTTATCCAGGAATGGGGGATGCTGTCGAATGCCTTTTTGTAGTCTATCCATGCCATGCTTAAGTTTCTCTCATGCTTCTAGCATTCTTCCAGGATGGTTTTGTTAATGAGCAGTTGTTCTTTGGCTCCCAACTTATTTCTTACGCAGCCTTTTTGCTGTGGTTGCAAGCAGTTTCCTATATCCAGATGTTCATAGATTGCCTCAGTAATGAGTCCTGTCAGCCATTTGTATGTAGTGGGGAGGCAACAGATTTGTATTTATTAACTTGTTGGGTTTCAGGGCTCTTGGGCAGGAGTATGGTATTTCCATATGTGAACCATTCTGGTGCTTCTTCTTCTCCTCTAACAAATCAGTTGTGAATGCCTCTGCATAGTGTTTGTGCAGTGCTGTCATCTTTTTGAGCCAGAAGTTTGGTGTTTTATCTATTCCAGGGGATTTGAAGTTGAGATATTTCTTGATTTTTTTCTTGAGGAGTTTATGTGATTTTTAATGACGGCATCTGTCATTTTCCTTTATTTTTAATTGGCAATAGTTTGAATCCAATTATTACTTTTGGTAGTGCAGTTTTGGTTATATATATAGTTAGTTATTTGAAAGATTTCAGCCCTAAATCGATTAATTTTTCCTTGAAGTTTGTTTTTCCAAATAGGTGTGGAGATTTTTGTTTTGGTTCGATGTTCATTTTTTCTTTATATTCTGGAGCTAGCTTGCTCTGCATACACCACATTGTTCCGAAGTTTATGCAGTTCAGCTCTGTCAGATTGACCTCTGGATGTACAAGTACAGTTAGCCCTCAGTTGACCTTTTGCAGGAATAATTTGAATTCTTTATTCTTTTCTCCAGTGTGGGTTCGTTGATAGATCTTTAGGTGGTTTCGCTGCCTGAAGAGCTTCCCACAGTGGTCACATGAGTAAGGCTTTTCTCCAGTGTGGGTTCGTTGATGACTCTTCATTTTGCCTCGTTCACTGAAGAGCTTCCCACAGTGGTCACATGAGTAAGGCTTTTCTCCAGTGTGGGTTCGTTGATGACTCTTCATTTTGCCTCGTTCACTGAAGAGCTTCCCACAGTGGTCACATGAGTAAGGCTTTTCTCCAGTGTGGGTTTGTTGATGACTCTTCATTTTGCCTCGTTCACTGAAGAGCTTCCCACAGTGGTCACATGGGTAAGGCTTTTCTCACTGTTTTATTTATTTGCATTATATTTCATTACAAGTGCAATGGGCCCCAGCCAGGGGTCTATGGTTACACTTTAAATCAAAAAGCTTTGCATCCGAGGGCTCTCTTCAAGATGGAGACTGTTCCTCTGATTGCTGAGATCTGTATTTAAAGGGTACCTGTGGTGGTCGTGAAAATAAAGATATTATATTGAGCCCCTGTCTCACTTTCTAGCTCAAGTTCAAGTTCAAGGCAATGCAATATAAATCCACTGCCGATGTGCTGATTCAGCTATGGCAGCAAAACATGCGCGCAGCCATACTGGCGGCTACATGGCCTGCCAGGACGCTTCCTGTGACGTAGTAACGTTGATACCGCGATCTGGATCAATATTGGCTGAGCCTGGAGTGCCCGGCTGATCAGTGGCTTTCGGGATATTCAAATTCAAATTCAAACGTTTATTTCAAACTCAGGGTTCATATTAAATGCAGAACTAAAATGAGTAGAAAATAAATAAATAAATAAAAGTATATACAGATCAGCAGACACTCGGCGCTCTTGTAACAACAAAAACATACAATGCGATATGGATATCGCAACATGGCAGAATGTAAAGCCTTTGGACGTCTCAATAATAAGTGAAAAAACAAAGATAAACACTTCTTTTGTGTACCCAAACCCAGCACACCTTGTCGGAAGATCGTTGCGGAAAAGTGGTTGCACAATCTTGGAACAGGGCACACACTGCAGACGTTTCCTTTCGGACGAAATTCCGTTGTGTGTGAGGACCACTTCGTCACTTTCACCCTCAGAAGACCTTTCTGGCTCAGACCTGTAGCCATGTTGCCCGAATTCTTCCTCAGAGTCCGACAATTCAGCCATAATAGAACAAAAACACTGACAAAAGCACCCTAGTCGCTGGTACACGCTGAGTATTGACTTTTCAGTATCAACGGTGTGACGTCACATCCGCATGTGTCAGGGCGGCACGCATAGTTTTCATTGGCTGGCCATGCCGGCGGCCGTATTTGCATATATCTCTGGTGGTAGATGGCTGGCAACAATTATTTACCCAAATAATGAATACTTTGCCTAATGTTTTCAAGTTGAATGCATTTTCACGACCACCACAGGTCCCCTTTCACAGATGCTAGGGCAGCCAGGGATCGTCTGTAGATATTTTTTCAAGTTCTTCTTCACCATCCCAGTTGCTCCCACCACCACAGGTATAATATCTGCTTCCTGCAGTTTCCAGGTGCTCCTTAGATCACTTTTGAGATCTTGATATTTTGTTATTTTTTCTCTTTCTGCTCTATTGAGGCCGTAGTCGTTTGGTATGGTTACATCTATTAATTTGGCAGTTTTGTCTTTTTTGTCCAAGATAACAATATCCGGTTTTATTGCTCCTCCTTCAATGTGTCTTCCAGCTGGGATTTCCTTGTCATAAAAGATGGTTATGTCTCCGTTGGAGCTGACTGGCTCAGGATCATGCTCCCATACTGGTCCTTTTACTTCTATTTTAAATTCTTTGCATATTTTCCAGTGTATATAATGGCAGATCTTGTTGTGACGAGCAGTGTAGTGTCCATCGGCCATAAGGACCTGGCAGCCGGAGAGTAGGTGGCTTGCACTCTCCACCGCTGCATGACAAAATTAACATTTGCCACTCTGTGACAGTCCTGCCATTTTTTTTAAAGCCATTAGTCAGAAGTTCCTGGTCTTGTGCTCCAACCACTAGTCTCTCCTCGTCGTACCCCAGATCTCCATTCCTGATCCAGCGCAATGTCTCTTCCCTATCAATATAATCCCTGCTGAGTTCCATCTGAAAATGCCCTGCTCGCTTATGTTGTTTCCATCTTTCTTTTCTTTCCTCCTGTGGCCTTTTGCTGTATTTTTCCTGCGTCTTTCTAGCTATTTTTGTTGCTGGGTTTTGTTGACTGGCTTTTATGTTATCTAATAAATCTCCTGCAAAGGCCTCGGCTTGTTTAGTTATAGATGTGTAATGACTAAGGGTTTCATGGTGTTGGGTGACTTTTTCCACTGTCTCGTCGTTGGCATGTTTTAGGTATTGACCAATGCTTATTATTGTTGCCCTGTAGGGCATATTTCAATTAGGCCCAGCCCTCCCTCTTTACAGGGTATACAGGTATATTGATTAAAATATTTTTAATTAAAAGACAATGGGCCTCATGGAAGACCCATGTGTACCATGAGTGGAGGAAATAAAAAAAATCGATGCATGGTTGCTGTTTTGAGGTGGTGATACTGTCTTGATTCAGACACACGAGCATTACGATACTTTATTCAGAATTATTGCTGAATGTAATGATACCCTGTATGACGTCTGAAGACACTAACAGACAGGAGAAGGCTCCAAGGTCACTCACTACCAAATACGTTAGGACACACGGTTCTTGCACGAGGCCCACTGTCTCCTCATCAAAGCTCTTTTAGGGGCCTGGAACCATCATACAGGTTCTAACAAACATGAGTGGATGAGACATGGTGGACAAGTCACATGGAAACAGTTTACTCTTTCTCTAACCTTAGTTTTCACTACATGTAAATTTCATTCATCTGAATCATTTTTTAGAGTGAAAACACTAAAACAATAATTAGTTGGCCTGATCTTATACTTTGATTCAAGTTATAACTATAAAGTATTTATATGGGATCCTAATAAGTTTAATTGTAGAACAATGCCATTGTGGAACTACTGTGTTATCAGTATTACAGTGTCAATTATTCCAATCTTCAATTTTCATGAACAGACACCCACTAAGACACAGATGGAATTCATCATTTTCATGTGGGCTCTTTCCACAGTTTTGGAGGACATACTGTATATATCCTATCTAAGCATTGATTTTTATATGTTACCTTGTGAAGGGTCAGGTCTTCCTGGTCCGAACATCCAACTTGTCCAGTTCCCCCTGTTGCCAGTCTGTCACTCCAAATCCATATGTGGCAACTGGTACTGCCAAATGGTTTATTGCAGTGATTTTATTTTTAGGTGTTAAGTTTGATTTACAGATTTTCTTTTCTCTGTTTTATTTATTTTCATCTCATTTCCTTACAAGTGCAATGGGCCCCAACCAGGGGTCTATGATTACACTTTAAATTAAAAAGCTTTGTATCCAAGGGCTACTTTTCTCCAGTGTGGGTTCGTTGATGACTCTTCAGATTGCCTCACTCACCGAAGAGCTTCCCACAGTGGCCACATGAGTAAAGCCTTTCTCCAGTGTGGGTTCGTTGAGGGGTCTTTAGGTGGTTTCGCTGCCTGAAGAGCTTCCCACAGTGGTCACATGAGTAAGGCTTTTCTCCAGTGTGGGTTCGTTGCTGGAGCTACCCACAGTGTTCACATGAGTAAGATTTTTCTCCAGTGTGAGTTCCTTGATGGCTCTGCAGGTGGTGTAGTGGCCTGAAGAACTTCCCACACAGATTACAAGGAAAAGGCTTTTCTCCTGTGTGGCTACGCTGATGAATCTTCAATAGTGATGCCTTCTTGAAGACCTTCTCACGGTGGTCACATGGAAAGGGCTTTTTCCCATTGTGTGCATCAGAGTTGAGAATTTATTTTGCTGTGTGGCTCAGATGGTCAGGCTTTTCTTCACTGAAACCAGTGTTACCCACATCACGAGGTCTTTCTTAAATTTTGAAGATCTGGTTCAATGAAACAAAAGCAGATGAACAAAGGAAAAAAACTGCAAAATGAGAAGATAAGACATTTTATGGCATTTATGAAATTCACAAATTCTCATTAAAAAAGGCAGAAAAAGAATTTGCAAATTCACAAGGGGGAAAGGAGCGAATTTACATGAAAAAGAGTGTTCTACAAAGTAAGCAGGTAAATAAATGATTAACTACCTTTTTCAAAAATGAAAAAAAAAAATTCCATTAAAAATTGTGCAGACTTACATGAAAAATTAACAGTTTTGACCAGATCTATCAAATTTATTAGAACAAAATGTGTAAAAATTAAAAAAGGATGGAGAAAAAGAGAAAAATGTGGTTCAAACATATTTTGTGGCTCCATATAAAAGAGCAAAATAAACTAGAAAAGCACTCAGAGAGCGCATACCTCTGCCAAGGCTCCTCCCGTCCATCATGGATCACCTCCAAAATGTAATGGTTTCATGTGTAGGCCACGAGCCAGTTCTGGTGAAAATTGCATCAAAGTCTATGCAGTAGTTTTGGAGGATTCTTTCTAACACACTGTGAGAAGATAAAAGCCTTGGTGGGGGTATGTGTTCTCGGATCATCACCAAAATGTAATGGGTTCCTCTCTAGCCCAAAGACCACCTCTGGTGAAAATTTCATCCAAATCAATCCAGTAGTTTTTGTGTAATCCTACTGCACAAATACAAACAAGGTCCTTGGTGGAGGTACTGTATGCACTCTCAGATTATCATCAAAATTTAATGTGTTCATCCTTGGCCCAAGGGCTACCTCTGGTGAAGATTTAATTAAAACCCATCCCGCAGATTTTGCGTAATCCTGCTAAAAGATGGAAGGAAGCCAAACAGACAAACCACCCCAGTTACATTGCCTTCTTGGTGGAGTTAACAATGATTAAAGCTGGATTCATTCTGCACCTCTGCTGTCCACGTACGTGTAACTGGAATCCTCGTGTGACAAAATTTACGTCATCGTCTCCACTCCTCTAGTGTCCACAGTGCTTGACCGCGGACGACCGTGTGCAGCCCAAATTTTGTGACCATGCCACCTGCCCACGACCCAAATGCGGTGAAAAGCGCATGCGCAAGACTGAACGTCCCATTCACGAGGTGGTGATATCGACACAACATACCAAGAAAAAGTAGACGAAGACAACAAGGAAGCGGAAGACGAGAATAAACATATATGAATCATACATAAATACTTCAGCAGCAGTATGTTCGTGGAAAAGGAGTGAAAACAGGGAAGTCAAGCAGCAGAAAGCAAGCAGCATTTCTTCATTGGTGAAAATCCTGGAGCGTCAGTGCATTGACGCTACCTATTGGGCGGGAGTGAAACTACAAATGATGATTGCGCGCATGCGTCAACCACTTGGCCTGGGTAGATGAAAAAAGTGAGCATAAACAGTGCTGCATGCGTGCCGGGCTCGTCCAAAGCGCACGCGACCCAAAGCAGACTAGAGGGAAAATGCAGCAAGAATAAGGCTTCAAGGAAAGCATCAAAGTGGAACTGCATCAGTGTGACCTCTACTGGCCCAGCCTAGTTATCACAATACCTTTCTTCAGCTCCATTGATGGCATAATGGTGAGTTAAATTTGTGTTTATTTGGAAAACAAAGCCTTATTTTGAAATTCTGGCAAATTAAAAATTGAGAAAATATGGCGATATAATGAGACAAGCCTTTAGTTCAACTTTTTTTGACCGGGCACGATGAAAAGCTGGTAACAGACAGATACACACACACACACAACCACAAAGATACAGGCACACTGAATGATTACCGCGTGCCTCTGTTGTACTGAGGCATAATTAAAAAACAACTGGTGTAATTGCAGTTGGAAGAGTAAATGACTCACCTCTAACAGTGATATTTCTTTGGTGGTCAAATCCTCCTCCTTTACTGAAGCCTCCATCTGATGGGATCAAACAAACAAACAAAAAAGAAAAAATCAGGGGAAAACCCTAAATATTTCTACATAAAACAAGTTATCGAGTTACAGGAACAAAATGTGTATTTACAATGAATGCTAATGCATTAAGATACTGTAAATCTTGCAGAGTTAACTGAAATACACATTCAAACATAAGTACAAAAAAGACAAAAATTCAAATTCACAAGGGAAAACTGCAAATGAAAGATTTCAAATTTGTTTACCTTGCATCAGTGTAAAATAAAACAGCAAAAGGAGCTTCTCTTTTCATACCTCCTGAATGTCAATGATGCTGAATTTCTCCCATGAAGTTTGACAGATGCAGCATTGGGTGTTTCAGCAGTAAACAATATTTAAAAAAAAAAAAAACAACCAAAAGAAAAGCGTCACAAACTGACAAAAACAAGTTGCAAATGGAAAAGAAAATAACTACAAATTTATAAGAAAAGTCACAACTTCACCAGCAAAAAAGATTAAGAGAAAACTGTCAAATGAACAAGAAAAACCAAAAATTTGGGGGAAAAAAAAAAGCCCAAGATGTAGATAGAAATTGTGGTGTAAGAGAACCACAGGTTTGCTTGGCATCGGTGTGGTGACGCGGCCACTTGGTGATGTCATCACGTCGAGCTCATAAAAGTAAGGGACAGCTGTCTTACGGTCTCTTTTTCGGCTCGCTATTACAGTGCTCAGCCTCCCGACAGTCGTCTGTATCCCATTAATGCGTTTTGTGTAATAAAGTTCATGTTCTCAGCAAATGTCACTCTCTGTTGGACCTTCTCCAGTTTTCCAGACATAACATTTGGCGACAAGAGTAAACCATGGAAGCATGTTTGAGGCCACTACGACCGTTTCTGGGAAACCCCGGTGTGCCACCTGTACCGTGGCCACGCTAGCTCAATGCTTTTGAGACCTACGTATTGGCGATGGACCTAGGCAAGCTGGACAAGGTACAGAAGCGAGCTCAACTGGTTCACAATCTGGGCATAGAAGATCAATGTATTTTCCACATGTTAGGACCAACAGAATCGTTTGCAGAGTCAGTCGAGCGGCTAGCTAGCTACTTCACCACACCCGACGTGTTGGCACAGCACATTAGGTTGGAGAGATGACTCAACAATTCATCGCGGACCTTCGCCACCTAGCTAGCATGTGCAGATTTGGTTTGTTGGAGGACGAAATGGTGTGGGACCAGTTGGCCGAGCACACTAGCAACCCGCGGCTGTGGACAAAGATGCTAATGGTGCCAAATGACATGATGCTAGCTAGTACCATTGAGCTAGCATTCCAGCTAGAGTCCACTAACAGGTTGGCATCAGAGCTAGGTGTGCAGCAACAACAACAACAGCCAAGCCACACACCACTAGCATACGCCGGAACCACAGAAGGGCCCGGTGATGAGGCAGGGGAGGCCGAAGCAAACACCGTGGATCAGAAGAACACTACGAGGCGCTTCTCATGTAGCAACTGTGGCTTGCCGGTGCACTGAGAGAGAGAGCGCGTTCCTGCCCGGCAAGGGGGCAACGATGTAAGCGATGCAGCAAATTCAACCACTTCGCCAAGGGTTGCCAGTCAGCACCCTCACCAAGCCCACTGGTCAGTTCAAGTCACTCACCCGTGACTACCATTCACACAGTGAGTTCCGGAGGTGCGGCATATGCATTCTACATGGTAGGACTGGGCGACTTTAGCTTACCACTCCTACTCGACTCCGCCGCAGTGAGATCAATGTTGAACTGGGTTACCATGAAGAAGTTCTTTCCCAACCACCTCATCGGGAAAAACCCAGCGAAGCTGTATGGGTATGGTGGCTACCGGGTCTGCAATGTAGGGACCATCACTCTAACGGTCTGCTACGCGTCAAGAGTCGTTACTGAATTTGTTTTCCAAGTGGTTACGCATGGAGGCAACATGCTAGGATGTGACCTGTTTATCAACTGGGCTTCTCCATCTGTGACAGTAACAGACTCTGTTTGACCAATGATGATGAGTGGGATGCAACACACCCAGACAATGATGACGAGGGTACAGCCGTCCCATGCTCACAGGAGAAGCACCACCCAGAGAAGGGGTAGAAACCACACTCACCTCAGATCCTCACCCAGCATGAGCCTCAGGGAGCCACTGCAGAGCTGCAGAAGAGGGAGCCCGCATCTATCGGGAACCCCGAGATGCAACAACCCGGCACAGGTTCTACCAGCGACGACAACAACACATCGCCACGACCGGACTTCCCAGGAGAGGGGGAGAAGAAACTGGACTTCTTCCGAATCCATGCCAGGCACCAGCCTCCAGGAGCTGCCGCTGAGCTGCAGGATGAAGAGTCTGTGACCAAACAAAGCACAACAGAACCACCGGACGCCTTTTGAATCCTCGACCAGCATCAGCCTCCAAGAGATGCCGCTGGGCTACAGAATGAAGAGTCCGTGACCCAACAGGATGCAGCAGAACCACCACAACCTGGTGGATGCGCCCCAGCAGACGTAAGAACCACGCTATCACAACCACGACGCTGAATGCAGCCGAACAGAGCGCCACTCACAGTGATGGACTGGGTTCAGGTCCGTAGAATCGAATGACCGGACTCACAGTTGGGCTCAACACCGTCTCCACTGCCATCATCACACATCAAGATCACTGCGCAGCTGGGACCAGCGACCTTCCAGTTGGCAGATGGTTCAGTGTGGCATGCCAACCGCCTTTGCTGAGTTCGAGCAGCTGCTCCGGCTGACACAGCCATGCGGGAGTCAACTCACACGGTGTGGGACCTAGACTGGGGTTTTGAAGAAGACGATCCCGGTCCACGTGCCTCCTCACCTCCAGGGGCACGTCCACCACAGGCTCGACTCAGGGCCCCTCCAACTGAGGTGCCTTCTTCAACAAAAGAAGGACTGTTTAGCTAGGGGTGTGGCTGCCAGTGAATAGTGGCATAATAAACCACTCTGCCGCGCTGGGTTACGCAGTAGTCTACCTGCTGGCCCAAGCTAGTTTGAGGGTTTCAACATACGAAATTGAGGAGGGTCAATTCGAACATGTTGTTCTGTTTCGCTGGGGGGGATGTGGTTTAAGTGAACCACAGGTTTGGTTATCATCGACGGGGTGACGTAACCACTTATTGACATCATCACGCCGAACTCATAAAAGTAAGGGACGCCATCTTACAGCCTTTTTTCAGCTCGCTGTTACAGGGCTCAGCTTCCTGACAACCGTCTGTATCCCATTACTGTGTTTTGTGTAATAAAGTTTGTGTTCTCAGCAAACACCCCTCTCTGTCGGTCCTTCTCCAGTTTTCCAGACATAACAGAAATTTTTCAGATTCAGAAGAAAAAATAGCAAATGCATTTAAAGAGAAGAGTTTTGCCTTATTATGGTTAATGCATATTGTAACGTGTGGACTCGGCTTGCTTGGATAGCTGAAGAAAAGACCATCAGACACAATTGGTTCTGGGTTCCCAGTAGTGCCAATTTTAAAAGAGCACATGAAGTGACAGTCTTCATGCATAACTTCTCCTAATACATTAGGATTATCGTTCATGCAGGAGAGTCCTCAGTGTGCGTCCAACTCTCACGGTCACCAGAAAGGAAGAGAGCGAGAGAGAGAAGGAGGGTTGGGCTGACACACCTTTCAGTGCACAGGGCACCTCTAGTGCTTACATGCGTTATTACATACATGTACATACACTGCAATAGTGCTGAATGTTACAGATTCCCCCCTGGTAAATAAAGGCTGACCTCAGCCATATGCAGCTGCGTAGAAATTGTGTTATACGTAGCCACTTATCAATACACAGATGTTATGGCAGGAGCAATACAATTTGTATGAAAAAAGAAAATGCAAATTAACAAAATTATACAGGGTGTAAAAAAGTGCCCCCTTTTTGATTTCTCAATTTTTTGTATGTTTTTCACACTTAAACGTTTCAGATCATCAAACAAATTTATATATTAGACAAAGACAACACAAGTAAACACAAAATGCAGTTTTTAAATGAAAGTGTTTATTATTAAGGGTAAAAAAAAATTGAAACCTACATTGCCCTGTGTGAAAAGTGACCCCCCCCCCTTAAAACATAAATTAACTGTGGTTTATCACATCTTTGGAAAGCTGAGTTCAGTTTCTCTAGCCACACCCAGGCCTGATTATTGCCACACCTGTTCTTAATCAAGAAATCACTTAAATAGGACCAGCCTGACAAAGTGAAGTAGACCAAAAAATTCCTCAAAAGCTAGACAGCATGCTGTGATCAAAGAAATTTGGGAACAAGTGAGAAACAAAGTAACTGAGATCTATCAGTCTGGAAAAGGTTATAAAGCCATTTCTAAAGCTTTGGGACTCCAGCGAACCACAGTGAGAGCCATTATCCAAAATGGTTGAAAACATGGGACAGTGGTGTGAAACTTCCCAGAGTGGACGGCTGACCCAAAATTTACCTCAAGAGAGCAGCAATGACTCATCCAAGAGGTCAAAAAAGACCCCACAACAACATCCAAAGAACTGCAGGCCTCACTTGCCTCAGTTAAGGTCAGGGTTCATGACCTCCACCATAAAAAAGAGACTGGATAAAAATGGCCTGCATGGCAGAATTCATCTCAGTTTTGCCAGAAAACATCTTGATAATCCCCAAGACTTTGGGGAAAATTCTCTGTGGACTGACAAGACAAAAGTTGAACTTTTTGGAAGGTGTGTGTCCATTACATCTGGCGTAAAAGTAACAGCATTTCAGAAAAGGAACATCATACTAACAGTAAAATATGGTGGTGGTAGTGTGATGGTCTGGGGCTGTTTTGCTGCTTCAGGACCTGGAAGCCTTACTGTGGTAAATGGAACCATGAATTCTGCTGTCTACCAAAAAATCCCGAAGGAGAATGTCCGGCCATCTGTTCGTGACTTCAAGCTGAAGCGCACTTGGGTTCTGCAGCAGGACAATGATCCAAAACACATCAGCAAGTCCACCTCTGAATGGCTTAAGAAAACAAAATGAAGACTTGGAGTGGCCTAATCAAGGTCTTGACCTGGAATCTGATTGAGATGCTGTGGCATGACCTTAAAAAGGCGGTTCATGCTCAAAAACCCTCCAATGTGCTGAATTACAACAGTTCTGCAAAGATGAGTGGACAAAATTCCTCCACAGCGCTGTAAAAGACTCACTGCCAGTTATCGCAAATGCTTGATTGCAGTTGTTGCTGCTAAGGGTGGCCCCCCAACCAGTTATTAGGTTTAGGGGCAATCACTTTTTCACAGACAGCCATGTAGGTTTGGATTTTTTTCCCCCCCTTAATAATAAACACCTTCATTTAAAAACTGCATTTTGTGTTTACTTGTGTTATCTTTGTCTAACATTTAAATTTGTTTGATGATCTGAAACATTTAAGCATGACAGAGAAAAAAAATGAGAAATCAGGAAGGGGCAAACACTCTTTCCACACCACTGTACATATTAGGCACATGACTAGTCCTTTATTTTCTTTTTTAACTTCAGTTCTTTTCTTTGGAGGAAGACAAAACATTAACTTGTTGTGCAATTTAATTTGCAAATATAAAGATAAAATAAACATTCTGGAAAACATTTACATAACTTATATGGAACATCAGTGAAAACATCCCTGTCAAATCAAAGCAGTCACCTAGCGTTCAGACCGTGAGTATGAAACTTAATTGTCCATTGGTCTCTGACCAACTGAGGTGATTCTGGGGTTTCTTCCCTGTCTCAAGTCGTACCAGCACAGTCCAGGGTCTTGGACTGATGAAGCCCTATCCGTTTCCTGCTGTAGGTCCTAAAATACACTGTCCATCTGATGGGTCATTCAAGTCTGGTGTGATTAAGCCATCTTCAATATGACCTTCTTTTGTACATTCTGAGCACAGTACGTGTGGGGTAAGCCTCTCTGGCAGACTGAAGCTGATGCCCATGTGTGCAAAGGCTGCATGTTTGCCACATGGAACAGATGTTTTTTGGTCGAGTGGCACATTTCGTGTTGCTTGGTACACCAGCTTGTGTGCATCATTTGAGCATACTCATTTGTAAGTCAAGTGACTCATGCAAACATTCTTGTAGTTTTGCAACTTCAACTTGTAGGTTGTGTGACTTAAGGTCGGGCTCAGAATGCTGAAGTGACACGTCTTGTCCTGTGTTCTATGTTAATGTCAGGGTCAAAGGCAGGCAAGTCCTCAAATTTATCAAGCTGGAAGGTCATTGTGTCACTTAATGCAAGGGGAAAAATAGGTGATTAATAAGTTCATTTCCAAGAGAAAAACCCTAAACTGAAAAGTACAAAGATTCAATGTCTGTAATGTTTTCTTTCAAATTATAACTGTGTATCTCTTTATCTTCCCAATAAAGAAAAAAAATAATTACTGAAATGCACTTCAACAGTATGCTTTAAAAAACAGCAACACAAATTTAGAATTTAAGAATCCGTGTTTTATGTAAAAGAATACTGTAGAGGGGAAAAAACGAGCAAAAACTGATTTAACACACTACTGTTTTCTTTCTACAAAGTGATTTAGAATTCAGGAAATAGTGTGTTTTCCTATAGCATAATGGAGCAAAATAAAACAGAAAAAAATACCAAAAACAGGATTTAGTTGTTTTGTTTTTTGTTTTTGTTTTTTACCCTGGAACAATTTCAATTGTGAGATTACTGTATCCTTCTGCAGGGCAGAGGAAAGCCATCCCCTACACTCAGTCATGAGAACATCAACAGAATTATTAAAACAGGATACAGTTGATCGGGGCGGACTTAGTCCATTTGGGGCCCAAGGCAAAGACAGAAAGGGGGCCCTACTTTTTCTTTGGTCTACACTTTCTTTTCAGGCCTTATTGAAATCCTACCTGAAACTTATTGTCCTCAGAAGTCTTCAAATGATGATATCATTCAGGAATTACATCTGTAGAAAAACAAAGAAGTTTAACAAACTGAATGTAGACTCTTGTCTATTATAAAAAAAACCCCAAACAATTCACGTGGAAGATCTGTTGTTTGTTCACACTTACCAGTCCCTCCAGGATTTTACGATATTGCGATTGTACCAATTCACGCAAAATCAGGTCATCGCCGCATCTTTTGAGCAACTTTGCAACTTTGTCCAATCACCGCAACTTTCCCGCAATTTTGGCCAATCCTCATCAACGTCCACCAATTTCGCCAATCAAATTTGTCCCTAAGTAGCGCTTAAACACTCAGCCTAACCAATCAAATGCATCGCTGTACCATGCTCACTTCCGTGTGTACAGTGAGTATTAACAGAAGAATTTAGCAAAAAACAGAGTGTGCAATTAAAAAAAAAAAAAAACACTCACCTGCAAGTTTACCCACACCGTCCCATCCTCCCCGGTCTGCCGGTGGACATCTCCCCATGTCTCTATCTTGACCGTGTGTACGAAATGCTAGGTTTGTGTTGAAAAAAGTCCACCTGCCTGAAAAGCACCCCGTTGTGGGCGCGCGCGTGAGGAGAGATGCAGTAAAATTACAAACAAACGAGCAAATCTACACTACAAGCCAGTGTTGTAACATTTTATCCTTCTTTAGGAGATAAATCATTACTACATCTTGTCAATGAGCTTTAAAGCTGTGACTCTCAGGTCTGGACACAGACCACCATGCGCCCCCCAGCAAACCGCCAAGGAGAGCCCCTCCTCCCAGTAAAACTCCTAGTAAAGGAAAGATGAGTATCTGATGAGACAGGTGTGTGTCAAGACGCACAGCAGACAGACAGACAGGTAGGAGTCAGGCACGGAAAGAGAGAGAATATTCAGTATTTTTTTTTTCCAGAAAAACACAGACTTCGATAGACAACACAGTGCAACAGAATAAATTATTTAATTTTTCTCTGTGCTCGGTACCAAGTGGTTGTGAACCGCTGCAGTTAAGAGAGTTTTCAAATGAAGCTGCTGCTATAATTTCCAAATCTATACTCTTTAACATGCATTCAGTGCATGGAAAATTATATTTTCATCCTTTTAGTTCTCATCAAGACTAGCCTACACTGTTGGTCATTTTTATGACAAATTTATGAGTAGCTACTTCATTCTCACTTAATTGTGTTAAAGTCTGTATTTGCTGTTGCACAAAAGAGTTTCCGTATAGCGGAAGTTTCTGCTTGATTTACAATCACTGTTTAATAGGAATTTTTTTGACAATCTTGTGCTTTTCTTGTTGTGTTATATAGAATATCATTGCAGTAACCTATGGAAAAAGCATCTGCTTTAAAATTTGTAATTCTTCCCACAACTTTTAATGCAAAAAAATTCTCAAAACATCACAACTTTCATTGCAACTTTTTTAAAAAGCTCCCGCAAATTCAAGCTTTTTGGGCTGCAACAATCATAAAAACATCCCATGAAATCCTGGAGGCATTGACTTACCCACATTTGCCAGCTGGGTCCTGTTCATGATCTGCTGACTGGTTCATTTTCCAGAGAATCTATTGTGTTCCCTCCTGTACAACACAGACAAGGGAGAACATATGTTAGACCCCAGGAAGAATAGCCAATGTTTTATACAAGTGCTAATGGGGATCTTAATAAAACAAACAAACAAACAAACTATGTTTAATCTTGTGTAATGTCATCTGTAACTCACGGACAACAGATGGAAATTAGCTTCTGGCTAAAATCTGGCAAGTTTACATTGACTAATGTCAATGTTCATCAAATTGCACTGTCCTTATTAAAAAAAAAATAGCACTCTACTGAGGCTGCAGATATCCTGTGCGTGCCTGGGGAGCACAGTTGATCATATTGAAATTTAACCTTGTGAACCTTGGCCTCTGCAAATCTTGCAATTAAAAAAATAGTAAAAATTTTTTTTGTTGTTTACCTGTACTGTCACTGCAACTGGCTTCACCGCTGCCTCCTCATTAACAGCAGGTGCTGGTCAGTAGCATCATGTGTGCTTGTACAAGCAGCTTTGCTCTCTATCTGCTCCTTGAGAGGGCAAGTCTCCTCCCTGGCTGAAGTGAAAAAGGTTGTTTTGATAAAAAATTTTCTGTGCTCTTCCTTTTTCCTCCATTTCTCTGCACCGCTTGGATAATTTCGTTTCATTTTGCCTACAGGCTGTACTGTTTGTTTATAATGTAACCAAAGATACACACATGGGCATGTCTCTGAGACAACATGGCAGAGTCCAACAGTGTGAGGAGAAGGGGGGAGGACCTTATGTTCTTGATTTGATTTCCTGCTTATGTAAATACTGGTGTTTCTTTATTTTGTCAGACATCATGTTACATATGCTAAACATTTAAAAAAAAAAATATATATATATATATATATGGGGCTCTGAGTAGATCGGGGCCCTTAGCAAATCAGGTCCTAAGGTAGTCGCCTACCTTTGTCTAATGGTAAGTCCGCCTCTGCACCCTAGACTCCATAGGGCTCTGACCAATCATGGGTGAGGGTACTTGAATACTAGTCCCTAGGGTGGCACAGCTCATGGTTTGGTAGACATGGACCACTCATTTTAGGCCCATTGGTAGAAACTGTATTACTAAATAAGGGTATGTTTGCACATTTGTGGCACATTACACAGTCACTGTGCCACCCTGGACTCCATGTTTTGACCATCCATGGGTGAGGGTTCTGAAGGACTAGTGCCTAGGATGGCACGGCGCATGGCTTACAGCCACGGATACTGGCTGTCAAATATGGGCCATCAGCCCCATATTCGAATGTGAATATTGAACCTGATGGCAGCTTCAGTGCTTTTTAATAATGTGATTTTTTTTCTTGTAAACTATTAATTTTTCTTGTAAATTAGCAACTTATTTCTTGTAAATTTGATACATCCATGTGGATCCGGTTTTTATTTCAGATGTTTTTCTGCCCATCTAGACAGTGACCCAAGTATATTGTTTTTACGCTTTGTTGGAAGCAGAGAGTTTTTCCCGCTTTTATCTTTTCCATTTTAATAAAAGATGTTTAAACGCTTCACCATTGCAAAAATGGGGGCCCCTAACACAATCTTTCAAAGGGCCAACAAAAACCTAGAAAGGGCCCTAGTGGTAACAGTTTAAAAAATATCCTGTAATATAATTACAATGTCAAGTAGAATTTAGTGCAGTTGGTCAACTTGTTGCATCCCACCTCTGCTGGATTCAGTCCAGCGGGGAACTTTACGCACGGCTGGTTCGCCGCCTCCTCCTCCAGGTGCGCAGCTCGCCGACACACCTGTGCTCCTCCTGCTGGTACCGGTAAGACCAGACCACCGGCCTCCACTTCATACCTGTCAGCTCCAAGTAATCAGCCTCCCAGATACGTCTACGCGCTGGTCCGCACTGGTAGCTTAAACATGGTGTGACTGACATTATGCGCAATGAACGTCGCATGCGGCTTGTTGGCGGTTTGGAGTCTGGTGCGCGGCGCCGAGTCGCGGTGCTCGCCGACCTCCTATTATAAAAACTGCTGGATTCGGCGCTTCCCGGGGATTTTCATCGACATCGAGGAGTCTCAGAGGAGAGGAGCGCAGCTGCTGAGGCGCTACCAGGAGGAGAGCGCGCTCGAATGCAGCCGCACCTGCTGCCTCACCGGAAACTGTGAGTCGCTTTTGAATGCCCTTCTCTGCCCGTTGGAAACTCACATTGCTGGTGATGTACACTCGCATTCCACTGTGATTACGCAAGCTGTTTTCATTCACTCACAGTTTCCTGCAACGTGGCCATATTTCACTATGATGCCACGCAAGAAAATGTGAACTGCTTGCATGTGCGCTGCCCTGCGCTGGAGAGCTGCGTTCTGACGGGCAGAGGCAACGTTGTTCTCTACAATGTCACGAAGGGTAAGTCGTTCACCCGCGCTGCCTCTCTTGGCCGCACTGCGTGGTCTTCTTCTATTCACTGTAAAGTGAACATATACAGCCGAACAAACAGGGTGTCCGCAGATATCAGGAGGCTAAACTCGACACGTTTAAGATCTTTTTAGGGCCTTTTTTTCTAAATCAATTTGGACTTTACTTGTGCTATGTCTGCGACAGGTCTGCGACCACATCGCATTCAGCCTTGTCCAGTTCTGGAACCAAAAGTCCTACAATTTTTGGCTCATCAGTCAGCTCATATTAAATGTGCGCTTACCCAGGATCGTAATTAAATTACACAGGGTTACAAAAATATATATATATTTTTTTTGTAAGATGTCTGTGTTTTTTCAACCGATTTAAGACAATTTTGCACCGCTGAATCCGAAAATGACATCCGTTTCTCTCGATCAGGTGCTAAGTAAAAACCTGTACTTACTTAGTACTCAGTACTGTGCATGTACTTACCTTTATATAAAGGCAAGTACATGTAAATTGAATGTTACATCATCACTGTTCAAAATTCAGAGAATTTCAAGACATAAAAAGGAATTTTGCATCATATAAAGCGAAAAATACCCGTACATGTAAACAAAACTGCATAAAACATGTGGCCATAATTCAAAAAGTTGACCCAATTGAGCAAAACCAATGTGATTTTTGGATTCAGCACATCAAAATTGTCCTAAATCAGCTAAAAAAAAACAAAACATAGACAATAAATTTGGTGCTGACCAGTGTTATTCAAGTCAAATACCTGAACTCAGCCCCGACCCCACAACCACGTCTCAACTTATTATATGAAAAATGGTGCAAATTCACATGAAAAAATACACAAATTTGCTAGAAAATGGAAGAAGTTCTAGCTGGGAAAAAAGTAAATTTACATCTTTTTCCTTGTAAATTAATAAGAAAAAGTTGCAATAGAAATTACTGTTTTTTCTGCTTATTTCATCACTATGATAACAGTAATTAGGTGAAGTGGTGGCCACAGCTTGTGAGTTCAAACCCCAGCCGTTTCATACCAAAGGCCATATAGAAATGGTACTTTCCACCTTCTAGCTTGATGCTCAGAATAATAAATACAATGGGGAAAGAGCAGTTACAGTGGATATAAAAAAAGTCTACACACCCCTGTTCAAATGCCAGGTTTTTGTGATACAAAAAAATGAGACCAAGCTAAATTATTTCAAAACTTTTTCCACCATTAATGTGACCTATAACCTGTACAACCCAATTGAAAAACAAACTGAAATCTCTTAAGGGGAAAAATAAAAAAACTTACAATAACCTGTTTGCATAAATATGCACACCCTTAAACTAATACTTTATTGCAGCTCCCTTGGCTTCTATTACAGCACTCAGTCTTTTTGGGTAGGAGTCTATCAGTGTGGCACATCTTGATGTGACAATATTTGCCCACTCTTCTTTGCAAAAACGCTCTAAATCTGTCAAATTGCGAGGGCATCTCCTGTGCACAGCCCTCTTCAGATCACACCACAGATGTTCTGGTCTGTTCAGGTCTGGACTCTGGCTGGACCATTCCAAGACCTTAATCTTCTTCTGGTGAAACCATTCTTTTGTTGATCTGGATATGTGTTTTGGGTCATTGTCGTGCTGAAAGATGAAGTTCCTCTTCATCTTCAAATTTCTAGCAGAAGCCTGAAGGTTTTGTGACAACATTGACTGGTATTTGGAACTGTTCATAATTCCCTCCACCTTGACAAAGGCCCCAGTTCCAGCTGAAGAAAAATAGCCCCAAAGCATGATGGTACCACCACCATGCTTCACTGTAGGTATGGTGTTCTTCGGTGATGAGCAGTGTTGTGTTTGCGCCAAATATACCTTTTGGAATTATGGCCAAAAAGTTCAACCTTGGTTTCATCAGACCATAACATATTTTCCCACGTGTTTGGGAGATTTCAAATGTGTTTTTGCAAAATGTAGCCGGGCTTGGATGTTTTTCTTCTGAAGATAAGGCTTCCATCTTGCCACCCTAGACGGAGGTTGTTGTTACATGTACTAAACAGCCAGTACTTGCCAGAAATTCCTGTAGCTCCTTCAGTGTTGCTGTCGGCCTCTTGGCAGCCTCCCTGCCCAGTTTTCTTCTTGTCTTTTTCATCAATTTTGGAGGGATGTCCAGTTCTTGATAATGTCACTGTTGTGCCATATTTTCTCCACTTGATGCTGACAGTCTTCACTGTGTTCTATAGTATATTTAATGCCTTGGAAATTCTTTTGTACCCTTCTCCTGACTGATACCTTTGAACAATGAGATCCCTCTGATGCTTTGGAAGCTCTCTGCGGACCATGGCTTGTGCTGTAAGATGTGACTACAAAAATGTCAGGAAAAACCTACTAGAACACCTGAACTTTATTTGAGGTTAATCAGAGGCACTTTAAATGGTGGCAGGTGTGTGCTGACTCCCATTAACATGAGTCTGAATGCGACTGGTTAACTCTGAACACAGCCACATCCTCAGTTATAACAGGGTGTATATATTTATGCAACCAGGTTATTGTAAGTTTTTTATTTTTCCCCTTAAAAGATTTGTTTGTTTTTCAATTGGGTTTATACAGGTTATAGGTCACATTAATGGTGAAAAAATTTTTTGAAATGATTTATCTTGAGCTCATTTATTTACACCACAAAAACCTGGCATTTAAACAGGGGTGTGTAGACTTTTTATATCCACTGTAGTTACCCAAGCCACGAGGAGAGCACAAGCCAGTGCACTCCTTGTGCCGGTACCAGGCCCAGGTAAACGGGGAGGGTTGCGTCAGGAAGGGCATCCAATGTAAAGTCCTGGCCAAATCACGTGACTGTAATCAGCCATGGCGATCCCTGATAAGGGAGCAGCCATAAGAAGTAGAAGACTGATATTACAGTGCATCCAGAAAGTATTCACAGCGCTTCACTTTCTCCACATTTTATGTTTCAGCCTTATTCCAAAATGGATTAAATTCATTTTTTTCCTCAAAATTCTACACACAATACCCCATAATGACAACATGAAAAAGCTGAGATTTTTGTAAATTTATTAAAAATAAAAAACTAAAAAAAATCACACGTACAGAAGTATTCACAGCCTTTGCTCAATACTTTGTTGATGCATCTTTGGCAGCAATTACAGTCTCAAGTCTTTTTGAATATGATACCACAAGCTTGGCACACCTATCTTTGGGCAGTTTTGCCCATTCCTCTTTGCAGTACCTCTCAAGCTTCATCGGGTTGGATGGGAAGCATCGGTGCACAGCCATTTTCAGATTTCTCCAGAGATCACACAGAGATCACAGAGTTGTCCTGAAGCCACTCCTTTGATATCTTGGTTGTGTGCTTAGGGTTGTTGTCCTGCTGAAAGATGAACCATCGCCCCAGTCTGAGGTCAAGAGTGCTCTGGAGCAGGTTTTCATTCAGGATGTCTCTGTACATTGCTGCAGTCATCTTTCACTCCATCCTGACTAGTCTCCCAGTTCCTGCTGAAAAGCATCCCCACAGCATGATGCTGCCACTACCATGCTTCACTGTAGGGATGGTATTGGCATGGTGATGAGCAATACCTGGTTTCCTCCAAACATGATGCCAAGTTCAATCTTTGTCTCATCAGACCAGAGAATTTTGTTTCTCATGGTCTGAGACTCTTTCAGGTGCCTTTTGGCAAACTCCAGGCGGGATGCCATATGCCTTTTACTAAGGAGTGGCTTCCGTCCGGCCACTCTACCATGCAGACCTGATTGGTGGATTGCTGCAAAGATGGTTGTCCTTCTGGATGGTTCTCTCTCCACAGAGAAACGCTGGAGCTCTGACAGAGTGACCATCAGGTTCTTGTTCACCTCCCTGACTAAGGCCCTTCTCCCACGATCGCTCAGTTTTAGATGGCCAGCCAGCTCTATGAAGAGTCCTGGTGGTTCCGAACTTCTTCCATTTACGGATGATGGAGGCCGTAACTGGAACCATTGGGACCTTCAAAGCAGCAGAAATTTTTTTCTGTACCCTTCCCCAGATTTGTGCCTTGAGACAATCCTGTCTTGGAGGTCTACAGACAAATCCTTTGACTTCCTGCTTGGTTTGTGCTCTGACATGCACTGTCAACTGTGGGACCTTGTATAGACAGGTGTGTGCCTTTCCAAATCATGTACAGTCAACTGAATTTACCACAGGTGGACTCCAGTTAAGGTGTAGAAACATCAAGGATGATTAGTGGAAACAGGATGCACCTGAGCTCAATTTTGAGCGTCATGGCAAAGGCTGTGAATACTTACGTACATGTGATTTCTTAGTTTTTTATTTTTCACAAATTTGCAAAAATCTCAAACTTTTTTCACATTGTCATTAAGGGGTAATGTGTGTAGAATTTTGAGGAAAAAATGAATTTAATCTATTTTGGAATAAGGCTGTAACATAAAATGTGAAAAAAGTGAAGCGCTGTGAGTACTTTCCGGATGCACTGTAAAACTACAACTTCACAAATGCTGAATATGAGGACTTCAGCACACAGCAAGGAGATAGAAACTGAGTTTGTCATATCTGTGGTATTTTTAAGATCTTTGAAATGTAGATCGGCCCTGCGATAGACTGGCAATCTGTTCAGGGTGTACCCTGCCTGTCGCCCAAAGATGCTGGGATAGGCTCCAGCCCCCCTCCCCGAAAAGGATTAAGCGGTTGAAGATGAATGAATTAATATTACATTTAATGATTCATTGTCATCTCAAATTATAATTAAGGCCTTCATTTTGGATAAACTAAGACTTTTTAAAGATGTGTGGACACTCAGGATAAAGTTGAGTATTTTTTTTTTTCTTTTGAACTGAAAGAACCTTAGAGTAGTAGGCCTATCTCAGAGCGGCAAATACTGAAGAACACTGCAATTGTTGGGATTTTGTCAGGGTTCATAAAAGGTTGCACAGCAGTTTGACAGCAGTTTTTATGGTGGGAACCATTAAATTTTGATATGGATCTGAAATGAGTGGTTGAGCCAGGATTTTTTCTTTCTTTCTTGCTGCAAGATATTTTTGATATCATTATTAATTTTTCTGAGTATTATCCATGTAACATGATGAAAAAAAATTCAGGAACATATGGAAGGTGGGTATTCCTGTTTTTCCAGTATGGTGCAGATATAAATAAAATCTGGATCAAGCACTTTTGTGTTGGGGGAGCTACATGCTCTCATAGCCCTGTTTTGTTGCCACATTTACACTTTTGGAGAAATTTTCACAGCTGAGAGTATCCAAGAACCTAACAAAATGGGAATTAATATATAAAAAAAAGAAAAAAGCATGCAGAGTGCAATTACTGCTAAAACCTGATTTTCTCTTTCACATTTTCAGCCTGCTTTAGTCGTGATGTTAATTAGCATTCCAGCCAATTTCCCTAAAAATGCCGAAAGACACAAAGTAAATCAGATTCCTCCTTGGGCGGAATCTCCTCCTCCTTCCTGGTAGTAGAAAATTTGCAAAGTCCCATGGGCGAAACACCCGAATCTTAACACGCACACAGAGGTGAAAATAAAATAGACCTGCTTCAGAAAGGAGGATCAGTGAAAATTCAGTGTTAACTGATTGCAAGATGAAGGAAACAAATTTGAGAGTTTTCACTGAAACTGCTTTCTGAAACAGGGTTAACCTCCTTGGTGGAAGTAACAAGATCTGTGGGCAAAACTCCAACTAAGTTTAGTTCATTCTCTGGTTCCTGCTCAAGTGGTGTGGATTGAACAGAGACGTCAGGTAACAGCACTCACTTGTATAATTACCTCCACAAAGGTTTACGAAAAGTTGTTATAACAAAGTGAGCGCGCTCTTGGCAACAAATACAAATCGATACAATCCTGTTAAAAAAAAAAAAAAAAATCCGGGCCCAGATGGTGAACTGGATCACCCCCAAAATCTGATCTGGTCTTTGCTTCATTTTCAACAACTCTTGAAAATTTCAGTGAAATCCATCCAGACCAAAAAAAACCAAAAAAAAAAAACACAAAAAACAGAAGTGAACATATTAAAGGTCCCATATTTTTCAAAATGGTGTTTTATGACACACAGCCATGGGTCACATACATTTCATTAAAATATTAAAACGCTTCACAAAGAAATCCATACTGCCTTTATTCAGTTAACGTCTTAAAGAAGCAAGCTGATTGTTACTTCCTGGGTTTTCTGATGTCATAAACTAAAAGCCCAGTTCAGTTCTGTCAGTCTTTTTCAATCAAGGTGCCCTGGTACATTCAGGTTTCAGTGGGAAATTATCTAATTTCACTTCTTAATTGGTCCAAAACAATGCAAATAATTTGAAATCACCCTGGTTGAAAAACACTGCTCTGTTATCCCAAACAAATGAACCCAGCCTGGCTAATCAATTCTGTTTGGTCCACTCAGAAAACCTTTACACAATCAGATCAGGGGCTCACTAATATTAATAAGCAGGTTGAAAACATACAGAAATTTAAAGGGGACATGTTATGCACTTTTTCCACATGCTGACACAGTTGAAATGTCTGATTTTTCTGTCTCCTCTAGGCGTGGATCCTGATCTGCTGGTGTTTGGAAAATACTTCACCTCCAATGTCCGTGTCTTGCCCCACCACTACACCCGAGTTAACGCCTCAGAGCCGCTGCCCCCAGACAAACGCCAATTTATTCATCCACCACCACCCGTTGCACTGCCTCCGACTTCTGCACCTTCAAAACCACCAACTTCAGCCTCTCCAACTACTCCAAGCAAACAGCACACCACCCCAGCACCCAGCACCATAGCACTGCAGACCACCACTCAGCTTGCAATACTTTCCACACCTTCATCTGAAAAAACTCCATCAGCTTCAGGAGACCTTGTGCAAATAGCATCATCACCCAACACTGCCACCCCCTCTCACGTGCTCATCTTAAGCACACCTTCATCTACCACAGCTTCTGGTCGCGACACCCCAGAGGCCTTTTTGTCCACAACTGCACAACCTGTCAAATCCACGCCCACCCTTCATCATTCCATCACTGCCACCTCTCAGTTTACGAACAGTGACCCAACTTCAGCATCTCTTCAGAGCCACACGGAAAGCAGCAAACTGATTCGGAATGACACCAAAGACCGGAACAACACTGCAGCCAGCGAGGGAGGCGAGGACACCTTAGCGGGGTTGATGCCTGGGTGGCATGTGGCTGCCCAAACCTTGCTGGTCGCAGTGGCCGTCTGCATCACAGTGCTGCTGAGCTGCTGCTGCACTATTCTGCTGGTGGTGAGCTGGAGGGGTCAGAGGAAGAGGATGGGACGCTACCGCACGTCATGGAGGGGGACAAGAGGCTCCATGCGTCTGATTAAGTATGTGCTGGTCAAAGAGAGCTCCTGAAAAATGGGGAGGGGGGCAGAGAGTTGACATTATTGTTTGGAAAGGAATAATCTCTGATGACTTCAGTTAGATTTTGTGTGAATATTTTACAAAAAAGAAATTAAGAAGATGGATCAGATAATTTCAGTGGCAGGTGTATTACTCTGCATTGCTTTATTGTAAGCAAAGGAAGAGGTACTGTGTTTTAAAAGGAGGACAGATTTTGGACGTGTGAACAGAAAGACATTGGAGACCTCAAGAATGTTGACAGGTTGACCGTCATGTTTTCTTCTCTCAAAGAAAATATTTCAACAAACTAGAGGGCATCAAGAACAACACCCAGTCCCGTCTGTCTGTCCATCCATTCATCCGTACCTTCAAACTGGTCCAGTAGTTTTTACAATATCTCACAAAAGTGAGTACACCCTCACATTTTCATAAATATTTTATTGTATCTTTCCATGTGACAACACTGAAGATATGACACTTTGATACAATGTAAAGTAGTCATTGTACAGCTTGTATAACAGTGTAAATTTGCTGTCCCCTCAAAATAACTCACACAACCAATAATGTGTAAACAGCTGGCAACAAAAGTGAGTACACACCTAGTGACAATGTCCAAATTGTGCCCAGTTAGCCATTTTCCCTCCCCGGTGTCATGTGACTCGTTAGTGTTATAAGGTCTCAGGTGTGAATGGGGAGCAGGTGTGTTAAATTTGGTGTTATTGCTCTCACACTCTCTCATACTGATCACTGGAAGTTCAGCATGGCACCTCATGGCAAAGAACTCTCTGAGGATCTGAAAAAAAGAATTGTTGCTCTACATAAAGATGGCCTAGGCTATAAGAAGATTGTCAACATCCTGAAACTGAGCTGCGGCATGGTGGCCAAGACCATACAGCGGTTAAACAGAACAGGTTCCACTCAGAACAGGCCTCGCCATGGTCAACCAAAGAAGTTGAGTGCATGTGCTCAGCGTCATATCCAGAAGTTGTCTTTTGAGAATAGACATATGAGTGCTGCCAGCATTGCTGCAGAGGCTAAAGGGGTGGGGGGTCAGCCTGTAAGTGCTCAGACTATATGCCACACACTGCATCAAATTGGTCTGCATGGCTGTCATCCCAGAAGGAAGCCCCTTTTTAAAGATAATGCACAAGAAAGCCCACAAACAGTTTGCTGAAGACAAGTAGACTAAGGACATAGATTACTGGAACCATGTCCTGTGGCCTGATGAGACCAAGATAAACTTATTTGGTTCAGATGGTGTCAAGCATGTGTGGCGGCAACCAGGTGAGGAGTACAAAAACATACTATATGTCTTGCCTACAGTGAAGCATGGTGGTGGGAGTGTCATGGTTTGGGGCTGCATGAGTGCTGCCGGCACTGGGGAGTTACAGTTCATTGAGGGAACCATGAATGCCAACATGCACCATGACATACTGAAGCAGAGCATGATTGGAAACTGGACCGCAGGGCAGTATTCCAACATGATAACAACCCCAAACACACCTCCAAGACGACCACTGCCTTGCTGAAGAAACTGAGGGTAAAGGTGATGGACTAGCCAAGCATGTCTCCAGACCTAAACCCTATTGAGCGTCTGTGGGGCATCCTCAGATGGAAGGTGGAGGAGTGCAAGGTCTCGAACACCATGATATCATCATCATGGAGGAGTGGAAGAGGATTCCAGTGGCAACCTATGAAGCTCTAGTAAACTGCATGCCCGAGAGTTAAAGCAGTGCTGGAAAATAATGGTGGCCACACAAATTTTTTTTTGTATACTTTATTGATCCCCAGAGGGGAAATTGAGGGCATCCACCTGGATGGATGAAGCAGCCACGGTACGGTGCTATCCCTTAACCATTCACACACACATTCACACCTAGGGCCACTTTAGAGTCTCCAATTAACCTAACTTTTTTGACACTATTGCACAATTTGGACATTTTCACTTAAGGGTGTACTCACTTTTGTTGCCAGTGGTTTAGACATTATTGGCTGTGTGTTGAGTTATTTTATGGGGACAGCAAATTCACACTGTTATACAAGCTGTACACTGACTACATTGTACCAAAGTGTCACATCTTCAGTGTTGTTCCATGAAAGATATAATGTTTACAAAAATGTGAGGGGTGTACTCACTTTTGTGAGATACTGTACATAATCCTGGTGACAGACAGATGGATGATCACATTAGGTTGTGAGATAGATGGGGCCTTGGAGGTGGTATGCGCTCATGGATCACCTCCAAAATCAAATGAGTTCTTTCATAGCCAAGGGGCCACATCTGGTGATGATTTCCAAAATCTGTCCAGTAGCTTTTGCGTAATCATGCTAGTAAACAGACAAACTGCCCCAATCACATTACCTCCATGGCAGAGGTAAATATCTATTTCTGTCAAAAAGTAACAACCTGTCCTCAGGAAAGATTTAGGCTGCCGGTCCACAGGGAACACAAAAATGCTCTAAACCCATTTTCCTGGGTGCTTCACAAGTGCTCTTAAAAAAAATTTTTTTTAAAAAAAAAGGTCTACGCTTTGTATCCTAGCAACCATTTGGCTGAGGTTTCACACATTTTTTTTTTTTTAATTTTATTCAGCCTTTATTTATACAAGTAAATCATTGAAACATGCAGTGTCATTTGCAAGAGAGACCAGTTTTGGACAGATACTAAACAACATTTAGTTACAGGCATACAGATCCAACAATACAGTATGTGTGTGTGTGTATATATATACAGTATATATACACTACCGTTCAAAAGTTTGGGGTCACTTAGAAATTTCCTTATTTTTGAAAGAAAAGCACTTTTTTTCAATGAAGATAACTTTAAACTAATCAGAAATACACTCTATACATTGCTAATGTGGTAAATGACTATTCTAGCTGCAAATGTCTGGTTTTTGGTGCAATATCTACATAGGTGTATAGAGGCCCATTTCCAGCAACTATCACTCCAGTGTTCTAATGGTACAATGTGTTTGCTCATTGCATCAGAAGGATAATGGATGATTAGAAAACCCTTGTGCAATCATGTTAGGTCTGCAATGCTGTAATTGCTGCAAATGGAGGATTCTTTGACGAAAGCAAAGTTTGAAGGAAAAAATTATTATTTCAAATACAAATCATTATTTCTAACCTTGTCAATGTCTTGACTATATTTTCTATTCATTTTACAACTCATGGTGGTAAATAAGTGTGACTTTTCATGGAAAACACAAAATAATTGTCTGGGTGACCCCAAACTTTTGAACGGTAGTGTATATATATATATATTAGGGTTCACATAAAAATGCAGAGCAAGTTCAGTATGAAAACGGGAGCATTCCAGAGATGCTTTCTCCAATTCTCTTGAAATAATTTTAAATTCCCCTCATGGGATCAAGGTGGACAATTTTAGCTCTTGTTGTGTAACCTATTCCAGGTTGAAGAAACAGAGTAAGCGAATGTCCTTTTGCCAAGCTCGGTACATACTGAGGGAAAGCTGAAGGTAATGAAATCCTGGGAGCGTAGGCTATGGCTTGTTCTGAGTGACATGTAGTAGGTTTTACTCTGAAACACTACTCACTGCCCTAAACAACATCAAACTGATAAGAAAACATGTTCCTCCAAGGTTTTGGTGTTAAAAATTGATCACAGTGTATTTTTAATCTGATTCTTATCAGCTGCTGAGTGCTCAGGTGTTCCTAAAGTTGAAGTTTTTTCAAAAATGCTGACTGCTGAGGCAGCTGTGTACATTAAACGCTGGACCACATAGAAAATGAACAGAAAATAGTTGCCCAAAGTGGGAAACCTGCATTTGGTGGACACGCAACCTTAAAGAACTGCAAGTTAGCAAAAATACTCCAGTTACAAACAAAACTAGAATCTTTAGACATATCACGAACACTAACAAAAATGCCACACCACCACATTGACATTGCAAACTTTAAAAGATCCCATGTTGTGCATTTTACAAGGATCATTTTTAAGGTTTGACATCCTCAAGGACGTACGTGTTTTAAAGGCCAGAAACCATCTGAGTGTTGCGCTCCAGTTCATCAAAAAAGCTATCTTTAGAGTTTGGTCTGAAACAATCAGTTTTTGGCCTACCTTTATTAATATTAATGAGCACCCCTCTGATTCAATTTTTTTTTGAGCTGACCAGTTACAAAAAACGAAGTAGTTAGGGTGTGTTTGTTTGGCTACCATAGAGAACTGAAGGTGGTTTGTGACATCATAAAACCCAGGAAGTGGATTCCTCACTTCTATAACAGCTAAACTAAAGGCAGTGTGTATTTCTTTGTGAAGTGAGCATTCAAATATTTTATTGGTGTACAAATGATTCATGACCATAGACTGATTAAAACACACAAAGACATCATAAAGTACTACATGGGACCTTTAACATAATTTAGAAATGAAAAAATGGGTCGCTACTGTACATCTTGGAATTATTACACTGTAGTACTTCAAACTGAGAACTCAGCAGTTAAGTGCTCCCTTAAGTGGAATGGATGACAGATCACATTTGGCCTTGTGGCTTTCAGTGTTCAACCTTCCTGACACACAGCACATCTCCTCAGAGCATTAAGTTGCCCCTGACCTAAAAGAACAGACAGGCCTTCTGTAAGTAAAGAGAAGTCTGTTTTAAAAGCCTGTTGATGAAAGCATTCACTTTGGTGTTGGAGAGTGGGATGGGCTCCAGTGACGGGAATGAGTTGACAGAGTGAGGCTTTGTTACATTTCTATATTCAAGATTTGGAACATAAATACAAGCTGAGGTTGCAATATCCTGAAGCTTTTATGTTACTGATGCATGAGTCCCAAATAATAACCAAAACCACAGTGTAGGTTTGTAAAATGCTTTATTTTATGCATTTATTGTTGTCTTCCTGTAAATCCATTTCTGTGTCAAGTGCCATTACATATTGAGAACTTTTTTGACAGCCTCTTTGTACTGCAGCATACTGCTCTCGTTCTCGCCTTCATTCTTCAGCCTCATCACTGAGTCCCTGTACTCCTCCACGTCTTTTCTTACCAGCAGCTTCTCCCTCACTTCATCGGCATCTCCCTCAGCCTCCACTTTCATGCGTAGCAGGATGTCCAAGATATTCTTCTGGGATGGGCTACCCTCCCAGCTGTACTCCTCCATGTCTGCCACCGTCATTTCAGCCTCCCAGGCCTCAGTTTTCTGAAGATTGAGAAAAGAAAAAGCATTTTTTAAACAAATAAACCCTACAAAGTAAGTCAGTAATTTAAACAAGATACAGCCAGAGCAGCAGGTGTAACACGTGGGAGGCTATGGTCACCCTTGCAAGCCATTCTTTGATGCTCCTCTCACAGAGATAGTGTTTCTCCATATGTACCATTTCTCCCTCTGCTGTCTGTCAGCACATTCCCTGAAGAACAATACCGCTCGTTGTGCAGCAGCTTAAAGCGGGGCAGCGTCGGGGCCTCAGTTCTGCTGCTTTCCAGGTGTTTGAGGTTAATGACCATCATTACTGCTGTATTTATCTGATCTGTAAAAAAATCCTGTCTAAACTAGTGAGTATAAACCAGAAGGTACGCAAGTCCAGTAGCCTCCTTTGAAAACATGAGGAGGATAATGGGAGAGAAAAAATGGTGAGAAAAACAATTTCCATCTCAAGGCAATTTAAGTCAGCCACACTGACAATTTAATGCAAAGTTAAAGTTTTGCTATTACATCTGTCATTGCATCCATCAGTGAGTAACTGGGTCAAAAGGCAGGATAATTGAGAACTCAAAAGAAGACAAATCACTACCTGTTGCTGGGCATGAGGGCACAAAAGGTGGTAAACACCTCTCCATGCTGGACTCGGCTCTGAGCAGTCAGCTGCAACGCTGGCCTGGATTAGCACACACTGGAATTAGCGGGCAAGGTCTGTCTCCCCAAGTGGGGGATAAAATCACCTCAGTGGCTGCTAACAATAGTCCCCTTTGTGGGCCGTCGTTACAACCCGATCACTACGCCGCTCTCACAGCTTCCACGAGCCTGCTGGACAAGCACTGTGCCTTCCATTGTGTGTCTAAAAGGGCAGTGGACAGCATCCTGCTTCCTGGCTAGAACATCCTCTTCCCAACAATTTTTTTTTTAAAGACATGATGGGAAAAGCTCCTAAAAGCAGGTGTTATACAATAGGAGGAGTCATTTTCTTTTATATGACTTGCTTCAGATTCACAGGGACAGGGCCTGAGCTGATGACCTGGAGGCCGACTTCTCTGATGCGGCGTGGTTGGGTTAATGTGAATGAGCGGCGGGGTCAACACCTGATAGGGGAGTCCATTTCCCCACATGTGTGGGGAAATGTCAACTGGACAATGGTGCTGTTTGCCATCCTTCAGCCCATTCAGCTCTGATACATCCCTAATGGGCTCAGTCTCTCAGATCGCCGAGCAAGATGGACAAGAACTCCCCTGGTGAAAGGTAACGTGCCACGTAGCAAGACGCATGCAAATGTCACCAAACGTGAAAGAACAAAAATATAAAGCAGGAAACTTTTTTTGTTTTATAGTCTTCTATTTCTTTGACAATACTTTTACAAAATGTTAATCCAAACCCATGTGCAACATTAGGGTATTTTTTTTTAAACTCAAGTGCAGAACTCATAACCAGAAAATCCATAGTATAGGGCTGGTGATAAGGGCCACAAACTAAAACTAAGCCTACAGTGGGACATTTTTGCCCAAACTTGCCTGTCTGTAGTCCACAACACAAATTTCTGATTTCATGAGGTTTGACTCATCCTATTGTCCCGATTTTTCAAATCTCTTTGGACAAAGGGCAAGTCCATCTGCAAAATCAGTCCATACAACTTTCTCATCTGATCCATTAATCACCCTTTATTGTCATTCAACCATACAACCAATCATGTACAGTAGAACGAAATTGTGCTTTATCCTATCTACAGCGTAAATCACACACACCCCACAGTAGAATCAGAAGGGCTGCTGCCATGCAAGGCGCCGCCACAGATTTCCCTCCTCCATTCCATTATTGCTGAGCGCCAAGCTGGATGGCAGGAAGTTCCGCTTTTATATGGTCTTTGGCATGACCCGGCCGGGATTTGAACCCCTGCCTCCCGGGTGTGGGGCGGATGCTCTACCAACTGAGCCACCACTCCGGTCATGCACCGGCCATGCACCCCATTCTGTGAATGGTCGGGCACCTCAAATCACAAATAGCACACATCAATTTAAATGTACAATATGGTTATTCAATGTGAAAAATATCTATTCTCCATTTATCAAACACATTTCGTTGTATTATTGACCTGCGTTAACCTTATGTATGATGATGTTAAACTGAACTTGAACATCTGAATCCCCTAAATTGGAAAATATAATACAGACTATAATTATTTTAATGAAGTTAGCCATGCAATAGACTAGCAACATGTGACGCCATGATTTGCCTTCACCTCCATAACTCAAAATCAGGGTTCCTGCAATATGTGGCTCCAGAGTCACATGTGGCACTTTTGGCCATAAATCAGGTTTCCTATGGATTTAATTTAAAACAAGTTTTATAAAAATGCAAAAGGTGCAAATCGCCAAAATTGACACTTCAATCCAAGATGGCCAATTTCCTGTTGGCTTTACAATATGGCTCCAAGAGGCTTTTTTTTATACGTCTTGGTGAGTCAGTTCTACATGTGTACCAAATTTGATACTTATTGGTGAAACCGCTCAGAGGGGCTGTTCTTTAGGGAGTGCTAGAGAGCCGTTTCACAACGGATATTAGCAAGACCCATAAAATATGTGAATTTTCACCAGGCCTGATGTGTGTGCAAAATTTCATGACTTTTTGACTAAGTTAAGGCCCCCAAAAAGCCAATTCATTTGGAGGGGGAAAAAATAATAAGCACTACAGTTTCAATAGGCCTTTGCACCGCCTTTGGTGCTCAGGCCTAATAGATAAATAAAGCAAGTAAAATATTGGAGATTTACACAGCAAAGTATAAAGCTGAAAATTTAAAAAACAAACCCACAAAGGCCAAAATGTAAAAGAAACCTCAAAGAAGCCTAAACTTTAGGAGAAAAGTCACAGATTAGAAAAAAACGTAAGATAAAATTACAAATGTAAAAGGAAATACACTGTTACAAATTTTGACAGGCCACTTATCTTTGTTTTAAGGCTCACATACTGTATATTCTACTTTCTAATTTTCTTGAGGGAAAAATGCTCAAAATGGCTTTTTCAATAGCAGATGTTGCCAATCCCTGCTTTAATGGATAAAAAGTAATGACAATAGATGAACAGATATTTCATAATGGACATTTTTTGACTTCTCACAAATAAAGTTTAATGCTTTAAGACATTTTTGAACCCTGCATGTCAGGTAAAAACCCTGATGTTTATGTGAGCATTGGGTAAGGCATCATGATGCATCTGATCTAAAACCTCTCCAGGGTAAACACATTCAAAGTGACAGTGGTCCACAGAAGGTACAAGTAATACCAGAGAGCAGCTGGCCTTTAAATGAATGGATGCTTGTTGAAAGAAGACAAAAGGTCAGCTAACAAAAAGAGAAACTTAAGTGGACATAGAATAGGAACAGAACAGGAAGACCAGAATGGGCTGTTATCAAAGTACGGGTAGAATAGGTAGAAGAAATAATGACTCAGAAGAAATTCAGTAAATTAAAACAATCTGTTTCTTTGTCATTATTATTCATGTTTCTTTATCTGGCCAGGCTTCAATTGACAACAGAGGACACTAATAAGACAAGAAAAGATTTTCTTGTCTTAAGATTTTCAAACTCACCCAAGACTCGTGGTAGAGAACAGTCAGCAGGTACATGGCATAGTCATAGTTTTGCCGTCTCAGTGGACAGCTGGCAGAGAAGAGGGGAAAATGTTTTAGGGCAATTATTTAAACCTCTTTTAATTCTGTTTTCAAGAAAGTTCTTTTACCTGCTGGTTGTGATGGTAAGGATATCTGTGGCTTTGCAGTATCTCTCTCCAACAAGTTTGAGCATTTTTTTCTGTGCGTGGTCATCCAGGTTTAAACTGGACAGCTTTACCTGTTTAAAAGGGGCATGGACAAATATAAAAGGATCAAAAAAGAGCTTTTTAACCTCCTCGTCCAGCCTTGCTTGCTCTGGGGAGACAATCATGATTACGCACGGATGAGAGCTGTACAATTCAGAGGTTATGCCTGAACCTATCCAGGCATCTTTGGACAAGAGGCGGGGTACACCATAGACAGATAGATAGATGAATGAATGATCAGGTATAGTAACAGGCATATGTGTGCCTTCACACCTTTTAAATGTGCTGCTGAAATGGCAGTTGATAAGGGCCTGTACTTGAATAGCGTTTTTCTAGTCAGAAAGACCATTCAAAGCACTTAACTAGTAGCTACACTAACCCTCTATTCTAAGGGCCTATCAGAGATGGATGCCAAGGGACAATTTAGAGTCACCAATTAACCTAACATGCATGTGTTTGGATTGTGGGAGGAAACCAGAGCCCCTGGAGTAAACCCACACAGCACAGGGAGAACATGCAAACTCCACACAGAAAAGTTCCAACCCCTGCCATCCTGGGGACTTAAATCTGGAACCTTCAAGCTGTGAGACAACAGTGCTAACCACTGCACCACTGTGCTGCTGATAATACACCGTTGACTTCAGACCTGATTTCTACAGATCTAAAGTGCATTGGAAGAAAATGCACCTTAATTTGAATGCACCAAACTTTGCACTAAGCCTCACCCACTTTAAATCAGCCCCCTCCTACTAACTAACTAACTAACTAACTAACTAACCTGCACTTATATAGCGCTTTTCTAGTCACAAAGACCACTCAAAGCGCTTTCATTAATACTAACCCTCTATTCTAAGGGCCTATAGGAAACAGATATCTAGGGACAATTTAGAACAGCCAATTAACCTAACATGCATGTTTTTGGCATGTGGGAGGAAACCGGAGAAATCCCGGAGTAAACCCACGCAACACGGGGAGAACATGCAAACTCCACACAGATCACTGTTGGTCGGGGGCTGGGATCGAACCCACGATCCCACGATCCCCACAATCCCCCGGCCAAGGGTAAACTGTGCTGCCGCAGTGCTAACCACTGCGCCACCGTGCAGCCCCCTCCTACTAGTGCAAGTTGTGCGCATAGTCATTTCCTAATTAGGGGGGCAAGGACACACAACAGAAAACCAGACAATGCACTGACAGAAACCAATAAAAGCACCAGCTCAAGCTGTGAAACCTGGTGCAAATGCCCATTTCAGACTACCTTAATAGGGTAACACTTTATACGTATGCTATGATTCAGGGTTAACTAGTTTTCCTCTTCTAATGACAGTAATGTACAATAGAGAGATGAAGACCGATTCTGTACACTACTGTGAGTTCTGTGGTCACTGGATGTGCACCAAGATGATACAAAGGTCAAGTCTGTTAACCCTAGAGTCATGAGTCCAACTCTGCCACAGGTGTTTGTTTTAAGGATGCTCCTTTTGTCGTTTTCACTTTTGCTTAAACAAGCTAAAAACACTAAATAGACACTCCCATTCTTTATGTTCATCATTCACATACAGATTTTTCCCCAACCTAAAACCAGAGGCTTAGTCAGCTTGTCCTGGATTTGGAATTTAACTGTGTGAGATTTCCTTTCCAATCTATCTTCCTTTCTAATCCACCTGGATTAATGCCTAATTCCTACCTTAGTGATAAAATCTAAAGTGTCCTAAACAGATGGCTCACAATTACTGGTGAAAATGACATGTTTCTGCCATGGAGGGGAAAAAAAATCCCAAATTTTGTCAAATGCAGCTTGTATCTTTGTTGTTAAGATTTCTTCTGGCATAGTTTTTGAAGGGAAAAGCCTTTATACAATATAATCAACAGTGAATAAAACAACAGTTCTGTTGGCCAAAGACTCCTATAATTCCAAAGGACGAGTGCGAGTTCCTAAATCAGGAGCAACAACTTGTCTGTTTTTTTGCACCTGTTTTTATAAAAAAAAAAAATTGCCTTATTATTTCTGTGGTGAATCTCTTACAGCTATGACAACTCACTGTTACGCTTAAAATTGTATATTGTATTTGACAGCCTTTCTGCATATTTATGGGCCCTTTCTCTTAATATTGATGGATTTTGTGTATTGATTTTGTTTGAGTTGACATGTATGGTTCATTTCTGTTGGGGGGGGGGGGGTGGTATTGCAATTTGATGGATTAGTTTTAGGGGAGCTTAAAAGGAATATCTCCGCAGCAATGTCAATGCCAAAAATGCTGTGTTCCTTTCTCTGTGCAAAATAAAATATTAATAAACATTCCCAAAAAAGAAACTGAACAACTTATCTGCCACAGCCTAAGCACACCCTTCATTGTAAAGTAAATGCATGGGACTAATCTCTCCGTGTGGACTTGATATAGTATCTTGGGTTTTAGGTCACTGACAATGAACGGTCTCTAGGAAGTCAAAGAGACATGTCATCTGGTGATTATTAATCTGAGTAAATCTCTAATCTCATTCTACACACAAGGTTTGACCATACTTGATAGTCTATAGACAGAGCACAATTCAGGTGAGTTTCAAGTGAAAGAAAAACCTCATTTATGATGACCATTTTATTAACTTCACCAATAGGGGTGGGTTCAAAAGATCAATTCTCCGATTCAAATCGATTCCCAAAATCCGTGGGTTGAGCTTTTAATATAACGCTTTTATGTCTATGAAACAAAATGCTACTTGTCCTTGAGCCAACAGAACTCTTGCACAAACGAGAGTTAGGGCGTGGGTCAAAGTGGATCAACATGGTGGTGCGCAGCTGACGGATTGCATTCAAGAACTGTGAAGGTAGCAAAGAGCTCAACAAAAGCAAAGCTGTCATGTTTAAGTTTATAATGTTATCGGGTGGGGTTCTCACCTGGAAATTTGTCACAGCCTCCTCCAAAACTACACCTGGATGCCAGTTCTTTACGTTGCTAGCTTGTTAGCCATCATTAGCATATCCGTGGCAGGTGTACATGGGGTAAATATATACAACAGACAGTCCTTTTCAGCTCCGATCCATCTGTCTGCAGGTGAGTGGTCTCATTTGCAAACTAGTTTACTCTCCAGTGTTGATAATTTTACTCCACTAATGGCAGAATCTCAAGGTTGATTACTTGCTAGCCCTCGTTAGCACAATCCCTCGGATGCGAATGCAGGTGCTTTCCACATGTTTACATATATTCTTTGCTTCAGTGCTGCAAATATGGTACACACTGTGGAAATAATGGGCTAGTTGCACGTTGGCCGTTTTGCACACATGTACTCACTTTAGCCTCACAAGTGTAGCATTTTCTCTGATATTACCATTTACAAAGTATGTTCTAGTTGCACTGAATGCCTGATATATTTGAAATCTAAAGTTGCTGGCAAATACAGTGAGATTATGTATACAAGCTTCACGCATTGAATTTGTTTACTTACTCTGGGTTGTTAACGTGACACTACACACCCTTTGCACTAAAGAAAGCACTTGTTAGCACTTTGTGAAATCATAAGTTAAATAATAAAAAGTGCATTATTGTAACTGATTTTGGGTCAGTTCTTTAAGCAATATTTTATGTACACTGGTACAATTTGCAGCATTAGGTCTCTTAAGAATTTTTTTCCCGGCAAGTAAAATAGCTATTGAAATTGTAATTTCCCTCAGTGAATCGGGATCGGATCGGAATTGAATCGATTCAGAACCTCAAGAATCGGAACTGAATCGATTCTGGAAATGACTGATGATTCCCAGCTCTATTCACCACGCAGGTAATGTTTTTGGATGTGTGCATTTGTTCTTTTATTCATTTTTGTGTGTGTGCTTAACAACATCCCTCAAAAAGTTACTGACAGATTTCGATGAACTTTTCAGGAGAGGGTGGAAATTTGACCAAGGTCCAATCGATGAGGTGTGGGGGAGGTGAATCTGCTTTCTGATTTTTGACTCCTAGGGGGTAATGGATGTTTGTTTGATGTTTTGGTCAAACTAACAGAGGGTGATGTCTGCTCCAAATTCGAATGCTTATATCTCAACTGTAATCTTCCTGGTTTCCCACAAATACAATATGCAATCTGTATATTATATGCCAACTAGAAAAAAACTAAATGTCTGTCATGATGATGGACAGGCTGACAGATGAGGTCAGGCAGGAGTCTCCACGGACCATGATGTTTGCAGACGACACTGTGATGTGTAGTAGGGGCAGGTGGAAGAGAACCTGGAGAGGTGGAGGTACAGTGGGGTAAAAAAGTATTTAGTCAGCCACCGATTGTGCAAGTTCTCCCACTTAAAAGATGAGAGAGGTCTCCAATTTTCATCATAGGTATACCTCAACTATGAGAGACAAATGAGAAAAAAAAATCCAGAAAATCACATTGAAGGATTTTTAAAGAATTTATTTGCAAATTATGGTGGAAAATAAGTATTTGGTCAGTAACAAAAGCTCATCTCAATACTTTGTTTTATACCCTTTGTTGGCAATGACAGAGGTCAAACGTTTTCTGTAAGTCTTCACAAGGTTTTCACACACTGTTGCTGGTATTTTGGCCCATTCCTCCATGCAGATCTCCTCTAGAGCAGTGATGTTTTGGGGCTGTCGCTGGGCAACACAGACTTTCAACTCCCTCCAAAGATTTTCTATGGGGTTGAGATCTGGAGACTGGCTAGGCCACTCCAGGACCTTGAAATGCTTCTTACGAAGCCACTCCTTCGTTGCCCGGGCGGTGTGTGTGGGATCATTGTCATGCTGAAAGACCAGCCACGTTTCATCTTCAATGCCCTTGCTGATGGAAGGAGGTTTTCACTCAAAATCTCACAATACATGGCCCCATTCATTCTTTCCTTTACACGGATCAGTCGTCCTGGTCCCTTTGCAGAAAAACAGCCCCAAAGCATGATGTTTCCACCCCCATGCTTGACAGTACAGGTATGGTGTTCTTTCTCCTCCAAACACAACAAGTTGAGTTTTTACCAAAAAGTTCTATTTTGGTTTCATCTGACCATATGACATTCTCCCAATCCTCTTCTGGATCATCCAAATGCTCTCTAGCAAACTTCAGACGGGCCTGGACATGTACTGGCTTAAGCAGGGGGACATGTCTGGCACTGCAGGATTTGAGTCCCTGGCGGCGTAGTGTGTTACTGATGGTAGCCTTTGTTACTTCGGTCCCAGCTCTCTGCAGGTCATTCACTAGGTCCCCCCCGTGTGGTTCTGGGATTTTTGCTCACCGTTCTCATGATCATTTTGACCCCACGGGGTAAGATCTTGCGTGGAGCCCCAGATCGAGGGAGATTATCAGTGGTCTTGTATGTCTTTCATTTTCTAATAATTGCTCCCACAGTTGATTTCTTCACACCAAGCTGCTTACCTATTGCAGATTCAGTCTTCCCAGCCTGGTGCAGGTCTACAATTTTGTTTCTGGTGTCCTTTGACAGCTCTTTGGTCTTGGCCATAGTGGCGTTTGGAGTCTGACTGTTTGAGGTTGTGGACAGGTGTCTTTTATACTGATAACGAGTTCAAACAGGTGCCATTAATACAGGTAACGAGTGGAGGACAGAGGAGCCTCTTAAAGAAGAAGTTACAGGTCTGTGAGAGCCAAAAATCTTGCTTGTTTGTAGGTGACCAAATACTTATTTTCCACCATAATTTGCAAATAAATTTTTTAAAAATCAGACAATGTGATTTTCTGGATTTTTTTTTTCTCATTTTGTCTCTCATAGTTGAGGTATACCTATGATGAAAATTGGAGACCTCTCTCATCTTTTAAGTGGGAGAACTTGCACAATTGGTGGCTGACTAAATACTTTTTTACCCCACTATGCTCTGGAGAGAAGAGGAATGAAAGTCAGTAGAAGCAAGACAGAATACATAAGTGTGAATGAGAGGGAGGCAGGTGTAATGGTGAAGATGGAAGGAATAGCAATAGTGAAGGTAGATGAGTTTAAATACCTGGGGTCAACCATCCAAAACAATGGAAAATGCACAAGAGAGGTGAAGAAGAGAGTACAGACAGAGTGGAGTGGGTGGAGACGAGTGTCAGAGGTGATTTGTGACAGAAGGGTAGCAGCAAGAATGAAAGGGAAGAGTTACAAGACGGAAGTGAGACCTGCTATGATGTATGGTTTGGAGACAGTGGCGCTGACAAAAGACAGGAGGTGGTGCTGGAGGTAGCAGAGTTGACGATGCTAAAATTTTCATTGGGAGTGACTAGGAGGGACAGGATTAGAAATGAGTATATTAGATGGACAGCTCAGGTTGAGCAGTTTGGAGACAAAGAAAGACAGGCAAGACTGAGATGGTCTGGACATGTGCGAGTGCAATAATCCCCTCCCCCTGCCTTTGCTTTCTTTGAAGATCCCAATACTTACTGATAGAAAGCAGTGTTCAAATTTCAATATAATTACTGTGGCAGAACCAAATTATGATAAACCCATCATCCACAAATGTACAAAAAAGTATACAACTCATAGTTGTAGGTCAGGATCCCAACGTGAACCCATGTAGCAAGTATGGAGACTCTAGAGAGCTTTACACATTCTATAGCAGGGGTGTCCAATCATGTGCCATGGAGGGCCAAGACCCTGCAGGTTTTCTCTTCTACCCAGTCTCTTCAGCAGGTGTTTTCACTTATCAGCAATCAGTGGGAAGAAATTCAGTGGAATCTGCTGTTGAAGACACTGGTTGGAGGTAAAGCCTGCAGGGTCTTGGCCCTCCATAGCACATGATTGGACACCCCTGTTCAATAGTAAGAGATGACAGGGAGTGCCAACCTTGACCTTTTGACCCCAAACCTGTAGTCAGACATTGTGGTCTCAGAATGAACCTGTGTACCAGGTTTGGTGACACTAGCTTTCTTTGTTGTTGAGATATACTTTATAAAGCATTTTGATGTTGACCTTAGACATTGTGATCCCAAAACCACAGTCACACTTCAGGGTCACAGGGTGAAGCTATGTACCAAGTTTGGTGGCCCTAGCTTTTCTCGTTGTACAGTAGTAGCATCCACCCCACAACCGGGAGGTCCGGATTCAAGTCCTGGCCGGGTCATGTCAAAGACCATATAAAAATGGAACTTCCTGTTGTCCACCTTGGTGCTCAGCAAAAATGTAACGGAGGAGGGAAATGTGTGCGGCAGTGGCTCAGGAGGTAAAGCGGGTTGTCCAATAACCAGAGGGTTGGCGGTTTGAATTGCGCTCTCCCCAGCCATCCTGCCGTCGTGTCCCTGGGCAAGACACTTTACCCACCTTGCCTCCAGTGTCCATGACAATGGGTATGAATGCGTATACATGTTTGGTAGTGGTCGGAGAGGCCGTTGGTGTGGATTGGCAGCCATGTTTCCATCAGTCTGCTTCAGGGCAGCTGCGGCTACAGTACAGGTGTATCTCAGTAAATTAGAATGTCAACAAAAAGTTGATTTATTTAGGTAATTCAATTCCAAAAAAATTAAACTTCTATATTATACACAGTCATTACACAGAGAGTGATATATTTCAAGTGTTTATTTATTTTAATTTTGATGATTATGGCTTACAGCCCATGAAAACCCCAAATTCAGTTTCTCAACAAATTAGAATATTACATAAAATTAATTTTAAAAAAATAGTTTTTTAACAGAAATGTTGGCTGACTGAAAAGTATGTCCATGTACACACTCAATACTTGGTCGGGGCTCCTTTTGCATGAATTACTGTATCAATGTGGCGTGGCATGGATGTGATCAGCCTGTGGCAATGCTGAGTGTTATGAAGGTCCAGGTTGCTTTGATAGTGACCTTCAGCTCATCTGCTTTATTGGGTCTGGTGTCTCTCATCTTCACTCTTGACAATCCTCCATAGATTCTCTATGGGGTTTAGGTCAGGACAGTTTGCTGGCTGATCAAACACAGTGATACCATGGTCATTAAACCATGTTTTGGTACTTTTGGCAGTGTAGGGGGTACCAAGTCCTGCTGGAAAATGAAATCAGCTTCTCCATAAAGCTTGTCAGCAGAGGGAAGCATGAAGTGCTCTAAAATTTCCTGGTAGACGACTGCGCTGACTTTGGTTTTGATAAAACACAGTGGATCAACACCAGTAGATGACATGGTTCCTCAAATCATCACTGACTGTGGAAACCTCACACTAAACCTCAAGCAACTTAGATTCTGTTCCTCTCCACCCTTTCTCCAGACTCTGGGACTTTTGATTTCCAAATGAAATGCAAAATTTACTTTTATCTGAACAGAGGTCATCTGCTGGTGTTTGTCCACTGTGTTTTATCAAGACCAAAGTCAGTGCAGTTGTCTACCAGGAAATTTTAGAGCACTTCATGCTTCCCTCTGCTGACAAGCTTTGTGGAGAACCTGATTTCATTTTCCAGCAGGACTTGACACCTGCCTACACTGCCAAAAGTATCAAAACCTCAAAATCATGGTTTAATGACCATGGCATCACTGTGTTTGATTGGCCAGCAAACTCTCCTGACCTAAACCCCATAGAGAATCTATGGAGTATTGTCAAGAGGAAGATGAGAGACACCAGACCCAACAATGCAGACGAGCTGAAGGTCAATATCAAAGCAACCTGGACCTTCATAACACCTCAGCAGTGCCACAGGCTGTTCACCTCCATGCCACACCACATTGATACAGTAATTAGTCCAAAAGGAGCCCCGACCAAGTATTGAGTAGTAGTGCAAATGCAATGTTAACTTTGACCTTTGACCCCTTGACCTCAAACCCATAGTTAGGTGAGGGTGTAAGTCGTCCAAGATGTGTATTAGATACAACGTCTGTATCGATTTGACACACCTACATAATTTCTTTCAGTAGTTATTGTGTTTAGAAGAATTAGGGAAAAATCTAACCTTTGATCTCAAGGTCATCCGATGAGAGTGAAACTGCAATATGTGCATCATCAGAGCATCTCAAACCATGGTACCAAGTTTTAAAACAATGGGAACAAAACTGTAGTAGTTGATTTCACAAAAGTGGGATGGACGGACCGACAGACTGACCCATAATATAATCCCCCTTTGGGCTTCGACTGGCAGGGGATAAAAACCAGACTATCAGTCATGAAGTAGCTCATTCTGGCTTGATGAAACCACCCTGAAAATGCCCAGGTCTTCTGACCTTTCACCCTGACTTTGACCTTGAGCGCAACCTGGATGTAGGTGCACTTGAGGATCATTTTGACAGTTTGGTGAGCATTGGGGCAATTGCCCAGAAGGATTTGATGATTATGCTATAGCATAATCATCAAACTGACGGTGTGCCATGACATTAACTCCTTTTGGCTTTGGTGGAACTAAAAATGCTGTTTTTATGGAGAGACTAGGATTTCACCCGTAAGAAGCATATAAATATAAATGTTTGTATTTTTTTTTTTCCAGTGTAAAGTCATTTTCCCAGAGTATGGAGGTTATGTTTATAGTAATAAAATAAAACCCAGGTTGGGCTGCGCTTTCTAGTTTACTCATTCATTACGCTTAACAAAACACAAAAAATGAAAATAAATTAAAACTCACTCTGAGATGAACAATTCGAGCTGAAGGGTTTCTGAGTGAAGGGCCAGCAGAAACATAGTCAGTGCTTTTTACTTTAACAGGGAAGTGTTTGTCACATTCAGCATCAGAGTCCAAGGCAGACGGCCACTCTGTACAAAATGCTGTCAGCAGAGGAAAAAACATGTTCCACAAGTCAAAAAGGGTTCTACTAATACTACAAGATTTATTGTTAGAAGAAAAAGGAAGGAAGAATAAAGAAGAACTTACGTTTCAGTGCTTCACAATGTTTTTTGATGGCTACTGGTGTCAAATGTAGAAAATTTGGTATCTGAAACAAATAATGACCAAGACAGGCAGTTAAGAAACTTCAAAAGTGTGATCTCATATTTTAATGAGAGGCAGTTAACTTCCACTCCCTTGATTAACTTGCCAATGTACAAAGATTGTATCAAAATACTGTAGGTCTGGAGACGCATGTATCCAAGCTGTACAGATGTTGTGTTATTTAGAGATATATAGTGTAACAGTCCAGATTATGCATTTTTTTACTCTCAAAGCTGAGCTGCTACTGTAAAAGTTAAAGCTCAATTTCTTGTCCTTCAGTGTGAATTAGACACAAAGAGAGAAAAACAGGCCTATAGAAACATCACTGTATAGCTGTCTGTATAACTGTCTAGCTATAGCACTAAATCACAGCAGTAAAGATTAAACATGTCTCAGCTTAATAACTCAAGAGTTCATCACCTTTATTACAAAAGAGCTTAAATGGCATTTGGTTGCAAACATCATTACTCGTGTTAAAGGACTCTCTAAATGCATAACTCAGAGATAATGTAGTTCGCAACCAGCAAAAAGGAAAATGGAGGGAACAGAAATTAAAAGGTTAAACTGTAAATCTGAAAAGGGGAGGAAACAGTTTAATTAAAGGTAAATAAAAACACAGAAATCAAAGGTTTACTACTGTGTAATTCTGAATGGCTTTGAAGTCTTTAAACTATCATCATAAAATAAAGTAGGCTAAAACTTTGTCACATTGGACTGCCACTGGTGAAGTCGTCTTAATGTTGCCATCGGTGTCATTGGTGAAGTATTAATGTTCAGTCTTAAGAGCAATAAGCAACTATTTAATATTATAGGAAAATAAATAAAAAACTGATAATTTAATCACCATATGGATAAGCCTATTAATCAGGGTCAGTGACTATAGATAATTTACACACACACAAAAAAAACAAATATGGTGAACCTTTATATTATTTTCATTACATTTTATAGGGCTACATTCATAAGAACCTTACAAACAAATATGCTTTCAATTAGAAGAAGGCTACTGTAGAGAAAATAAAGTCTTAAAACTTTATTGGATACAACCATAGGCCCAGCTCCTATTGGGATGAAACCTCCTTACTTTTATGCAAAATAAAAAAAAATTAACAAGAGTTTGACTCAAACCACAGATTTATTTTTTCAGATTCACTCATTGATCTTCCCTCTCGTAAAAACAATTATCAAAAAATGTTTTTCTAAACAAGGCTGTTGAAGAAATAATATAGTTGCAAATTTTAGTACAGGGCCCCTTAAGCATTTTGCATTTTTTTTTTCACAAAAAGTCTGACAATAGCATTAAATGGTGCAGATAACATGACTTAATATGAAGCTATATGAAGCCTGTCTATGCCTGACACATGGGTCACTGTACAAGCAAATAGTGATGTCACTGAATGGCTGAAGCCATAGCCGTATAATATGATAGTTGCGACACTCCGATAGACTTCTATAGAAACTGTGGAATGCGGAAGTCACATGGGTCATGGAGCAGCGAATAGTTCCAAACAATGGATTTTTCCACATAGACCGCCATTCATTTCACGGAGTGTCTGCTTAATAATCCTGGGTAAGTTAATGAATGGCCGTTGTTTTGGTCATTTTACCACTTAGGTTAACAGGTAGATTCTGTAGTCTGTGATCTTGTTTTATTTCACCAGCTTTTTCTTTTTTATGTACAGTAAAAGCTCATAAACTTGCAATTGTTATTAGCCTGTGCTAGCTCAACTAGCTAACCAAGTCAGCCCTTATTTCAAAAATCTGTTGTACAGTTATTGGGTGAAGGCACAGTTTCTGAGAGACAGAGATTGGTAGTAGCGTTACATGATGGGGCATGGCATGAAAACCTGTGACAGAGCAGATGTGACTTTTTATTTTGTTCATAGCAATCGTAGTAGCATTAGCAGCATCACAGGACTATGGTGGTGGATTTAAAAGACAGCTTACAAAAATGAAATTGTGCTACTTCTTTATAGATGAAAACATGAAACTATGAGAGACTGACATGTTTACCAGCAAACCTGCTTTCTACAAGGAGGAAATGTGGAACAAGGTAGGAAATTACCAAATACAGTTCTTTACATCCCCCAGTCTTCATCAGTGTCACCCCTGATAATGGCAGCGTTATTTTTAACATCCATAAATTAGCACTATAAATATTTTGATTCTGCTTCAATAGTCTTATACTTACCTGAAAAAACTGTTGTAAGAAACACCATAAGAAAGGTCATCAGGATGAAGACTGGTTTAATTTTTTAATGTAGTTGTAAACAAAGTGGAAACAATTCAGATCTACACAACTTAATGGAAAAGAAGTAATGTTAATGATGTGTGTTTATTTTAACAGTAAATCAAGAACTGAATGCTAAAACCAATCAAAAATATTCTGGAAACAACAGGCATATTTATAAATGTAAAATATTCTCTTGTATCAAATAGCTCACCTGAAATTAATTTTAAAAAATTAACTGTAACTGAACTATGAACATAGAGGAAGAATATCTGGTTTCTCTCTTTTCCAATTTCTATATTGTAATCCAGCCAACAGTTAATTTTGACTATTTACTTTTTATGTATGGTTATTTTGAATTGTACGAGATGCTACATGTAGATATTTTCTTTCCTCATGTGAACACATTTAAGAGAAAAATCTAAAGTTTTCCCAAATAGTTCTCTAATGTATGCATAAAAACTAAATATGTGCATGGAAAAAGTTGCACATTTAATATAAAAATTAAAAGAAAAAAGTAATGAGTTATTTTAAAACATTTTTTTATTTCAATATAAAAACTGTCTCAAAAGTAGCAAATTTATGCAATAATTATTCAAATTTAGGAGGAATAAAAAAAATAGTAGAATTAAAAGAGAAAAAGCACAGATTCGTGACAAAAACCTTTCTATTTGGGCAGGAATCATCAAGTGTTAAGGCACAGTGAGGTGTTTTTTTCTGTCATTTCTCTGCAGCTGATAGAGGGTTGTTGGAGACTGGGGCAGTGACCAGCGGGGCTGGTGGAGTCTTCATTACTGTGAGCAGAGATGTCACAGTAAGGGTTTGTGGGGCAGCTGGAGCAATGGAATGATGAAGGAGCTGTGGTTGGATGATGATTAAAGCTGTCAGAGTAAAATGGAACACAATATTGTGTAGAAATAGTTAAATGAAGTTTGTGACTTCTGAAATGAACACATGGACATGTTCATGTTACAGGACAGGTGGGTGTCACATTTTCATTGCATTCAGATATTTTGGTTAATTTTTGTGACTCATTCATACCAAAGTTATTTTGAGAACAGTACATGTGGTCTGTCATTACATGCAGTAGAGGTTCTGGTACACACGTCACTGACCCTGGTTACATAATCATAATAAACCGATCGCTGGGAATAAACTGATAATGGTTTTGTTGTGTTTACATGCACCAACTAAATGGATTATTGGAGGGTACACCACTTGAGTTAATGACCATAGTTACATGGCCACTTGAATAATCAGATAACTCCAGAAATCCAATCATAATCGTTTTGTTCGTGTCCATGTAACCATGGTTATTGTTGGACTCTTCCTCGTCTTGTGTTTGGGAGGGCAGCATCAGTCTGGGTTTGTCACTTTTGGTTCTTGTGAATTACTCCCTCTTAGAATGGGTCTGCACATTGATTCAGTTTAATTTCCTCATTAATATCATTGTTTTACTTCAACATAAAAAAAATCACAATTTATGTGCCATTATAAATGTTTGAGCTTGGAGATGGAAACGTTTTGTGGAAATAAAGGTACTGCATAAAGTTTTCTGTTGTACTCTTTCATTAAAGTCATGCTGTTTCTGCTAACTTGTCTCAGACATCTTTTCTCCTTTCTGTGTGTGCTAGGAACCCAAATATCTGATCACTTTTTCAGCTTGATTTGTGCATCCATAAGCTGCACAGATAATCATGCTGAGAACCTGATCTGAGAACATTTTAGGATTTCATTGTTTTTGGCACCAAAATACAATTCATGAAGTCAAACCCTTCTGAAATTGGAGGAAAATATTCATTTTCCACAATTATGTGATGTTACAATATGGATGAAGAAAAAATAGGAAAAAAAAGGCTTGCTTTTATTTGAATCACTAGTGCTGTTATTATCTATTTAAATTCAATCATGTAACCCCAGTCCCACCTGGAAGAGGAGGCAATGGTGCCAACATGCTCACTGGTATTAGCTGACAGTAATTTGTCAGGCAGAAGTTCAGAGTGAAAAATTAGAAAATGAGAGCATGTCTTTGCATTTTTATTAATTTTTATTTTAAAAAAAAAAATACAATTTCATGGCATTTGTACTACATTGAATATTTTCATAAAACAGACTGTTGTACCTTGACTACATTGTGTTACAAAGGCCTCTTCTTTAATTTAGTATTTTCCATCCTGCTTAGTCACTAGTTTTCGGAGTACAGTGTAATGCTTATGTACTAGTACATCTCAGTAAACAGAATATCATGATTTGCATTTTAATTTCAAAAACTACAATTAAAATTGAATTTAAAAAAGGCCTGAAATATTTCCTTGTGCCTGTAATAAATATTGAACATATGAAAGTTTATTTTTTGAATTATAAAAAATAAATTTTTCACACTATTCGAATTTCCTTAGAGGCACTAATGTGTTATATTTACATTCACACACAGAAAATCTTTCCTAACTTGAAAGGTTTAGGAGTAAAGTGCATAACCCCTAGTACCTTAGCTAAATCACATTAAACTGACTGACAGCAGTTTTTTACTACATATTTTCAATTCAGATAATTCTGCCTAATCTTACAAAATAACCCAATGTATTTAAAAGATGATGATTCAGTAATCAGTCCACTGAAGCCATAATATAAGGTAAGGCTGCACAGCTAGGCAGTGATATTTACACTGCAGCTTTCGTCAGTGTGAATCAGCAGTTCTCCTTCCCTCCAAAACATACTCTGTCTTTTTAAAGCTGCTCTTTATATCATAATCCATTTAAATCTGTTCATTATAAGTCTAAACAATGTACCTACTGATAGGTGTTCTGAATAGTTACCTAATATGGCAAAAAAAAAAAAATGCTATTACTACCGCAGATTGTCACAGCTGCCATTCACACACCATTATAGAATGGCCATTGTTTGGAACAACTTGGAGCTCCATGAACCACGTGACCGGGCAGCGGTGAGATCAAAGAGTGTTGCAACTATCATATTATAGGGCTATGGCTGAAACCATACAGGCACATGTAGCGCTCCCATTTGCTGCAGTTTTACTCCTAAACTGTAGATGGTGGTGTTGAGAAAATGAGACAGCTGCACAGTTTAAATATCAATAGAATAAGAGTCGCACAGGAAATACTCTGTATCCGGGCAATTTCCTTCCACGAGTTTTGGGCCATTTGGGAATTTCTGCGTTCTTGCATTCAGGTACCATAAAGATGCCGGTACTGGTGGTCGACCTGCTTACAGAATCAACGGTCGAGGTCAAAATCTATCTATAAATACAAGAAATCGCTGTCTGTTTGTGTGTGTTCCTCAGACTGACCTCAGATTTTATAAGTGCTTTGCTGAAGTTACGAGGGTGTGCATCCCTGAGTATGGAGTTGCTCAGTGAAAATATATAATTTTTATCAATAAAAGTTTAGCCACCGCTCCATTTCTTCATGCCCTGGCTTCTAGAAGTGTCGGCGGGGCTTCGGAATGACTCTGTACTGATTGGATAACATGCGGCATCATGACCAGTCACCAGAGCGCTCAGCAAACAAACCAAAGAAGTGAAAAGTGACAAATTTGACCAGAAAAAGAGAATACTGATGATTTAATGCGTAAAAAATTACACTATAATGTTGCAGTGATTGTGTAGCTCTAAAGGATAATTTGGTATATCGATGGATGAAATGCAAAACCTCCTATCTGCAGGATTTTCTGATTTACGGATTTTACTTTGAATGATCAGAACAAGGAAGGCTCCTCATATCTGTCTGCAAAACAGTCCCACCCTTTATTGTCACAATAAAGGGTGGGACTCAAAAAAGTGCATTTTTCAGATAAGATGTTTTGCGTTTCGGGCATCGATATGTAGAGAACACAATGTGCACGGGTGTGTGGGGGGAGCAGCCACCGGACCGGCTTATCACAGTCCTTCCCAGGGAGCCACGCCCAGCCTGCCCGATTAATGGGATGGAGTCTCAGCTGCTGCTTCACCCGTGTGCCATCGCTATCCTTTGCAGCTATCCTTTGTGCACAGCTATCTAAAAATTAAAAGTTAATAATAATATCACCATGATTGTGGAGCAGAATAGCCAGATCAATCATATCCTATGTGCAAACTTTGACTAAAAGACAACCATGACAAAAACCGCCCAAATAAAATAAATCATTTTTTATTTACTGACAAATGGGAAACACTGATGCAACAGTTGCAGCCAAACGGGTCATTCTGCTGTATATAATAATGTTCAGTGTTTTGTACTTATAATATTGCTAAACTATAAAATGATACACTACAATGGGTTTCAAATATTTGTAAATGTGTCCTGTTATAGTACTACACAAGTTTATTGATGATACACTATAAACAACATATATAAACTAAAACAATTATAGTGATGACTGAACAGCTCCCTGTCATGTGGTGATCCTCGCGGATCACCAAGAGACGCCACAGAGTTCACCAGAGAGTTTGGCTGAGATGTTATTTATTTCCAGACGTGACAAAACCCAACTATGAACCCCTTAGGGCAAATACACATAAGACCTAGACTTGGGCTCGTAGGGCTAACCCAGCCGCTACGAGCTAACTGTGACATAACGATGACAGACCTGACATGAAGGTCTGCGGCACTCACAGGTATGACGAGGCGCAGACCCAGGGCTTGGCAGGATGAAGCCACTCCGACGTAACGTTGACCAATGTCGACCGATACTCCTGCGTCTTACCGTCGCCAATGCCGGGCTTAAAAGGGCGAAGCACTAACGACGGTAATGACAATCAGCTGACCGGCCGTTGACAGGCGGAAGCCCCACCGAGCACTTTCACAATAAGAGCCCGGCGAGGCCAGAATACAGCCCGCAGCGGTCAAGGCTGGCAGCGAGAATAACTTAGCCCGAGCGCGATCAGAACCAGCGCTCGGGTCATAACACTCCCATTCCTTTAAGTGCACGATACAACACTTATGAATATAACTCATAAAAGATCACACAAATAAGTCTGACAAATAAACAAGGGTTCTTAAACAGTCGCTAATATTGGATGCCCCATTCATTTTCAATAATTCCGTAATTAATATTTACACAATCAAATAAATCTTAGTGTTCAGTCCCTTTTATATTTGCCAAAGTCTAACATGTGTGATTGCCAACATATAGGCTACACCTCCTTGTGACACCAAACTTGGTACAGAACAAACTGACACCCTGACCTCCGACTATGGGTATGGGGTCAAAAGCTCAAAGGTCAAGATTTTTCATCTATAGGGCTGCAAAAGGTGTGGGTCTGCATCTCAGTGCAGATACTTCATCATTATCTTCTTGTGTCTGAATTCTTCTTTTGTGTTTTTTTGGATTCAATAAGCAGCTGGCAATCAATTACCATAATCTACCGAGCTGAAGTGTGGGACGTCTGTGCTGCGCCCGCCAAGTTACAATAAGAGCACTGCACATTTATGCACCCATCCATAGCCATAGGGCTGTGCGATGTGGCGATATACTGTATACTGGATGACAATATAAAAATGTCTAACATTTCATCGAATACTCTATTGTTTATATCATGATTTAAAATGGACATACTCCTGTTTCTTGATCAAAGCTCCTCACTCACTACTTGTCAACACCCAGCCTCTCTGCCTCTGTGCACGCAGTGGAACAGGTATGTGGTGGGTGGCTAGGCTCTCCAGTGGGTTACCAACTCCAAACTACCGGTTTGGTCAAACAGCTGCTACTTCTGTTTGTCAGGGATGTGGGACTGTTTTCCATCATGCTGCATCAGAGAGGGTAGTCCGTTAACCTCATTTTAACAGGAGATAAGTAATGTTAACACCATGTCCAATTATAAAATGCTAAATGACACTAAGTTGTGCTAACTGGAAACATTACAGTGTATCGAACCATTCTTCTTCTTCTTCTTCGTCGATCGCTTGATGGTCACACCAGCTGCCCTGACGAATGCTGCCGTCCTACGGAGGTCCCCGAGGTCCCCGTGCAGCTTTTGGTTCAGCGATGTGGGGTCAGGCCACGTAGCTTGTCTGAGTGCAGCGTGGTCTGGGCAGTCTTGGAGGAGGTGTTCGCTGGTCATTTGGGCAGTACCACATGGGCATCTGTTCGGTTGTCCAACTTTAAGTTTCTGGTGCATGTGAGCATGCATTCTGTTATGTCCAGTTCGGAGTCTGAACAGAACGACTTGGTCAGCCCTGCTCAGACTATAGTAGTTGTCATCCTTGCAGAAGTTTGGGTGTTGCTGCTGCCACTTCTTGTGAGACAGGGCCTTAATAATGGTTTTCTCCTCACTGTAAGAGACCTGCCTGTCTTTCTGGTCTTGCTGCCCACCCTCCTTAGCAAATCTGTCAGCCGTCTCATTTCCATAGATTCCACAGTGGGCAGGAATCCATTAGAGTGATACGTTCACCTGTGTTGCTAGTTGAGACAGAGTGAGGGCGAGTTCATTCAGTTCTTTGCGTCGGGGGTCCTGAAGTGCATCCAAGACAGAGAGGGCATCAGTGAAGATGACGACCCGCTTGTGTGCCTTGTCTTGATGTTCCCTGACATGGGCCGCTGCTGTTCTCAGGGCCTCTGCCTCGGACCATTGTTTCTTTGGTTTAAATTACTGCTGAGTTTCTTAGTTTTGTCTGGAAAAAATGTATTAAAGCTGCAAAAGTGCATGACGGTGGCACATACAAACACAATAATAAATAAATGAATTAAAACAGGTTGGAGGAGCAAGTTGGCTCTTAATGTAACTTATTTGATTGCTAATAATTTTAATTAGTCAAGTAGTGATAATGAATAAAGTTAAAGTCACCTGATGTATTTTATTACATTACCTTTTGTGTCTTTGATTTTCAGATCATGACCATGACCATTTTTACTAAGAAGCAAACAGGTTAAATCAGGCCAGAATGGCAGGCTGCAGGCTCTAGCTCCACACTGAAATTTTCATGGATGGGGGGTGGGGTTGATCTCCTCTTCTGGCTCAGGAAATATTTAACTTATTGATGTTTACTTTTTATTCATAAGATATGATTTAGAAGAAAAACCTGAAATTTATGAGAATCAAGTCTAAAAAACTATAACAACACTGCAAAATTATGAGGGAAAAAGGTGCATGTAAAAAAAGTTAAAAAAAAAAAAAGAGATGGTCCTTTTTATGTGATTATCTAAACTGTAGAATTTACAGAAAATGCATATTGTGATATATATCGTTATCGTGATATAAGATGACTTATATTGGGAAATGGAATTTTTTTTTGTCATGTCCCACAGCCCTACATAGCAATTATTGATTATCATAGCTAGTACACCAACAACCAAAAAAATAAATAAATAGATCACAAATCCAATGCTTGATATACTCTAGATCTGTAAAAAACTAATAACCATGTAACTGCAAGGAGTTTAAGGAAAGCAAACAATCTACAATTCAAAGTGGAATAAATTTAGAAAGAATATCAAAATCATTTAACCCCCTACAATATGCACATCTTCAACACATGTACAAACACTGTGTGAAATTAAAAAAAAAGTTCTAGCTTGAAAACTGCAGGAGTTCCACAGACAAACTCGTACGGACGGATGAACATCATCATACTATACTATGTTCCGTCTTTTGATGGACGTACAAAAATTGGGAAGTGCATAACCACCCAAAAAGACACCAAAGGGGACTGTGCAACACCAGCCGTGACATCACTGTTGACTCATGAAGCCATTTGTGAGGGCCAGCGCATCAAGTACAGACAGGCCTTTAATCCCATCCGGTGTATTCACCAAATCTCTCCTTTTGTTCTTTTGAGGCTTTTGTGCTGGTTGCATACTTATATGTAATTCATACACATAAATTATCCAACAAATAATGCTGTAAGCTGGATAAAAAACAAATAGGTCAAAATGCTAAATTGCATATAGCTGTACAGCCATTAGGACAACATCTGTATATATATACAGTAGAGAGAGCATCTGCAAATGCTCACATTTCAAAAAGAAATGTTAAGATGATCTGGATAAAAATATTCAGCGCTAGAGTTCAGAATACCACATTTAAAGGGAAAGGTAAACAAAGTGGAAAAAAAAACAAAATCCTCTTGATCCATTGACTAAACAATGTTACATAAGACAAACAATTACATAAAATTCTATATTCATGTCAAATAAACTTAAGTTCACTTTAGTGGAATGTAATCAGACAAAAACACCTGAGTTATGATTAAAATATTTAGTCACAGCTACACAAGTGTGGGAGGGACAGCAATTTAGCCCTTCTAACACAGTGAGAGAATGAAATCAATAATGTTGAGCTGTGTGGCAGAGATCCAGCTGTGATGGGTGAAACTAGTGGATCTGCAAGTGGCTTGAGGCCAGATGGAGCAGCTGGTGTCTGGACACAGCAGCTCAGTAATCCAGGCCCAAAGACACACCCATAAAGAACCATGCAGCAAAGCAAAGACAGACCCACTGGTACTATAGGAGCACTGGCAAACTAAAAATCGACTATTCAAAAATATACAAACAGTTAACAGCCCACAGTCAACTACATCTGATTAACTTAAGTCTTTAGAAGAAACTAACCTTTCAGCTTACAAAACAACAAATTGGGTTGGTTCTGTATTAATTACGACCATACTCTACATATGTCACTTTGTCTGAGGGGGGTAAGGCTGTCCCAAATACCAGTTTAGGGGCTTTGAAAATTTAGGAAGAAATTCTGGTTATCCAGATAATCTAGTTTTGGTAACTCTGCCCTTCTGCTGGATCTCAACAAAGGCTATATATTTGGAAAAAAAAAATAATAATATTGCATTTCTCCTAATATTGCTATGGTGACTCAATATGCAATGTTTTTCCAGGTTTTTATGGCATTTATTATTCAATAAATGCAAGCAAATTTAACTACTTTGATGACAGCGGTATGTTGACTGATTTGTTCAACTTTCAGCCTTGTAATTATGTATGTCTCTGACATCCTCGTCTCGAAGAGGCAATGGTTAGCGCATCAAGGGTTGGAGCAGCACCTGGAATGACTATACAGCCCAATCCTTGAGTGGCAGTCTTTGGAGCAGTTGGCGCAGATGAAGATTGATGATGCACGTGCTGATGCTGCACACTCTTTCCTCGCCGCACGCTTCATCGCCATCTGGACTCTTGTGTTCGCTTCCATCTTGAGAACACCCTCTTTGACACTGTGACGCCAGGTGGCTCGATCTTTGGCAACAACCTCCCAGTTATTGGTGTCGATCTGCACACACTTAATGTCGCGTTTGCTGACATCTTTAAAACGTAACAGCGGTCGGCCCACACAGCGGACGCCCACCCGCAATTCTCCGTAAAGGATTTCTCTCGGCAGACAGTCAGGCTCCATGCGGTGCACGTGGCCGAGCCACTGGAGTCGTCTCTGGCTGAGAAATGCATGGATGCTTGGCAAGTCAGCGCGCTCAAGGACCTCGGTGTTGGGGACTCTGTCCATAATTAGGACTCTGTCCTAATTATGTATGTATTATTGCAATTTAATATACACTACTCACAAAAAGTTAGGGATATTTGGCTTTCGGGTAAAATTTACAGAAAATGTCAAAAGTTCAGGCTACAGTGATCTTATATCATGAAAGTAGGGCATTTAAGTAGAAGCATGCAATGGTGATTTCCTCATCTCAAACAACTTATTGAAACTAAAGCCAACAACAGTGGTGGGTATACAAAAAATGTCAATGTCTCAATAACTTGTCATGTGCCCTTGACCATCAATTACAGCTTGACAACGGTGTCTCATGCTGTTCACAAGTCGACTTATTGTCTGTTGAGGCATGGCATTCCACTCTTCTTGAAGAATGACCCTCAAGTCATTGAGGTTGTGGGGTGCAGGGTTACAAGCCTCTACATGGTGACTCGGCTGACCCCATAGGTTTTCTATGGAATTCAGGTCTGGAGAAAGCGTCTGCCACTCCTTTTGAGGTACCCCAGCCTCCAGCAGCCATTCCCTAATGATGCAACCTTAATGAGCTGGAGCATTGTCTTCCACGAAGATGAAATTAGGCCTGTGTTGTTCATGCAGGGGCACAATGACTGGATTAATGATGCGATTCAGGTAATATCGGCTTGTCACTGTACCATTCACAAGTTCTGTATTGACGAGACACACCTGCCCAGACTGTACCACCACCACCAAAGGCTCGTCTGGTGACAACAGTGGCTGATGCATAGTGCTCTTCCTGACGTCTCCAACATCGTTGGCGGCCATCATTTCTGCTCAGCTTGAATCGACTTTCATCAGAAAACAGCACTGAGGCCCACTGGTCCTTTGTAAATGCGCCCTGGCCCATGCAAGACGATGACACTTGTGCCTGGTGGTGTGGTCAGATACCCTTGCAGGCATGTAGCACGTAGACCACGCTGGTGTAAATGGTTTCAAATCGTCAGACATGACACTTGGGTGCCTCTCACCTCCCTTAAATGTGCCTGGAGTTGAGTGGCATTCATCATCCGGGTCCACAGGACACTGTTCATAATGAAGTGGTCATCAGTGTGGGATATAGCAAAAGGACGTCCACTTCTATGCCTTTCTGTTGCTCTTCCAGTCTCTCTGTATCTCTGTGTCAACCTGCTGATGACACTCTAAGCTCAGTGGACACTTAGCTCGAGTATGTTCATTTTGTCATCAGAAGTGGCACTTCTGATGAAGACTGCAGTGGACAGTCGAAACATGTAAAGGTAAAAACATCTCCTTTCTATCCTTGTCTTTAATAAGAAAACAAAAGGCTAATAATCAGTGGACACTTCCCTCTGAGAACATACTGTTTGAAGACTCGCAATGGTGAGGTACTGCTGATCAATTGTTAGGTGCTGTCTTGGTCTCATGATGTCAAAATGTGAGCAGTATGATGAAAAGGACTGTTTAAATACCCATTCTAACTGAACCAGAAAATTTACTAGTCGATTCATAGACTCAAACACCTGTTGTGCATTTTGCCGTTAAGCACCTTGTTAGAAAACAGCAAGTTATACAAAAAGAACTGAAAAATTGAACAGTTGGAAATGTGCATTCAAAAGGTTAGAGAAGGTCAAATTAAGTTCACCCGTAAAGGTTATAGTACATTTTAGGTGCATCCTGAAATTTCACCCGAAAGCCAAATATCCCTAACATTTTGTGAGTAGTGCATATACTTGCGGTGGACCTGTTGATCATTAACAATTTTGTTAAAATTGCAATTAGTCACTGTTAATTGCAGCAAAACAAAAAAGCGTAACTCTCCAAACATGGATACTGTTTCTGAAGCCAAATTCATGGCACAAATTTCTCATTATATGCCAATCTGGGTGTTCAAATCAGTTTGCTGGAGTATCACTGTCATACTACATGGAAATTTGGACGTATCAATGCACAATCCCGACCTGAATGCTGGAGAGAAGAGGCCCACGAAAGTGTGGCTAACACAGAGGGCTAACGGCTAAGCTAAAGGCTAACAGGTAAAATAAAAACTAGTGTAATAATGGTAACATGGTCGCTAGTTGTTTACATGTGTAGTATTTCTGCAGTACGATGACTTTTTTTGAGAAGATGGTTGTCATTTTTTACATGTTAAAAGTTTTAAAGTGACACACCGGTGAAAATAAAGTTTCACTTTTCTTAACATGCCCGTAACATATATTTTAAGACTTAAAAGACATATCATAAGCAAAATCGCTCTTACACTACTCACAAAAAGTTGGGGATGTCCGGCTTTCGGGTGAAATTTCAGGATGCACCTAAAATGTACTATTGTAGAGGATGCCTTCACAAACGAGACTGAGTTTATTTCTCAGGAAAGGTTTATTGAAAGTCTACATCCTCTATCAAGCAAGTATCTCAACAAAAGAGGGAGAACAATCATTCAACACAGCTCTTATACTCTCCAGAGACACAAAACCCCCCAACATCAAATATTACATTCCCAGCCCACAGTCCTTCAGTAAACATATAGCTTCCGAGGCTCCTTGGCGTCACTATTGTCTTCCAACACTTCAGCCTCGGGGGCTCCTGCTGGGACATTCTCTCTGACTTCCCGTCTTTCAAGAAACCACTTCACACCTCCCGAGGTCTCCGCCGGGTCAGGACTTCTTGGCCGTTTAGACATGAAGTTCCCAGAGTATGCACCGTCATGCCTACTGAACATATGTGAGGGAAAATGCATACCATACATGCATACTATATATGGGCCCTAAATGCGCGCCATATAACCCCCCCAAAACATCTAAATAAGGACAACTTACACCCCAGATGCATAGAATCATGACATATTACACAAAACGAAAATGAAAAAAATTTTGGCACAACATATCACACATCCAACTGCTTGGGCTTCAACCGCCTGCCATACCTGCTGTGAGCAGGTCTCGCTCTGCCTGTGACTGTCTCTTGCATCTGTGGATCAGAGTCATTAGCACATCGTCGTGAAAACTTAGCAGAGTGTCTCCCCGGTGGCCTGCCCCGACGGGGGGCCCTGGCTACCTGCACTTGTTCATCAGCTAACACAAAAGCGGGTTTGAGTCTGTTAATGCAGACTAATTCCCTCCTGTCTCCCAAATCGAGCAAAAAATGCTTTTCCCCGGTTTCTAACACTCTGAACGGTCCATCATAAGGTGGTCTTAAACCTAACCTCTGTGCGTCGTGTCTAACAAAGACGAATTCTGCATTCTTTAAGGCTTTAGGCACAAAAACGCGTGGAAAACTGTGATGAACTGGGCCGGGGAGGGTGTTTGATCCCACGTCGCTCTGCAGCAGCTGAGCGGGGGGGCGATCTGGTGCGGGGTTCTCAGGAAGGAATTCTCCCGGTAACCGGAGAGGTTGGGCGAAGACTAGCTCGGCCGGAGAGGCTTGCAAATCTTCTTTAGGTGCCGAACGCAACCCTAATAAAACCCATGGAAGCTTATCAACCCAATTTGTGTCCGTGAGAGCCGCTCTGAGGGCTGCTTTCAATGACCGGTGAAAGCGTTCGCACAAACCGTTGGCCTGGGGGTTATACGCAATGGTGCGATGAATTTTCACCCCCAGGCTGAGTGCCATGGATGACCAGAGCTCGGAAACAAATTGGGGTCCTCTGTCAGACGTTATGTCTGACGGGACTCCAAAGCGCGCGACCCAAGTCGTTAAAAAAGCGTGCGCAACGTCTGCTGCTGTGGTTGACGCCAGGGGAATCGCCTCTGGCCAGCACGTAGTGCGGTCCACCATAGTTAGAAGGTGTGTGAACCCCTGTGACAGCGGGAGGGGTCCCACCAAGTCGACATGCACGTGGTCGAAGCGTTTGGCTGGGATGTGAAAAGGTTCTAGAGGGGCCCGCGTGTGCTTGTGTACCTTTGCTCTTTGACACGCTGCGCAGGCTGCAGCCCATTCTTTGACCTGTCTACGCAGCCCCGGCCAAACAAACTTCTCTCCCACCATTTTGATCGACGCGCGAACGCCCGGATGTGCCAGCGAATGTATTAAGTCAAAAACGCGGCGACGCCACGCAGCTGGGACCACGGGGCGAGATATCGCAGATTAGGGGGGGCATACCTCTTTGATGCACCCTGTACTCCAGCCTTAGCCCTGTTGGCCCAGACTGGAGCGCGCGCACATCCGCGTCGTTAACCTGCTCGGCGGCCATGGCTGCATAATCTAACCCAACGCAGACCGGGGCTGTGAGCGCTTCCGCGCCGCAAGCCTGGCCCATGTCTACAGCCGCCGAGTCTGCCCCCTGGGGGCCTGGCAGTACAACTGCGCGCGAGAGGCAATCTGCCACGACATTGTGTTTGCCCGCCACGTGTTGAATGTCGGTGGTAAACTCCGAAATCGCAGCCAGCTGTCTCTGTTGTCGGCCCGACCAAGGCTCTGAAATTTTGGCCATTGCAAATGTTAATGGTTTGTGGTCTACAAAGGCGGTGAAACAGCGCCCCTCCAACCAGAACTGGAAGTGGCGGATGGCCAAATGCAGGGCTAAAAGCCCCCTATCAAACGCGCTGTATTTATGCTCGTTATCGCGCAATGTTTTGCTGAAAAACGCAAGTGGTTGTCAGCTCCCTGCTACCAGTTGCTCGATAACTGCCCCCACTGCCACGTCGGAAGCGTCTGTGGTTAGCGCCATGCAAGCTGCTGGCACCGGGTGTGCCAATAACGCAGTGTTCGCGAGGGCCGATTTGACTTGTGAGAAAGTGCGCTCCCGGTCTGGGGACCACTCGACCTTAGATGCAGGTTTTTGCTTCTTTAGTGCCGCGTACAATGGGTGCATGAGCCGTGCCGTGTTGGGGAGGAAGCGGTTATAAAAATTGACCATCCCCAAAAATTCTTGCAATGCCTTAACTGTCTGCGGTTGAGGGAAATCCGTTATCGCGCGCACTTTATCAGGCAGCGGGACCGCGCCCTCTGGAGACACGCGGTGCCCCAAAAAATCGATTTGCGCTACCCCGAACTGGCATTTCACTGGGTTAATTATCAGCCCGTGTTCTGTCAGCCTCTGAAAAACGGCTGTGAGGTGGCGTTCGTGTTCGGCTTCAGATGTACTGGCTACCAAAATATCATCCAAATAAGCGAACACGAAAGGGAGGCCGCGCAGCACTGCATCCATCATGCGTTGGAACGTCTGTGCGGCGCCTTTGAGGCCGAAAGGCATGCGCAAAAACTCGAAGAGCCCGAAAGGGGTTATAACTGCCGTTTTGGGTATGTCTTGCGCGCGGACTGGGACTTGGTGATAACCGCGCACCAAATCTATTTTGGAAAAGATGCGCGTCCCCGCCAAATGTGCCGAAAAGTCCTGGATGTGCGGAATCGGGTAGTGGTCGTGTGCTGAAGCATTATTTAATCTGCAGAAATCACCGCAAGGGCGCCACGAGCCGTCAGCCTTGGGCACCATGTGCAGGGGTGACGACCAAGGGCTGTTAGAGCGTCTAACAATGCCCAGTTTTTCCAAGTTGGCAAATTCCTCGCGTGCGATGGCCAGTTTAGCTGGGTCCAAGCGCCGAGCTTTTGCAAAAACAGGGGGGGCAGAGGTAGTTATGAAATGCTCGACCCCGTGTTTGGCAACTGACGCTGAAAATGTTGGGACCGTGAGTGCTGGAAACTGATTGAGTAGTGCATGAAACTTACCACCCGCAGCTGTGACACTGGGATGTGCAGAAGGCAGGGCCACCCGAGCTGTGCAGGAGATAAAGTAAAAAGACAGTGCATTTACAATACGTCTATTAGCAAGATCAACCAATAAACTGTTTGAGCATGAAAAGTCAGCACCTAGCATGTTGTTGCTAACTGCGGCCACGACGAAGGTCCACTCGAAGGTGCGGCCGTGGAGAGATAGAAGGAGCGTCTTCTCCCCATAGGTTTTGATCGTGGAGCCGTTCGCCGCTAACACCAAGGGTCCGCTGGCAGGCGTCAGCATGTCCGCGTAGGCAGGCTTGACAAAACTCAGCTGGGAGTCTGTGTCCACCAGGAATTCTTTCCCCGAATTTGCGTCTGTCACGAAAAGCAGCTTGTTCTTCGTGCCGAGAGTCGCAGCTGCTACCGGCTCTCGGTCCTGGCGTTTCCCTGGCGCTGGTATCGGCACGGTGGGGTGCATCTGCGTGCTCTCTCGGCGAAGCGTCGATGGTAGAAACAGAGGGTGTTGTCAGCCCCGCTTCTCCTGGCCTCTGCCGCTGCCGACGTCAGTGGGTCCGGTGCTGCAGCCTCTGGTCTCCCCTCGTCTTGTGGGGGTGCGTTCAGCTCTGCTGCTGCCGTCGTGGCTGCGTGTCGTCTATGGGCGTCGACGAGCCGCTGCGCCTCCTGGCCCAGCTCGTGGTAGTCACAGTTGTTGAGTAGCTGTGAGCTGGCCAGGGTGACTCTCACTGCTGGGGGTAGCGTTCTGAGAAAGAGGTGGGCGAAGATAAAGCTGTCGTCATCCTCGCCTCTCAGGCCCATCATCTTCGCCATCAGATCTGCCGGCCTGTCTGCTTCCCCTTCTGTCAGCACCAAGAGCTTCTCTGCTCGCTCTCCCAGCGAGGGAGTGAAGGCTCGAATGAGGGCGGCTTTCAGTGCGCCATACTTGCCGTCTTGGGGCGGGTGGTTGGTCAGGCTCTCCACCCGCTGCACTGTGAGGTTGTCCAGCTTTGCGACGACATGGTAGAACCTCGTTGCGTCCGCTGAGATTCCCCAAAGGTGGAACTGCGCCTCCACAGTGGTAAACCAGGAGCGCGGGTTATGTTGCCAGAAATCGGGCCGCTGTAGTGCGGTAGCTGCGTTAACCCGGTTGGCTCCTGAAGAGTCCAGTGCGGAAAGCTCACCGTCACCGGCCATGGTTTGTCGTAGGTCACCAGTGTAGAGGATGCCTTCACAAACGAGACTGAGTTTATTTCTCAGGAAAGGTTTATTGAAAGTCTACATCCTCTATCAAGCAAGTATCTCAACAAAAGAGGGAGAACAATCATTCAACACAGCTCTTATACTCTCCAGAGACACAAAACCCCCCAACATCAAATATTACATTCCCAGCCCACAGTCCTTCAGTAAACATATAGCTTCCGAGGCTCCTTGGCATCACTATTGTCTTCCAACACTTCAGCCTCGGGGGCTTCTGCTGGTACATTCTCTCTGACTTCCCGTCTTTCAAGAAACCACTTCACACCTCCCGAGGTCTCCGCCGGGTCAGGACTTCTTGGCCGTTTAGACGTGAAGTTCCCAGAGTATGCACCGTCATGCCTACTGAACATATGTGAGGGAAAATGCATACCATAAATGCATACTATATATGGGCCCTAAATGCGCGCCATACTATAACCTTTACAGGTGAACTTAATTTGGCCTCTAACCTTTTGAATGCACATTTCCAACTGTTCAATATTTCAGTACTTGTTGCAAAACTTGCTGTTTTCTAACAAGGTGCTTAATGGCAAAATTCACAACAGGTATTTGATCCATGAATCGACCAATAAATTTTCTGGTTCAGTTAGAATTGGTATTTAAACAGTCCTCTTCATCATGCTGTTCACATTTTGACATCATGAGATCAAGACAACATCTAACAATTAATCAACAGTACCTCGCCATAGCGAGGCTTCAAACAGGATGTTCTCAGAGTAAAGTGGCCACTGAGCTTAGAGTGTCACACAGAGTGTCATCAGCAGGTTGCAACAGAGACACAGAGAAACTGAAAAAGTCACAGAAAGGCACAGAAGTGGGCGTCCTTTGGCCACATCCAACACTGATGACTGCTTCATTAAGAATAGTGTCATTCAAACCATTCTAACAGTTTACATCAGCGTGGTCTGCATGCTAGAGGACCTGCAAGGGTACCTGACCACACCACCAGGCACAAATGTCATTGTCTTGCATGGGCCAGGGAGCATTTATGCTGGATAAGGGACCAGTGGGCCTCAGTGCTGCTCTCTGATGAAAGTCAGTTCATGTTGAGCAGAAATGATGGCTGCCAACGATGTTGGAGACGTCAAGGAGAGCGCTATGCATCAGCCACTGTTGTCACCAGATGAGCCTTTGGTGGTGGTGGTGGTGGTACAGTCTGGGCAGGTGTGTCTCGTCAATACAGAACTTGTGAATGGTACAGTGACAAGCCAATACTACCTGAATCACATCATTAATCCAGTCATTGTGCCCCTGCATGAACAACACAGGCCTAATTTCATCTTCATGGAAGACAATGCTCCAGCTCATCAAGGTTGCATCATTAGGGAATGGCTGCTGGAGGCTGGGGTACTTCAAATGAAGTGGCCTGCACTTTCTCCAGACCTGAATTCCACAGAAAACCTAAGGGATCAGCTGAGTCGCCGTGTAGAGACTCGTAACCCTGCACCCCACAACCTCAATGACCTGAGGGCCGCCCTTTAAGAAGAGTGGAATGCCATGCCTCAGCAGACAATATCTCGAATTGTGAACAGCATGAGATGTCATTGTCAAGCTGTAATTGATGCCCAAGGGCACATGGCAAGTTACTGAGATACTGACATTTTTTGTTGTGGTATTACCCACCACTGTTGTTGGCTTTAGTTTCAATAAATTGAGATGAGGAAATCACCATTGCATGCTTCTACTTAAATGCCCTACTTTCATGATATAAGATCACTGTAGCATGAACTTTTTACATTTTCCATAAATTTCATTGTATATATGTGTATATATGACATATCATTAGTAGTAATAGCAATATATTATTTGTGTTTATGCACTTTGTCGAGCAGCAGTGTTGGGTGCACATATTTTTCCATATTTTCAGTGCAATTAAAAATAGTAGGGATACTTGGAATCAGATCGGAAGTCCGATGATGGCTTTTGTGACTCGATTGGTGTTGGGAAAATTTTATGTAAATAGTTATCATTTTATTAATGACTCATGAAATGAGGGTTGATGTTTTTATATGATGTTTTTTCTTTGATTAATCATAAATACAATTTGTGCCTTTTCTTATAATCACTGTTAGTGACTAAACTGCACCATTCATCTGTTTGTTCATATAAGGTGTGATAAGAGTATTGACGTATGCAAGTTTTTATGCTGTATCAAGATCTGTCTTTTTGTACATCCTGTGTATCTTATTTTCTCCCTGCTGTGAGAACTCTGTGAACTTCATGAAACCCAATATGGAAATGTTTTTTCCTTTGTTAAGAAATGAACCAGCTCGCACCGGTACGGACTGTACGTGCTGCCTTTTCTCATCCTCCCTTTTTAGGGAGTAAAGGACTGTTAAGGGAGGAAAAGAACTGTCTGGAAAGATGTCACTGTCTTATCTTTGCCTATAAAAGTTATTGTACTGGGCTGTTTCCCCAGCATTCAAAGCTCACTCTGTAGCAGGTATGTGATTTGATTGCTCTCTTTTGCAAAAGATATAAAAAACAGAAACGGCATCACTGTGTCAGGTCTGATGATTTCTTCAGTCTAATGCTATTGAATATTACTGTGCTTGAGCCATTTTGCAGATAAAATTCCTGACGTAACGTGGTGCCGAAACCCGGGACAGCTGAGATCTGGACGGAGCTGAGGGGAGCGTCTGAGCCAGTGAAAACCGTGCACGGTCTGATGGAAACCATCAGCAATTGACCAACCCGCCTTGAGGGAACTTGGATCGGCGCTTCTCCTCCATGCTCTATTCAGTGACGGCTGTTCCGCCTTAACTAATAGAGCCAGAAGTAAGTGTCTCTATTTCTTCCCAGTACAATGTTATGTTCTAGGTCCGCGGGATGCGATTAATGGTAATATGGCGGCGTCCATATTTTTCCTAGAGCAGTAAAATAAAGGAATCTGGTCAAAACTGGGACCCCTAAGAACTGAAAATAACAACAATATAGTGAAGGGGAATAAAGGAATAAAAGCAGTTAAGAGAACTAAGTTAAAACTTTGACCTCTGAGAACTAAAAATAACAACAATATAGTGAGGAGGAAGAAAAGTACATAAGAAAAATGGGAAATTGCGTTGGACGCAGTAAGAAATCTGACGGGGTCAGAGAAAAAAAAGCGCACGGAAGTAGCTGCAACAAGATAAAAGGTTTGGGTTGAAATCCCCGGTCAGGGACAAAAATAAGTTTTTGGGTTGAGATCCCCGAGTTTTGGAACTAAAAATAGAATATCAGGTCGCGGTTATGCTGTAATGGTAGTGTGACGGCGTTTTCACACTTTTCCTGGTAAAGCATCTTAATTCCTGTGGAGTTACCAAGGGGTTTAAAAAAAATAATAAAAACAGCAGAAAAAAAGAAAATAAGCAAAAAAAAAAACTAAACAGCAGAAAAGGGAGCAGACAGTGCATTACAGTGACCGGTTAAAAGATAGAGAACAGATAAAGGATCCTGAAAAATATCTGAGCAAATGGGAAGAGGACTATTCCTTCAAACCCACATTAGATGTGGATGAGTGCGCAGTCTTAGTGTCGACGGCAAAATTAGTGACCAAAGGAAATAAGAGAAAGCCAAATTTGGAACTTAAATGTGCAGATCTTTGGCAGCAGCTGCAGATGCCCGAATAAAAGCCAACCAAGGATGCAAAAAATAGTAAGAAAGGAGTGGATCAGGAAAAGTTTAAAAAAAAAAGGGGGGCATTTTTGCTCAGTGCAGTGTGGAATGTGAAAGGAGGGGCTGCTCTCTCTCTCTCTCTCTCTCTCTCTCTCTCTGTTCCTCGCTCTCCCAAAGGGGGCGGGCGAGGGATAGCGCTCTCTCTCTCTCTCTCTCTCTGTTTGTGTGTGTATGTGTGTGGTTGATCTGTGTGGAAAAGTGGTCTAAATATGGGTGTTTTTACAAGGTTTGGGATTTTTATCTTTTTAATCTAACTTTGTGGGGTCTTGATTAATGTTGCGTACGTGATACACTGTTTACATATTTTTTAAAAAAGCAATTTTGACGCACTACCGACCTTTTTTCCTTTGACTGAAACATGACAGTGCAGGACTGACGTGCGACACATATGATTTGCCAGGGGCTATGGATTATCAGACAAAGATCTTGGAGAAAGGATCCTTGTTGATAAACATTTTTTGAAGCAAAGTATGACTTTGTATGACATTGTAGATAACATAAGGTGTACTGATTCAAATGACTTTGACCTTACAAATGTAATGTTTATATGGTTTTATACTGATGCTACTCACCACATAATGGTGCGGTAACAATATATTTCAGAAATGTGACAGCAATGAGGGATGTGCTTCTCCTGATTCAGCGGTGGCCAAGCTGGGTCAGGGTGAACTACATTGCACTCCATAATTTACCAAGGAATGTATGAAATAGGAACATTCCTCGTAAAACATTAAATCAAATTCTAATTAGGCAAAACGTCCGCCTTTCCTTTGACTGAAACAATGTGACACAATATTTCAAATTCAACCCATCTGTGTTCAACTGGACAAGCTGATCTTATTTATCAATGCTGAAGCATATCAAAAATGCGCAGATAGTTATTTTGTTTTTCTTAAATGAAATTTGTAAACTATTTCAAGAGATGTCACAAAAAGAAGCTATAATTATTGAGATCTCATCTTTGAAGGAACTGGGCTACCTGCAAATTTTATTTAAAACTAAAAATGGAAATACACTTCCTTTCAGTAAAAGAATCAAGCAAATACCCTGTAACTTTGCTGCATGTCCATCTTCATGTGTCAAAGCAGGGGGTATCAAAGAAATTAATTAGCAAATAATTAGTAACCCTCAGAAAAATAGATAATGCATAAAATTATCAATAAATGAATAAATACATGAATTCAATTCAACTTTATTTTCATAACACCTCATTGCACTTTGAGCTATAGGGGGAAGCCCCATACTTGCACCTCCCATAGTTGCACCCCCATACTTGCAGAACTGACAGCCTAGCTACAGTGCTGAGAAAAGAAGAAAGAAAAAAAAACTGAGATTACCTTTGTTTTCTTCTATTAATACAGACTAATGCAGACTAATGACTTATTTTATCTTTTCTAAAAAAAATAAATAAATAAAAAAATAAAAAAATAAAGAAATTCTTCCAGTTAAATAGATTTCATCTAAATAAATGAAGTGTCATTTTCTCTAAGGAGGAGGGAAAATGAAGAAAAATTGCTACAGCATATGATATTTTGAGGAGAGAGGAAAAAAAAAACGTTACACCAGCCTCCAATTTAGAATTGAGGACTGAACTTAAAGAGCTTATTGATGCTTATGTGTGTTAGCTTTGCTAAATTAGGACAGGACTTTTATTTTATTTCATTCTCTATTTCATCCACTGCTTGTGCTGTGGCGGCATTGTCTGGGGTCCTGATTGTGTGGAGTTCCGCGGCCTGCGTCGCCTCCAATGGCTGAACTATTGGACATGAGCTACTCACCTAAAAGCAACTATATGTACTGACAGTAAATATGCTTTCAATGCAGCACATTCCCACACAGCACTGTGGAAGTTGAGAGGGTTTAAAACTTCAGCAGGGAAACCTACACAACCCTGCTCTGAGCTTTTACAGTTAACAGAAGCTCTAACATTACCACAAAGATTGTCAATTGTTCACTGTGCTGCACACACCAAAAACAATGATCTCGTCTCTCGTGGCAACGCCCTGGCAGATCATGCTGCCCAGTGTGCAGCGAGGGAACATTTTGTATCTTGTTTAAGTGTGCCAATCGTCTCTTTAGACGTTTTAATTGATGGACAGTCATCAATGACACCACCACAGCATAGCAAGCAAGACGACAATGGTGTTTGGCATTCACCGGATGGGAGAATAATTCTTCCCCCCTCGCTGTATCAGTGGGCGGTCCTTTTGACACATGACCAAGGTCATGTGTCAACAGGAGGGATTGTGAGTTTGATTGAAAAGCATTTTTTCTGCCCAGGAATTTTGAAGACAGCAAAAACAGTTTGTCAACAATGTGTTGTATGTCTTCAGAATAATGCACAGGGAGCAATGAGAACACGACAAGGAAGCTTTCCCCCACCAAAAACACCATTTTCACAGTGGTGTATGGATTTTATTGAATTGTCAAAAGTGGGACAATTACAATATTGTCTGGTTCTCATTGATACCTACACTAAATGGACTGAGATGGACTGAGATACATCCAACAGCAAAAGCAGACGCCAGATTTGTGTGCAAAGTGTTACAAAACAATATCTTTTCAGTGTTTGGGATTCCAGAAGTCATCTATGCAGATAATGGCACCCATTTTACAGCACAGGTTGTTAAAGATTTGACCCAATCTGTGGGTAGTCAATTGAAATTCCACACGGCTTATCATCCTCAAAGTGCAGGCCTGGTAGAGAGAAGAAATGGCACCATAAAGCAAATGTTGAATAAGGTCACAAAAGACAAAAATATCGCGTGGCCAAAAGCCTTAATGCAGGTAAAAATGGTAATTGACACAACCCCGGACAAAAGCACGGGATTAACCCCGTATGAATGTGCATTCCATCGCCCATATGTGTTACCTGAAATTAGACTGTTATTACCACAAGGGCAATATAGACATCTATCTGACCATTTGAGGGAGTGTGTGCAACAAAAAGACTATGTTGATACTGTGAAGTCTCTCTCTGATCAACAGGAGGGCGTTGAAAACCCCCTACAACCTGGCGATTACGTCTTTGTAAAGAATCACCATAGACTGAACTGGACATCACCTAGGTGGCTTGACCCCTATAAAGTCCTGCTGACCACACCTACAGCTGTGAGAATCGCTGAACGGCCTTCTTGGATTCATTTGTCCCACCTTAAACGCTTGCAAGTACCCCTCAGTGACCTCCAGCCACCCCTAGGGTAAGTTCAGCTACAAAGGGGAGTCTGGTCCTTTTAAGGATAGGACTCGTCTCAAACCTGGTGAAGACAGTGGCCAGCTAAGGTACACTCCTAGGGGCAACAGGCACTATGGGGAATGGAAAGGTGTTTTGGACAATTTTAGGACTTGCAGGTACGAGCCTGATTCTCACATGCCTGCTGTGGAATCCAATTGAAGGTGGACTGACAGACGTCGACAACTGTCCAGTAGATTACACTCATAATCTGTGGTATCAAACTATGGTGATGACAGTGAAACAGTTGGGTATAAATACCTCTTGTTATGTTTGTTCGTTGTTGCCACACTCATATAAAACTGCTATCCCAATGACACCTGTGCCCTTGAATGCATCAGAAACAGTGGGAGCACTACTGGCCATGAATACTGCTAACATGACTATAGATGATGATCATTGGAAGGTAGGAGATTTAGGCGAATACCTAGAACTTTTAAATGTGTCACTGATTAATTACTCTGGAGCTAGGGTAAGAGTCCATAACATATCCAGGGTTTCTTCCTTTAAAGCAAGGAAATCATTAATGAAGGTTAATCCCACCCTTTATGCCGCCTCTGTCTGTTTTAGGAACAATTGCACCAATTCTTCTTATCATTGTGGGACTACGCCGCGCTGCAATGTAACCAGGTTTGCTACATGTGGCCTCATACATAAGCAATCTCCATGCAGAAATGTATATGGTATCCCATACCAAACGAAGGGCAATCTTACTTTGCCCCCAAGAAGTTGTAGTGCAAATTGCACTGACAATCCCGACCTATTTTGGCCTAATGATGATGGTTATGGTTGTTTAGAAAACCATGTTTGGGTATGCGGCCCTAATGTTTATGCCATATTGCGTTCTAATTGGTGTGGAACTTGCCATATGGCCGCATTACTTCCCCATGTCAGCATAAGATCAAATCTTACTTACCATAACTCAGGATCATATGAGCATTATTATCATCCCGATAATACCAATATACATGTTCAGAAGAGAGAGAGCACTGAAGATAAACAAAGAGTATCAGAAGCTAAAATAATTGGAGGAATTTTCTTGCCATCTTATGGAGTGTCTCTAGCTTTAAGGCACATTAATATTCTTGCCTTTACTATGGAAAACCTGACCATGTTGATGGATCAAGGGTTGTTAGCTTTAAATGAGGAACAGCGACTATCTCGCTTAATGCTGTTACAAAATAGGATGGTCCCTCCTAGATTGGTTTCAGAGTGGAGCCTGGTGGCAAATTTTGTTAAAATGGTTGACCCCCCTAATTGTGATATTGATACTATTTTGTGTTCTGTTTACGTGTGTGATTCCATGACTACATCATCCCAGGTGCACAACCGAGAGGTTTCGTAGGTCCTTCCTACCAACGGCTGTCAGACTGTACAACCTAAGCAGGGCTGCTCGCAGAGATAGCAAAAAGACGTAACAAACTAATAGTTTTTGAATGCAAAAGATGCAATAGACTTACACAATGGTCCTCTCCGGCATACAACTAGGAACATACCGGTCGCTATGGAGGGTGAGAATATGTATGGGCACATAATCATACCATGTAGGATAACTAAGTAGTCGGTTATGCTGTTTCATCCCATCTAGCAACAATGCTCTGCACTGTGTGTGTTTATATATTTACATATTTATTCCATCTAGCTACAATGCTCAGCACTGGGTGTGTTTATATTTCTATATCTATATATTTATTCCATCTAGCTACAATGCTCCGCACTGTGTTTTTATATATCTACATATTATTCCATCTAGCTACATTGCTCCGCACTGTGTGTGTTTATATACTTGCATATTTATTCCACCTAGCTGCAATGCTCCGTACTGTGGGTGTTTATATATTTACATATTTATTCCATCTAGCTACAATGCTCTGCACTGTGTGCTCATATATTCATATATTTATTCCATCCAGCTACAATGCTCTGCACTGTGTGTCTGTGTGTGTGTGTGTATATATATATATCTTATAGTAATATGTACATATGTATATTAGCTGCTCTTGCTTGCTTGTTTTTTTTCTTGCCTTCTGATTGTTGCTCTGAGTGTTGCTATCCCTGTGCTGTTGCAATCCTGGAATTTCCCCATTGTGGGACTAATAAAGGCTTATCTTATCTTATCTTATCTTATGTATAAGGTCAATGATTTCTAGAGCCCTAACACAACACACATTCATGTTACAACAATCCTTTTTGAGCTATATTCAAAATGAACAATACACTCCCCTCTTCCAAGAGGATGATGCAGTGCATGATTCAAACAAAGGTGATGGTTATACTCCTGTATAAACTGGGAATTAATGCTTTATGATGACAATGTTGAAAATCTTCTGAAGTTACATTGTACTGATGTTTGCATGTAAAAATTAATAAAATAATAAACAGGAGGGAAATGTTGGGAAAATTTTATGTAAATAGTTATCATTTTATTAATGACTCATGAAATGAGGGTTGATGTTTTTATATGATGTTTTTTCTTTGATTAATCATAAATACAATTTGTGCCTTTTCTTATAATCACTGTTAGTGACTAAACTGCACCATTCATCTGTTTGTTCATATAAGGTGTGATAAGAGTATTGACGTATGCAAGTTTTTATGCTGTATCAAGATCTGTCTTTTTGTACATCCTGTGTATCTTATTTTCTCCCTGCTGTGAGAACTCTGTGAACTTCATGAAACCCAATATGGAAATGTTTTTCCTTTGTTAAGAAATGAACCAGCTCGCACCGGTACGGACTGTACGTGCTGCCTTTTCTCATCCTCCCTTTTTAGGGAGTAAAGGACTGTTAAGGGAGGAAAAGAACTGTCTGGAAAGATGTCACTGTCTTATCTTTGCCTATAAAAGTTATTGTACTGGGCTGTTTCCCCAGCATTCAAAGCTCACTCTGTAGCAGGTATGTGATTTGATTGCTCTCTTTTGCAAAAGATATAAAAAACAGAAACGGCATCACTGTGTCAGGTCTGATGATTTCTTCAGTCTAATGCTATTGAATATTACTGTGCTTGAGCCATTTTGCAGATAAAATTCCTGACAATTGGTATCAGAGTCACTGGGTTCACTGCGATTCAAGTATCTATTGTTTTCCATCTTACATCAGCCTCATCATAACATGGCACTCAGAACCGGCTGAGTGTCAGTCTTAAATGACTGAACAGAGGCAAAAAAAAAAAAAAAAAACTGGTATTGGAATTAACTTTTATTACAATAAAACAGGAAAAAGTTGAATGTCTTAATACCAATGTAACAAATAAATATATGGATAATTTACTTTTTCAATTATTTCAGTACTAAAAGTCTATGTAACATGTGGTATTAATGTCTGACCTTGATTAGCTCCAGGTTGCCTTTCTTCTCTGGAGGAATGCCCCTCTGTACAGGGTAGCCCATTCTTACAGGGAGGGGGACGGAGTTTGATCTGAAGGGGGTTGCTGAGGGATAAACTGCGGCCCAGTCCTGATCCACAGGCATCTTCTCGGTCCTGGGGGGCCCAGCCTTTGACACCAAAGGCAGATTAAGATCATCACTGGCCAACTTTTGTTGCAATGTATTGTACATTATTAAACTCAGAAATGGTGACTTACAATTCGTTTGTTTCTTCTGCCAAACTGTCCTCTTTTTTTTCCTTCTGGAAGTCCTGAAATTGAGCATATTTGCATCATACATTCAGTTTTATGGTGAGAAATTGTCCTCATCTACAGTGGTGTAAATAAAGTGTTTGCCCCCTTCCTAATTTCACATTTTTTGTATGTTTGTCACACTTAAATGTTTCAGATCATCAAACAAATTCAAATATTAGACAAAGATAACACAAGTAAACACAAAACGCAGTTTTTAAATGAAGGTGTTTATTATTAAGGGTAAAAAAAATCCAAACCTACATGGCCCTGTGTGAAAAAGTGACCCCCCCGCCCCGTTAAAACATAAATTAACTGTGGTTTATCACATCTTTGGAAAGCTGAGTTCAATTTCTCTAGCCACACCCAAGCCTGACAACTGCCACACCTGTTCTTAATCAAGAAATTGCTTAAATAGGACCTGCCTGACAAAGTGAAGTAGACCAAAAGATCCTCAAAAGCAAGACATCATGCTGTGATCCAAAGAAATTCATGAACAACTGAGAAACAAAGTAATTAAGATCAATCAGTCTGGAAAAGGTTATAAAGCCATTTCTAAAGCTTTGGGACTCTAGTGAATCACAGTGAGAGCCATTATCCACAAATGGGGAAAACATGGAACAGTAGTGAACCTTCCCAGGAGTGGCCGGCTGACCAAAATTACCCCAAGAGTACAGCGCCGACTCATCCAAGAGATCACAAAAGACCCCACAACAACATCCAAAGAACTGCAGGCCTCACTTGCCTCAGTTAAGGTCAGTGTTCATGACTCCACCATAAGAAAGAGACTGGACAAAAATGGCCTGCATAGCAGAGTTCCAAGACAAAAACCACTGCTGAGCAAAAAGAACATGAAGGCTCGTCTCAGTTTTGCCAGAAAACATCTTGATGATCCCCAAGACTTTTGGGAAAATACTCTGTGGACTGACGAGACAAAAGTTGAACTTTTTGGAAGGTGTGTGTCCCATTACATCTGGCATAAAGTAACACAGCATTTCAGAAAAGGAACATCATACCAACAGTAAAATATGGTGGTGGTAGTGTGATGGTCTGGGGCTGTTTTGTTGCTTCAGGACCTGGAAGACTTGCTGTGGTAAATGGAACCATGAATTCTGCTGTCTACCAAAAAATCCTGAAAGAGAATGTCCAGCCATCTGTCCGTGACCTCAAGGTGAAGCGCTCTTGGGTTCTGCAGCAGGACAATGATCCAAAACACACCAGCAAGTCCACCTCTGAATGGCTTAAGAAAAACAAAATGAAGACTTTGGAGTGGCCTAGTCAAAGTCCTGACCTGAATCCAATTGAGATGTTGTGGCATGACCTTAAAAAGGTGGTTCATGCATGAAAACCCTCCAATGTGGCTGAATTACAACAACTCTGCAAAGATGAGTGGGCCAAAATTCCTCCACAGCACTGTAAAAGACTCATTCCCAGTTATCGCAAATGCTTGATTGCAGTTGTTGCTGCTAAGGGTGGCCCAACCAGTTATTGGGTTTAGGGGGCAATCACTTTTTCACACAGGGCCATGAAGGTTTGGATTTTTGTTTCCCTTAACAATAAACACCTTCATTTAAAAACTGCATTTTGTGTTTACTTGTGTTATCTTTGTCTAATATTTAAATTTGTTTGATGAACTGAAACATTTAAGTGCGACAAACATACAAAAAAATGAGAAAAAAAAGTGTGACAAACATTCAAAAAATGAGAACTCAGGAAGGGAGCAAACACTTTTTCACACCACTGTATACATCTATATCTGTACCTACATTTCGTGCGTTTGTCATCATGTTTAAATTTAAAGTGTTTATGTACAGTTGTTGTATGTTCCAATAAGCTGCACCAACTTTAAGTTCTATATAGTGTGGTTCTATTCTCCCTTGATTTATTGTCTTGGAAACACTTTACAGTCAGTAATATACAAAATTCATGTACTTAAAGGTGCTGTATGTAAAAATGTCACTTCAATTTATCACCTTTCCTAAGGGAAAGGGGAATATGATCAATACCAACGGCTTGTAGTGAAGACGGATCACTATTGTTTGACAATATCATGTGAGAATCTCACAGCTGTGTTCTGTTAACCTGTCCTGCAAAACATCCTTTAACCCTCCTGTTGGGTGACCATTCCACTTCGGTTGCTGGAAGCCAGAAAAAACCCATGGCAGACTCAACGACTTTGATGGAAGACCCTCCGTTAGCAAAAGGCAGGAGAAAAGTGTAAGGAGCTAGCCCGCTGCAGATGGACTGCAGATGGACTCTGCTAGTAGTTAGCAGACAATTGGGAGGGGGAACAGGAGCCAGTGATGCCCAGTGTTTAGGTGGTGTGGCCAAACAACAGCCTTGTTTGTGAGCAGAGCTCTAGTGTAACATCCAGTGGTGAAGAAAAATCCTAAATGCTACTTTAAGTGATGCTGAACTAATGCATAAGTCATGACGATATAATGCAAAATTTAATACATGGGTAATCATGAATTCATGCAGCTCCCATGATGAAATCACTGTGGTTCCTCTATAATCCTGTGTTTGTGGGCTATATTAATCATATATTCCATAACCTACATATGTTGAAGCATGTGAGAATGTTTGGTGATTACATATGTAAGGCGACTTCACACCTCTGAAAGGACAAAGACTCTCAACCGCCAGTGAAGAACAGTTCTCAGACACTGCGGTGGAGACCGGAGGAGCTACCCTCACCCCCCCAGGGCGAAGAGAGGAAGTACCAAGACAATGGGGGGATTATGATAATGAGGGATATCAGCCTTTGATATGCATGTCTTTTGTTATGTGCAAGTATAAAGTCAGAGAGCCGGAGTTATTTGGTCTCTTTTTCCTTCTGCTGCCTCTGCACTAGATGAGACTTGTTAGGAGAGCTGATAAATAAACTTTGGTTTATATATCAAATCACCTCATCATTTCAAGCTCTTCTACACTGGTGACCCCTGACGCGAGTATGGACTTGAGGCGTTCCCCCGCAATCGACTCATCTGTGGCGACCCAGGCAGACGCCAGCGCCCACGCAGACAGGAGAACAGATGGACGACTTTCCCCCCCGGCAGAAGGGATTGAGAGGGCTCAACCGAGCACCAGCGCCGCTGAGAGAGCCGAAGCAAGGCACTCTCACCCTGCGGTCACAGCAGTGACGGTCTACACGAATGCCGTCGCTGTCAAGCTGCCAGACTTCTGGCAGGAAGACCCCGCCTCGTGGTTTCAACAAGCTGAAGCCCAGTTTACACTGGCGGGCATCACGGCTGACGATACGAAATTCTATCATATCATCTCCAAACTTGACGCCGCCACTTCGAGGTGTGTGCGGAGCATGATCCGGCGGCCGCCGGCCCAAGACAAATATGAAACACTGAAAGCAACCATCGTGGCAAATTACGTCCCCTCAGCTGAAGAGAGAGCCGAGAAGATCCTGGCGGTCTACGGCCACAGAGGGTGCAAACCTAAAGCCCTCATGGAGGATTTGCTGCAGCTTAAAGAAGAAGACAATGACAACTTCCTCCTCCAATTCATATTCCTCAGCACGCTGCCGCCACACATGAGAGGGACACTCGCCAACATGAGATGCAGCACCCAGCAAGACTTCCGCGTGCTCGCCAACGAAGCTCAATGGTTCGTCAACGCCTGCAAGGAGCAGACACCCACAGCAGCATCCGCAGACCTCAACGCTGATGCCCAGAACCACGAAGAGCCACAACCCACTGAGCAGATCCAGCCCGCGGTGACAGCGACACGGCCAAAACGTAACAGACGTCTGTTATTATCACCACCGCTTCGCCGAGAAGGCCCGCAAATGCGTTCCCCCCTGCAAAATTACGATTTCGGGAAACGCCAAAGCCGAGAGCCGTTAACGGCAACGGTTCTCGGCGAGAAGAGTAAGCTGTTATATGTGACGGATGGACACACCGGCAAGCAGTTCCTTATTGACACAGGAGCTCAACTGAGTTTCGTCATGCCCTCCCAAGCAGATCGAGCCATGGGCACACGGGGCAACGGAGCGGTGGCAGCCAACGGCTCCAACATTGACACCTTCGGCGAAAAGAGCCTGCACCTCCACATCCACGGCCGCAACTACAGATGGACATTTGTTGTAGCGGCGGTGAGGTTTAACTTGTTAGGCGCAGATTTTTTGTGTGCACATGGGTTATTAGTGGATCTAGCGAATAGACGCTTGGTTAATGCACTGTCCTTTGCTTCTATTCCCTGCTCAGCCCGAGTTTCTCCACCACCTGTGCAGGCCAGCGTCACCACGGCAAGAGGTAAGTTTGAACAACTCCTCACCCAATTTCCAGCACTCACAATTCCCAAATTCTCAGCCACTGTGGCTAAACACGGGGTTGAACACTTTATTCCCACAACGGGCCCACCCGTATTTGCCAAAGCTCGCCGCTTAGACGCAGCCAAACTCACCATAGCTCGGGACGAGTTTACTACCCTTGAAAAATTAGGCATTGTTAGACGCTCGAAGAGCCCTTGGGCCTCACCACTTCACATGGTTCCGAAACCCGACGGTTCTTGGAGACTGTGCGGAGATTACCGCAGATTAAACAATGCGACAGCACATGACCGCTACCCAATTCCTCACATTCAGGATTTTTCACTGCATCTGGCGGGTGCGCGCATTTTTTCAAAAATAGACCTGGTCCGCGGTTATCATCAAGTCCCAGTCCGAGCAGAGGACATTCCTAAAACAGCGGTAATAACCCCTTTCGGCCTTTTTGAATTCCTGTGAATGCCCTTCGGCCTCAAAGGCGCCGCTCAAACTTTTCAGCGGATGATGGACGCGGTATTACGCGACCTTTCTTTTGTTTTCGTCTACCTCGACGACATGCTGGTAGCCAGCTCGTCTGAGGAAGAACACGAGCAGCACCTCACTACGGTTTTTCAGAGACTAGAAGAGCACGGGTTAATAATCAATCCAGCCAAATGCAAATTCGGTGTGTCACAAATTGATTTTTTTAGGACACAGAGTCTCTCCGAATGGGGCAGTTCCACTTCCAGACAAAGTTCAAGCGATAAAAAGTTTCCCACGACCACAAACGGTCAAATTGCTGCAGGAATTTTTAGGAATGGTTAATTTTTACAACCGTTTCCTCCCCCACGCAGCTCAGCTCATGCAGCCCCTATATGATGCACTCAGAAAAAAGAAAGCTTCCAACGCGGTCGAATGGACCCCGGAGCGCGAACACGCCTTCGCGGAAGTAAAGAGCGCCCTAGCTAATGCCACATTGTTAGTTCACCCCGATCCCTCGGCCCGCATTGCGCTAACCACAGATGCTTCGGACCTAGCTATAGGGGCAGTTGTAGAACAACATGTCAGCGGGATCTGGCAACCTTTAGCATTCTTCAGCAAATCGCTAAACCAAACTGAGCGTAAATACAGCACTTTTGACAGGGAGCTGTTAGCGCTTCATTTATCCATCCGCCACTTCCAGTTCTGGTTAGAAGGGCGGAGTTTCACGGCTTTTGTAGACCATAAACCGCTCACCTTTGCTATGGCTAAAATTTCAGAACCATGGTCAGGCAGGCAACAAAGACAGCTGGCTGCGATTTCAGAGTTCACCACGGACATTCGACACGTGGCAGGCAAACTTAACGTGGTAGCAGACTGCCTCTCTCGCGCTGTGACATCACCAGAGCACGAGGAGACAGATTATACTGCCTCAGCCGCAGAACTCTTCACTAACGCGGACACATACGCAGCACCTCTCCATGCAGGGATAGATTATGCAGCCATGGCAGAGGAACAAAGCAGTGACGCGGACGTGCGCGCACTCCTGTCTGGACCAACAGGGTTAAGGCTGGAGAAAAAGGGTTTACGCGACGGCGTGCCCCCCCTAATATGCGATATTTCAACTGGCCGACCTCGCCCGTTAGTACCAGCCACATGGCGCCGCCGTATTTTCGACTCAATTCACTCCCTCGCGCACCCAGGTGTGCGCGCCTCGGTTAAAATGGTCGCCGAAAAGTTTGTGTGGCCAGGCCTGCGCAAAAACGTTAAAGAATGGGCAAAAACTTGCATTTCTTGTCAGCGCGCCAAAATACACAAACACACAAAAGCCCCTCTGGAGCCTTTTCCAATCCCTGCTAGAAGGTTCGACCACGTTCATGTCGACCTCGTGGGGCCACTACCTTCCTCCCAAGGTTTCACACACCTGTTAACAATGATAGACCGCACCACGCGCTGGCCAGAGGCAGTCCCTCTAGCATCAACCACAGCAGAGGAAGTCGCTCGCGTTTTTTTGACAAACTGGGTGGCACGTTTCGGCGTCCCATCGGACATCACGTCCGATAGAGGACCTCAATTTGTCTCAGAGCTTTGGTCAGCCATGTCCAGCAGCTTAGGGGCAACAATTCACCGCACCACCGCTTATCACCCTCAGGCTAATGGGTTATGCGAGCGTTTTCACAGGTCTTTAAAAGCCGCCCTCAGAGCCTCACTAACGGATGCAAATTGGGTAAATAAACTTCCCTGGGTTTTATTGGGGTTGCGTGCTGCGCCTAAAGAGGATCTAGACGCCTCTCCGGCAGAATTAGTTTTTGCACAACCTCTCAGGCTCCCAGGTGAATTTTTACCAGAGAACCCAGAGCCAGGGCATCTTCCAGTCCCAAGGTTTTTAGGCAGCAACGGACCGGACTCTCTCCCCGGTCCAGCTCATCACTCCTTTCCACGGGTTTTTGTCCCTCAAGCTTTAAAGTACGCTGAGTTCGTTTTTGTTAAGCATGAAGCTTTAAAACCAACTTTCCGCCCAGCATACGATGGGCCATTCAGAGTGCTGGAACATGGTGATAAACACTTTGTGCTTGATTTTGGGGATAGAAAAGAAACAGTCAGCACTGACAGACTTAAACCTGCCTTCTTGTTGAAAGACGAGCCTGCACAGTTGGCGAGAGCACCTCGGCGGGGTAGACCCCCCAAGAGAAAAGACTCAGCCCCCCTGCAGGGAACAATTAACCCCTCTCCTTCCCACGCTGCAGATTCCTTACAAGAAGGTCCCAGCAGGACGCCTAAACGAACCCACAGCAGTTTTGGGAGAAGATTTAAACCCAGACAGCACAGGAACTGATGCAAACTACTCCACAGTTGTTCACTAATTGTGCTGTAACAGTTTAGGACCGACTTGTGATATTACTATGCTGTTATGATTACCACTGAACTCTCTTAGGGGCATGGCTGCTGGAAAGTTTCTTCTGTGGCAAGAGGTGTAACAGTTAGTATGTCATAGTAATTATCTTAAACTGTGAAATTTTCTATTGTGCTTTCTTAGTCGTTTGGGGGGGGCTGTGGGCTATATTAATCATATATTCCATAACCTACATATGTTGAAGCATGTGAGAATGTTTGGTGATTACATATGTAAGGCGACTTCACACCTCTGAAAGGACAAAGACTCTCAGCCGCCAGTGAAGAACAAAGACGTTCACAGACACTGCGGTGGAGACCGGAGGAGCTACCCTCACCCCCCCAGGGCGAAGAGAGGAAGTACCAAGACAATGGGGGGATTATGATAATGAGGGATATCAGCCTTTGATATGCAAGTCTTTTGTTATGTGCAAGTATAAAGTCAGAGAGCCGGAGTTATTCGGTCTCTTTTTCCTTCTGCTGCCTCTGCACTAGATGAGACTTGTTAGGAGAGCTGATAAATAAACTTTGGTTTATATATCAAATCGCCTCATCATTTCAAGCTCTTCTACATGTTTGCCATTATCCATTCATTACACAACATAACAAAAATCATTTTTTTTGTAAGTTGTCTGTGTTTTTTCAGCTGATTTAAGACAATTTTGCACTGCTGAATCCGAAAATGACATCCGTTTCTCTCGATCAGGTCAGGTTTTTATGTTAAGTTATAAGCAGTTGTACAGTTGTACTTACTGTAAATTAAATAGTAGACAGTGATAAAGGTAAGTACATGTAAATTGAATGTTACGTCATCATTGTTCAAAATTCAGAGAATTTCAAGAAATAAAAAAGAATTTTGCATCATATAAAGTGAAAATGCCCGTACATGTAAACAAAAACGTAAGAAAACATGTGGCCATAGTTCAAAAAGTTGACCTGATTGTGCAAAACCAATGTGATTTTTGGATTCAGCACATCAAAATTGTCCTAAATCAGCTAAAAAAACCTTAAGACAATAAATCTGGTGTTGACCAGTGTTATCAAACTTGTGTACATGTTCAAGACCAGTGACTCGTGTGTAGTAATTAAGCTATCAATTTGATGAAAACAGACCAGATTTATGACCATCATATGACCTAGGCATGCTTGTGTGTCTGTGACTGTGTGTGCGTATGCTTGAATGTTAATTTGCATTACTTCAATAACCCTGTGTACATGGGTTTAACCATGTATGCAAATCTAATGTAATATCATTAGCACACTGACATCGGTATGTGCTGAAACATGTGCAACAGAGCAGTGTGCAGTCCACTAAACACTTTACATTCATGCATCACATTATTCTACAAACACACTTTACTGAACTACACGATGCACCTTAGCACTTTACACTTAAACATCCCGAGTAACACCTTGGTCATTCTGGTACTTTTTACTGGTGTGAGAGCAACGATACTCATCTTAACTTTGTTTGTTTCTCTCTTTCTATCAGTGTGCAATCCTACTGCTATTGTTATTACCATGTCATTTGCTTTATCATTGTTGTGTTGTTACAGTGTGTCATCTGTTTTATGTGGCTGGCACTGGCTGGCCAGGGGACACAAGATGGAAATTAGCTTCAGCTATAATCTTGTATGCTGCATATTTACATGTCTTATGCTCATTAATATGCACTGTTCCTTTTATAAATGTATAAACTTACTTTTCATCATACTGAAAAATAACCTCTTTAACCTGGCCTGTGGATGCTATTTTGCAATAACAAACAAAATATCTATGGTATTGTCTGGATGCCTCAAACAATCAAGAATATTTGTTTTTCTAGGAGTTGAAAAAAGTATCTCCTTGCAAATTACAAAACTTGGGAGTCTTAAAAGTAAAGCACAAACTATATATGCGAAAACTTATTTGTAATACAATTTCCATTTATTTCAAAAACTTGCCTATTATTTTTGACAGGTAGCATCGTGGATCATGTTTACTTTTGATCCTTTATTATATTAGATTTTATATCACATCTAAGCTCCTTAAGTCTATTAAGTAATTTAATGGCCACACACACACACACCACCTAATTGTTGCTGACAGGTGGGTGAGGTAAAGGGGCATATCGCAGTTACTTTTCCAGCCTTATTCTTTTTTTTATATTAAAAAAACTCTGAACTTTGTGTTAGATGAACTGGCCAAAGTGACTAGCCAGCAGGACAAAATATTAGACCTAATACAGGAGGTACAAGCCCTACATTCAATAATAAAAGAAAAAGACAAAAAAATTATGGACCTGGAGCAACACGGGCGTCTTTTGGAGCAACGCGCTGAGGATCTTGAACAAGGTTCTCGCATTGATGACCTAGTTATAAGTGGACTAGACATCAGATATCAGTCGTACGCCCATGCCGCTACAGGACTGAGTGGTGAACATGCTTCCATAAGTGAATCAATGTCCTTAGAAAACCAAGTGCTTCAGTTCCTTAATGATAAAGACATTAAGGTAGAAGCCAATGCGATCTCAGCCTGTTATGCTTTACCGAAGAAAGATAACAAAACAAAGAAATCAATTGTGATGCGCTTTGTGAACAGGAGGGTGAAAAATGACATACTGAGGCAGGCCAAAAAACTAAAGGAAACTCAAGTTTACCTAAATGAACACCTGACAAAAAAAAAACGCTGAATTAGCACGGCAGGCACGGATGCTAAAGAAACATAATAAGATACAGTCAACCTGGACAAGAAATTGTAGAATTTGGATTAAACTAAATGGAACACCTGAGCAAGCAAAAAGTATAATGATCAGAGATGCTACTGACTTAGATAAATACAAATGAACACTGACTATGAAACACAGAGTGAGGAAACTCAAACTCTAAAAATATGCCACTATGCTGAACATAAACCACAAGAGATGGAGAATGATATTGATCCTGATAACCACTTTTTCAATAATATTCATAACCACTGTGAATATTACACTGAAAAGCAATTCAAAAGTCAAGTGCAATTAGATGGTAAACTGTCAATAATACACTTCAATAGCAGAAGTCTTAACAAAAACTTCTCACAGATTCAGGACTATTTAAAACAGCTAAACAGAAAATTCACAGCTATAGCAGTCTCTGAAACCTGGCTTAATGCAGACCAGGCTCCCCTGATGGCAATAGAGGGATATCAGATGTTTAACATTAACAGATCTCAAAAAAAGGGTGGTGGTGTTGCACTGTATATTGATGACCTATATAGATGTAAGCTTGTAAATGAAATGTCCTCAGCACTACCAGGGATTCTGGAATGTGTTACTGTTGAGATTGACCTAGACAAAACAAAAAATCTAATCATAAGCTGCATATACAGAACGCCGGGAACTTGCATTGAGACATTCAGAGATAAATTAGTCGAGCTGTACAATAATATTACTAGTAAGAAAATGGTAGCAATTTGTGGAGATTTCAATATTGATCTACTTAATCCACATCAACAAAATGTAGTTACAGAGTTCATGAACTCTATGTACAGCATGAGTCTATATCCCACAATAACACATCCCAGTAGAATCACAGTTCACTCTGCTACACTTATTGACAACCTGTTTGTCAATGTTCTCAACAAGAAAATAGAAAGTGGATTATTGATAAATGATATAAGCGACCACTTGCCAATCTTTGCACTTATCCATGGCCACATGGGGCCCAACCCAGGAAAAATCTCAAAATCGTTCAGACACAAATCACCAAACGCAATCAGTTCTTTTAAAGAGGACTTGCTGAAGCAAGACTGGACAGAAGTCTATGTATCAGATGTAAATGAAGCCTATGACACATTTACAAACATTGTAACCACTCTTTATGAAAAAAACTGCCCATTAGTTAAAAAAAAGCTTAAACACAAATTTACTGACAAACCACGGCTAACCAAAGGACTACAAAAGGCGTGTAAAAAGAAAAATTTATTATATAAAGCTTTCCTAAAGAAAAGGACAAAAGAAGCAGAGCAGCGGTATAAAACATACAAAAATAAGTTAACATATATAATAAGATGTAGTAAAAGAGACTATTACAGTAAAGAACTGGAAAAAAACAAAGACAATATTAAAAATACATGGACAATAATCAACAGTATCCTTGGAAATAAAAGCAGAAATACCAGCTACCCAACTAACACTCCAAAAAATAATAAATCGACTCCGAATGTGAATATAGCTTCACCTGCAGATGAATTTAATAATTTTTTTGTTAACATTGGACCTAAACTGGCCCGAGAAATACCCACTACGGTGCCAACAGGTGATTCAATATGCAATAACACTGCTGTAAAAGACACCATCTTCATAAAGAACACAGACGAAAGAGAGGTCATTGAAATTGTTAAATCGTTCAAAAGTAAAACATCTACTGACTGCGATGGTATTGATATGCTACTAGTCAAAACTGTTATCGAATGCATAGTGAAACCACTGACGTATATCTGTAACCTGTCTCTCCAATCAGGTATATTTCCCAATGCAATGAAAATAGCTAAAGTAATTCCGATTTACAAGACAGGCGACAGAGGGGAACTCTCCAACTACAGACCAATTTCACTATTACCGCAATTTTCCAAGATACTTGAAAAAATATTCTATGAGAGAATTGACAACTTCATACTGAAGAATGATTTATTGTGTGAGCAGCAATATGGGTTCAGACACAAAAGGACAACAGCATATGCCTTAATGGAATTTACAGAAAAAATATCAACAGCCATTGAAAATAAAGAGTATTCAGTTGGAGTATTCCTGGATCTTAAAAAAGCATTTGATACAGTAGATCACAATCTATTATTAAAGAAACTACAAAATTGTGGTATCAGAGGGGTAGCACTGTCCTGGTTAAGAAGTTACTTAAAGAATAGATATCAGTTTGTATGTGTTAACAACAAAAACTCAGAGCTACTGAAGGTCACCTGTGGAGTCCCACAGGGTTCAGTTTTGGGACCATTATTATTCAATATGTATATAAATGATATATGTAAAGTTTCAGAAAAAATGGACTTAACATTGTTTGCTGATGACACTAACCTGCTATGCAGTGGAAACAACTTGGAACAACTTCTGGATACACTCGGAAAGGAATTAGGAAAGCTGAAACTGTGGTTTGACTCAAACAAATTAACGCTCAATTTAAGCAAGACAAAATTTATAGTCTTTAACAACCATCACAACTACCCAGTACCCAAACTCAGTGTAAATGGTGTAGAGATTGAAAGGGTATCCGAAACTAAATTCCTTGGAGTAATAATTGATAACAAACTGTGTTGGAAGCCACATATTAATTATATAAAAGGTAAAGTATCCAAATCAATTGCAATATTACACAGAGTGAAAAATTTGCTGAATCAACCCACACTATACACCTTGTATCATTCATTAATACTCCCATACATGACATATTGTAATGAAGTATGGGGAAATACATATAAAACAAACATATATCCACTCTTTATGCTTCAAAAGAGAGCTATTAGAATAATCAACAAAGCAGCTTACAGGGAACCAACAAACCCACTTTTTCTTAAACAAAAAACTCTCAAGTTGAAAGATCTGATCGACTTTAAAACCGCAATAATAATGTTCAAAGTGAAGAATCTATCACTGCCCGCAAATATCCAAAAGTTGTTCCAAACAAGGGAGAAACGATATCACTTCAGAGGAACATGTATATTTCAAAAGCCTACAGTGAGAACAACTACCAAGCAACACTGTATTTCAGTGCAAGGTGTCAGATTATGGAACGATTTTGGACCTGAATTAAAATCATGTACAAAGCTTGGACAATTTAAACAAAAACTAAAGGAAGAAATACTCCAAACATATTTACAAGACGACATGTAAACTCACATAAGGATTGACATTTCCAGCCTGTGTTGTGTTATAGCTTAGTTTTTCTTTTTTCTCTGTGACACTATGTCTTAGATTTGTTTTTGAATAGTAACCGCTTAACTTAGACTAGCTCAGTTTTCTTTTTCTCTCAGTCATATTTTGTCTTAGCCTTGTTTTAAATTGTAATCGCTCTTGTCTTGTTTTCTCTTTTTTCTCCTTTGAATTCTTGGATGGAATATGGGTGGGCAATATAAGCTGCGGCTTCAGCCATCACCCATTTCGGATAACTCACGTGGAATTGTATAGTAGAAGGAGTCTTTGTCTAATTTGACCTTGTTATATTATACAGTTTCTTTTAACCTGTAATGTACTATCCGAAAATAAAATAAATATATTGCGCACACCACTGAAGAGAGAGAGAAACGCCATTTCAATTCTCTAAATCTTTGAATCTTTAATTTAGCAACACATGGATGTAATGCACAAGAGGTCACAGAAGGGCCCCTGAGTTTCGCCATATCCAGAGAAAAACTCAAGCACTCTCGACATATAGTTGTATTTTAAATAACACCCGCAGCAGTTGGGCATTAGTCATCCGCTACCGCGCATCAGACAGGAGGTGCTTTAGCTGCCCTTATTAGCTTAGCATTTAGCTTTAGCCACCAAGTAGCGTCACAGCAACAATCAAACTTGCCTTTAGACTTGCCAGAAGAAGAGTTTGTATTCAAATCTGTAGCGTATGTGAATCTACCCGTTAATTTCTGAAGGCCTAAACGGGGAAAATTTAGTCGACCTAAGGACAGAAGAACTCTACTATAGGACGCAGACATGTTTTCAGTGAATACGGACAGCAGCGAAGGATATTCGACTCGGCAGTCGCGAAACGCTTCTTCTTCTTCTCCTCCTCCTCCTCCTCCTCCTCCCGGTTACTGGAGGATAGCAAACAACTGAAAGATACATACCGCCACCTACTGTACAAGAGTGTGTAACGTATGTCATTTAAACCTGTCCCCTAAATTATGACTTAATCCTGTGTTATTTAAAAAAGAAAAAAGAGCCTTTCTAGTGATCCTTATCGCCTCTCCATCTCCTTCTGTTCCCAGAATCCCAGTTAAATCCCATTCCCTGCCTGCCTTTCTAACTTCGTTTTCCATTCTCTCTCTTTCATTTCTATACTTGTGACAGTGTAATAAGATGTGCTCTACATTTTCTTTTACTCCACATTCTCTACATTTGTCACTGTCGCTTTTCCCCATGATGAATAAAGTGCTGTTTAAACCTATGTGATCCAGTCTGAGTCTTGCCATAATGATGTCTTCCCTCCTGTTTGTTCTTTTATAATTCTTTATTGCAATAGATTTTCGTATTTTGTAATACAATCTACCTTTGTGATCTTCATCCCATCTTTTTTTTGCCATGTCTCAATTCCTTTTAATTTATCACAGTTTTCCCTCCTTTTCCAAGTGATAATGGTATAGTTATTTCTTTCCCAAGTGCACTTTTTGCTAATTTGTCTGCACAGTCATTCCTTTTCAACCCTTTACGTGCAGGAGCCCAATAAAACTGAATATCACCACCACCCCTGTGTATCCTAAATAATCGCCAAGTCTTCCCTTGTGAATTTTAGTGTCTGTATGGTTTGTAAAGCTGCAAGTGAATCTGTGCATACCACCACCCTGTCCGGTCTGATCGCCTCGACCCACGGCAAACCAATAATTATTGCCACCATTTCTGCTGTATACATGGATGGAGAGTCTTTTTGAGATGGTCACTTTAAACTCTGGAACATATACTCCAATTCCAACAGACCCCTCTTTGTTTTTGAACCATCAGTATAGAACTGTAAGTAGTTGTAATAATTATTCCTGAGGTAAATGCTTGTTTTAATGCCAACTTCATTTATATGCCAAAATTTTTTCCTCATTATTCTACTGATGTCCACTTCTTTTCCAGGAAATAGCCAAGGGGGAACATTACTCACTGGAGTGGTGAATGTGCAGTCGTGTGAAAAAGTTTTTGCCCCCTTCCTGATTTCTCATTTTTTTTGTGTTTGTCACACTGAAATGTTTCAGATCATCAAACAAATTTAAATATTAGACAAAGATAACACAAGGAAACACAAAATGCAGTTTTTAAATGAAGGCATTTGTTATAAAGGGGGGGAAAAATCCAAACCTACATGGCCCTGTGTGAAAAAGTGATTGCCCCCTAAACCTAATAACTGGTTTGGCACCCTTAGCAACAACAACTGCAATCAAGCGTTTGCGATAACTGACAATAAGTCTTTTACAGCACTGTGGAGGAATTTTGGTCCACTCATCTTTGCAGAATTGTTGTAATTCGGCCACATTGGAGGGCTTTCGAGCATGAACCGCCTTTTTAAGGTCATGCAACAACATCTCAATTGGATTCAGGTCAGGACTTTGACTAGGCCACTCCAAAGTCTTCATTTTGTTTTTCTTAAGCCATTCAGAGGTGGACCTGCTGGTGTGTTTTGGATCATTGTCCTGCTGCAGAACCCAAGTGCGCGTCACCTTGAGGTCACAAACAGATGGCTGGACATTCTCCTTCAGGATTTTTTGGTAGACAGCAGAATTCATGGTTCCATTTACCACAGCAAGTCTTCCAGGTCCTGAAGCAGCAAAACAGCCCCAGACCATCACACTACCACCACCATATTTTACTGTTTTATGATTTTCCTTTTCTGAAATGCTGTGTTTGTCATGTGTCTGAGGTTCCATGTCATCCTAGACCTCAGACACAGGTTACTGTTGTATTTGGTCTCCTTGTTTTGTCCACTTATTGTCTAGGGTTATTCTGTGTTCTGTTCTGCCTCTCCCTCTTCCTCCAGGCACTCCCCAAAGGCTGCTCAGCCTGTTGCTGCAGTAAGCTGCCTGTAATCAGCACACCTGTTGCAGCAACCCACCTGTATTCACTCTGTGCCATTAGTTCACTGTATATTTATAAGCAACTTTCGCATCTCGGCTCGCGCAAAACATCATGGGAACATGGCTCCCAAACATGCTCTATCGATACATTTAATTTATGGAAAGTTCCTGATCTACGAGCATATTGTATGCGTAGGGGTCTTCCCGGTTGTACCCGCAAACGCAAGGATGAACTAGTTGCACTTGCATTCGTGGCCACATTGCAGAAATTAGCCAAAATGCCCCCCCTGTATGCTGACATAGCAGATTTTTTGTTGTCAAAGGACAAGCACCCTTACTTGTGAGACTCTGAAACAACTACAAAGAAGGTAAGCAAGTGGTTTGACAGCTCAACTTTGGTTTTGTCATTTTGAGTAAATTTCACTACAAGGCATAGCCTGCTTACTTAGATCAACAGGTCGATACTACTATAGTTTAAGTACCACACGTTTTCAATGATTTGCAATTTTATTTTATACCAGCCTACTTATCAATGGCCTTAATTACATGTGTGCGTAGATCAAGCTTCATTACCAACATACAAAGAACTATATCCTAGATCCAGGCCTGCCTGTCTGTACCTACTACTTCAGAGTTTAGACTTGTGTCAGTTGGGCTAGAACTTGAACAATACACAACACTATTTAATTATGCTATAATATAGACTTACTGCTTTAATCCAACAATTACGTCCATCCGGATCCTTCAGCTCCGTTGGGAATGTATATAACGTGAATGGCGGCAGACATGTGCACATGCTGGTCCCGAAGTTACACACGTGTATGCTACAAGTTTGCTTTTTCCACCGCTCTAGATGATACATGCCATTCCCACACTTCACTACCGCACAGTGTTCACCTGGCATAACGGCGATTTAAAGCTTGATGCAGACTTTAAATGGCAATTGTTCAGGTGGGACAGTACTGTCTCTATACAAAAGCAAGGCGGCTAGCGGAATATTTGGTAGCCCTGACCTTTGAACCGGATGTCGGGTTGCATAGTCCGCACATACGTACTTGTAAAGCGAAAGTCGCTTATTCCCTATCATCTCATTCACTTATTGTCATGGCGTTAGTCTGCATCCTGCACGCTGTCAGTCCTCTCTCTGTGTTTGGACTACTTTCCCCGGGGACTATGTTTGGTGTTGTTTTTCCCAGGTTTTTCCCAGGTCTTGTTAGTCCACAGAGTATTTTCACCAAAATCTTGGGGATCATCAAGATGTTTTCTGGCAAAACTGAGACGAGCCTTTATGTTCTTTTTGCCCAACAGTGGTTTTCATCTTGGATCTCTGCCATGCAGGCTATTTTTGCCCACTCTCTTTCTTATGGTGGAGTCATGAACCCTGATCTTAACTGAGGCAAGTGAGGCCTGCAGTTCTTTGGATGTTGGTGTGGGGTCTTTTGTGACCTCTTGGGTGAGTCGTCACTGCGCTCAGGGTAATTTTGGTCGGCCAGCTACTTCTGGGTAGTGATGGCCAAATGAGGCTTTCTGGAGGACTTGAGACCTTTCATCAAAATGGTTCACATAGGCAAGGCCTCATGTGGGACTTCATTTTCTCTATCAGGCCATCTAGTGGAGAAAATGTATACAACATGCTGATTTTAACAAGGGTATTGTTGGTTCAATGTGTATTATTTCAATAAATGCTGTCTTTTAAGAAATATCAATGATCATAAGGCAGAAAAATAATTCAGTTCAATTCAGCTTTATTTATAATGCGCCACATCACAACAAAAGCTGTCTCGTGGCGCCACAGTGCAGATAAAAAAAATCACACAGTCACAGAAAGACCCAGCAATCAGACGATCCCCTATGAGCAAGCACTAGGCGACAGTGGAGAGGAAAAACTCCCATTTGGAAGGAAGAAATGCACACACGTCCGCATCACCAATCTGCTCTGCGGCCATGGCTGTATAATTTATCCCCACGCAGACCGGGGCCACTATTGCGCGCGAGAGGCAGTCCGCCACCAGATTCAGTTTACCCGACACATGCTGAATATCGGTCGTAAACTCCGAGATCGCGGCCAGCTGTCTCTGCTGCCGGCCCAACCATGGTTCCAAAACCTTGGCCATCGTGAACGTTAGAACGCGGTGAAGCTGCGCCCGTCCAGCCAGAACTGGAAGTGGCATATGGCCAGGTGGAGAGCCAGCAACTCTCTGTCGAACGCGCTGTATTTACGCTCACTGTCGCGCAAAGCCCTGCTGAAAAAAGCGAGCAGCTGCCAAGAACCGGCGATGCGTTGCTCCACGACAGCTGCTATGGCCACGTCCGATGCGTTGGTAGTGAGCGCTATCTGGGCCGCCGGGTCCAGGTGCGCCAACAGTGCGGCATTTGCCAGGGCTGTTTTAACCTCAGAGAACACCTGCTCCCACTCCGGAGTGCATTCGACTCTGTCCGCCGGTTTCCGTTTCTTGAGCGCGGCGTACAATGACTGCATGAGCTGAGCTGTGCGGGGGAGGAACCGGTTAAAAAAGTTAACCATCCCCAAAAACTCTTGCAGCGCCCTGACCGTCTGAGGCCGGGGAAAATTTGCCATGGCGCGCACCTTGTCGGGCAAGGGTATCGCTCCCTCCGGTGAGACGCGGTGCCCCAAAAAGTCAATCCCCGTCATGCCGAACTGGCATTTTGCCCGGTTGATTATTAACCCGTGCTCCTCCAACCTCCGGAAAACCGTCCTGAGGTGGGTTATGTGTTCGTCCTTGGATGTGCTGGCCACCAGGATATCATCCAGGTAGACAAACACATATGGCAGATCGCGCAACACTGCATCCATCATGCGTTGGAATGTCTGTGCCGCGTCTTTTAATCCGAAGGGCATGCGTAAAAACTCAAATAAGCCGAACGGAGGTATTACCGCTGTTTTGGGTATGTCCTCTGTGTGCACTGGGACCTGGTGATAACCATAGACCAGGTCTGTTTTAGAAAAAATGCGTGCCCCGGCGAGGTGAACGGAAAAATCCTGAATATGGGGAATCGGGTAGCGATCATGCGCTGTGGCGTTATTCAACCTGCGGAAATCTCTGCACGGTCGCCACAATCCCTCGGTCTTAGGGACCATGTGTAGCGGGGATGCCCATAGGCTGTTTGAGTGCCTGATGATGGTCAACCTTTCCAAGTTGGCAAACTCCTCTCGCGCTATGGCCAGTTTAGCTGCGTCCAGGCGCCAAGGTCGTGCGAAAACGGGTGGCCCAGTGGTGGTGATAAAGTGTTCCACCCCGTGTTTAGTGCTGGCCGCCGAAAACATTATGACCGTGAATGGTGGGAACTGAGTGAGCAGTGTGTGGAATTTACCGCCTGGAGCTGTGACGTTGGCTTGTGTTATTGGCCCGGCCCGTCGAGCTGTACAGGGAAGAGAATCAAAAGGCATTGCATTAACCAAGTGCCTGTTAGCAACATCGACTAGCAACCCGTGTGCACACAGAAAATCAGCTCCCAGGATTGGGAAACTCAATGCCACTATGACAAAAGTCCACTCGTACATACAGCCGTGTAGGGATAAAGTCAGTGTTCTCTCACCAAAAGTCTTAATGTCCGAGCCGTTTACGGCTGCCAGCTGGGGGCTGCTAACTCCCGCTAGCCGGTTGGCATAGGACGGCAGGATGAGGCTCTTCTGGGAGCCGGTGTCTACGAGGAACCGTCTCCCTGAGCGCGAGTCTGTCACGTAGAGCAGCTTGTTCTCTTCACCGGCGGTCGCAGCTGCTAACGACTGCTGGCCTTGGCGTTTCCTGAACGCTTGAATTGGCACAGTGGCACATATCTGCGTGCGTTCTCTCCAAAGCGGCGGAAGTAGAAGCAGAGCGTGTCTCTCTGGCGCTTCCTGGACCCCGCTGCTGCTACCGTCGCCGGCTCCTCGTCTCCGCTGGTCATCTTGCTGGATTCCGATGCCGCCACATTCACTGTGAGGGCTCTGGTGGTGAGGATGATCCGATCTGCCTCCTGGGCTAGCGCAGGGTAGTCACGCGTGGCCAGCAACGGCAAATTGGCAAGGACCGCTCTTGCCTCTGTTGGGAGGTTCCGGAGGAAAAGGTGGGCAAACAGAAAATGCCCGTCGTCCGTGCCCATCAACGCCAACATCTTCTCCATCAGTTCGATCGCCGACCCATCTCCTAACTCGGAGTGCCTCAGGAACTTCTCTGCTCTCTTACAGTCCAAGAGTCTGTAGCACCGGGTCAGCACGGCCTTGAGAGCCCCGTATTTGTCGTGGGCTAGAAGCTGTTGGAGCAGGCTCGCTACTTACTGAGACGTGCGAGCGTCCAGCATTGCGACCACATAGTAATATCTGGTGTCGTCTGCCGTTATTCCCCAGAGGGCGAACTGAGCCTCGGTGTGGTGGAACCAAGACCGCGGGTTGTGCAGCCAAAAGTCCGGTAGTTTGACCGAAACAGCGTACGCGTTGCTGGGGCTTTCCGTCCGGGCCAACTCTGAGGTTCTTGCCTTGTGTTCCATAATTCGTCAAGGGGTCACCAATGTGGAGAGTGCAAACAACGGAGGCAGACTCATACAGCAGATGACTTTATTCACTCTTACATCAGTCATAAACAGAAAAAGAATCTCTTCAATACACCAGGGTCTCTCCTTTTATATCAACCGCCCATCTCACATCTGCATGACATCTCTCATCACAATACATTCCCCTTCTCCCCCCACTACTTCTTCCTGCTACCTCACTATAATCTCTCTCATCTCAATACCTATTGTCCTTCTCTGTTTACCCTCTTCATCCAGTCTGAGATGATTAACCCCGCTTCTACAAGCTCTTCTCCTGCAAATTTGGGCTTTACATTGTATTAATCATTCATGAAGTGTGATCAGAATAAATTTGTTCGTCAACTGTTAGAGTGAAATTTATATATATTTCAGTACTCCTCAAAACATTAGCAGCTCTGAACATTTATCAAGTACAAACAAAATATACCACTGGTCCTTAAATATAAATGCCTTTAAATATTGCTTATCATCCCCCCAAAATTCAAGTTAACCTTAAACTGTTCTCTGTGTTTAAAAATGTCGTGATTTTGATAATTATAAAATTCAATTAGAAAGTAAGTTTTACCACTTTCAATTATAGACTAAGTCACTCTGAAGGCTATTCTTAAATATTCACGTCAAAAGAAGTTGATTATTTCCCCTGCAGATCATTTTCAGATCTTCTATCCTCTGTTAAAAATACCACAACTGCACAAAAGAGTATCTAAATGAATATATAAGAAATAAACACCAAATAGATGAATGAAAAAAGAGATGCATTTCATTGGCCTAAACTTTTTAAAATATCTCATTAAGAAAAATACAGCACTCTAAATTTTATCCATATGCATAATGTGTTCAAATGAGTTCAAAAGCACTGCAATACAGCATCACTGATTTATTTGGAATTTGATTATTGAGCTTAAATAATTAAATAAATAAAAATAAAGTTTAAGTTTAAAATCACATTTCTAGTTTTCTGTTCCCATCTTATTTATTCACGAGTACAGCATTACACAAATTTGGCAGTGACCAAACACTGAGATATTGATGGCTTATTATCATCACTGTATAGTGATTTAGCTCCTAGCATAACAAGATTCATCACCTTAACGTTTTTTGAGTTTGTTGGTGTTTAAGGGTCCATTTGCAATAAAAGGAGCACTAAAAAAATGAACTGATTGATAAATACAAAGTTGCAATGCTTCTTCCAGCATTTTTTTCTTGCAGCATTTATCATCTCCTCCAGCCTGTTGCTTTTCCTGTATGGCCACTTCAGTACTGAATGTACATGTGTGTATGTATATACATTGTATATCAACTAAAAGCATAGTATAAACCCATTTAAAGTTAGAGCTGTCCTCACTGCCAACTTTTGGGGCTCCAAATATTCTGTCCAATCTTTTGTCTCCCTTAATAAACTTTATCAATGTTTTATGTAGCACTGTGACGTTTCTAATGTCCTTTTTTCATGTGTGCAACTTTTTTGTCATAGTTTTACAGTTTTCTTGGAAATCAGAGACATTTTTTCTTGTAAATTTGCCTACTTTTTGTATAAAAATGCAGTTGTTTTCCACCTAAATTCCACCATGTTGTTTTCTACCTAAATTCAGTTTCTCATAAAAATGTAGCATTTTTCTCAAATTTGCATTTTATTTTTTTTTGTCATGGAAAATAAGCGATTTTCCTTACATATTTGCAAAGTCATTTAAATTTCTTATTTTTTTTTAAATAATTTTTTTTACTATCATCAAGTTGCTGTTTTCTTCTTGTGAATTTATATTATTTTCTCCTAAATTTGCATGTTTTTTTTCTGGTAAATTTGGTAAAGGTAAATTTGTTATTTACCTTTGGGTGGGGAGCAAATACCTGAATCCTAAATTTGAAAACTGAGTGTCACTGTAAAAAATTAAGATCTAAATAATGAATCCAGAGTAAGTTTTTAATACCAGGATAATTTCATGAATGAAACAGCACACCTAAGGTGTGGTGTGCTGTGTTCATAATGTCTCTGCAGGCAGGATAACTGTCACTTTTGTCATAGTCTAGCTGACTAAATCACAGTAGTGTCCTTAGTTCATCTGCTTGGTAAAGCTGGGTTCACACTATAACGTTTGGACTGTAGGGAACCCATGATGGGATATTCATCTCAGACTGGAAGCAGAGGGGAGGGGAACATTCCCTCTGCCGGCAGGGCAGTACGTATTGTAATGGGAGAAGTTATGGTAATGCAGCAGGAAGGAATAGCTGCGGGGACAGTAAGGGGTGGATGTGTGAACGTATTGTAATGCAAGGTTTCAGGCAGCAGGGGGAAGGAATGGAGTGGTATAAAAGGAGAGACCCTGGTGTATTGAAGAAAGTCTTTTACTGTGTATGAACGAAGTGAGAGTGAGAAATCAAGTTCGTTTGTCATGCAAGTCTGGTTCCTTTATTTGCACTCTCCACAGGACCAACTTTTACTGACGTTTTGAAAAATCAGAAAAATTAGTCCAAATGTTGGTGAAATTACTTTTACAAACTTTTGCGGACTTTTGCTAGCATTTCCCAGCGTTGTATTCAGTGTTGTCAAACTTTTCCCAACATAGGCTAGTGTATGTGTAGCAGTTGCCAACTTAGGTTAACTTACGCTAAGAATACTCAGCGCAGTTCAGCTGACATCAGTGTCAGGCAGCGCTGATATAAAGATCAGCATTTGTGGAGGCTTCCTGCCATCCTGGACCTGCTTTTTTGGGTGGATTCACACTACAACGCTTGGGCCAACTTTTACTGATGTTTTGGCAAAAGTTGATAGTGTGGTAGCACTGTCTGAGGGGTTCTCCGCCCAGAGTCGCAAGCCGGAGAGGAAGGTGGGGGGGTGGAACAGAGGACTGAAGGAAGAAGTGGCACCGGGGGGTCTCAGATGTAACAGAAAGGACTATCCGCCCCCCGGGGAGTTCAGGAAACACTGGAGTTTGCTAGAGGAAGAGAGGGTGTGAGAAGCAGGGCTGGAGTTGTATGATGTTAATGTGCCAGGCATTCTTTTTGCACTGAGTGTATTGTCTTTGGCTCCCTGGGTCTCATGAGGCAGAAATAAAGGGTATAAAAAGGAGGCGCCCACAGACCCCGAGAGAGTATTTTCTGTACTTGATGTTGGAAGGTGAAAAAAGTTTGTGTGTCATTCAGCTCGCTGCCTCTTCTGCTTTCATCTTCCACATTGGTGACCCTAAGACATGCGATGGAGAACGAGCCGAGCACGACCCCGGAGACAACCCAGAGGAAGAACACCAGTGCCGCATGCGCTGTCATAGTCAAGCTCCCAGACTTCTGGCTTCACAATCCGACCGTGTGGTTCTTACATGTAGAAGCCCAGTTCGCACTCCGCGGGATCACAACGGACAACACTAAATATTACCAAGTGGTCGCTGCGCTGGATGTGCATGCCATGCAACCGGTAACGAGCCTGCTCCAGGAGCCGCCGGCCCAGAGGAAATATGAAGTGCTCAAGCGGATGCTACTCCAGCGTTATACCCTGTCGGACAGTGAGAGGGCAGAGAGACTCCTAACATGTTCAGAGTTAGGTGACAGATCAGCCATGGAGCTCATGAAGAGCATGTTAGCGCTGATGGGGAAGAACGACAAATCTTTCTTGTTCGCCCACCTGTTCCTCAGGAACCTACCTGCTACAGCGAGGGCGATCCTTGCCAACTCACCGTTGCTGGTAACTAAGGACTACCATGCCCTGGCGCCAGAGCTCTCAGTGTGCATGCAGCAGCACCGGCATCCATGCAGGACTCCAGCGAGGTCAAGGAACCATTGGTGGTGGCTGGGACGGATGCCAAGAGGCGCAGGAATGGGGTGCTCTGTTTCTATCATTGCCGCTTCGGCTCGAATGCCCAACGCTGTCTGCTGCCGTGCCAATTCAAGAAGCCGGAAAGATGGCATGGCCAGCAGTCAGTAGCAGCTGCGACCACTGGCGACAGGAGCAAGCTGCTTTTTATCACAGACTCACGTTCGGGGAGACGTTTTTTGGTGGCCTCCGGCTTCCAGAAGAGCCTTATCCTTCCGGTCAGCGCAGACAGGTCGGAAGGAGGAAGCAGTCCCGAGCTCATGGCTGCCAATGGATCCACCATCAGGATGTTTGGTAAACGGACGCTGACGATATGCTTACACAGACGCAATTACCAGTGGGACTTTGTGGTAGCTGCATGTTCTGCTCCCATTTTAGGCGCAGATTTTTTATGTGCTTATGGGTTGTTAGCCGATGCTGCCAACAGACATTTAGTGGATGATGTCTCTTTTTCCTCCCTGCCCTGCACAGCTCGGGGAGCTGGGCCAACAACACTGGCTAATGTTATAGCTCCAGGGGTAAGTACCAGCATTTACTTTCACAGTTCTCAGCACTCACGGTCCTGACTTTTTTGGCTACGGTAACCAAACATGGGGTTGAGCATTTCATAACAACAAAAGGCCCGCCGGTGTTCGCGCACCTTCTGCACCTGGACGGAGTTAAACTAGCCAGCGCACGCGAGGAGTTTGCCAACTTAGAGCAGCTGGGCATCGTCAGGCGCTCCAGCAGCCTGTAGGCATTCCCACTACACATGGTGCCTAAGGCCGACGGGTCATGGCGACCGTGCGTCGATTTCCAGTGCTTGAACAACGCCATAGAACACAATTAGTATCCCATCCCACGCATCCAGGATTTTTCTGTACACCTGGCCGGGACGTGTGCTTTTTTGAAAGTGGATCTGGTCCGCGGTTACCACCAGGTCCCGGTGCGTGTGAAGGACGTTCCTAAAACAGGGGTAATAACTCCTTTTGGACTTTTAGAGTTTTTACACATGCTGTTCGGATTAAAGGGCGTGGCGCAAACCTTCCAGAGAATGATGGACGCAGTGCTCCATGACCTGCCCTTCATTTTTGTCTACTTAGATGACATTCTGGTGGCTAGCGCGTCCAAGGAGAAGCACCTCGCCCATTTCAAAATGGCTTTCCAGAGGTTGGAAGCGCACAGGCGTGTAGTTAACCCGGTGAAGTGCCATTTCGGTGTGCCAGTAATTAATTTTTTGGGTCACTGCATTTTGCCTGAGGGTGCAATTTCACTGCCTGATAAGGTGCGCGTCGTTTGGGATTTTCCGCATCTGCAGACCGTGAGGGCCCTACAGGAATTTTGGGGCATGGTCAACTTTAATAACCGTTTCCTCCCCCGGGCAGCCCAGCTGCTTCAGTCGTTGTACACTGCGCTTAAGAAAAAGAAGCCTGCGGAAAACATCGATTGGACCCCTGAGCGAGTCCAGGCTTTCACAGACGCCAAAACAGCGCTCACTAACGCCACTTTGCTAGCCCACCCTGCCCTGTCAGCGCGAATAGCGTGCACCATGTACACATCTGATGTCGCCATAGGGGCAGTGGTGGAGCAGTATGTCTAAGGTTCGTGGTAGACGCTTGCATTTTTCAGTCGTACTTTGCTAGACAACGAACGCAAATACAGTACACAGTACGTTTGACAGAGAATTGTTGGTCCTCCACCTGGTGACGCATCATTTCCAGTTTTGGCTAGAAGGGTGCGAGTTCACCGCAGTCGTTGATCATAAACCGCTAACGTACACGATGTCCAAAGTCTCGGAGCCGTGGTCGGCCCGGTAGCAACGACATTTGGCCGCCATCTCGTAGTTCACGACTGGCATTCAACACGTTGCTGGTAAGTTTAACGTTGTGGCTGATTGCCTGTCATGTGCGTTAGTCTCCCCGGTCTACATGGGAATAGATTTCCCTGCCATGGCTGCAGAGCAAACCAGGGACACGGACATTTGCATGCTCCAGTCTGCGCTTACTGGGTTAAAGCTGGAGAGCAGGGTGGTGCAAGAAGGGTGCCCCCTCTTGCTCTGCAAGGTCTCCACCAGTCACCTACGCCCGGTGGTTCTGAGCTCTTGGCGCCGCCACATTTTTGAGTCAGTCCACTCCCTTTCGCATCCCGGCGTGCGCACCTCGGTTAAACTGGTGGGGGCGAAATTTGTCTGGCCTCCACTTGTGCAATGACGTGAAAGAGTGGGGAGTAGCGTGCGTCATGTGCCAGTGGGCCAAAGTACACAAGCATATCAGAGCCCCCCTCGAGCCTTTCCAAATTCCGGCAAGAAGGTATGATCACGTCCACGTGGATTTGGTGGAGCCCCTCCCGCTGTCACAAGGTTTCACGCACCTTTTGACAATCGTGGACCACATCACGCATTGGCCTAAAGTGGTCCCGCTGGCTTCCACCACATCTGTGGAAGTGGCTCGCGCTTTTTTGTCGGCTTGGGTTGCACGGTTTGGATCCCCATCAGACATCACTTCCGACAGGGGTTCGCAGTTTGTTTTGGAACTGTGGTCCACGATGGCCCAGAGCCTGGGGGTCAAAATCCACCGCACTCCCGTGTACAACCCCCAGGCTAACGGGTTATGCAAATGTTTTCATAGGTCACTTAAAGCACCGCTTAGAGCTTCACTCATGAATGCAAATTGGGTCGACCGCCTGCCCTTGGTTCTTTTAGGGTTGCACTCCGCACCTAAGGAGGATCTGGCAGCCTCCCTGGCAGAACTCGTTTTTTCTCAGCCGCTGCAGATCCCCGGGGAATTTTTACCCGAAAACCTCACGCCGAGAACCGACCCACCCATGCAATTTTTGTACAGTACAGAGGCTGTTAATGTGCCGGGCCTGGCCCACCATTGCTTTCCCTGCACCTTCATCCTGAAAAGCTTAGAGCGCCAGGTTTGTTTTTGTCAGGCACAATGCACACAGGACCCCGCTGCGTATGACAAACTGTTCAGGGTGCTGGAAACTGGGGCAAAGCATTTTATGTTAGACTTGGGGGGGTGCGTAGGGAAACCATTTGCACTGACAGGCTGAAGCCCGCTTTTGTGTTGGCAGATGAGCAGGTGATGTTGGCCCAAGCCCCCCAGCGTGGACGCCCACCGTTGGTGGTTCCGCAAGTTGTTGTTCCCTCAGTAGAGACCTGTGCTCACAAAGCTAACATGTTTCCCCCCCCACACACACACTCTTTCCCTCCACAGACCAATGTGCCCTCCCGCACACCTCACCAGCAGGGCACTTCGACCAAACCGGCAACCCCCCACTACAACCGCTATGGGTGCCGGCTCAAGCCCACAGGACGGGGGGGGGGGGGGGTAGTTCCCTTCCTGGGTGTTTAGGGGGGGGCGTTGTGTGGTGGCACTGTGTGGGGGGGGTTCTCCACCCAGAGTCACAAGCTGGGGGTGGGGGGACAGAGGACTGAAGGAGGAAGTGAAACTGGGATTCCTCAGATGTAACAGAAAGGACTATCCGTGCCCCGGGGGTTCAGGAGACAGCGGAGTTCGCTAGAGGAAGAGAGGGTGTGAGAAGCAGGGCTGGTGTTGTATGATGTTAATGTGCCAGGCATTCTTTTCCAGTTCCGGTTCCGCCGGACCGGCGGCGCCACACAAGTTGGCTGCCCGTTGCAACAGCCTTTTTTTTTTATCTTCCTTCTTCTTTCTACACCTTTCACTCTGTATATATATCACGGACACACAGATCGCCCCGGGGGTCTCCCGAGTCGGCGGAAAGAGCCGCTGTTTGCAGCAGGAGACGTTGCAGCGGGGAGGAGCTGGTACTACCTAGCACTCGACCGCCACCCGGTGCTAGCGGAGAGACTCGGCATGCCGGGAACTGTGGCGAGAGCGATGCGGGTGCCGGGCTGGAGTTTGGGCGGCATGCAGGAAATATAAGACGGAATAATAAAGAGCGATGGCAAGAACCAAGCAGACCGCCCATAGTAGTAGTAGTAGATTAGTTTATTTGACAGGGACAGTGCAATAAACATAGACAATTAATCAAAGACAATCAATCTGATGTGTTGCACATAGAGTGGAATCTACTGGAGGAAAAAGCCCCCCAGGAAGCAGCTAGCCACCAAGGCTGCTTGGAAAAGCGCTCCGGCCACCGACGGAGTGAAGGAACCTCACCATTACAGGCCCGTGGCTCTGAGAGAGATCCGTCGCTACCAGAAATCCACGGAGCTGCTCATCCGTAAGCTGCCCATCCAGCGCCTGGTGAGGGAGATCGCTCAGGACTTCAAGACCGACCTGCGCTTCCTGAGCTTCGCCGTCATGGCTCTGCAGGAGGCCAGCGAGGCCTACCTGGCGGGTCTCTTCTTCGCTAAGAGGGTCACCATCATGCCCAAAGACTTCCAGCTGGCCCGCCGCATCTGCGGAGAGAGAGCTTAGACTTTCTGCCGCACATTCACCAACCATAATGCTCCGCACTGTGTGTCTATATATATATATATATATATATTTATAGTAATATGTACATATGTTTACTAGCTGTTCTTGTTTTTTCTTGCCTTCTGATTGTTGCTCTGAGTGTTGCTATCCCTGTGCTGTTGCAATCCTGGAATTTCCCCATTGTGGGACAAATAAAGGCTTATCTTATCTTATCTTATCTTATCTTATCTTATTCTTTGTGCACTGAGTGTATTGTCTTTGGCTCCCTTGGTCTCATGGGACAGAAATAAAGAGTATAAAAAGGAGGCACCCAGAGACCCCGAGAGACTATTTTCTATACTTGATGTTGGTGTGTGTCATTCAGCTCGCTGCCTCGCCTGCTTTCATCTTCCACAATAAAAGTTAATGATAGTTGGTGTTTGTTGGCAAACACTGGCGAAAGATGTATTCGTTGAGAATTTTCAGCATGCTGAAAATTTGCCAATGTTTGGAAATAAACGTTCATGCAAGTTGTGTTCAGTTCCTGAGCACTGGACTAAGTTATGCAGAGACAATGTATTTGTTTGGTGATTACAAGGTGTGTATGTTTTTTTTATTATTTTTTTTAATGTATGGGATAACACACACACACACACAGAGGTGTGAAAAAGTGTTTGCCCCTTCCTAATTTCTCATTTTTTTGTATATTTGTCACACTTAAATGTTTCAGATCATCAAACAAATTTAAATATTAGACAAAGATAACACAAGTAAACACAAAATGCAGTTGTTAAATGAAGGCGTTTATTATTAAGGGTAAAAAAAATCCAAACCTACCTGGCCCTGTGTGAAAAAGTGTTTGCCCCCCGTTAAAGCATAAATTAACTGTGGTTTATCACATCTTTGGAAAGCTGAGTTCAATTTCTCTCGCCACACCCAGGCCTGATTACTGCCACACCTGTTCTCAATCAAGAAATCACTTTTACATCCTCAAAAGCGTGACATCATGCTGTGATCCAGTGAAATCCAGGAACAAATGAGAAAGTAACTGAGATCTATCAGTTAGGAAAAGGCTATAAAGCCATTTCTAAAGCTTTGGGACTCCAGCGAACCACAGTGAGAGCCATCCATCCATCCATCCATCTTCTTCCGCTTAAGTTTATTTGTGCTGGTGCTCGTGAGATGCGTGCGCTGACAGCCGCTGGCTGAAGGGATGGTGAGCGTGGGTGAGTTCACTCCAGACTACAGCAGGCAACAGAGGACAGCAGGGAACCCAGCATTTGACTGGAATGAGGCTTCGGCGGTCCTCGTGTGGGGAAAGGAGATGGATTACTGATCACAGCTGGGCCCGTGGAGGACGCCGAGCCCACGTTGACAGGGCGGTTGGTAGGCTTGTGATTCTGGGAGAGGACAGGCTGTAGGCACTCGGGCTGAAGAGGCAGGTCTGGGAATACAGGGGGCTGGAAGAGGAGGCAGAGGCGCAGGGATACTCAGACGGTCAAAAGGTAGCGTGAATTTCAAGTTTAGGAGCGAGGCTGACTGCATGACAGACATCTGACGCTCCCCACAATGTGCGACAGCCTCTGCACAGCTTAAGTAGGCAGCTCCGCATCAGCTGCAGGTGCAGCCTGCAGTCAAATGTTACAAGGGTTTATAAAGTGTTAGATTATTTAAATGACATTATAGCTTTTATAAAAATAAATAAACAAAACAAAAACAACCCTCCCCCCCCAGTCCAAAGCCTTAGTTAAGCACCAGTCCATCACAAAGTTGTCAGAGACGGTCTATCAGAGCTTGCCAAGCCTCAATTGTATCACTCTTCGCTCTATGCACTCTGGATATAGAAAGTTCTAAATAGGCAATGTCCAAAAACATTAATGTCCAGGCCCAAACAGATAGACATTATGGTGGCTTCCAATGTGTGGCTACCAGTTTCTTGAGTACAGTGAGTTCCGCCAGCAGAATCCTTCGTTTGGCCACCTTAAGTAGGACTTATGAGAGATCATTTAAAATAAGAGTGCCTGGTGAGCAAGGTACTGTGACTCCCAGTAACACAGAGAGATTACTTGCAACCTGTTTCCAGAAATCCACAACTGGGGGGCATTCCCAAAACATATGTTTAAATGTACCAATTTCCTTTAAAGAGCACAAATTGCAAATAGAGTCTGTAATCATTTTCATTACATGCAGTTTTTTTGGGGAGTGAGCTATAGCCTATGTATAAAATTGTAGTGAATTTGTTGATCAGGATTTCTGGATGACATGTTGATACATTCCCATATCTTGCCCCAGTCTAAATCAGGACCAAGTTCATCAAAATCAACTTTCCATACAGAATCCAATGCCAGGGGGTTGATAAGAGCTATTAAGCAAAAGATTATAGAGCCTTGAAACATGACCGCCTAATTTAGATGGTGTTAATTTTTTCCATGGGAGTTGAGACAGTTTACTGTTTAAGGGAGCTCCGAGTTGTTTTAAAACAGAGCGCAGCTGTAAAGAAAAGTAAAAGGTTGTACGAGGTAGATCAAATTTAGTAGCTAACTCTGTGAAGGACGTCATTCCATCATCCCCCAAAATATTCCCAAGTACGGAGGTGCCCTTCTCTTCCCAAGCTGCAAATTGTAGTGGTTGGTCACCCACTTTAAATCTTTTATTACCAAAAAGTGGGATCCCTGGATCCCATGGAAAGGGTCCTCCACACAGCTTCCCCCAAACATCAAGTAGTCGTGTTGATGATGATGGGACCATAGGTCCCCGCTCAAAATGAAACTGGATGTAGATGTACAACTTGATAAAGAGAATGGGGACTAACCAAGTTTTCTTCCAACTCTTGCCATGACACTTGCGAGTTGGGACGAAACCAAGCAATTAGTGGTCTGAATGTGAATGCCCAGTTATAAAATTTAAAGTCTGGGAGAAAAAGACCACCGTCTTTTCTATCACGTTGCATTGTATGTAGTTTAATACGAGGTCATTTACCATTCCATACATATTTGGTGACAGCTGATTGCAGCTTTATCCAGTATTGTCGTGATGAAGAAAGTGGAATCATTGAACTAATAAAGTTCACCCTAGGCAGTATATTCATTTTAATTACTGACACACGGCTACGGAGTGAGTTTTGCAATTTAGACCACCTCTCCAAATCAGAGATTATCTTAGTTAAAGTTTTGTCAAAATTATGTTTTATAAAATCTGGAATTGAAGGGTAGCTCTCTATGCCCAAATATGTAAAGTGTTGAGCCACCGGGGCCAATGGGGGCAGACTAGCATAATTTGAGCACTGACTTAACCATAGGAGAGCAGATTTTTGCCAATTTATTTTAAAACTTGAGATTTTACCACAATCATCAAATATCACATACATATGGATATACAGCTATTGGGATTGTTAATATATAAAAGGATATCATCCACATACAGGGATATACGATGGTGAGTGTCACTGATGGAGATAGGGGAGAACAATGGTGAGGATCGAATGGCTTGAGCTAAAAGTTCTAGTGATAAAGCTAACAGTAAAGGGCTCAAAGGACAGCCCTGCCTCGATCCTCTCGAAATAGGGAAAGGAGGGGAACGTGTTTTACCTGTTACTACAGCAGCAGATGGGTTATTATAGAGGACTTTAATCATACTGATGAATGAAGAGCCAAAACCTATGTTTATGTAGATACCAGAGGAAGGGCCAATCTAAGCAGTCAAAGGCTTTCATTGCATCCAGGGACAGCGCAGCAGCGGGCAAGTTTGTTCCTTTAACTTTATCTCGCATGTAAAAGTCTTCAGTCATTGTCTGATGCTAGCCTTGAAGTTACAAACCTTCTTTGATCACAGTGTACTAGTTTTGCAATATATCTTTGCATTCGTCTAGATAATACTTGGCATAAATTTTTAAGTCTGCATTTAGCAGCGAAATAGGTCTGTAGCTGGAGCATTCCATAGGATCTTTCCCTTTCTTTAGGAGCAATGATATTAGTGTGGAGTTCACATTCCGGTGAAAACCGCCTGCCAAAATGGAGAATTTTATCGTATTTAACAACAAAGGTCCTAGAAGAGACCAAAATGCCTGATAGACCTGCAGTGATATGCCATCAGGCCCAGGAGATTTGCCCCGTTCATCTCCTTCAATGCACTTTTGCACTCCTGCAATGTAATAGCATGTTCCAGCTCAGCTGACTCATTATCAGACAGGCAGGACAATTCTATTGAGCCAAAAAAGCTGTCACAGTCTGCTTGAGCAAAAGTATTTTCCGAACTATACAGCGAATGATAAAAAGATGCAAAAATAGAATTTGCAACTTTGGCATTAGAATGAATAACGCCATCTTCTGTTCTAACACAGAAAATATCTGAAATGTGCTCATCGGACTTAAATCTTAAAGCTAACAGGTGGCTGGGAATAGCAGATTGAAAATAGTAAGTTTGTCTTGTCTTGTGCATTATGAATTCTGATCGACACCTTAAAATCGCATTAATTTCTTTTTTAACAAGCTCTTTCTGAAGATGCATTTTTATCACAATATTTTCCCTGTAGTGTGGTATCAAGAGAGGCGTATTGCTGCTCCAGTGCAGTTAGCTTTTCTGCACGCTGTTTATTCTTAGACGATGTATAGAGAGTAGCATTTGATCTTAGAAAGCCCTTCACTGCCTCCCACATTATTCTAGGGTCAGACACTGAACCTTCATTAAATTCCATAAATTCCTTAAATTGTAACTCAAACTGTTTTTTATAATTCTCATCTTGTAGAAGTGATATGTTAAACCTCCGCCTAAGTGCTTTGGTGGCAGCAGGGTGCAAATTAGCTTAACAGTAGATAGGTTTGGTGTCTGACCAAGTAACTGGCATATAACCCGCATCATGAATTTTGCCAAATAATCTTTTAGACACAAAAAGAAGTCTATTCTTGAAAATGACTTATGTCTGCCTGAGAAGAATGAATAAACCTTTAAAGAAGGATGCATATTCCACCAAATATCAACCATACCAGTGTCACTAGCCCACTGCCATAATGCCCTAGAAGCTAAATGCTGGTCCCTAGTTTCTGAGCCCCCTGATCTGTCCATGTTGTTATCCCAAACTGCATTAAAATCAGCTCCTAAAATAAATTGATAATCCACCAATTCAAGTATAGGCTGTGTTAGGGTATTGTAAAAATTTGAATCGTATAAATTTGGAGCATAGGCAGAAATCAGAGCAATACGTAGCCTGTCTAAACATATTTTAGCGGTAGCAATTTGCCCCTCTTTATAGATAGATAGATGTACTTTATTGATCCCAAACTGGGAAATTACAGTGTAACAGCAGCATGACAGTAGACAACCAAACAACAGAAACACACACATGACAGACAAAGGGATTACCTGTGCAAAGTAAAAACTAACACGACTATAAAACCTATATACATCATAGCTTAATATATGATGACCCGTATAAACACATGAATTATCCCATTGCACAAAGAAGGACTATCAGGAGCAGAGTGAAATGTGAGGTACCGGTTAGTCTGTAAGGTGCAGTGTGGCAGCATAGCTATGACCAGAATACAACATCATAGTGAGTTATTGTACAGTGAAATTGCATGTGGCAGGAAAGATTTCCTGTACCTGGCTGTTCGACAGCGAAGCTGTAGTAGTCTACTGGAGAAAGTGCTTCGCTGTCTGTCTAGTGTGTGGTGGAGGGGGTGATCAGGATTGTCCATGATGGATCGCAGTTTATTTAGTGTTCTCCTCTCTACCACTGTCTCAAAGGTCTCCAGTCTGAGACCAGTTACAGAGCCAGCCCTCTTGATAATCTTGTCAAGTTTGTTGGTGTCTCTGGCCCTGATACTGCTACCCCAACAGACAGCAGCAAAGAGGATGGTGCTGGTCTGGTAGAAAAGCTCCAGCATCCTGCTGCACACGTTGAAGGATCTCAGCTTCCTCAGGAAGTAGAGTCTGCTCATCCCCTTCTTGTGCGCAGCATTGGTGTTGGATCTCCAGTCCAACCCGCTGCTGATCCTGACACCCAGACATTTGTAGTCCTCAACCACTCCCACATCCTCCCCCCTAATTTGTAGTGGCTGAGAAGGAATCTTCCTCTTCCTGAAGTCAATCACCATCTTTCTGGTCTTGCTGACATTCAACCTCAGGTGATTCTGCTCCATCCACTCCACAAATCTGTCTATCAGTGCCCTGTACTCCCCCCCTCCTCCTCTTATACACCCCACAACAGCTGAGTCGTCAGAGAATTTCTGCAGCTGGCATGACTCATTGTTGTACTGAAAGTCAGTGGTGTATAAGGTAAAGAAAAAAGAGAGAGAGCACAGTCCCCTGTGGAGCTCCCGCATCACAAGCCACCACTCCAGACAAGACATTGCCCAGCCGGACAAACCGTGGTCTACCTGTCAGGTAGTCAGTAATCCAGGAGATCACAGAGCTGTCAACCCCCATCACCCGCAGCTTCTTACCCAGCAGCAGTGGCTGGATGGTGTTAAAGGCACTGAAGAAATAAAAAAAAAGTGATTCTCACAGTATCTTCTCCACCATCCAAGTGCAGATGGGCTCGTTGCAGCAGGTAGATGACAGCATCATCAACTCCTAAATGAGGCTGATATGCAAACTGCAGAGGGTCCAGCCACGTCTTCACCTGCGGCCTTAGCTGCCCAAGAGTCAATTAAACTGAATTTCAGGTTCCTGTTTACAAACCACCATAACCCCCTTTGATTTTGTTGGTGCTGAAGAGCTAGGTATGATAAAACTTATTAGCAAAACGAACAACATCTGCAGACAATAAATGTGATTCTTGAATCATGGCAAAATCTATTTTCCTCTTTTGCAAAAAATCTAATATTATAGCTCTCTTATATGGGGTGCTGAGACCCCTGACATTGATAGAAATAAAATTAAGGCCTGTCATCACGTTCCAGTATTGAGGTTAGCATTAGAAATTCTCCAAAATACAAATCCTGGCTTTGGACCCGAAAACCCAAAATACCCCCCAAAAACAAAAAGAAGCACAGTAACGAAAATTAGTGAAGTGGAGGTAACCAGTACTCTCCACCAACCCCACTGGTCCTTATTAGGTAAAACAAAACCTAAACAGAACATTCAACATAACTACACCACCATCATAATAAAGTAGTTGGTGTCAAAATCCACCAACTATCCAAGTAAAAGATTATGAGGAACAAAATTTTTTTAATTTTTAAATTTAATTTAATTTTAATGTGTCATAATGTCCTTAGATATAGCTGTTCAGTCTGCATGCTAAATCAAAGCTACAGCATAGGGAAAAAGAAAATACCACCTTAAGTATGGGCAGCAATGTCCACTGATAAGAGTTCAGATGTTTTTGAAGCACTCCAAGGCCTTCTTCAGGTCTTCAAAACGACGCCTGGTTCCGTCTGGAGATGTGAAGAAAAGTACGGCTGGATATCCAATACCAAATGGAATCTTCATTTGGTGAAGCATGCGTTTACATTCCAGGAAAGCCTGCCGACGTGTCTGTGTTGCTCTGGAGAAGTCCTGGTAGAAGCTGATTTTATGGTTTTTGCCAGTGCACGTTACCACGCTCCCTGGCCAGCCTTCGTACTAGTTCCTTCTCCTGAAACCTCAAGAAGCGCACCACAAAGGGTCTTGTGGGGGGCTCCTGGTTTCACTGGTGCAAGTGCTCTGTGTTCTCATTCCAACTCCAACCCATTTTCAAATTCGTTCTCCAAAATCTCTGGGAGAACTTTCCTTAAGAATGAGATTGCATTCCTATTCTCAACTTTCTCCGGGAATCTGTAAATACATAGGTTCAGGCGCCTTTCTCTGTCCTCAAATTCGGCCAATTTTGCATTCAGCGTTTCAATATCAGTGCTGCCTTTCGACTTCTTCCAGCGCATCCAAGCGGGCTTCTGTACTGTTTACCTGCATTAACATGTCCGCTAGCATCTCTGAAAAGCTGTGACTGTCTTTCTTGTTTCCACTAACGCCTTAGGTAACTCGGCAAAATTTTTTGCTTGATCCTCCAAAATTTTCGCCTGGTTTGCAGCCATTTGTTTAAGAAGCTGCTTCACTTCTTTGTCGCTGGAGTGGTCCTCCATCTGTGGTGGAGATGGGGCAGCTTTAGCAGCAGTGCTAGCAGCAGCATTCCCTGTGGTCATCAACAGCATCTGCTGTAGAGTTGATTCTGCGGTACTCTTCTGAGAAGCTGGCATCACGTTTAGTTTCAGGACATTAAAAATTCCCTCGAGAATCAATTAACTACAGGATAATGACCAGAAAAAGGTAAAATTGCTGCGATGGTGGCGGAGCTCTGCTCTTAAGTGGCCATCTTACAAGCTTCCTTCCCTTAAAATTTTAAGTTGACTGAACTTAAGAAGATAAGTTAGTTAGTTAATCCCTTCACACCTGAAGGTGTATATGGGCGGCGCCTATCTCCGTTTCTCTGACCCTAGGCCACACAGCTACTGTAAGTAGTGAAAGCTACAGCGGGGGGTCAGTCCTCTGGTAGCTCTGTGTGTAACTTTACTTTCCCCATTCCATTATGCGGAGCACCATGCTAGAAGGCAGAAAGCACCATTTTTATATGGTCTTTGGTATGACCCGGCCGGGATTTGAACCCCTGCCTCCCGGGTGTGGGGCAGATGCTCTACCGACTGAGCCACCACTGAGCCACCACTCCGGTTAAGAAGAACTGAAGTTCAGTCAACTTAAAATTTTAAGGCAGCCTGGACACTAAACTTTTTAAGTAAAAATACCCTAGTTATTTTTTTACAGTGCAGACTGTTTTTTGAATTTCATAATTGTCCAGTAGGTGGTCCAAGGTCCTCATTTGAACCAACTGTCACTACAGTCACATACAAAATGTACACACTTTAGCAGACTTTTCACATGTCAGTATTCCCTAAACCCCAAACTTACCTTAATTTTACACACACTGGTTGGTGTCTGTACAATCCATTTCATAGAACAGTTTTGATGCACAGAAAATTTGTACATTTAAAAAAAAAAAGCCTTAGAATGGTGATAAAATTCAATTATAAAAGAATGAATAAATAAATGTGTGTGTGTGTGTGTGTGTGTGTGTGTGTGTGTGTGTGTGTTCAAGGGCAGTGCGGTGGCGGAGTGGTTAGCACTGCGGTAGCACAGCAACTCACCCTTGGCCGGGGGATCCTGGGTTCAATCCCAGCCCTTGGCCAACGGTGATCTGTGTGGAGTTTGCATGTTCTCCCCGTGTCTGTGTGGGATTTCTCTGGGATTTCTCCGGTTTCCTCCCACATGCCAAAAACATGAAAGTTAGGTTCGTTGGCATCAGCTGGGGATTCTAAATTGTCCTTAGGTATGACTGTGAGAGTGAATGGTTGTCTGTCTCTCTGTGTTGGCCCTGCGATGGACTGGCGATCTGTCCAGGGTGGACCCTGCCTCTCGCCCAAAGATGCTGGGATAGGCTCCAGCCCCCCCCCCCCACCACCACCACCACCAACCCGAAAAAGGATTAAGCAGAAGAAGATGGATGGATGGATATAAAGTTCAAACTGTCAAATTTTACCTGAATTAAGTTATCACAATTAATAATTTTATGTCTAATATCTCATATTTGATATCTAATAATCTTAAATTTACACCTAATTTTGATGCTTTATTTTTTTCTTGATATTGTAGCTTTTTTTCAACGTGACAGAATGGCTCATGGTGCCGCGTGTGTGAACGTAGCCTATGTGATTCGTAGATGTATTTAACAAAACAACTTTTATAAAGTAAAGTTTTTAATTTAAGTCTTTTTGGTTTATTTATCCTCTCCCCGACTGGTGTTTAATTCCGGGATCACCCAGAGTGAGCGACCAGCGGCTGTCAGTCCCTCGGCCAGCTGCTGCTGTTTGAACCGCGTGGAGCGTTCAAGTACTCTGGGAAAATATTAATCCCTCTATGTTGCAAGACTTGAAAATCTTCCGTGGCTGTTCTCAAGGAAAACACACTGACAGCCTGGCATTACCAAGGTCCCGTTTTCATTTAGAACCGATTTGAATACATGGGGATGGACAGTGATTAAGTGGTTAGTGCTGTTGCCTCACAGCTGGAATGTTCCAGGTTTGAATCCCCAGACTGGCAGGGGTGGGAACCTTTCTGGATGGAGTTTGCATGTTCTTCCTGTGCTGTGTGGGTTCTCCGGGGGCTCTGGTTTCCTCCCACAATACAAAGACATGCTATATTAATTGGTGACTCTATGTGCCTACTAATTAAGTGCTTTGAGTGGTTTTTGTGACTAGAAAAAGCACAGTAAATCTAAGTCCTTATCCCTTATATATTATTATGGTGCAATATAGGCTTTATGCAGAAAAGTGTGTGGTTTAATTTGCAAAACTTGTTTCATTGCTCCCATTAAGCAGCAGCTAAAGAAAGAAATAGATATTTAGTTTCAGTTTAGTTTAGGATTTCATTCAGTTTAGTAATATCCAAAATAAGACGGCAAAAGAAATTAAACAAATTGAAAAAAAAAACCCTAAAAGGTGTAGAGTGAAGCTACAACCTTGTCAAATATAGTTTTAGATCATTGTACTGACAGTTACAAGAGGAAAAAAAACACGCCTGGTTTGCACTGCAGTGGAACATTTTACTTGCTTGTTATAATTTAGTCAGTTTACCACCGACTTCTGGGCCACAGCTTTAAGTAGGCTATACTGTATGTACTATGTGGCCCCTGCTGGTCCACACATTTCCCTTTCTGCAACTTTTCGGGTCTCTGTAGTCTGAATTTTTGCAGCCAGAGTGAAGTGCAATAATCTTTCTAAAGTGATGAAGTGGGTTGCAGAGTTCTGACATTACGTGCAAAGACAAAAACATCCCTGTCATTGGATTTCTGGTAAGACTGGATACTAATTTCATCCAAGGTATCAAAAGTCATTGCATTTTTTTCCACTAGCCTACATCTTTTGAGTTTTTGTATTTTTTTTTTTAGCATACACAGTAGAACAGTTGTAAAGTAGGCTAGATTGATTCTATTCTCAGAGACGTGGCTAACAGGACTAGCAGCAGATGCTAACATTGAACTAGAAGGTTTCCACGCAATACGGGCAGACCGAACACCAGACAGTGGAAAGGCAAGGGGCGGTGGGGTGATGATGTACGTCAATAACAACTGGTGCAGACTGGGACATATCACGGTTAAGGAACAGCACTGTAGCAAAGACATCGAGTTGCTAGCTGTTAGCATGCAGCCTACCTATCTCCCGAGGGAATACTCACACGTGATCTGCATTGTTATTTATGCAAATCCGACGGCGAACGCTGGGACAGTGCGTGACGTCATCCACTCACTAACTGGCAGGCTGCAGACAGAACACCCAGATGCTCATCTCAGGTGATTTTAACCATGTTTCACTGTCTCCCATTCTACCCACGTTTACCCAGTATGTCACATGCCACACTAGAGACAATAAAACACTGGATTTATTCTATGCAAACACTAAGGAGGTGTACACCTCATCACAACTCCCCCCACTAGGGAGATCAGATCACAACTTGGTTCATCTCCGGCCGGTGTACAAACCCCTAGTGCACAGACAACCTCCGGTCATGCGCACAGTGAAGTTATGGTCTGAGGAGGCAATGGACGCTTTAAAGGACTGCTTTGAAACCACTGCCTGGGAGCAGTTCTGTGATCCACATGGTGAGGACATCGATGGCCTCACTCACACCATCACAGACTACATCAGCTTCTGTGTGGACAACACCGTACCCACCAAGATCATACGGTGTTGCTCGAACAACAAACCCTGGATCAACCCTGAGATAAAAAACACTTCTGAGAGAGAAGAAGAGGATCTTCAGGTCGGGGAACAGGGAGATGCTGAAGTCCATACAGAGGGAGCTGAGGAGGAAGATCAGAGAAGGCAAGGACAGCTTCAGGAAGAAGATGGAGGAAAAGCTGCAACACAGCGACATCGGGGGGGTCTGGAGAAACCTTAAAACCATCTCTGGGCTCCAGAATACCTCCTCCCAGGCCATGGGGGGCAGGGAGTGGGCGAACAAACTGAACCTGTTTTTTAATAGGTTTGACCAACTGCCCTCCCCCCCCCGACTGCACAACAACCACTGCTGCCTCTAAAGACATCGAATCCTGCTGCCCACACCCCACTCCACCAACACCCCCCCCCCACTCCCAACACACAGCCCCACAACATGACCCTCACTAAGACCCAGGTGAGGACGGAGCTGAGAAAGTTCAAGGCGAGGAAGGCGTCGGGACTGGATGGCACCAGCGCAAAGCTCCTCAAGTCCTGTGCAGATCAACTATGTGGGATTGTGGAGCTCATCTTCAACCTGAGCCTGAAGCTGGGGAGGGTACCACAGCTGTGGAAAACATCTTGTGTGGTACCTGTACCAAAGACCTCCCGCCCCAAAGACCTTAACAGCTACAGACCAGTGGCCCTGATGTCCCACATGATGAAGACCCTGGAGAGACTACTCCTTGCTCACCTCCGCCCCCTGTGGGACCAGCGATGGATCCACTCCAGTTCACCTACCAGCATGGCATTGGGGTGGAGGATGCAGTGATCTTCCTCCTTCACCGTTCTCTGTCCCACCTTGAGAAGCTTGGGAATGCGGTGAGGATCATGTTCTTTGACTTCTCCAGTGCTTTCAACACCATCCAACTGATGATCCTGAAGGACAAGCTGCTGTGCGCAGGGGTGGACCAGCACCTGTCATCATGGATCCTGGACTACCTCACTAACCGGCCACAGTTTGTGAGAACCCGGGACTGTGTGTCCGACACGATCATTGGTAGCACGGGGGCCCCCCAGGGAACAGTTTTGGCTCCCTTCCTGTTCACCCTTTATACTGCGGACTTCTCACACAACACAACACACTGCCATCTACAGAAGTTCTCTGACAACTCTGCGATCGTTGGCCTCATCTCCAACGGAGATGAAGCTGAGTACAGAGGGCTTATCCAGGACTTCGTGGACTGGTGCCATAGGAACTGCCTCCAGATCAACGCGAGGAAAACTAAGGAGCTGGTGGTGGACTGCCGCAGGCAAGGACAACCCCTCACAGCACCAGTAAACATACAGGGAACAGACATCGAGATGGTGACATCCTACAAGTACCTGGGTGTTCATCTGAACAATAAACTAGACCAGTCACACAATACCGACGCACTCTACAAGAAGGGACAGCGCAGGCTGTTCCTTTTGAGGAGACTCAGGTCTTTTGGTGTACAAGGGGCGCTGCTGAAGACATTCTATGACACGGTGGTGGCATCAGCCATCACTTTTGGAGTGGTCTGCTGGGGCAGTGGCATTACAGCGGCCGATAGGAAGAGACTGAACAAACTGATCAAGAAAGCTAGCTCTGTCCTGGGGCAATGCCTTGACCCAGTGGAGGAGATAGGAGAGAGAAGGATGGCTAAACTGTCATCTCTGCTGGAGTCCGAGTCCCACCCTATGCAGGACATACTGAGCGCACTGAGGAGTTCATTTAGCAGCAGACTACATCATCCTAGGTGTGCAACCGAGAGGTTTCGCAGGTCCTTCCTACCTACAGCTGTCAGACTGTATAACCTAAGCAGGGCTGCTCGCAGAGATAGCAAAAAAATGTGACGACCTAATAGTACTGAATGCAAAAGACGCAATAGACTTACACAATGGTCCCCTCCAGTATATACAACTACGAGGGTATCGGTCGCTACGGAGGGTGACAATATGTATGGGTACATATTCATACTATGTTGGATAACTAAGTAGACGGTTATGCTGTTTATTCCATCTCGCTACAATGCTCCGCACTTTGTATATACAGTATATTTATATATTGATGTGTATGTATGTATATCCACTGCTCTTATTTATATCTTCCGTATCTTCTTAATTATTGCTCTGAGTGTTGCTATCCCTGTGCTGTTGCAATCCTGGAATTTCCCCACTGTGGGACTAATAAAGGTTTATCTTATCTTATTGTAGATTTTATTAACTGTGCTTTGCTTGAAAAAATTAAGTAAAATCAGTTTCTCAAAAGGCACAATGACTTAATTACAATTGGTGAATTACAATTTTTTTTTTTAAATTTTGAATGTAAAGATGGAAACCGAATTCCAACAATAAAACTGCAATATTTAATGATACATGCACTATCAAACTTTTTTTTTTTTTTCAGCTACCCAAAAAGTTCTTGGAGCAGCTTTTCCTCCCAAATAATTCACTCTGATCTGTTATTCTTCCCAACAGCAGAAAATAAACATAATTGGCGATGGGGGGTTAAATACGTTCCTGTGCTCCTCTGGGGGCGGGGAGGTGGGTGCATGGTACGCTGATGCTAGCAGCGGTCTGGAGTCCCACAGCCCCTGAACGCATCAGCTGTCCTGGCGCTGGCAGCGATGCGCTTCAAAGCGAGCAGAGTGTGAAAGGAAAGGCGCTGAAGGCTGGGCTCTGCCCGTCACCTCCGCGCTCCCTCTGTGTTCTGTGCCACCTGTGATCCGCAGCGTTGCTGTCATTGTAAATAAGTCCATGCGTGGCTGGAGCTCGTTTTCACCCAAAGCAGAAACGACAAACTTGGTGCCTTGAGTGGGTTTTTTTTTTTTTTTTTTCACCGTTAAGGTAAGATTTCAGATTTGTGTGCTTGACTCGGTTGTGACTCCGCAGCAGGCTGCAGCGCGTGAAACTAAATTGACGCAAACATTCCACTGTTCATACATTTTTATTTGTCTGTTTTTGTTTTTATCTTTTTGTTTTTTTTTAATTCAAGTTAAGCGGCTCAAATGAGGGGGGAAAAGGTGATATTCTGAGGTAGTGGAGCACTTTTTTTTTTCTCTGTGTTAACCCACATACTGCCTTTTAACGCATGCTAAGGTTGACCACATGGGCAGATACATAATACCGTGTAACTGTAGAAACCCCACAACAGGCAAAACATGCCTGACAGTTCATTGTGTGTACAGCTTTTAAAGGTAGAAACTCTATCTAAAGGGAGCCAGCAGGGCATGCGGCTCTTGTCATCAGCTCATCCAAAGCTGAGGACAGACACACTTGGTGGTGGTGGTGGTGGTGGTGGTGGTGGTGGGGGGGGGGGGGGTTGCCTCCAATTAGCCTACCTCTCTTGTCCTGCTGATACTTTTTTCCGATCCTTTTAGGTAACAGCCGGCTATCCATCACACTGTCTGGATGAGCTGCTATTGAGAGAAAACACTAAACCGCCCATCTAACATTTATACTCTAATTAAATGTTCATTAGATAGCAAGGGCGGTAGATGGACTGTTTTTGTGAAGTTGTCAGGTGCTACAGTTCGTTTTTTTGCCTTATGCAGGCAGGCTCTGGTTTCTTATGCATGTGTGTGTGTGTGTGTGTATATATATACAGTATATATATACAGTATATATATATATATATATATACTGTATAGTAGTGTGAATATATAGTGGATATAAAAAGTCTACACACCCCTGTTCAAATGCCAGTTTTTTTGTGATGTTAAAAAAGGAGACAAGATAAATCATTTCAAAACTTTTTCCACCATTAATGTGACCTATAACGTGTACAACCCAATTGAAAAAACAAACTGAAATCTTTGAAGGGGAAAAATAAAAAACTTACAATAACCTGCTTGCATAAATATGTACACCCTTAAACTCATACTTTGTTGCAGCTCCTTTGGCTTTTATTACATCACTCAGTGGTTTTTTTTGGGTAGGAGTCGATCAGTGTGGCACATCTTGATGTGGCAATATTTGCCCACTCTTCTTTGCAAAAACGCTCCAAATCTGTCAGACTGCGAGGGCAGCCCTCTTCAGATCACCCCACAGATGTTCGATTGGATTCAGGTCTGGACTCTGGCTGGGTCATTCCAAAACCTTAATATTCTTTTGGTGAAGCCATTCTTTTGTTGATTTGGATGTGTGCTTTGGGTCATTGTCATACTGAAAGATGAAGTTCCTCTTCATCTTCAGCTTTCTAGCAGAAGCCTGAAGGTTTTGTGCCAACACTGATTGGTATTTGGAACTGTTCATAATTCCCTCCACCTTGACTAAGGCCCCAGTTCCAGGTGAAGAAAAACAGCCCCAAAGTATGATGCTGCCACCACCATGCTTCACTGTAGGTATGTTCTTTTAGTGATGAGCAGTGTTGGGTTTGTGTCAAATATACCTTTTGGAATTGGGGCCAAAAAGTTCAACCTTGGTTTCATTGGACCATAACACATTTTCCCACATGCACTTGGAAGATTTCAAATAGTTTGGATGTTTTTCTTTGTAAGATAAGGCTTCCCTCTTGCCACCCTACCCCATAGCCCAGACATATAAAGAAGACAGGAGATTGTTGTCACATGTACTAAACAGCCAGTACTTGCCAGAAATTTCTGCAGTGCCTTCAGTGTTTCTGTTGGCCTCTTGGCAGCGTCCCTGACCAGTTTTCTTCTTGTCTTTTCATCAATTTTGGAAGGGCGTCCAGTTCTTGGTAATGTCACTGTTGTGCCATATTTTCTCCACTTGATGATGACTGTCTTCACTCTGTTCCATGGTATATTTAATGCCTTGGAAATTCTTTTGTACTCTTCTCCTGACTGATACCTTTGAACAAAGAGATCCCTCTGATGCTTTGGAAGCTCTCTGTGGACCATGGCTTGTGCTGTAAGATGTGACTACAAAAATGTCAGGAAAAGCCTACTAGAACAGCTGAACTTTATTTGGGGTTAATCAGAGTCACTTTAAATGGTGGCAGGTGTGTGCTGACTCTCATTTAACATGAGTTTGAATGTGATTGGTTAATTCTGAACACAGCCACATCCCCAATTATAAGAGGGTGTGCATATTTACAGTGGGGTAAAAAAGTATTTAGTCAGCCACCAATTGTGCACGTTCTCCCACTTAAAAGATGAGAGAGGTCTCCAATTTTCATCATAGGTATACCTCAACTATGAGAGACAAAATGAGAAAAAAAAAATCCAGAAAATCACATTGAAGGATTTTTAAAGAATTTATTTGCAAATTATGGTGAAAAATAAGTATTTGGTCAATAACAAAAGCTCATCTCAATACTTTGTTATATACCCTTTGCTGGCAATGACAGAGGTCAAACGTTTTCTGTAAGTTTTCACAAGGTTTTCGCACACTGTTGCTGGTATTTTGGCCCATTCCTCCATGCAGATCTCCTCTAGAGCAGTGATGTTTTGGGGCTGTCGCTGGGCAACACGGACTTTCAACTCCCTCCAAAGATTTTCTATGGGGTTGAGATCAGGAGACTGGCTAGGACACTCCAGGACCTTGAAATGCTTCTTACAAAGCCACTCCTTCATTGCCCGGGCGGTGTGTTTGGGATCACTGTCATGCTGAAAGACCCAGCCACGTTTCATCTTCAATGCCCTTGCTGATGGAAGGAGGTTTTCACTCAGAATCTCACGATACATGGCCCCATTCATTCTTTCCTTTACACGGATCAGTCGTCCTGGTCCCTTTGCAGAAAAACAGTCCCAAAGCATGATGTTTCCACCCCCATGCTTCACAGTAGGTATGGTATTCTTTCTCCTCCAAACACGACAAATTGAGTTTTTACCAAAAAGTTCTATTTTGGTTTCATCTGACCATATGACATTCTCCCAATCCTCTTCTGGATCATCCAAATGCTCTCTAGAAAACTTCAGACGGGCCTGGACATGTACTGGCTTAAGCAGGGGGACACGTCTGGCACTGCAGGATTTGAGTCCCTGGCGGCGTAGTGTGTTACTGATGGTAGCCTTTGTTACTTTGGTCCCAGCTCTCTGCAGGTCATTCACTAGGTCCCCCCGTGTGGTTCTGGGATTTTTGCTCACCATTCTCGTGATCATTTTAACCCCACGGGGTGAGCTCTTGCGTGGAGCCCCAGATCGAGGGAGATTATCAGTGGTCTTGTATGTCTTCCATTTTCTAATAATTGCTCCCACAGTTGATTTTTTCACACCAAGCTGCTTACCTATTGCAGATTCAGTCTTCCCAGCCTGGTGCAGGTCTACAATTTTGTTTCTGGTGTCCTTTGACAGCTCTTTGGTCTTGGCCATAGTGGAATTTGGAGTCTGACTGTTTGAGGTTGTAGACAGGTGTCTTTTATACTGATAACGAGTTCAAACAGGTGCCATTAATACAGGTAATGAGTGGAGGACAGAGGAGCCTCTTAAAGAAGAAGTTACAGGTCTGTGAGAGCCAGAAATCTTGCTTGTTTGAAGGTGACCAAATATTATTTTCTACCATAATTTGCAAATAAATTCTTTAAAAATCAGACAATGTGATTTTCTGGATTTTTTTTTTTTTCTCATTTTGTCTCTCATAGTTGTGGTATACCTGTGATGAAAATTGGAGACCTCTCTCATTTTTTAAGTGGGAGAACTTGCACAATTGGTGGCTGACTAAATACTTTTTTGCCCCACTGTATGCAAGCAGGTTATTGTAAGATTTTTTTTTTCCCCTTAAAAGATTTCAATTTGTTTTTCAATTGGGTTGTACAGGTTATAGGTCACATTAATGGTGGAAAGTTTTGAAATGATTTATCTTGGTCTCATTTTTTTTTTACATCACAAAAACCTGGCATTTGAACAGGGGTGTGTAGACTTTTTATATCCACTGTGTATATATAGTGGGGAAAATAAGTATTGAACACATCAGCATTTTTCTCATTGAACATATTTCTGATAGAACCAGTGACCTGATATTTTCACCAGATATCAGTAACAACCCAAGTAATCCATACATGCAAAGAAATCAAGCCAACTGTGTTCACAAAACAAGTTGTATTTAATAAAGGGAAATGTCACAGGGAATAAGTGTTGAACATATGAAGAAAAAGAGGGGCAAAAAGGCATAGAAAGCCAAGAAACCAGCTGAAATCCATCAAAATTTAGGAAGCCATCTCGTCACTCATCAGTGCAAATTAATTTCAGCTGGTTAAGTCCTGACTGATAGCCTTTAAAAAGGTCTGTGAATATCAGATTGTCACACCACAAATAACTCATGATGGGTAGAAGCAAAGAGCTCTCTCTAGACCTTGAAACCTTCATCTTCTTCTTCCGCTTAATCCTTTTCGGGTCGTGGGGGGGCTGGAGCCTATCCCAGCATCTTTGGGCAAGAGGCAGGGTACACCCTGGGGGTGTTTTTCAGCGCATGGAACAGGCAGTCTTCATATAATTGAAGGAAAGATGAATGGACAAATGAACAGAGACATCCTTGGTAAGAACCTATTGCCATCTGCCAAGATGCTGAAGATGAAATGAGGGTAGACATTTCAGCAAGATAATGATCCCAAACATACAGCCAGGGAAACTCTCAACTGGGTCCAGAGAAGGAAAATAAAGCTGCTAGAATGGCCCAGTCAGTCACCTGACCTGAATCCAATTGAAAATCTATGGAACGGACTGAAGATCAGAGCTCATAGAAGACACCCACGGAACCGTCCAGATTTGAAGACAGTTTGTGTGGAAGAATGGGCTAAAATCACTCCTGAGCAATGCCTGCGCCTAGTTTCTCCATACAGGAGGCATTTGGAAGCTGTTATTACCAACAAAGGCTTTTCTACTAAATATTAAATTAATTTCACCAAGTGTGTTTAATGCTTACTCCCTGTGTCATTCCATTTTTATTAAATATAACTTATTTTGTGAACACAGTTGCCTTCATTTCTTTGTATGGATTACTTGGGCTATTACTGATATCTAGGGCTGTGCGATATGACGATATATATCAGTGACGTGATAAATGTCTACTGTTTCATATAAAGCTGTATCGTTTATATCAGGATTTAAGAGACACACCTGTTTCTGCTTATCACCACCCTGCCTCTTCCCTGCAGTGCGCCAGGTGTGCCACAGCAGCTAGCTGCATGCTAATGTTTTGTCACTGCTTCTGTGGAGCTGCTACTTCTGTGCCAGCCAGGGATGTTGAATTGTTTCCCACCATGCTGTGTCAGAGAGGATTGTCCTCTAACCTTGTTTTAATTGGAGGTAAATCATGTTAACACCATCTCTCTAATTATAAGACGGCAGATGCTAAATGACGATGCTAACTTGTCATTAACAGGAAACATTATAGTGTATCAGACCATCATTCTGGTTTAAATCACTGCCGAGTTTCTTAATTTTGTCTGAAAAAACATTACTAAAGCTGAAAAAGTTCGTGACAACGGCTGCATACACAATAAATAAACAAATTAAAACGTGTCAGAGGAACAAACTGGCTCTTAATGCAACTTGATTTCTAATCATTTTTAATTAGTCCAGTAGCGATAAAGAGTAAAGTTGAAGTCATCTCAAATGCACATTAAAAACAATTTTATAACAGCACTGCAAAATTAAGAGGGGAAAAAAGTGCATAAAATTAATGACAGATGAATTTGTACAATTGATTTTTTTTTTCAGTTTGTAATTTAAAATGTAGAAAAAGAGATGGTCCTTATTATTGGTTATCATATATAAACTATAGGATTTACAGTGGTGTGAAAAAGTGTTTGCCCCCTTCCTGATTTCTCATTTTTGTATGTTTGTCACACTTAAATGTTTCAGATCATCAAACAAATTTAAATATTAGACAAAGATAACACAAGTAAACACAAAATGTAGTTTTTAAATGGAGACGTTTATTATTAAGGGTAAAAAAAAATCCAAACCTACATGGCCCTGTGTGGGAAAAAGTGATTGTCCCCCGTTAAAACATAAATTAACTGTGGTTTAGCACATGTTTGGAAAGCAGAGTTCAGTTTCTCTAGCTACACCCAGGCCTGATTACTGCCACACCTGTTCTCAATCAAGAAATTACTTAAATAGGACCTGCCTGACAAAGTGAAGTAGACCACAAGATTCTCAAAAGCGAGACATCATGCTGCAACCCAAAGAAATTCAGGAACAAATGAGAAACAAATTGAGATCTATCAGTCTGGAAAAGGTTATAAAGCCATTGCTAAAGCTTTGGGACTCCATCGAACCACAGTGAGAGCCATTATCCACAAATGGTGAAAACACTGAAGAGTGGTGAGCCTTCCCAGGAGTGGCTGGCCAACCCAAATTACCCCAAGAGTGCAGCGACGACTCATCCAAGAGGTCACAAAAGACCCCACCTACAACAACATCCAAAGAACTGCAGGCCTCACTTGCCTCAGTTAAGGTCAGTGTTCATGACTCCACCAGAAGAAAGAGACTGGGCAAAAATGGCCTGCGTGCCAGAGTTCCAAGACAAAAACCACTGCTGATCAAAAAGAACATAAAGGCTCATCTCAGTTTTGTCAGAAAACGTCTAGATGATCCCCAAATACTCTGTGGACTGACAAGACAAAAGGTGAACTTTTTGGAAGGTGTGTGTCTCATTACATCTAGCGTAAAAGTAACACAGCATTTCAGAAAAGGAACATCACACCAACAATAAAATATGGTGGTGGTAGTGTGATGGTCTGGGGCTGTTTTGTTGCTTCAGGACCTGGAAGACTTGCTGTGGTAAATGGAACCATGAATTCTGCTGTCTACCAAAAAATTCTGAAGGAGAATGTCCAGCCATCTGTTTGTGACCTCAAGCTGAAGTGCATTTGGGTTCTGCAGCAGGACAATGATCCAAAACACACCAGCAAGTCCACCTCTGAATGGCTTAAGAAAAACAAAATGAAGACTTTGGAGTGGCCTAGTCAAAGTCCTGACCTGAATCTGATTGAGATTTTGTGGCATGAACTTAAAAAAGTGGTTCATGCATGAAAATCCTCCACTGTGACTGAATTACAACAATTCTGCAAAGATGAGTGGGCCAAAATTCCTCCACAGCACTGTAAAAGACTCATTGCCAGTTATTGCAAACACTTGATTGCAGTTGTTGCTGCTAAGGGTGGCCCAACCAGTTATATTAGGTTTAGGGGGCAATCATTTTTTCACAAAGGACCATTTAGGTTTGGATTTTTTTTCCCCTTAATAATAAACACCTTCATTTAAAAATCGCATTTTGTATTTACTTGTGTTATCTTTGGCCAATATTTAAATTTGTTTGATGAACTGAAACATTTAAGTATGACAAACATACAAAAAATGAGAAATCAGGAAGGGGGCAAACACTTTTTCACACCACTGTACATAAAATGTATATCGTGATATATATTGTTATCGTCAAATAAGATTACTTACATTGTGATATGAAATTTTGGTCATATCGCACAGCCCTACTGGTATCTGGTGAAAATCTCAGGTCCAATGGCTGCATCAGAAAAATGTTGAATGAGAAAAATGTTGACGTGTTCAATACTTATTTTCCCTGCTGTATATATGTTAAGGAATCACCACCTATTCTGCACTACTTCGCATGCGTAGCCTTCTTTTAGTTGGTGTTAGGAAAAGTTCTGATCTTCAGAGCAAATTTTCAAAATGATATATTAGATCTGAGAATTTTTGAGTTAAAGCCCCAGTAGTTAATGCATTAGCAAAGCAAGAGAAAGCTAGTCTGTTACAGCTGCACAATGCTGCACCTGACTGGACAGTGGCAGCTTGCAGTAAACATTCTTTGATATCTTGCAAGCAAAACTGAAAAGAAGAGTCTTTCTGTAAAAAGTTTAAACTATTGATGCACGTTTGTAGATTTTTTTTTTTTTTTTTTTTGCCGATACCCATTTTTGCCGATGCTGATACTGATATATGCACATATTTTCTCCACCTATTTACATCTCCTTTGTCTTACATTGATGATTAATTGGCATATAAAGACACATCCCCCAAGGAAAATAAGACATCTACCTCAACTTATTGGGGGGGGGGGGCTGAAAAGTTCATAGGTTGAAAAGTTCATAGTGGTCAAATTTGACCAAATGTGGTTTATTTTTCAACATAGTCTCACCTTCGGTCCATGCATTTTTTTCCATCGGTGTTGCAGTTGAAAAACAAACCACATTTGGTCAAATCTGACCACTATGAACTTTTCAGCCTTTTAACTTTTCAGCCCCCACCCCCCCCGTAATATGAAAATATGTGTTATTTATTTTTAGTAACATGTTTAGAAACGGAACTTCATCCTTTTAATAGGCTTGGAGGATTGTGTTTCTGTGACAGCCCTTACAACAGCCACAATCAGGACAAGAGGAAACATGTAAATAAATGCAGCCTGTCCACGGGGATCATGTGAAAATTAAGTGCATTCAGTGTACAACTGTACAGTAACTCAGTGTGCATCAATGTAATATATTTACACTACTGAATAAAAAAGCACAAATAAGGCTGCATGTGTTTTTCAGATTTAGTTAAACTTAAAGTAAGAGCTTACCATGCAGCATCTCAACTTTATCAACTTAGACCCACCTCAGTATGTGATGTTAAAAACTCCAGCTTACAACTCGAGGCTCAATGAAATCCACAAATCTGGTGAACCCGACATGACTGAAAAAGTTTGAGTGATACCTTTAGCCCTCGGATGTTCACCTTTGCCGTTGTCTTTCTTTCTCCTGTTTATGTTTCATAAATTCCTCGTATTGGTTCGCCTTAAAAATCGATGGATCCCACATTGCGCTATTTTGTAGTGGCGATACTGTATTGAGTCAGAGACACCAATTATCATGATACCTTATTAAAAAATATTCATAAATGTTGCAAATACAAATGTACTTATTTAGGCACCAGAGTAATTAAAAAAATGAATTTTCAGTCTACTAGATGGTGCTAAATACTTTCTGTCTGGTTAGCCCAGCAAAGGAAAGGAGTGACTGCTGAGATTTAGCTGGGAGTCGGACAAGACAAAGATCGGGATGGGAACTTGTAATATTCAATGTCGCAATACTCGGTGTACAGCAAGATCATGATAATATCGCATCACGGCCTAAGTATCGTGATAATATCTTATCGCGGGTCATTTGGGTTGATGTCTTTTAAGATGAGAAATTAAACTTTTAGCATTAAAGGAATGTGTGTTCGCTCCTTCTTGTATTGTATAGCAGTTTCAGACCCTTCTATTCCAAATGTGTCGGCGCTGACACAAAGGGACATGCTGAATTCAAATTAGCGTAACTCCTTGACCATTCATGTTAGTGATGTAATTCTAACAGATTCTGAAAGCTGAGAAGGGGAGCTTTCCATTGATGTGGTACATTACTGTAGTTGCTGTAGGGATGGCCTGTGCACTTTAAGAAGGACTTGAGCAGAGCAGGAAAGCAGCAGCTGGTGAGGAGAATAATAATGACAAATGCTGGTCAGATTTTGACAGTTACATTTTTCCTGTAAAAAAGGGCAAAATAATTTACACAAAGGGCATTTTCTGACACATTTATTAACAAAAAAGACTAGGCGGCCTGTGATAATTATAGTAATAGAAGGGTTGAAAAACTTCCACATGGCAGGCAGACATGTTTGTTGTGTTACACTTGCTTGCCAACTCCGACTTGATGACATCATCCCCTCACGCCGCAGGAAAAACTGCTGTTATATTTAAGAATATGAATGAATGTAAATATTTCAGAATGACAATGAATAGGAAGTGGGGGGGGGGGACTCAGATCTGCATGGATGCTTGTAGATAAAAACGTTGATCATTCAGTCATTTCATTAGATCTAATTGAAATGATTTCCTGACACATTTACAGACTGCCCAGCAAGATCGATTTTACTTCTTGTTTCCATGGGGACTTTATTCATAGATGGCTGATTGGATGACACATTTCACACAATAAAAAAAGTGCATCTAGAGCCGATTACCTATTGGGGCTTTAACAGGATAACATGAACTTTAAACATCTGGTTGATTTCTTTATTGGCAATGATTAATACAGATCTTTATTTTTTATCTAGACTTGAACTATAACTGGATGCTAATGTGAAAAAAGTCATGAGCAGTGGTAAAAATGAGACTGCAAAACAGCCAATCGCATGCCTGCATCCATCCAGTTTTAATCTGACTAATTTCAGTTGCACGTTGATTAATCTTCTGTGATGTGATATGATTTGTGTAACCATTAGGCACGGTCATATTGGTGCAGTTAAAGCTTTTTTTTTTTTTTAGGCTGCTAAAAATACGTGTTTCGCTTTTTGTCCCTCAAAATGTAAGCAGGGTGCGTGCCATGCATTTGTTTAGCCTCCCAGATGGATGAGTGGAAAGGTTATGACACCCATCAAGGACACTTTAACCAGATACTGTTTTTTACAGTAGAAAATCCTCAGAGAAAGCTGGTGGAAATGGAGGGGTGTGCTGCCCTCTTTAACTAGTGTGTTATTCTGTTGCGGGGATGTTGCTGCCTCTTGTGCTTTTATTATGTTCACAGGTCACAATGTAAAACCAAAAATTATACGTTAAAAAAAGAACCCTGCTATTTTGTCATGACTTAGCTGCCCTGTTTTTTTTATCTTCAAAACTTGGGCTAACTAAGAGGCTGCGCCTTCTGAATATACATTTTAGAGTTAAGAATTAGGCCAATTTAAGTTACGCAATGCAAAGCTCTAATCATTATCTAATCACAAAACATCTCTGAGCCGCATATGGTCACAGTTCAAAAGTAGGATGCTGAAGGGAAGTGTGTTTCGTATTTACCAGATTCTAACCAGATAACCTTGGTACTGTAGAATATTATCGTTTTTTTTCTGTGTTTGAATGTCACATATGTAACAGTAGCAGATGGTTAAACAATGTATGGTTGTGCAGTTTAAGCATTAAAAGCGAAAATGTTTTGAAACTGTGTGAAATCAAGAGTTTGACCCAAGTAAAGAGACATTACAGATTAATGTCTGTTATACCCCCTTTATATATGGGTGGAGATCGTTGAGTAATTGCTGAGCGTTTGATGAAAGACCAGTAGAGTTAATTGAAAGACTGTTGAGAGATCTGACCATTTTTTCATCATTTAATTGTCTCTCAATGATCTCCACCCCTCTGTAAAGGGGTAGAAGAGCACTAGAAACCTCTCAGATATATCCAGTATATATCTCTTTGGCTGCCTGTGGCAACGTATCGTCACTTCCTGTGTTGCTGGCTGTCTGTGGTTTGCTCTTTGGTTTGCTGTCCTCATTCTCCTAAGAACCCATGGTGACACCAGTGTAACAAGCACTTTCAAGAAATGTGTTCTGTGTGGTCCACTTGGTCTGTGGTATATCCCACATAATTTTCCTTTAAAGAAAAATGGGTCTGGGTTCTTATGGGTTAATTGTATTTTAATCACTTTTTTTCCATCAACTGTTAGCTCTCACTTCGGTTTATCAAGCCTCTTGCACCTGTGTGCACACTCAGTGTCATCTAATCACCCTCTTTAGCCTTCTGTTCACCTTTCATCTGTTTTTTTTAGCTTCGGGTTAGCCACTAGCTATGGCTACTAGCTCTCCTTCCCCTCCTTCTCTGGTGTGCTCTCTGTCAGATGTTTAGCTACCCCTCTGCCTCTTTTAGTGGTAACGGTAAATGTAATAAATGTTGTCTTTTTGAGGCACTTGAGGCGAGGTTGTCTGATTTGGAATCCCGGCTCTGCTGCATTGAAACACCGTCTGCGCCAGTTAACAATGACGGATGCCCATTACCTGCAGTGGAGCTCCCTAGCATAGGGCGGCCTGCTAGCGGTCCTCCGGTCCTCCTTAGCAGCGAGGAGAATGGGGTTGGTGATGGTGAGAAGGAAGCCTAGTCACAAGGCCCCAGTTCACCACCAACCTGTTCATGTTTCTAATCACTTTTCCCTGCTCAGCGACGCACCTGCTGAGGAAAAAACTCTGATCATTGGCGACTCTGTAGTCAGAAACGTGAACCTAGAGACTCCAGCGGCCATAGTCAAATGCATTCCTGGGGCCAGAGCAGGCAACATCGAGTCAAATTTGAAAATTCTGGCTAAAAGTAACTGTAAATACTCGACAGTTGTTATCCACGCCGGCATTAATAACATCCGACTCCGACAGTCGGAAGTCACAGAACTTAATGTGGAGTCGGTGTGTGACTTTGCCAAAACAATGTCTGCCTCTCTGGGCCCCTCCCCAATTTGACCAGTGATGACATGTTTAGTCGCTTGTCATCCTTCAACCACTGGCTGTCTGTGTGGTGTCCTGCAAAAGATGTGGGCTACATAGACAATTGGAACTCATTTTGGGGAAAACCTTGTCTTATTAGACGAGACGGCGTCCATCCCACTTTGGATGGTGCGTCTCTTTTATCTAACAATCTGGCATCATTTTTATCCAAATTTCCAAGACATTGACAACTCAGAGTTGGAACCAGGAAGCAGAGTCACAGTCTTACACGTCTCTCTGCAGCTCCTCTTCATCCGCCACCCCTCAACTTAGCCCCTGTCTTCCCCATCAGAGAATCATTGTCTGCTCCCTCCAAAGTAAAATATAATGTATAAGCATCCCAAAGTGATTAAACAAAAAGTTGGTAAAACTCAAATTAAACATGAAGCCTCTAAATTTAATGATTTGGCCTCTGTTCCTCCTCACAATTTAAAAATTAAATGTGGTTTGTTAAATATTAGGTCTCTAACTCCCAAGTCTCTGCTAGTTTATGATCTGTTAATTGATCATCAGATTGATTTAATATCTGTTACAGAGACTTGGTTAGGGCAAGAGGATTATGTTGGTTTAAATGAATCAACTCCCTTTGGTTATTTAAACTGTCAAAATCCCAGAAGTTCTGGTCGTGGAGGAGGAGTAGCAACAATTTACCATTCCAAATTACTAGTTAATGTAAGGCAAAAAACACGTAATTCCTTTGAGGGCCTGGTCCTCAGTATTGGGCATTTTAGCAATTTTAGGCTAAACCCAGTTTTATTTGCCATAGTTTATCGTCCTCCATCAACCTACTCAGAATTTTTATCCAAATTTGCCGAATTCTTAGCTGATTTAGTGCTGAAATCAGAATAATTATAGTAGGGGACTTTAATATACATGTAGATGTAGATAGTGATTGCCTTAATATGGCATTTAATTCAATATTAGACTCGATGGGGTTTTCTCAGAAAGAAGGAAATTCTACCCATTGTCTCCACCGTACGTTGGATCTTGTTCTGATATATGGCATAGAAATAGAAAATCTGGTAGTGTCTCCTCATAACCCTGTACTGTCAGACCATTGTCTATTAACAGGGGCTCGCAGGGCTGCTCGCAGAGATAGCAAAAAGACGTAACAAACTAATAGTTTTTTGAATGCAAAAGATGCAATAGACTTACACAATGGTCCCCTCCGGCATACAACTAGGAAAATACCGGTCGCTATGGAGAGTGAGAATATGTATGGGCACATAATCATACCATGTAGGATAACTAAGTAGACGGTTGTGCTGTTTCATCCCATCAAGCAACAATGCTCTGCACTTTGTGTGTTTATATATTTACATACTTATTCCATCTAGCTACAATGCTCCGCACTGGGTGTGTTTATGTTTATATATCTATATATTTATTCCATCTAGCTACAATGCTCCGCACTGTGTGTTTATATATCTACATATTATTCCATCTAGCTACATTGCTCCGCACTGTGTGTTTACATATTCATATATTTATTCCATCCAGCTACAGTGCTCTGCACTGTGTGTCTGTGTGTGTGTATATACTGTATATATTTTATAGTAATATGTACATATGTATATTAGCTGCTCTTGCTTGCTTGTTTTTTTTTCTTGCCTTCTGATTGTTGCTATCCCTGTGCTGTTGCTATCCTGGAATTTCCCCGTTGTGGGACTAATAAAGGCTTATCTTATCTTATCTTAACCTTTGATTTTACTATTTCTGACTATTTGGCTCCTAAAGAAAAATATTATTACAGTAGATGCCTCTCAGATGTTGTTGTAACCAAATTTATGCAGATTGTTTCCTCTATGCCATGTGTCAACACAACAGAAATAAGCTATAGACAGCTTGCTCCTTCTGTAATTGATAGCATGGTAGATAGTGTTACCGCTTCTCTGCATCAGACTCTAGACATGGTGGCCCCTTTAAAAAAAGAAAAAGTCTAATCAGAGATTTCTAACTCCTTGGTTCAACACAGAAACTTGTAGCTTAAAACAGAAGACTCGTCAATTAGAAAGAAAATGGCGCTCCACTAATTTAGATGAAATCTATTTAGCTTGGAGAAATCATCTTTTAATTTATAAAAAATCTCAGAAAAGCTAGAACAAGTTATTATTCTGCATTAATAGAAGAGAACAAGAATAGTCCTAGTTTTTTTGTTTTTTTTTCAGCACTGTAGCCAGGCTGACAAAGAGTCAGGACTCTGTCAATCCTAGCATTCCTTTAGAGCTTACTAGTCAGGACTTTATGAACTTTTTTAATAATAAAATTTCATCTATCAGAGATAAAATCAGTCAGATTCTTCCCACTGTTAACTTAAATACAGTAACTACTACAACTCTGAGACCTTTCATTGATTATGTAAAGAATTTAAACAACTTTTGAAGAAGAAGGTGAATGATGTGTGTGGACCTTGTAAATTCCAAACTGGTGAATGTATAATATGTATACTTATGTAATGGATTGCCTAGACTAAACAGAGGAGCATTGTTGAAGACCTGTTCTTGTTAGTGGTTGTTGGTGTTTTTTTTAGTATTTATTTTTTATTACTTTAGTGTTAGTGTTTGATTGTTTGTGTTATGTTTGTAAAAAAAAGGTTCAATAAAAATATTGTGGAAAAAAAAACTACTACAACATCCTTCAATTTGATATCTGTTTGGATGAGTTTACTCCAATTGACCTTTTAGAGTTAGACAAAATAATTTCCTCATCCAAGCCTTCAACTTGTCTTTTAGACCCTATTCCTACCAGGTTATTTAAAGAAGTCTTCCCGTTTATTGGTAGCTTTATTCTTCAAATAATCAATTCTTCATTAACTTTAGGCCATGTACCGCAGGCTTTTAAAACTGCTGTAATTAAACCCTTACTCAAAAACCCAACGCTGGATCCAGGAGTTTTAGCTAACTATAGACCAGGGGTCACCAACCTTTTTGAAACCAAGAGCTACTTCATGGGTATCGAGTCATGTGAAGGGCACCAGCTTGACACACTCCTCTAAAATAACAAATTGTGTGTGTGTGTGTGTATGTGTGTGTGTGTGTATATATATATATATATACAGTATATATATATATACACACATAAATAAATAATTATCAATAACTTAGAGTGGGTAACAGACAAGATCAATATTCAACACTTTATTTTTATTAATCTCAGCAATTGTTCAGATGATCCCTTCTACATTTCATAAAAAAAATGTCCAGTTTTCACCACTCCCTTTTAACTATAAAAAACTAAACCCTTTTAATTCATGAACTATGTTGAACCATGTTTGAAAAAGTTATGCAACATTTAAGAAAAATCAACTTTCATATTAAATAAATCTTATCACATTTTTAACTGAACAAATCTGCTGCAATTCTGCTCAAAATCTGTTACATTTAATAAACACACTTTTGTGTGTTCTTCTTCACTGGAATTATATCCATACAGTTCTTGCCAAGAATCATGCTTGAGCAACCAGCACTGTCCTTTCATGAGAAGAAACTAAACAAGCACTGAGAGTGCTTATATGCACGGTGGCGCAGTGGTTAGCACCGCGGCAGCAGTTTACCCTCGGCCGGGGGATCGCGGGGATCGTGGGTTTGATCCCCGGCCAACAGTGATCTGTGTGGAGTTTGCATGTTCTGGTGGTGCATGTTCTCGTTTTTCATGCAAAAACATGCAGGTTAGGGAGTTAAGGGGTGCTTGCGCACACAGCGGCTGGTGGCTTGTTACCGGACTGCAGAACAAATCTACCTACGGGTACAAGATAAGTCCAAAAAAAAAAAAAAAAAGAGTGGGTAGTGAGGTGGCGCTTCGCCATCACCCCGCAAATGAAATACATGCAGCTTCCTTTCACGGTAGTAAAAAAGAACTCTTCCTCCCGCTCACTTTGAAAATGATAAATTTTCTGTCTTTTTTTGCCATGTTTTTGGGCTTGGAAACCGCACTGCGCCCACCATCTTAACTGCCCGCTAGCTAAGCTTACGCTCCACAAGCGCGAAGGTTTTGTCATGCGCACAATACTGACCTTTGGACTAGGTCAGAGTTCACCTTAACTTTATGTATAATAAACATATTTTCATTTTTTTTTTATTTTTAAGACATTGTCACTTTAAAATCTATATAAATGCAAGTGTGATTTTAAAAAATATAAAAAATATAAAATAAAAAATAGCGGCAGAAAAAATTACATCTGCAGCTCACTTGCGAGTTGTGCTATTTTTAGAACAGGCCTGCGGGCAGCACATGTGGTCCCTGTGGGCGACATGGTGCCCGTGGGCACCGCGTTGGTGACCCCTGCTATAGACCAATCTCTAATCTCCCTTTCATTTCAAAAATCTTAGAGTTGTTGCTACACAATTATTTGACCACTTGCAGGGAAATGGTTTATTTGAAGAGTTTCAATCTGGGTTCAGTGTCATGATGGCCGCTAGGCCGTCATCAGCATCATCAGCATCAGCTGCGCTCACTCCAGCAGGTGGCAATCAGCGGGCTTTAAAAACCCAACGCGCGGACTCCTCAGCACGGAGTCGTCTGTCTCTCTTGCCAAGCAATGCGCCAAGATCTCGACCTCAAGTCAAGAAGCCAACGCCAAGCCAAGCCAAGTCACGTAAGCAAACCCAGCACTCATCTTCTGCAAGTTCTATCCCCTGTGCACAGGTGGACCTCCCTGGCGGCGGACAATCCTCCTCAGCTGACGAAACACAGCCTCCTCCTCCTCGGAGTTCCTCCTCACCCCCGCAACGCCGGGCACCTCGAGCACCACGTCACACGGACACCGAGAGCCAGCCGGTCTCACATTGTGGGACCTGCAAGTAAGCACCTGCAGCATATAAGCCGATATTGCTACTGTACAGCAGTAACCTTTGTGCTTGTGTGTTTCCAGGGTTGCCAGGTCACCACAGGACGGGCTCAGCTCCAGTGACCAGACGAGCATACACACATCCACTCATGCACTACACTCACATTTCACAATAAAAGATAATTGTCTGTAATCACTCGTGTCAGCATCTGTCTCTTGGGTCGTAAATCATGTCAGTACGACTCCGTCAGGATGACCCAACAGACAGTGTGCTGTCGCGCCGCTTAAACACACTCAGCGCACGAGTTGACATGATTTCCCACCAACAGACAGTAATCTTAAATCAATTGACCCAAATTAACAGCCGGCTGGATCGCCTGGAAGGACACCAGGCGTTTCCCCCGGTCAGCGGGGCGCCTTTTGCACCCGCAGCTACTGCTACTAGCCAAACCAACCCACCATCCACACATCGCCTAACTCCCGTGCCAACCTCCGCTCGCTTTAATGGTAAACTCGGGGAGGCACGAGGGTTTTTGCTACAGTGTGAGTCTGTGTTTCTCCGCGTCCCGGGGGACTTTGCCACTGATTTGAACAAGATTGGGTACATTATCAACTTGCTGGGAGGCAGAGCCTTAGACTGGGCTTATACCATCATGGCCAAACCAAGTTACCCATTATTGACTTACCAGCAGTTCGTGGCAGAGTTCATGGAGGTGTTCGATCATGTTGACCGGGGCACGGTGTTAACCGAACAGCTGCTTGGACTTCGGCAGGGCAGTAGGTCTGCCGCCGATTACTCCGTTGACTTCCGGGTATTAGCAGCTCAGGTTGGGTGGGGGGAACCAGCGCTCTGTGGAATTTTCCTTCGCAGTCTTAATTCCGAGTTAAAGGATGAGCTAGCAGCAAAGGATAGACCAGACAGGTTAGGGGAATTAATCTCCCTCACCATCAGCTTAGATAGCAGGCTAAGGGAGCGAGCGGCCGAACGGCGAACAGCAACCCGTGCGAGTAAATCTCGCCCTCGCTCCGCTAGGTCCCCCCTCCTCGCTCTGCCCACATCTGAGGAACTTCCGGAGCAAGAGGATATGATTGTGGGGCAATCGGGTATTACAGCGGCTGAAAGACAGCGCCGCAGGGAGCAGGGGTTGTGTTTCTACTGTGGGAATGGAGCACATGGAGTAGTGGATTGCCCGTTAAAAGGGGAGGTCCACGGATCACAGTAGGGGAATTCGCGGACAAAAATCAGGAAAAACCCCTCACTAGCTGCCACATCCCCATAAGGCTCCTTCACAAACACAAGGAACACACCACACACGCCTTAGTTGACTCTGGAGCTGAGCAGAATTTCATCTCCAGAGACCTGGCAGCCCTGATGGGCCTCAGCTGTCAGCCCTTATGCCCCCCGGTTCATCTTGTCACCCTGTCTAAAGCATCTTTGACGTCAGTCTCCCACCAGACGGCACCTGTGCTAGCAATAGTCTCTGGGAATCACAGGGAGGAAATACGGTTCCTGGTCCTGCCCATCTCCTCTTCACCCGTCATCCTGGGGTACCCCTGGCTTCGGCTGCATAACCCCACTTTCAACTGGCAAGTTGGGAGAATCATGGCTTGGAGCTCGTTCTGCCTGAGCGCCTGTCTCCAGTCTGCTGCATGCGCTCCCTCGGTCCCGATGATGCTTCCCTCGACACCCCCTCCGGACCTGTCAAAGGTGCCTGACGTCTACCACGACCTGGGCCAGGTGTTTAGTAAGTCACGGGCGTTGTCTCTTCCCCCCCATCGCCCGTATGACTGCGCAATCAATCTCAAGGCTGGGGCCCCTCTCCCGGCGAGCCGCCTCTATAGCCTATCAGCCCCGGAACGCGAGGCCATGGATACGTACATCAAGGAGTCTTTGGCCTCCGGTATCATCCGTCCATCCTCCTCGGCCGTTGGGGCAGGGTTCTTCTTCGTTGGGAAGAAGGACGGGTCGCTGCGCCCCTTTCCGGGGTCTCAATGACATCACAATTAAAGACAAATGTACACTCCCCTTGATGAACACTGCCTTCGATTCCCTCCAGGGGGTGTCCTGGTTCACCAAGCTAGATCTACGGAACGCCTACCACCTGGTGCATATTTGAGAAGGTGATGAATGGAAGACTACTTTCCGGATCCCAAGCGGCCACTTTGAATATTTAATGATGCCGTTTGGGTTAACCAACGCTCCGGCGGTGTTCCAGCGCCTAATAAACGACGTTCTCCGGGATTTTCTGAACTCCTTCGTTTTTGTATACCTCGATGATATCCTCATCTTCTCGCGCACACTGGAGGAGCATCAGGTGCATGTACGGCGGGTTCTGCAGTGCCTCCTGGAGAATCAGTTGTTCGTCAAGGCGGAGAAATGTGAATTCCACACGGACCGCACCTCCTTCCTGGGGTTTATCATCGCCCGTAACCAGGTGCTTCCTGATCCGGACAAGGTCAAGGCGGTGGTGGACTGGCCCACGCCCACATCTAGGAAACAGCTGCAGGGGTTTTTAGGGTTCGCCAATTTTTATCGGCGTTTCGTGCCAAATTTTGGGAACATCGGCAGACCCCTGACTGCACTCACATCCCCGAAGGTCCCTTTTCGTTGGAGTGAGGAGGCTGCCGCGGCATTTGGGAGGCTGAAGGGAGAGTTTGCTTCGGCCCGTGTGTTGACCCAGGTGGACCCGGGACTACAATGCCTAGTGGAGGTGGACGCCTCGGATTCGGGGGTGGGGGCCGTTCTCTCTCCGCGCTCCCCGACGGATGGAAAGATCCGACCCTGCGCTTACTTCTCTCATCGCCTAACACCTGCTGAGAGGAATTACAGCATCGGTGACAGGGAGCTGCTGGCTGTCAAACTCGCACTGGAGGAGTGGAGACATTGGCTGGAGGGGGCTGCCCAGCCGTTTGTCGTTTGGACTGATCATCACAACCTTGAATACCTCAGGACTGCCAAGCGGTTGAACGCACGTCAGGCCCGCTGGTCACTCTTCTTCGGTCGCTTTAATTTCACGATCACCTACCGGCTGGGAAGCAAGAATGGTAAGCCTGACGCCCTATCCAGGCAGTTTGACGCGCCCTCCTCTGATGAACAGGAGGAGACTATCCTGCCGTCTGCTTGTGTGGTGGGTGCGTTGACCTGGGGCATCTGCGATAAGGTCAGAAGAGCACAGGAGGTGGAGCCCAATCTGGGTGGTGGGCCCCCGGGTCGTCTATTTGTTCCTCGCCCTGTTAGGGGCCAAGTGATAGAGTGGGGTCACGCATCCAAACTGGCGTGCCATCCGGGTGTGAGTCGGACCATTGACCTTCTCCAGAGAACCTTTTGGTGGCCAGGGCTGCGGAAGGAAGTTAACAACTATGTCCGGGACTGCGCTCAGTGCGCCACTGGGAAGACGTCATCATCGGCCCCGGCGGGTCTTCTGCATCCTTTGCCCGTCCCTTCCCGCACCTGGTCCCATGTGGCCATGGACTTCGTGACCGGTCTGCCCCCCTCCGGCCACTTCACGACTGTTTTGACTATCGTGGATCGCTTTTCTAAAGCTGCCCACTTTGTGCCTCTCCAGGAGTTGCCATCAGCGCGGGAGACGGCGGACCTTCTCGTTCTTCATGTGGTTCGTCCTCACGGGATCCCCGCTGACATTGTTTCGGATCGAGGGCCACAATTTGTGTCACAAGTTTGGAAGGCGTTCTGCACGGCACTGGGGGCCACGGCCAGTCTTTCCTCTGGATACCACCCGCAGAGCAATGGCCAGTGCGAGCGGGCCAATCAGGAGCTGGAGGCTGCGCTGCGCTGCGTCATCTCCTCCTGCTCTTCTTCTTGGAGCACGTATCTCCCGTGGATCGAGTACGCTCATAACACCACGGTGTCCTCGGCCACGGGGATGTCCCCCTTTAAGGCATCATTGGGGTACGATCCACCTTTGTTCCCTGAGGAGGAGGGAGAGGTGGCGGTCCCGTCTGTACAGGCTCACACCAGGCGCTGTCGGCTCGATTTGGTCCATCGCCCGCAGAGCCCTTCTGAGAACCACGGAACGCAACATTGAGGTGGCCAAACGTCACAGGAGGCCCGCCCTGGATTACAAGGTGGGTGACAAGGTATGGTTATCCACAAGAAACATCAGTGTGCCTGCCGAGAAGCGCAAACTGACCAAGCGCTTCATAGGCCCTTTTGTCATTGCTCGCATTGTCAACCCTGTGTCTGTGCGTCTTGTTCTCCCCCCTCACATGCGCATCTGCCCCACTTTCCATGTCTCCCAGGTCAAGCCCCACATCGCCGACCCGCTGTGCCCGGCTCCCGCGGCTCCTGTTCCCCCGAGGATGATCGATGGCAATCCGGCCTGGGGGGTGACAGCAATTCTGGACGTCCGCAGAAGGGGTCGGGGCCTTCAGTATTTGGTGGACTGGGAGGGGTTTGGCCCTGAGCATCGCTCCTGGATATGCCCTGCGTTGATCCTCGACAAGCAGTTGATCCGCGATTTCCATCGGGCGCATCCAGGTAGGATTGGGCAGGTGCCTGGAGGCACCTCTAGAGGGGGGAGTACTGTCATGATGGCCGCTAGGCCGTCATCAGCATCATCAGCATCAGCTGCGCTCACTCCAGCAGGTGGCAATCAGCGGGCTTTAAAAACCCAACGCGCGGACTCCTCAGCACGGAGTCGTCTGTCTCTCTTGCCAAGCAATGCGCCAAGATCTCGACCTCAAGTCAAGAAGCCAGCGCCAAGCCAAGCCAAGTCACGTAAGCAAACCCAGCACTCATCTTCTGCAAGTTCTATCCCCCGTGCACAGGTGGACCTCCCTGGCAGCGGACAATCCTCCTCAGCTGACGAGGCACAGCCTCCTCCTCCTCGGAGTTCCTCCTCACCCCCGCAACGCCGGGCACCTCGAGCACCACGTCACACGGACACCGAGAGCCAGCCGGTCTCACATTGTGGGACCTGCAAGTAAGCACCTACAGCATATAAGCCGATATTGCTACTGTTCAGCAGTAACCTTTGTGCTTGTGTGTTTCCAGGGTTGCCAGGTCACCACAGGAAGGGCTCAGCTCCAGTGACCAGACGAGCATACACACATCCACTCACGCACTACACTCACATTTCACAATAAAAGATAATTGTCTGTAATCACTCGTGTCAGCGTCTGTCTCTTGGGTCGTAAATCATGTCATTCAGAATCCATCATAGTACTGAAACAGCCTCAGTGAAGGTTACTAATGACCTCCTTGTCGCATTTGATAATGGATTTGTTTCTGTACTTGTCCTTTTAGACCTTAGTGCAGCTTTTGATACTATCGATCATAATATTCTACTTGATAGATTAGAACACTATGTTGGACTTAATGGAACTTTGTTGCAGTGGTTTAGATCTTTTTATCTGATAGGTTCCAGTTTGTTCATGTCAATAATGTGCTTTCTTCCAACTCAAAGCTCAGTCACGCAGTTCCACAGGGATCTATGCTAGGTCCTTTTCTTTTTAGTTTATATATGCTTCCGCTAGGCAACATTATTAGAAAGCACTGTATACATTTTCATTGTTATGCAGATGACACATAATTATACCTGTCAATGAAGCCAGATGATAGTAATCAATTATCCAAGTTAGAAGCCTGTCTTAAGGAAATCAAAGCTTGGATGACTTGTAATTTCAATTCAGATAAGACTGAAGTCATTCTTGTTTGTCCAGAAAACCTTAGCAATACCTTTCCGAATCAAACTTTTAGTTTGGATGTGGTTACTCTTTCTCTTAATAGTTCTGTGAGGAACCTTGGGGTTATTTTTGATCAAGATCTGTTTTTCAATTCACATATTATCCCCTTGGCGCCTATTGTTGCGAATTCGCATCAATCCAAAAAAACCCAACAAAAAAACAACGATTTTCAATTATGAAAAAAATAAAAAATAATAATAAAAAAATTGTTAACAATTGGAAACTAGAAAAGCACTCGGAGAGCGCAGACCTCCGCCAAGCGGCACAGTTCCCCCCATACAGTGTTTGTGTGTACGTTTTCAGATTCCCTGAGCATGAAAAGATATGAATAGCAATTGGATTCACAATGATTATTTGTTTATTTGACATGGACAGTGCAATAAACAAACAATTAATGAATGACAATCAATGTGATAGTGATAGGATTAGTGGTTCAGTAGTGTAAAACGGGGCTATAAGGGACGGCGTGTTAATAAGGGACACTTTTCTGGGAAATGTTTTAAATGTAATTCTGCTTTTTTTATCTTGAGCAGGACTCTGAGTTGTGTTGTTATTGTCAAATATCCATGAATCCTTCATCAAATCTAGGCGGAAGCAAAATTAAAAAAGCAGAATTACATTTAGAAAAGTGTCCCATATTACCCCGCCGTCCCTTATAGCCCCGTTTTACGGTAGTAAAAGCATTGCCTCCTTGGCGGAGGTAATAAACTGAAGTGTTGGTGTGTCCATCTCCTCCACTGACGGATGCAGATTGGTTAGACAGGTTGCCGTGGGTTTTATATTATATTGGGGTTGCGCTCCGCGGCAAAACAGAATTTAGAATCTTCCCCGGCAGAGAGGTCGTTTTTACGCAGCGCCTATAGCTGGGCGGGGAATTTGTGGCAAATAATCGGGCGGCGGACAGGTGGCCGTGTCAGGTTTTGCAGTGTGGCGCAAAAACAGGCATGCTGGCGGGCCCAGGCCAGCAGTGTTTTCCGTGCGCTTTTGTGCCTAAAACGTTGAAGAACGCGGAGTTTGTGTTGGTCAGACACGACGACCAGCGCAATGTGCGCAGCGCCTATGGCTGGCACAGGCACGCTGGCGGGCCCAGGCCAGCAGTGTTTTCCGCATGCTTTTGTGGCTAAAACGTTGAAGAAGGCGGAGTTTGTGTTGGTCAGACACGACGCCCAGCGCCCTCCATTGCGCCTGCGCACATGTTGAAAATGGTCGTATGTCACAGTGTGGAAAAATGCTTTAAAAAATTCCTGTATGCAGATGGTGATGCGGATCATCCCCAAAATTTAATCAGTTCTTCCTTGTACCATTTCCAACAACGCCTGAAAGTTTCATTGAAATCTGTCCAAAAGTTTTTGAGTTATCTTGCTAACCAACAGACAGACAGACAGACAGACAAACAGACAAACACACAGACAAACACACAGACAAACCCCGGCAAAAACATTACCTCCTCCTGGCCTTTCGGCCTGGCGGAGGTAATAAATTCAGGCGTCATGGGGTTAAATTCGTTTCTAAGACTGTCTTCTATCATTTGCATAATATTGCCAAGATTAGGAGCATCTTGTCTCAGAGTGATGCTGAGAAACTAATCCACACTTTTGTTAGCTCTAGCTTAGATTATTGTAACTCTTTATAATCAGGTTGTCCTAAACCATCTTTAAAAAGTCTTCAGTTGATCCAAAATGCTGCAGCAAGAGTTTTAACAGGTACTAGAAAGAGAGATCATATCTCTCCGGTTCTGGCCTCCCTTCATTGGCTTCCCATAGAGTTTAGAATTAAGTTTAAAATCCTTCTTCTTACAAAGCTCTAAATAATCAGGCCCCTTTTTATTTAAAAGATCTGATATCTCCCTATTATCCTAACAGAGCACTATGCTGGATTACTTGTAATACCTAGAATCTCCAAAAGTACAATGGGAGGCACAGCCTTCAATTATCAAGCTCCTCTCCTGTGGAACCAGCTGCCAATCTGGATTCGGGAGTCAGACTCGATCTCTGTTTTTAAGAATAGGGTTAAAACCTTCCTTTTTGATATAGCCTACAATTAGGGAGGGATCATGTGTCTCTGAACCCTCCCTTAGTTATGCTGCTAATAGGTTTAGACAGCCGGGGGACCTCCAATAATGCACTGGGCTTCACTCCTTTCTTCACTCTTAATGAAATATTTTTTTTTGTTGGTCATCAACATCTGTTTGTTCTCTCCCATAGATTGAGTCCCCATTGTGCTGTTTGCTCTCTACATGTCTGTTCTTTTCATCTTCTCTATCCCCTAACCCCCCAGCCAGTCGCAGCAGATGACTGCTCCTCCCTGAGCCTGGTTCTGCTGGAGGTTTCTTCCTGTTAAAAGGGAGTTTTTCTTCTCCACCATTGCCAAGCGCTTGCTCACAGCGGATCGCCTGATTGCTGGGGTCTTTCTGCAATTGTGGGGGTTTCCCCTACGGTTGAAAGTGCTATGAGATGACTGTTGTTGTGAAATGGCGCTATATAAATAAAGTTGAACTGAATTGCCCAACAAGCTGCCAATGATCTTTCTATGATCTCTCGAGGATATTTAAAAGATCTCTATAGATTGCTGCGAAAATTGTACAACACACAAATATTTATACAGAAACGGCTTTTTTGAGGCTTTAGGAGATCGTTGAGAGATTGGATCAGTTTTTGATCTCTCAGTGGTCAGCAAACAATCTCCGTCTGTGTGAAGGGGCCCTTAGTTTTTCAAAGCAGCCATTGCATGTAGTGTCCAAGAGTTGTATTTTTATTAGGGATGCACCCAAATTATCCAGATATTTGTTTGTTACTTTGGTATTGCTTTCAAGTTTCAGTAATTTTCTTCTCCACGTTTTAGTAAAGGCAAATCAAAAATCCCAAAATGTGGAGGAAAAAACTCATAAATGTAAAAGAAAAAAGTTGCCAATTCATAAAATAATAGCAACAAATTGCTGACATTAAACACCACAGATTTACATCAACACATTAGCAATTCCAGTGGATCTCCATGAAAAAGTTACAACAATGACCCAGTTTACCCACAGAAGGCTCATGGGTCCACCCTCCAGTGGGCTCACCACCTGCAGGAGGGATCATGGTGTGAACCGGGTGACAGTCTGGGCTACTCTGCCTGGACTGCTGTTCCCACAACCCAGACCCCCCTGGATAAGTGGTAGAAGATGGATGGATGGATGAACTTTAGCCAGTATACAAAAAAAAAAAAAAATACATAAAGAAATAGAAAATTAATGAGAGGAAACATCTTAAATGTTCACAAAAAGCTGGAAATTTAAGAAAAAAGTGGCATATTTAGTTACAAGTAGATATCGTAAATAAGAGTCCACATCCAGCTTTGGAACGATTGGTAGAGGTAGTCTCAGGAACAGAAGGAATGCAAATGTTGGAGTAAGGTGAAGAAGCCATGGTAAAAAAAACCAAACAAAACAATGTGAGTGCGGGCCAGTGCAGGACACCGGCAGAAGGAGGGGCAGAGGTCCATTTCAGTTGGCACGGAACGAATCACCTGGCACCAATGTGAGTGGGCCTTTAGAGAAGAAAGACAAAGGCAGAATGTTTGCAGTGGATTACTACAGAATATTCACAGCCCAAAAACTAGCATTTGGGAGAACTATAATTTTTATAACAAATATTCAACAAGTGGCTTGGAAACTGAGATGACCTGGCAAAGATCTTGTGGTAGAACTAGACTGATGACTCGTTTGATTTTCCTTTTCTGCAGGAATGGAGCTGTGTGCAGCCCAACAGGAAGAGCTCTTCTCTGCAGCAGGAAGCTAGCCATGCCTTGAAAGGTTTTGGTTGTTTCTACCTGAACCCTGGTCAGAACCTTTACAATCTCCCAGCCCTATAAACCCGCCCAGAACCACTTTGACCTGGACCTTCCTAGATCCCAACAATGGGGGAAAGACGGACACGCTCCTTTCACATGACGTGTCGCGTGCAGCGAGACTATGGCAGCAGAATGGGCAGCTCCTTCATTAGTTACAGCCCCAATGGATATGCTGGCACCAGTCTCAGCCTCAGCCTGGACCAGGACATGGATGTGGACCTCTCCGTCCCCACCTGCATCACTACTGGTAGCTCTGCCCTACCCGCTCCTGCGCCCGACCCGAGCCACTACTCTCCTGTTTCACTGGAACCAGACCCCCTGGCGGTGAATAATGGATCAGGCATTCCCTGCCATCGGCCGGCAGACACAAAGGACCCGGTGCTGCAGATCGCCAACAGCCAGCCCCCGGTCACCCCCATCCTCGCGCCTCTGCCACGTTCAAGCTGGCTGCGTCACCATCAAAAGGAGTTCCACAGCCCGTACATCAAAACTAGCATGCAGGGGGATGTCTACAACTTCCTAGAAAGACCTGCGGGGATGAAATGTTTCCTCTACCACTTCCTCGTGTAAGTACCTTTCTGTTTTTTTTGTTTTTGTTTTTTTTATATTACAGTAGTTTCCGTGTTGGCAAAAAATGATCAGAAAACCTGACATTCTTACCATGTAGAATGAGAAGCATGTGCTATGGGAAATAAACCTATGAGCACTCAGAAATGATTCAGACATGAGCCACATGAATAAACGTAGCCCAGTCTTAGATTTTTATGGCTTTTATGCACTTTTAATAACTAGATCTACACTACCGTTCAAAAGTTTGGGGTCACTTAGAAATTTCCTTATTTTTGAAAGAAAAGCAGTTTTTTACAATGAAGATAACTTTAAACTAATCAGAAATACACTCTATACATTGCTAATGTGGTAAATGACTATTCTAGCTGCAAATGTCTGGTTTTTGGTGCAATATCTACATAGGTGTATAGAGGCCCATTTCCAGCAACTATCACTCCAGTGTTCTAATGGTACAATGTGTTTGCTCATTGCGTCAGAAGGCTAATGGATGATTAGAAAACCCTTGTGCAATCATGTTAGGTCTGCAATGCTGTAATTGCTGCAAATGGAGGATTCTTTGACGAAAGCAAAGTTTGAAGGAAAAAATTATTATTTCAAATACAAATCATTATTTCTAACCTTGTCAATGTCTTGACTATATTTTCTATTCATTTTACAACTCATGGTGGTAAATAAAAGTGTGACTTTTCATGGAAAACACAAAATTGTCTGAGGTGACCCCAAACTTTTGAACAGTAGTGTACCTATTTAATATCAATCTTTATTTACCACAGTGAAAAAAACCTCTGTGTCGGTGTTAAAAGCTGTTAAAAATTCAGTAAACAAAGAAACGAAGAGGAGCACTTGACTCCAGCCTCAGAGGTCTCCGTGTGGCATCTCCACATTAGCTCCAGCTCCTCTCTCGTTAGTTACATCTGCTCCTTCCAGTAGTGTCCTCTGGTTCCCAGTAACAGGAGGAGCACTGTCTGAGGTCTGCTGTCTGTGGCTGTTAAAAAAACAAAACAAAAAAACACGGAAGGATGCCTGCGTGTTCTGGCCAATCACACCTCTGGCTCTGCCTTGGGCTTTTCTGATTGTAAACACTGCCAACAAATCGGAACAATAGTTATGTATTTAGAACATACACAGACCTGATGAAAATAACCTCTTTTCATTTTTTTAAAACTGATTTGATCAATAGGTCATGTTTTGGTGATGAATACATCACATCAGTCATCTTTGCTTTCTGTGCATTAAACTCTTAGAAATCATGCGTAGCCAAAGAATAGCCCCGTAACATGCAAGAGAAGGATCATATGATCTTTGAAGTATCCTGCAGTCTAGCCATAGTAAGCCCTGAGTCCAGGGATTTAGGGCAGATTAGATGAAACTATGAATGATAATAATAGAAGTTCCGGGCAAAGCTTCCGCAGCCTGATCATATTCAGCGGGATCATATGCTCAAACAGGAGGTTTTTTTTTAAATTATTGTGGAATTTGTACTCCCTGTGTTTGTATTTTTGGCTTGGTCAAATCAGTTAAAAATTATTTGTTTCATATGTGCAAAATCTAAACTTGTACCCATCTAGCATGTCCATGTGGGCCCCACCATAGGTTAAATTTGGGCTGTTTTATGGGCCCCATGTTGGTCCCATCTGTTGGTGCCCTGTGCCACAGGTGAAGTCCATGTGGGCAAACACAGATGGGACTCACAAGACAGCCCAGATTTAACCTGTAGTGGGGCCCACATGGACATGCTGGCTGGGATATAGACTTAGACTTAGACTTAGACTTAACTTTATTAATCCCTTTGGGATGACTCCCTCTGGGAAATTTAAAATTTCCAGCAGCACATAAAAGGAGCATACAGATCAGAAAAGCAAAAAAGAAAAAAAAAACCACTTAATAAACACTTAACATAATATACACAGTATAAATATAAGGCTAAATATGGCTTGTACAAGTATGGTTAAGTTAAGGTTATTTCACTATGAATGCCCTACTGTCCTCTGTACTCTATGCCCCCGCCCCCCCCCCCCCCCCAAGTGAGGAGTTATAGAATGTGATGACATGGTGGACAAAAGAGTTCTTGAGCCTGTTGGTCCGACACTTGGGAAGGAGCAGTCTTTCACTGAACAGGCTCCTCTGGTCACTGATGACGGTGTGCAGAGGGTGGCCGACATTGTCCATTATATCCAACAGTTTATCCAGAGTCCTCATCTCTGCCACCGTCACCAGGGTGTCCAGCTTCGCGCGGACCACAGAGCCGGCCCGCCTGATCAGTTTATCCAGTCTGGACGCATCCTTCTTGGATATACTGCCCCCCCAGCACACCACAGAGTAAAAGAGGATGCTGGCAACCACCGACTGGTAAAACATCCGCAGAAGTTTGCTGCAGATGTTGAAGGACCGCAGTCTCCTTATAAAGTACATCCTACTTTATGTCTTCCAATACAAGTGGCTAATGTATGTTGTCCAATCCAATTTATTATCCAACCACAACCCGAGATATTTGTATGAGTCCACAACCTCCACCTCAGCTCCCTCTAACAGGACTGGTTGAGGTCTTGGTCTAGACCTCCCAAAATCAATAACCAGCTCCTTCATCTTAGAGGTGTTGAGCTGTAGGTGGTTAGTGTGGCACCATGAAGCAAAGTCCCCTACTAGTCTTCGATACTCCTCCTCTCTGTCATCCCTGATACACCCAACAATGGCTGTGTCGTCGGCATACTTCTGAATATGACACAGTTCCGAGTTGTAGCAGAAGTCCGAGGTGTACAGGGTGAAGAGAAGAGGGGCCAATACTGTGCCCTGGGGGGCTCCAGTGCTGCAGACAACGGTGTCAGACGTAATATCCTTCAGCCCGACATATTGTGGTCTGCCAGTGAGGTAGTCAGAGATCCAGTCCACCAGGTGGGAGTCCACTCCCATCTTGCTTAATTTATCCCAAAGCAAGGGGGGCCGAATGGTATTGAAGGCACTGGAGAAATCCAAAAAGAGGATCCTCACTGTGCCACTTCCCTTGTCCAGATGGGAGTGGGCTTGATGAAGCACGCCATGACCACCGTAGGTGAACTTAATCTCATGTGAAATTAATTTAGTTCTCAAGATACTGTGTGCGAATTGATAATCTGGGTCTGGATGGATATGGATTTCTTTGATGGCTGTCAAGGCAGCTCTTTTTCCAAACAGTTGTTGATGGCATACAGTAAAATTATTTTAAACTACACTTAATGTGGCTCTCTAAAAAGGAAGAGTGAATTAATTCATGTGAACTTTGTAGATCAATCATGAAAATGTGCAGGATTTATCTGTATAGATATATAGGAAAAATAACAAATTTACGAGAAAAAAGTTGCAAATTTACAATAAAAAGTTGCAAATTTTCTCTTTTTTCTAGGTTGGAGGAACACAGTCTCTGTTCGTCAGTTCAGTTAATGAATAAATAAATACAGAATCTACATGCTAATCCTGTCAGTTCATGATTAAACGTGAACAAAAACAGAAGCTATTTGGTGTCTTGTCATGTGAAAATTAAAATGACAGGTAATAGTATCTTATGATGATAAGAAGGGGAAGAAATGGCCAAAAAATAGTGTGCTGAGCATGAAATTTATTTTAACTACTGTACCGTTTTTTTCATAATATGCTTTAAATGGTTCTTCCAGCTACAACTTCTAGAGTTCAACAAAAACAAACAAAAAACAACGAAAAATTTAAAAAAATGTTTATTTGCAAGACTGTGGAGGGAAGGAAGCAGACGAGGCAACGAACTAGGCGACACACAAACTTTATTCCTCCTCTAACATCAAGTACAGTACATCACTGGGTCTCTGAGCACCTTCCTTTTATAACCTTTAATTCCATGCCTTGAGACCCAGGGAACCCGACAACAATACATTCAGTGAAACAAAGACATGCGTGGCACATTAACATCACATAACGCCAGTACCGCTTCTCACACCCTCTCCTCCTCCAGCGGTTCTGGCGCCTCCTGAACTCCCCGGAACCACAGCAAATCATCAAATTTTCATACTTGTAATTTGATAAATAATATGTTGGTTGGTTCATAATAGTCTGTGTCATTAACTGATCCATTTAATTCTTTTTTCTGTCAAAGATGAAACAGTGGAGACCATCATTCTCCTTTGTTGTTGGTGTATTTTATGTGCTGTGGAGTAAAGATAATTCTTTCCATCAGTAATTGAGGCTCTACTGTTCTGGCTTTATAAAGGAGAGCAAACCTGAGCCTGTCCTTCATTCAATATTAAACCTCTCTGACTGATCCCCGCTGACACTCCCTTGAGTAACTCTTACTTGTCAAGTGCTGATCTATTTACCTGACCACTTTAGAGGGAAAGGAGGTATAAATCCAGCACTTGTGACAGCCCTGATGTAATACATGTATCATAAACACTCACAGCAACCATGTGCTTATGTGGATCATCACTGACATTTTAAGGCAGTGGGAAAAGTCTGAAAAAAGTCTAATCCAGTGAAAGCTTTCATGTAATTATAGATGATCAAATGTGTGTGAAACAATGGTGATAAATAGCTAAATATAGACTATACAGCCGTGGACAAAATTGTTGGTACCCCTCTGTTAATGAAAGAAAAACCCACAATGGTCACAGAAATAACTTGAATCTGACAAAAGTGGTAATAAATATAAATTCTATGAAAATTAACCAATGAAAATCAGACAATGCTTTTGAATTGTGGTTCAACAGAATTACTTTAAAAAACAAACTCATGAAACAGGCCTGGACAAAAATGATGGTACCCCTAGAAAAGACTGAAAATAATGTGACTATAGGGACATGTTCAACCGAGATGTGTCCTATAATTAACATCACAGGTGTCTACAAACTTGTAATCAGTCAGTCAGCCTATTTAAAGGGTGACAAGTAGTCACTGTGCTGTTTGGTAACATGGTGTGTACCACACTAAACGTGGACCACAGGACGCAAAGGAGAGAGTTGTCTCAGAAGATTAGAAAGAAAATTATAAACAAGCATGTTAAAGGTAAAGGCTATAAGACCATCTCCAAGCAGCTTGATGTTCCTGTGACTACAGTTGCACATATTATTCAGAAATTTAAGATCCACGGGACTGTAGCAAACCTCCCTGGACGTGGCCACAGGAGGAGACAGATAATACGAATAGTAACAAAAGAGCCCAGAACAACCTCTAAACACATTCATGGTGAACTCCAAGGTCAAGGTACATCAGTGTCAGATTACACCATAAGTCGTTGTTTGAGCCAAAGTGGACTTCATGGGAGACAACCAAGGAGGACACCACTGTTGAAAACAAATCATAAAAAAGCCAGACTGGAATTTGCCAAACTGCATGTTGACAAGCCACAAAGCTTCTGGGAGAATGTCCTATGGACAGACGAGACAAAACTGGAACTTTTTGGCAAGGCACATCAGCTCTATGTTCACAGATGCAAAAATAAAGCATACCAAGAAAAGAACGCTGTCCCTACTGTGAAACATGGAAGAGGTTCTGTTATGTTCTGGGGCTGCTTTGCTGCATCTGGCACAGGGTGTCTTGAATCTGTGCAGGGTACAATGAAATCTCAAGACTATCAAGGTATTGTAGAGAGAAATGTGCTGCCCAGTGTCATACAGCTTGGTCTCAGTCGCAGGTCATGGGTCTTGCAACAAGATAATGACCCAAAACACACAGCTAAAAACACCCAAGAATGGCTAAGAGTGAAACATTGGACTTTTCTAAAGTGGCCTTCTGTGAGCCCTGATCGAAATCCTATTGAACATCTGTGGAAGGAGCTGAAACATGCCGTCTGGAGAAGGCACCCTTCAAACCTGAGACAACTGGAGCAGTTTGCTCATGAGGAGTGAGCCAGAATACCTGCTGAGAGGTGCAGAAGTCTCATTGACAGTTACAGAAATCGTTTGATTGCAGTGATTGCCTCAAAAGGTTGTGCAACAAAATATTAAGTTAAGGGTACCATCATTTTTGTCCAGGCCTGTTTCATGAGTTTGGTTTTTAAAATAATTCTGTTGAACCACAATTCAAAAGCGTTGTCTGATTTTCATTGGTTAATTTTCATAGAATTTTTATTTATTACCACTTTTGTCAGATTCAAGATATTTCTGCGACCATTGTGGGTTTTTCTTTCATTAACAGAGGGGTACCAACAATTTTGTCCACGTGTGCATTTATAATACACATCTGCAACAGTAACAAACACTGGTTCACTTTCTTATCTCCTGTCAGTAGAGAGTCTAACAGGACAAAACACCGCCAGAACAGATGTACATGAACTACATTGTCTATATAAGATTATATATTATATATAAGCTTAGCAAGAAGTTGTATTCAAGTAAAAACAGTGTTGCCTTATGATTAAGCAACATTACACAAGAGGAAGTACAGTATCATTGAATATAGTAACTGCGGTGATACGTCTTAGGCCTAATGGGAAGCAGAGGGTCGAAGACGTCACCGCAATTATATATTCATGATCCCATACAACTTTGAGTATAATATTGCTTTTATACAACAGTTCCACAAGCACAGTTTATTAAATGAGAGCAGTACAGGATTTTTGTTTGTTAGTGATGATGTATACCGCCAAAAAAGCCAGCTGCACCTCAGACACAGTCCAAGGACGGATAATTTTTTTTTCACACATAAGGAGTTGTTTGGAACTCCTTGTGCAGTGATGTAGAGTGATGATGGTCTGGTCGGTGGCGGTGGTGCACCTGTGGGCTGGTTGCCAACCGCCAATCAAATCTAAAAGAAGAAGAAGAAGTGATAATATAGAGTGAAGTAAGTGGCGGTAATGCATCTGTAAGCTGGTTGCCAACTGACAATCGTGTGTGTTGTGTTTTGCACAGGGTGTGTGATGCGTTAGTGCAGTAGTGTTGGAGTAGTAGTGCTTGTAGTTAGTGCATGCTGCCTCTGCTTGCTACTTTCTGCTTTCAGCTACCGCCACCGGCTAGCCCTCTGTTTACAGGGATGAAAAGAGGAGCCGAGTGCGTAAGTCTCCTCAGCCGGTACATAGCCTCTCCACTGCCAAGACTCGTACACGCCTCCTCGTGGCCACACACGGTAACTGGTACCTTGCAGTTTCCAGGCCAAGTTGTATGGGATCTCGGAGCAGCAGTGGGCTCCAGAGTCGTGGCATGCAGGCCCACTGGTATGTGGATACGCCCTGCTGCCCATCAACCACTGCCCCGGTTGATGGGTAAACTGCCCCAGTTATGGGCAAACAGCAAAGACCTCAACGGTGGACCAGGCGGAGGATGATGGTTGACCTTTGGGAAACATCACAACGGCTGGGAAGGCGGACGAAGGCTGCAGCAGAAACGGGTCACCAGTCGTCTTGGAGTCCATGCCACTGGATCCTGACCCCGATCTGTCAAGGTCTGTGTGGTGGCTGTATGTGCACCAGCCTCCCCACACTAAACAAATTCACGCACAGGCGTCTTCTTCATGGGAATCCACCTAACATCCTGGGTTAAGTCCTGTGGCGACCGGTAAGTGGCAACGGGGGCAGGATTGTGAAGTCTGGAAGCCCCTAGTCACAAGCTGGCACATCAGGCGGTGGATGCCAGATGATTGCTGGGCTCTTGGACCGGGGCAGAAAGAGCCCTTCGGTAGCTACATCCACGACTGAGCAGTCCTTTTTAGGATCCACTCTGCTCACCCTTGATAGGGAAGGGGCTAGAAAAGGTGCCCTAAAAATAGCCTGCCTCAAACCTCCCGTCTGGATTACTGCGTTCAGAGGGATCACCAATTTGTGGTCAGAAACACAGAACTATGAATTTTGGAACCTGGAATGTGCGCACATTGATGGACAGTGCAACCAGTGACAGGCCGGAGAGGAGAACCGCCATCATTGCCAGAGAACTGAGGAGATGCCGGATTGACATAGCTGCTCTCTCAGAAACACGACGGGCAGAGGAAGGCCATCTGAAGGAGGAGAAGGGTGGCTATACTTTCTTCTGGAAAGGAAAAGCAGCAGATGAGCCCAGGATCCATGGGGTTGGGTTTGCCATCAGGAACCAACTGATCAGTCATCTCTCTGAACTCCCTCTGGGAATCAGTGAACGTCTGATGACCCTCCGTCTGGTGCTTTCCAACAACCAGATGGCAGCAGTCGTGAGTGCCTACACACCTACCCTTGTATCCGAGGAGGAAGTGAAAGAGACCTTCTATGCCTGTCTGGATGAGACACTGTCAAAAATCCCCAAGGAGGATAAGATCATTCTTCTGGGAGATTTCAATGCCAGAGTCGGCCGAGACCACCACCTCTGGAAGGGCACCATTGACAAGGAAGGCATTGGAAACATCAACTCCAATGGAGTTCTGCTTTTCGGCAAATGTGCTCAGTATGATCTCACCATCACTAATACCATCTTCCGCCAGAAGAACAAATTTAAGGCTTCATGGAGACACCCTCGTTCTAAACAGTGGCATCTTATTGATTATGTCATTGTCAGAACCAGGGATCTGCGCGATGTAAACATCACTAAGGCCATGATCAACTCCGACGATTGCTGGACAGACCACCACCTTATACGATCCATGATGTTCATCAAACTTAAGAGGAAGAGGAGATTGCAGAAGAAGCAGAACTGGCTGAGACTAAACCTTGAAAGCCTTAATGAAATTACCATCCAGCAGCAGCTTCAGGCTTCTCTTGGAGAAAGTCTCAAACAGGAATATCCAGAGAACATCAAAGAGCACTTGTAACCCAGTGTTAAAAACGTGGATGGAATTATGAATGTCGATACCGCTTTAAGAAGAAGGGGGGACATTCATCTCACAATGGGAGTAGATAGTTTAACGTGAATTAAATTATAAATATTGATACCGCTTTTAAAAAGAAAAACACCCATTTCACAATGGGAATACATAATTTGAATATGAATATTTAAATAAATATATATTCATAAATAGTTAGGAACATTTTCTAGAAAGTTCTGATAAAGTTCCTTGTGGCTGCACGGTGGCGCAGTGGTTAGCACTGCGGCAGCACAGTTTACCCTTGGCCGGGGATTGTGGGGATCGTGGGATTGTGGGTTCGATCCCAGCCCCCGACCAACAGTGATCTGTGTGGAGTTTGCATGTTCTCCCCGTGTTGCGTGGGTTTACTCCGGGATTTCTCCGGTTTCCTCCCACATGCCAAAAACATGCATGTTAGGTTAATTGGCTGTTCTAAATTGTCCCTAGATATCTGTTTCCTATAGGCCCTTAGAATAGAGGGTTAGTATTAATGAAAGCGCTTTGAGTGGTCTTTGTGACTAGAAAAAGCGCTATATAAGTGCAGGTTAGTTAGTTAGTTAGTTAGTATTGTGTGTTGATATTTTGAGTAACCAATGGCTGCGCCGTTGCTGGGTCATGCCAGCCAATGGGTTAAGCGCTCTCTCCCTGGGTCTGGGATGACTTGCATTTTTGGCTCAGTCACGCCAGACGCCGAAAGACACAGACCAGAGAGAGAGAGACGGTCCTTGGTGATATGGCGACGCTAGCGTGCTGGTAGCAGCCTTTGCCTGGATAAAACCCTTGAAATTGGTAAGCCTAAACCAAAATGAGAAATGAGACATTACGGTATTGCCAAATTCTAATGTCCTGTCTATTAAATTTTAAGATTGGGATCCAAAGGCTGTCGACGCCGTTGAGCGCGGGAACCCCATTGACGCACGAGCCACTTAGCATGGTGAGTGCTATCTATTCATTGTGTATGTGGATGCCAACTGCTAGCTTAACAACGCTAGCCGCCGATGCTAAATTCGGATAGTTTTTTCATCAGAAAAAGCTATTTTTCAAGGCTGTAACGGTTAGCAAAGGTCCCAGTTCCCTTTCCATTGATTGCTACTTGATGATGAATGTTGAATCTGTGATTTATGTGTTTTAAAGTGCGGAAATGGTGATAAATTGTTGTGCTAGCTTAATGTAATGGTTAACAGAAGGATCCATTTCACTTGCCATTGAATGTATTTAGTAGTGAATATTACATCCATGGTTTAGAGATGTTTTGAAAATGTTGTTTGTGTACAACCCAGAAATATTTTGTAATAAGCTTAGAGCAATAGCTTATTTGTTGTTGTTCTGACCTATTTTATAGGTCAGGTTCTTTTTTCTTTTTTTTTCCCTTTGGACTGGTTTGACCAGAGCGTGGATCTCCTAATCTGGATGGCGAGCCGAAGCCCGAGTCCTAGAAACTGCTAGAGGTGACCCCACTGGTCACCTGGACTGATACAACAGAACTGTGAATATTGTGACTATATTTTGGAGACCTTTATTGTTATTTTTTTTATTATTGTGACAAGTGTGTGTTTTTTTTATTGTACATATTTGTAAATAATATACATTTGTTAAAATAATATATATAGTTGCAAGTTCCATATACAGCTGTGTATGTGTCATCTGTTGTTGCACCTCCCAGGCTCCTATGAACCCAGAGTCGGTCTGACCTGGCCCAATTATCCCTTTTCCCTCAGGAAGTAAAGTTAAGGTAAATACATTGCAATAACACACCACTACCAAAAAGGGTACTACACCTAAAGTGAGTAGGGTGAGTGGGTGTTACCCTGGTATTACCCCAGTGATATTATACCCTGTATTACCCCCTGTGCAGTACAGGTATATATTGTATACAGTGATACTGTGTTAAACAGTGGAACCTGCTTAAGTCCACTATCCTCAACACCTGCCAAACCACCCTTGGGTACAAGTCCAGAAAACATCAGGACTGGTTTGATGAAAATGATGCAGAGATAGAACTGCTCATCTCCAAAAAAAGGGAAGCCTTTCATGCCTGGCAAAACGACATTACCTGCAAGGCCAAGAGACTGGCTCACTCTAGAGCCAAGGCTGACGTCCAGAGCCGGGTGAGACAGATTAAGAACTCCTGGTGGACAGAAAGGGCAATGGAAATCCAGCATCTGGCAGACTCTGGAGACACCAGAGGCTTTTTCAGTGCCATTAAGGCTGTCTATGGCCCAAGCCGTCGTGGCTTGAACCCATTACGCTCAAAGGATGGACAGGAGCTGCTGAAGGACAATGAGTCTATTAATAAGCGATGGAAAGAGCACTTTCAGGAACTCCTCAACCGTAACACTTCAATCCAATCAAATTTCATCTGTTACATTCCTCAGAGTCCCATCAGGGAAGACATAGGGGCACCTCCCACCTTATCCGAGGTCCAAGATGCCATCAGGAGCCTGAAGAACAACAAGGCCACCGGTCCAGATGGGATCCCAGCTGAGGTCCTAAAGGAAGGTGGTCCAGGAGCCCTGTGCTGTCTCCATGCCCTCCTTCTGAAGGTCTGGGAAAAGGAAGAACTCCCCTCAGAGCTCAGGGATGCTCTGATCGTGACCATATTTAAGAAGGGGGACAAAGCTGATTGTGGAAATTACAGAGGCATCTCACTCCTGTCAACAACTGGTTCAGGTTCAGGTTCAGGTTCAGGTTACTTTATTTGTACCCGTAGGTAGATTTGTTTTGCAGTTGGTGACATCCATATTTACAAGCCACAATTACATTCAACATAGACACAAACACAGGCACACATCTTACAAAATAGGTAAATATAAAATATGTACAATATAATTTTTATAGCTTGTTCAACTCTTTGACAGCAGCAGGGACAAAGCTGTTTTTGTAGCGCTGGGTTCTACTTTTTGGGACAGCAAACCTCCGTCTGGAGGGAAGAAGCTGAAAGTTGCAGTGCAAAGGGTGGGAGTCATCATTTAAAATCGAGTTGGCCATCCTCTGTACTTGTCTGGTGTACAGGGATGTCAGGCTCAGCTGTGACTCACCAAGCAAACGACTGGACCATCTGACTACCTGATCCAAGGATTTCCTCTGTTTCAGTTTTATCTGACCAAACCATGACATTAAAGAAAAGGATAAAACAGATTCAATAAAAGCCCGATAGAACATAGTCATTATGGTTCGGTCAATTTGGAAGCGTGCAAGTTTCCTCAAACAATGCAAATTTTGCTGACCCTTTTTGCACACCCTTTCACAGTTCACCTGAAAGTTCAATCCACTATCAATAATCGTCCCAAGATATTTGTACGATTGTACACATTCGGTGGTCTGGCCTTTTAGTATGGTGACTTTGTGCCTGGGAGTTTTCCTCCTAAAGTCAATAATCATATCTTTCGTTTTTGTTGTATTCAGCTGCAGGTAGGAATCCTCACACCAGTGAACAAAGTCATCAACTACTGGGCCATGGCCACTCTCACCATCCTGGAGGAGACTGACAATGACTGAGTCATCAGCATACTTTATAATGTGTCTGTTGTCATGTCTGCTCCGACACATGTTTGTGTACAGGATGAAGAGTAGTGGTGACAACACACACCCCTGAGGAGAGCCAGTAGAAGAGCACTTTAGGTCAGACAATGTACCATTGACCCTTACTCTCTGCGTCCTGTTGGTTAAGAAATCCAGAATCCAACCCACCAGATTATTGCTTAAATCAAATTGTTGCAGGAGCCTTTCAACTAAAATATGAGGTTGGATTGTATTAAAGGCAGAAGAAAAGTCCACAAATAAAAGCCTGGCGTGTGTCCCATTAAAATCCAGATGTTTAAAAAGCATGTTAAACAGAGTGACAGTGGCATCCTCCACTCCTCTGTGAGGCCTATAGGCAAACTGCAGAGGATCCAATGCATGTTCAGTCTGCTTTAGGACCTCACATCTGACCAGTTTTTCAAAAATTTTCATTAAAATTGAAGTCAAAGCAACTGGTCTAAAGTCATTTACCGTTTTAGGACAGCTGGATTTTGGAACGGGAACAACCACGGCATCTTTCCAGATCTTAGGCACATGTTGTGTCTGTAAGGACTTATTGAAAATGTAGTGAAATATAGGACTCAGTTCATGTGCACAGGACTTTACCAGGCGTCCACATATATTATCAGGGCCCTGACTTTTGTTCACTTTTACAGCGCGGAACTCCCTTTCAACATCCTGCATCTCAATATTAAAGTGCTGATTGTCTTTGAGTTTCTGTTTCAAATCTTGGATTTCTGTGCTAAAATCAAAGGAGTCAAAACGACCATAAAAACAATTAAGAGCATTAGCCAGCTCTGTGTCTGAACTAAAACCATCTAAAAACACACGATTACTGCGCTCTGTGCTCTGAAGGCCTGCAATTTTTTTCATACTGGCCCAGGCCGAACCAAGTTTATTTGCTGCCATCTTGCTTTCCAATTCTGATTTATAATTCTGTTTTGCTCTTAAAATTTCGGCCTTTAGCTCCTTAGTGGCAACCTGTAGCGCAGAAACAGACCCCTGTTTAAAGGCAAGTGCTTTCCTCTGTAAGCAGGATTTAACTGATTTAGTAACCCATGGTTTGTTGTTGGGATATATTTTGACACGTTTACGTGGAACAAACTTATTTTGACAGTGAGCCATGTATGAGCATGTGAGCTCAGCCAGAGAGTCCAAATCATCCCCGCAGGCCATTATGAACATCTTCCAGTCTGTACAGTCAAAGCATTCCTGGAGGCTGTGCTCTGAATCTTCTGTCCACACATCAATGTCTCTCATCTCCACCTTGCCTCTTCTGAGAGCAGTTTTATATGTGGGCAGCAAATGAACACAGTTGTGATCTGATGATCCTAAAGGAGGAAGGGGGAGTGATTTATAGGCCCTCTCTATGGATCCATAGCACAGGTCCAATGTCTTTTTTCGCCTGGTTGGGCAGGAGACATACTGATGAAAGTTTTTAAGTGTCTTCTTTAAAGAAACATGGTTAAAATCCCCAAGAATGAAGTTTGGCGCCTCTGGAGAAATTGACTGCAGCCGCTGGATCACATCAGAGATGGTGCTGGAGGCGGAGTCAGCGTCTGCCCTCGGATGAATGTACACAACTGTGATGAAAAGTTGGGGAAACTCTCGAGGCAAATAAAAGGGGCGAAGCGACACAGACAGCAGCTCCACATGGGGTGTACAGATGCGCTCTCTGACCGTGACAGATGTGCAGTACTGCTTATTAATGTATAAACATACTCCGCCCCCCTGACGTTTCCCCGTTACCTCTTCCTGCCGATCCGAGCGCAGCGGAGCTCCAAAGCCGTCAATCCACAGGTCTGCGTCTCGATCATGCGCAGTAAGCCAAGATTCAGTGAAAGCCATGACGCAGCAGTTCTTAAAATCCTTCTGGTAACGTACGTTGCCTTGAATTTCCTCCACCTTGTTTCTCACAGACTGTGCATTCCCAAAAATGATCGAAGGAAGAGGAATGTTACCAAACTGACGTCTCCTAAGGCGCAATTTCACACCTCCACGTCTTCCACGCTTCCTCCTGCCGCTTCTCTTTTCACCGCTGTGTCCGTCTCTCAAAATAAAGTCCGGCAGCTGAAATCTGGGCGCAATCAGAGACTCTGCACCAGCTGTGTTAAAGCGCAGCAACATGTCCCTGGAATATTGTATTCTGCCCGCTATTCTGCTCGCCATGGAGCCGAACGCGTTTACCTCAGAGACAAAGAGCCACAGCACAGAAAGCAGTAGTGCGAGATATGACAGGAAATCCATGTTGCAGATACCAGGGAGCTGTTCGCCATATATTCCACCAACGCTCCAGGGCAGAAACGACACAGAGGATTTTCTAAAAACGTAAAAAAGTACAAAAAACACACACACGCACACACGCACTATATCACCAAGCTGCTGGTCGCTGCGTGCGCATGCGCCCAGCGCATGGCAAGGTACTTGCTCGTGTTCTCGCTAACCGTTCACTGCCACTTTCTGAGGAAATACTCCCAGAATCACAGTGCGGCTTTCGTCAATCTAGAGGCACAGCAGATATGATCTTCACTGCCCGCCAACTTCAGGAGAAATGCCGTGAGCACAAGTTGCCATTGTATATGGCTTTTACAGACCTGACAAAGGCCTTTGACTCAGTAGATCGCCAGGCTCTGTGGAGCATGCTGTTGAGGTATGGCTGCCCAGAGAAATACATCAGGATTCTGAGGCTACTGCATGATGGAATGACAGCCACGGTGCTAAGTAACAGCGGCTCCATGTCTAAGCCTTTCACCGTGGAGACAGGGGTCAAACAGGGATGCATCATTGCACCCACCCTGTTTTCTATCTTTATTGCTGCCATACTTCACCTCATTGGCAAAGACCTACCACAGGGAATTCCGATCCGGTACAGAACCGATGGTAGGCTCTTTAACCTTGCTAGGTTCAAAGCCAAAAGCAAGGCTAGCAACACCACCATTATGGAGCTCCAGTATGCAGATGACAACGCCATAGTAGCACACTCCGCAGAAGACCTACAGGGTATCCTGAATGCCTTTGCCAAGGCATATAGAGCCCTGGGTCTAACCTTAAACATCAAGAAGACCCAGGTGCTACATCAACCTCCACCCAATCAGCCATTTATTTCACCTATTATAAAAGTGGACAACACCCCTCTCGAAAATGTTGACCACTTCCCCTACCTCGACAGTCTTCTCTCCTCCAAAGTGGACATTGACTCTGAGATCAACCATCGTCTGAGCTGTGCCAATGGAGCATATGCCAGACTCAGGATGAGGGTCTTTGAAGATTGAGATCTCAGGATCGATACCAAGCTCTTGGTCTACAAGGCTGTGGTTCTCCCCACCTTGCTGTACGGGGCAGAATCATGGACCATCTACAGCAGGCACCTGAGAGCTCTGGAGCAGTTCCACCAAAGAACTTTGAGAACAATTCTGAGGATTAAATGGGAGGACCGATGCACAAACATCAGCGTTCTGGAAGAGGCCAAAATGCCCAGCATTTCCACCACAATAATAAAACACCAACTACGATGGACTGGCCATCTCATTCGCATGTCTGACACCCGTCTCCCAAAACAAATTCTTTATTCTGAACTGGAGAGAGGTTTGCGGGCTCCAGGAGGGCAAAAGAAATGGTTCAAGGACAATATTAAAACAAACCTTAAAAAATTCAATATCATATCTCCTGACTGGGAGCACATGGCTCTAAACAGGCACTGATGGAAGGAAGCGATGCAAGAAGGTGCTGCACACTATGAGAAGGAAATCCACCGTGTCGCAGAAACAAAACGACAGCTCTGCAAGGAAAGACAGAAAAAGGCTCCAGCACGACCACAACCCACCACCATTTTCCCATGCCAACATTGCACCAAAATATGCGGGTCACGGATCGGCCTCTACGCCCACCTGAAGACCCACAAGTAGACGCTCCCACGAGGAATGACTGTCATACTCACTCCGAGTGATCGCCGATGATGACTAACTGACAATCAAATCTAAAAGAAGAAGATTTTTTGTTTGTTTAACCAGTCATTTTGCTTGGCTCAGAAAAATAGTTCCTTCTGAATGAACTTTTACTGAGCACCTCAATGAGCATAATATTAAGAAGAATAGGCCTATTGTCTATTCACACACATGTAACCAAATTAAATATTGTCCAGAGCAGAAATCAGTGTGTTTACATGGATGCCTGTCACCTGCTGAGTAGATTTTCTGGATCACGTTGACTTGTTGGTAGCTAGTTTATTAGCTTGTTAGCTTCTTTGGATTTTTATGTTAGTTTCTGTGCATGTTGCTTGCTTTTTCTTGGTATTTTCAGATGAACCAAAGAATCCATCACTACAAAGGTATTATCGTTTGCTAGTCAAGACAATAAAGCTTGTCTCTAGATTCTCTATTTTGTTGTAAACAAATGTGACTAGCAGACGTTTACAAGGGCAGGACTTCGGGGTCACAGAGGTCTGGATTTTTAGGGCTGTCTCTTTTCGAACACTGCCTCTCTGTGGAAATTAAGGTATCCAACACAATATTACAATGCTCACATATGGCGTTCACTTATATAGCACTTTTTCTCATCTCTGGATGACCAAAGCACTTTACAGATCCTGCTATCCACCCATTCACGCACACATTCACACACACTGATGGCGGCAGGGCTGCCATACACACGGAGGCGCTAGCCTGACCACCAGGAGCAACTGGGGGTTCAGTGTCTTGCTGAAGGACACTTCAACATGCAGACTGCAGACAGAGCAGGAATCGAACCTCTGACCCTCCGATCAGTAGTCGGCCACACTACACCTGCGCCACAGCCGTCCCCATTGCTGCTGGCAACAAAAGTGAGTACAGCCCTAAGTGAAAATGTCCAAATTGTGCACAGTGTCAATATTTTGTGTGGCCACCATTATTTTCCGGCACTGCCTTAACTCTCTTGGGCATGGAGTTCACTAGAGCTTCACAGGTTGCCACTGGAATCCTCTTCCACTCCTCCATGACGTCATCACGCAGCTGGTGGATGTTAGAGACCTTGTGCTCCTCCACCTTCCATTTGAGGATGCCCCACAGATGCTCAATAGGGATTAGGTCTGGAGACATGCTTGGCCAGTCCATCACCTTTATCCTCAGTTTCTTTAGCAAGGCAGTGGTTGTCTTGAAGGTGTGTTTGGGGTGGTTATCATGTTGAAATACTGCCCTGTGGCCCAGTTTCCAAAGGGAGGGGATCATGCTCTGCTTCCATGCTCTGCTTCAGTATGTCACAGTACATGTTGGCATTCATGGTTCCCTCAATGAACTGTAGCTCCCCAGTGCTGGCAGCACTCATGCTGCCCCAAAACATGAAACTACCACCACCATGCTTGACTGTAGGCAAGACACACTTGTCTTTGTACTCCTCACCTGGTTGCTGCCACACATGCTTGACAACATCTGAACCAAATAAGTTTATCTTGGTCTCATCAGACCACAGGACATGGTTCCAGTAATCCATGTCCTTAGTCTGCTTGTCTTCAGCAAACTGTTTGCGGGCTTTCTTGTGCATCATCTTTAAAAAGGGCTTCCTTCTGGGACGACAGCCATGCAGACCAATTTGATGCAGTGTGCAGCGTATGGTCTGAGCACTGACAGGCTGACCGCCTCACCACTTCAACCTCTGCAGCAATGCTGGCAGCACTCACGTCTATTTTCAAAAGACAACCTCTGGATATGACACTGAGGACGTGCACTCAGCTTCTTTGCTCGACCATGGTGAGGCCTGTTCTGAGTGGAACCTGTCCTGTTCAACCACTGTATGGTCTTGGCCACTGTGCTGCAGCTCAGTTTCAGGGTGCTGGCAATCTTCTTATAGCCTAGGCCATCTTTATATAGAGCAACAATTCTTTTTTTTTTTTTTTTTTTTTTTCAGATCCTCAGAAAGTTTTTTGCCATGAGGTGCCATGTTGACCTTCCAGTGACCAATATGAGAGAATGTGAGACCGATAACACCAAATTTAGCACACCTGCTCCCCATTCACATCTGAGACCTTGTAACACTAATGAGTCACATGACACCGGGGAGAGAAAATGGCTAATTGGACACAATTTGGACATTTTCACTAAGGGGTGTACTCCTTTTTGTTGCCAGTGGTTTAGACATTATTGGCTGTGTGTTGAGTTATTTTGAGGGGACAGCAAATTTACACTGTTAAACAAGCTGTACACTGGCTACTTTACATTGTATCAAAGTGTCATATCTTCAGTGTTGTCCCATGAAAAGATATAACTAACTAACTAACCTGCACTTATATAGCGCTTTTCTAGTCGCAAAGACCACTCAAAGCGCTTTCATTAATACTAACCCTCTATTCTAAGGGCCTATAGGAAACAGATATCTAGGGACAATTTAGAACAGCCAATTAACCTAACATGCATGTCTTTGGCATGTGGGAGGAAACCGGAGAAATCCCGGAGTAAACCCACGCAACACGGGGAGAACATGCAAACTCCACACAGATCACTGTTGGTCGGGGGCTGGGATCGAACCCACGATCCCACGATCCCCACAATCCCCCGGCCAAGGGTAAACTGTGCTGCCGCAGTGCTAACCACTGCGCCACCGTGCAGCCACTGCGCCACCGTATAATAAAATATTTGCAAAAATGTGAGGGGTGTACTCACTTTTATGAGATACTGTAAATGTCTGGGACATCCTTGTGTGATTTGGACTGAGTCAAAATTTTAAGGAAACCGTTGAGATCACTGGAGGATCATTGAGAGATCTGAGCAGTTGCTGGGTGCTCATTGAAAGATTGTTGAGAGATCTGGCCATTTTTTTTCACCTCTGATCTCTTAATGATCTCCACCCCTGTGTAAAGGGGGTATAAGGAACTCAGGATTGTAAGAAAGAAAAGAAAAGGGGTGAGGAAAAAAAATTACACATTGTAAATACTGTGATACTTTGTGATGGCGATACTGTATCAATTCAGAAATACAAGTACTGTGATGCTTTATTAAAAACTAGTCATAAATCTTGCAAATACACACTTAACTATTTAGGTACCAGAGTAATAAAATCCTCTTGATTTTTCTATCCATGAGATGGTGCTAAATGCTCACTGTCTGGGTAGGTCAGTACAGCAAAGGAGTAACTGCTGAGATCCAGCCGGGAGTTTAACAAGGCAAAGATCCCAATGGGAAATCACAATATATGATATTGCAGTGTTTGGCGTATCGCAAGATTGTGATAATATTGCATTATGGCCCACGTATCGTGATAATATTGTATCATGGGGCTTCTGGTGATTCCCACCCCTAAATATATGAAAATAAAATAAAAACTAAGTAAATAAATTATTATTGTTCATCATAAATTCTGACTTTTAAAATCAAAAAGCCTATTTTTCTCTTTCTGATAAAACTGTGACTTTGCTGCCCTAATTTCTAAGTTCTTACTTATAAATTAGCTAAATTTTTTGTCATAAAGTTACAACTTTTTCTCTCTTTTTTTTGCATCTAATCCACAAACTTTGATTTCCATCCATCCATCTTCTTCCGCTTAATCCTTTTCGGGTCGCGCGGGGGGGGGGGGGGGGCTGGAACCTATCCCAGCATCTTTGGGCGAGAGGCAGGGTACACCACCTTTGATTTCAATTAATTAAAATGATAAATTCTTTAAAATGACTAAAGATGCAATTATTTATGGTAAGAACAAATTACAGTATAAAGAGGCACATTTCTAACACGTTTCCAAATCACTGAAATCAAAGTAACTCAAAGAGTATGCCCAAATGCACTTGAGTAAAACTTCATTAAGGGCTATTGGAGTTTTTTTTTTTTTTTAAGAGAAAATTCTGTCTTCTGTTGATGGTGGAACTACCAATATCTGAGTAAACGGTACTTCCAGAATCTCTAACAATTTCAGAATACAGTAAAATGTGAGATTCATCTGACTTTCCAGCAGACTGAGATGCCTCATCCCACATTAATGACGACAGAGTTAGTCAGAGTGGACAGAAATCCTTTGGACCCGGTACAGCATACGTGGACATGTGTCCGAAAAGAATATTATGCAATGCAGATTCACCAGTGCACAGACAACCTGGAGCTGTGATCCCCTTCACGTTTGGGCCACTCCCTCTGAGTCTTTTACGTAACCAAAAGGAACAAGCACGTATGTCCTCATGAGTTCTAAATGCCCTTCTCAGACTGCGAGCAAAATACCGTAACTCAACCCGCTTATCCAACAAAGTCTTTTTTTTTTACATTGTGTTGTGAAATGGAAGAAAACAAGGAATTGTGTTCAGCCATTAAAACAGTGATATTTTTTTAAATTGCCCATTTGTAATCATTTGTAGCAATATAGTTTTAACTAATATGATACCACAGCTGGTTTACAATGACAGAAGAGCTGAGCTGCTTATGAAAATGCACTGAGCCAGATGTTGTCTGAAATACTTGGTTGTGTGGTCTTTGTACGTTTTCTATATCTGGACAGATTATTGAAATGGCTGCGGTGAATCCCGAGCTCCCAGGCTTTCCTTTCCATCTTTATGGAAAAGGCAGAAAGGAAAACTCTGGTTGGATATCTGCTTATAAGAGATTACAGACTGAGTGAAGTGACCTGTCTGTGTTAGTTCAGTTTCACACGAGCAAATAATAGTGTGTTGTGTTACAGTGCAAAACATAGAATAAATGCTTACTGTTCATATTTGGAGGATTTTTTTGGCTTAATTTTGGCAATTTTAGTGGCCTACTTGAGGATTTAAACTGGTCTGCTAAATCACTGTATTGTGGAGAAAGGAAGCAGGCGAGGCAACGAGCTGAACGACACAGAAACTTTATTCCATCTCCAACATACAGTACAGTAAAAGAGCTCCCGGGTCTCTGTGCATTCCTCTTTTATATCTCTAATACCATGCCTTTTGACCCGGAACTTCCGACCATCATACACTGTGTTTAGAACAAAGCCTGTGTGGCACATTAACATGACATAACGCCGGTGCCGCGCTCACACCCTTCTTCTTCTAGCGGCTCCAGCATTTACTCCTCTCCCCGGGGGGCGCATAGTCCTTACTGTCCCGTCTGATACCCCCCGGTGACACCTCCTCTTTTGGTCCATTGTTCCCCCCTTCCCCAGTTGCCTTCTTCTCTGGGTGGAGAAGTCCCACACCATGCCCCCACAGTATGATAAAAGGTGCTTTCTTAGTATTTGTTGTTTTGATTTAAAGCTTTTCACAATAATCAAGAGAATCTCTTCAGCTATGCAAGTGAAAATGTACTGTGACCAGTGCTGACTATATGTTCAGTTTTAAGTGATGAAAATCAAGAATTAGGCTTGTAATCTTCCTATTTACTACTCAGCTCAGAGCTATCAGTAACCAGTTCCAGATTTATGGTTTCTTTTTGTAATTCACAAATTACAAAAAATTAAAAAAAAAAAAAAAAAGAAATTCTCATCAGGGCATTTATGATTTCATGAAAACCATTAATCCTCCTAAATCTTCCAGCTAGCTAACTAAGGGTGGACTCACACTAGGTCAAGTTGCCTCTATGCTGAAGTATAATTATCCTTCCTCCACTGTTTCCTGCTGAGTTACTCTCACATTGCTCAGGGTCTGCGCATGATTACCATTTGTACATCCGTTATCTTATTGTAATATGACACATATGTGGCTTTATCATCATGAAGTGCCAGTTTGTTTACATTTCAACATCGAAAGCACTGCAACTTGGAAAATGAAACTGACTTTGTGGCTTATTTTGAGTCATTTTGGTCAGATACTGTCCTGTTTTTGTGTCACTATCCATCTATAAATGCAAGGAATATCTGTCTGTGTGTGTGTGTTCCTTGCATATCTCTTGAATCGTTCGTCAGACTGACCTCAGATTTTATAAGTGCTTTGCTGTGGTTACAAGTGTGTGCATCCCTGACTATGGAGTTGTTCAGTCAAAATATGTAATTATCAATAAGTTTGGTCATCGCTCTCTCCTCATGCTCTGGCTTCTAGAAGTGTGGGTGGGGTTTCGAATTGACTTTGTACTGATTGGATAATACACGGCATCACGGCATCAGTAACCACAGCGATGTGTGAGCAAAATAAGGAAGTGAAAAGTGACAAATTTGACAATAAAAAGATAATACTAAAGATTTAATACTTAAAAAATTAGACCACAAAGTTGCCCTGACTGCATAGGTCTAAAGGATAATTTGGCATATGTGGAGAACATGAGGTGCATGAGCAGACTGGCAGGAGTGTCAGCAGGGACTCGGGGGTCTGATGAAGAACACCGGTGTGTCCGACACAGGACACGCCGGGAGAAGCAGTGACCCAATTGGGCGGACCACGATTCTTTGCAGGGAGGCACGGCCAGCCTGCCTGGTCAGTGGTAGATGGGAGTCCCGACTGCTGGTTCACCCGTGTGCTACCACTGTCCTTTGCAGGACTGCAAGTCCCTGATGGTGCTCCTCCCGCACAAGTATCTAAAAATTAAAGCTTAGTAATAATACGCCATGATTGTGGAGCGGAATGGCCGGAATGACTTGGCGACCAAACAGGACACAACAACGTCCAAATAACGAAATAAATCATAAATATTTACTGGACAAATGGGCAACATTGATGCAATGGTTGCAGTCAAGCAGGTCCTTCTGCTGTGTATAATAATGTTAGGTGTTTTGTAATTAATTCTATTGATTACAGTTTTAAAAACCTTTTAATAACAAAATATTGCTAAAATATAAAATGATACACTACAATGGGTCTCAAATATTTGTAAACGTGCCCTGTTATAATACTGCATGAGTTTATTGATGATACACGGAAGAAATTCAATATTACACTGAACTCCATCGCTGTAAACGCTGAACTACATAGAGAATGAATAGAAAATAATCGCCCACAGCAGGAAAAACGAGTTTGATGGACATGCCCCCTAATACTTTTTCTGCAGTGTTTGGCTTCTGGATTGCCGAGGCACGTGGCCCTATGGTGTGACCACGCACGTAACACAGTGGACACGTCTTAAAGGGGCAGTACATGAAAGTGCCAGATTAATATTGTAGTGAAGGGGTTAATACTAGGGAGCAGTGTGATGACGCAGCCGGCTGGTGTCGTCATCGCGCCAGCCCATATAGGGAGAGAGCAGCCATCTTAGGGTCTCTTTCCCACCTGGCATAACAATTGTTAACTGACTTGTATGTATGTTGTACTTGTTGATGTAATAAAGTTCATGTTCACAACAGTACCACTCACTGTACCCACAGTTCCCACACTGTGCATCACTCCGGGTTTCCAGACGTAACAAATATATAAAGTAATATTCAAAAAATTCCTGCATCCACATCGTGATCCGAATCACTACCAAAATCTAATCCTCTGTTCCCAGTGCCATTACACTCCTTTCCTGAAATTTTCATCAAAATCTGTTCATAACTTTTTGAGTAATGTTGCTAAGAGACAAACCAACCAACAGACAAACCAATGTTCAAGTACATTTTAGCATGCGATACCCAAATTTGACCATACTAAACATAATTTTTTCAGCCACAAAATTGTGGCTAGTGAAAAGGCTGAGTGGCTAGTAACTTTGGAAAGTCACTAGTCACAGTGGCTGGTGAGAAAAAAAGTTAATGTCAAGCCCTGGTTATATCATTGTTGAGTGGAATGGTTCCATCGATTATACATGACGTTCATGTTCACTGTGCATGTGTGTGAGTATGAGCATCCGTACCATGCCAAAGCCCACCTATTACAACTGTAACAGGGCTCGGAAAGTGCACCATACTTAGTGGTATGGCGTGCTTACAGTGAAATTAACTGGTCTTTGGGGGTCAAGTGAGCTTCAGCAAGGTACAGATTACCCTGTGTGAGTGCACCAAAAATAACTCCTAACCTTAACACACATCCAACCAATTTTCTTTTATACACATCAAGCAGTCTTTGATAAAAGCAAAGAACACTCAGATATGTTAGTTTGAATATTTTGCCTTAGGAAACTTTGTACCTCTGTCCAAGAGTGCGATTTGATTATATCAAGGTTGGTTTGAGGTTTGAGGCTGTTCCAACCTCATAACCTGTTTTTCTGAAATGCACTGTGAGCTATAGAAAGCACATGCTTTTAAATTCACATTTAATAAATCAAAATTACTATAGGTGGACACCAATCCAAACATGGATGAATCTCAAAAAGAATTAAAATAACTGTGAAGAACAGGTCTTGAGACGCCTGTGCCTGTGATATGTGTATATACAACTCTGGAAAAAAAAATGACCACTGCAAAATCTTTCTGTAATTAGCATCTCTACATGTATGGCAGTCATTCAATTTGAGTGTCTGCTGAATTCCAACACAAGGACGCATCAGTCTACTTAAGGAGGTACTGATTAGGTGATCATCTAAGCATTGCAAGACACATGAAAGCTGTGAATAAAAATCAGTTATTGCAAAAATATAGATTTCTTAGTTCTTGTCAAGTTAAAACAAGTATTGTAGTGTTTAAGAATTAAAGTGAACTTGTTTTCTTTGTATTGTTTGCTATAAAAGCACATCTGAAAGCAACATCTTTTTTGTTGTTTTGGCCAGTTGTCATTTTCTGGAGCTAAATTCTCTCTCTCTCGCTCTCTGAGAGAGTGAGAGTGAGAGAGAGAGACGTCACATAAAAAGAAATCAAGGCAACTGTGTTCACAAAACAAGTTATATTTAATAAAGTAGAATGACACAGGGAATAAGTATTGAACACCTGAAGAAAAATAGGTGCAAAAAAGGCATAGAAAGCCAAGAAACCAACAGAAATCCATCAGAATTTAGGAAACCATCCCATCCTTCATCAGTGCAGATTAATTTCAGCTGGTTAAGTCCTGACTGATAGCCTTTAAAAAGGTCTGTGAATATCAGGTTGTCCACAAAGAACTCATAATGGGTAGAAGCAAAGAGCTCTCTCTAGACCTTTGCAACCTTATTGCTGAAAAACATAATGATGGCATTGGTTACAGGTGCATTTCTTAACTGCTGAATGTTCCAGTGAGCACTGTTGGAGCCATCATTCAGAAGTGGAAAGAACATCATTTTACCATAAACCAGCAACAATCAGGAGCTCCTCACAAGGTTTCTGACAGGAGTCAAAAGAATTATCAGAAGAGTTATCCTAGAGCCAAAGACCACTTATGGAGAGCTCCAGAAAGACCTCGAGTTAGCAGGTACTGCTGTTTCAAAGAAAACAATAAGTAATGCACTCAACTGACATGGGCTCTGTGCCCGCTCACCTTGCAAGGCTCCATCGTCGGCCTCCGTCGGTCTATGATGACCATGGAAGAGAATCCTAAACGTCTACTCTGCTGGAACAGCACCGCCTGTGGCTGAACAGGCCGATGCGCGAATGGCAGTCCCTGTCACACAGGTCGCACTTGTGGGTGGTCTCCGTGCTGCTGGGTCTGTGGCGGTTCTTCCTGCGGGTCCTTTTTTCATCTGCTGCAGCAGTCAGTCTCTCTTCACTCGCCTTGAGCTGTCTGGTCAGGGTGCCTCTCCATTTGGAGCGGTCCGTTGCAAGGTCCTCCCAGCACTCTGTGTTGATCTCCAGGGCCTTCATGTCTCTCTTGCAGACGTCTCTAAAGCGCAGCTGTGGGCAGCCAACGTCTCTCCTGCCAGTCGCCAGTTCTCCGTAGAGGACGTCTTTGGGGATTCTGCCATCCTCCATACGGTGAACATGGCCTAGCCAGCGGAGCCTGCGCTGCCTGAGTAGAGTGAACATAGAGGGAAGGCCGGCGCGGGACAGAACTTCTGTGTTGGGCACTTTGTCCTGCCAGGATATGTCCAGGATGTGGCGAATGCAGCGCAAGTGGAAGGAGTTCAGTCTCTTTTCCTGCCGGGCGTATGTTGTCCACGTCTCACTCCCATAGAGCAGTGTGCTGATGACGCAGGCGTTGTACACTGCCATCTTCGTCTTGACAGAGAGTTTGGGATTCTCTCACACTCGTGTGGTGAGGCGAGTGAGTGTGAAGGCTGATTTTCCAATCCTCTTGTCAATCTCTGTATCAAGGGAGAGGTTGTTGCTGATTGTGGACCCCAGGTACGTGAACTGATTCACGACCTCCAGCTGCACGGTGGCGCAGTGGTTAGCACTGCGGCAGCACAGTTTACCCTTGGCCGGGGGATCGTGGGGATCGTGGGATCGTGGGTTCGATCCCAGCCCCCGACCAACAGTGATCTGTGTGGAGTTTGCATGTTCTCCCCGTGTATGCGTGGGTTTACCCCGGGATTTCTCCGGTTTCCTCCCACATGCCAAAAACATGCAGGTTAGGTTAATTGGAGACTCTAAAGTGGCCCTTGGTGTGAATGTGTGTGAATGGTTAAAAAGGGATGGCGCCGTATTGTGGCTGCTTCATCCATCCAGGTGGTGGATGACCCTTAATTTCTGTAAAGCGTCTTTGAGTGTCTATGATAAAGCGCTATATAAATCTGATGCATTGATTGATTGCATTGTAGTCGTCGATGGTGATAGTTGGTGGTGCTTCCGTGCCTTGCGCCAAGACGTTAGTCTTCTTCAGGCTGATGGTAAGCCCGAAGTCCTTGCATGCCTGGGAGAAGCGGTCCATCAGGGTCTGAAGCTCCTGCTGCGTGTGGGTTGCGACTGCAGCGTCGTCTGCGAACAGCATGTCTCTGATTAGAGCCTCGCGTACTTTGGTTCTGGCTTTCAGGTGGGCGAGGTTGAAAAGCCTGCCTTCAGATCTTGTGTGCAGGTAGATTCCCTCTGTTGCTGTGCTGAAGGCATGCCTCAGGAGCATAGCAAAGAAAATCCCAAAGAGGGTTGGCGCAAGTACACAGCCCTGTTTCACTCCACTGCGTATGTTGAATGGCTCTGAGACGTTGCCGTCGTGCTGCACTATCCCCTGCATGTTGGTGTGAAACGATTCAATGAGGCTTTGCAACTTTGGTGGGCATCCTATCTTTGGCAGGATCTTGAAAAGGCCCTCTCTACTGACCAGATCGAACGCTTTGGTGAGGTCGATGAAGGCGACGTACAGGGGCATGTTCTGTTCTCTGCACTTCTCCTGGAGTTGGCGGATGGAGAATATCATGTCTACCGTCGATCGCTCAGCGCGGAAGCCACACTGAGACTTGGGGTAGACACATTCGACAAGCTTCTGTAGACGAACGAGAACAACTCGTGCGTAGACTTTGCCAACAACGCTGAGGAGGGAGATGCCCCTGTAGTTGTTGCAGTCGCTTCTCTCCCCTTTGTTTTTGTAGAGGGTGATGATCTTGGCGTCCCTCATGTCCTGTGGTACAGCACCTTCCTTCCAGCACTGGCAGAGGACGTCATGCAATGGCAGCAGTAGGGTGGTCTTGCAGTGCTTGATCAGGTCGGGGGGTATGCCGTCGTTGCCGGGTGCCTTGCCAGCGGCCAAGCTATCAATGGCCTTGCTGAGTTCGTCGATGGTTGGCTCAGTGTCAAGTTCGTCCATGAATGGCAGGCAGTCGATGGCATCAAGGGCTGATGGTGTCACGGTGTTCTGTCTGGAGTAGAGGTCGGAGTAGTGTTCCACCCATCTCTCCATCTGCTTGTTCTTTTCTGTGATCATCTCCCCAGTGGAGGATTTGAGGGGGGCCATCTTGCTCTGAGCCGGACCAAGTACTTTCTTGATGCCATCGTACATACCACGGATGTTCCCTGTTATGGCAGCGGTTTGAATGTCTTGGCTGAGCTGAGTCCAGTACTCGTTGGCACAGCGCCGAGCAGTCTGCTGAACTTTGCTTCTCGCAGCCCTGAGAATCTGGAGATTCTTCTCGTTTGGGTACTTCTTGTACTCAGCAAGTGCTGAGCGCTTGGCTTCAATGACGGAGGTCATCTCGGTCAACTTGGCATCAAACCAGTCCTGGAACTTCGAGGTCTTCCTCCCAAAGGTAGCCAAGGCTGTGCGGTGGATGGTGTTTCGCAGCTCTTCCCACTTCTGCTTTGCAGATTCTCCTTCTTGTGGTACACCAAGTTCCTTCTCAAAGGTGGAGGCAAACTGCTTAACAAGTTCTGGTTGGGCCATCTTGCTGGTGTCAATCCGTGCCTTTCCAGGCTGTCTAGCACGATGGAATTTCTTCAGCTGCAGCTTGACCTTGCATCACACCAATGAATGGTCTGTGTCGCAATCTGCATTCTGGAACGAACGGGTGATTAGCACATTCTTCAGTGAGGTGCGCCTGGTCAGGATCAAGTCCAGCTGGTGCCAGTGCTTTGAGTGCGGATGTCGCCAGGAAACCTTGTGTTGGGGCTTGGTCTTGAAGAACGAGTTTGTGATGCACAGATCGTGATATGTGCAGAACTCGAGCAGCTGCTGTCCGTTGTCGTTCATTCTGCCCACGCCAAATGGTCCAAGACAGGAGGGCCAGGAGTCGTGGTCAGCACCCACTCTGGCATTGAAGTCTCCAAGGAGAATGAGTTGTTCAGAGTTGGGGATGATCCTGACAGTTGTTGCGAGATTCTCGTAGAACTCGTCTTTTGCCTCTGGTGTGGCTGTCAGCGTTGGGGCATACACACTGACGAGGGTGACAGGGCCTTGAGTGGTGTTGAGGCGGAGGGTGAGGAGTCGTGCAGAGCCATTGCTGCCCGGTTCCACCATCTTCAGCAAGGTGTTCTTCACTGCGAAGCCCACTCCGTGTTCCCTGTGTTCGTCACTGCCCTTTCCCTGCCAGTAGAACGTGTAGTCCTTCTCTCTCAGTGTGCCTGCGTCAGCCAACCGTGTTTCCTGGAGAGGGGCGATATCCACTCCCAGTCTCTTCAGCTCATTATTGATGATGGCAGTCTTCCTGGTGTCGTTGATGTCCTTGAGGTTAGCAGCGAGTCCTGTCATCATAGTGCGGACGTTCCAAGTTCCCAGTTTTAGAGTTGGTCTCTTTTGTTTTTTTGTCTTGCCTGGTGCGAAGGTTCTCAGCCTGCTGTTCGGACTTCTCCTCATCCCCATGCACCCAATGAGGAAAGCAAGCTGTGGCGGGACAACACCTTATTGGCTGGGGGCTGCCCAGCTTGAGGCGGGCGGTAGCTGTCCAGTGAGATCCGATGATCCCTCCCTCCGTCGGGAACAACCCCTGGCGCCGCGCTCTACGCCAATTGAGCAGTGGCTTATAACCGGTAACTGTCATTCCCCGTGTTTTGTCTACGCCAAAGGCGAAGCTGGAGTGTCCTCTCCAGTGATCCGGTGTTCTACCTTCCAGCGTTTGGCGTTGGTAGGATTCAAGCCTGGGCAGGAAGATATGGAGGACAAGATGTTGCCCATGCAGCATGTCCCCCCCACTCCACGTCACGCCAAAGGAACAGCAGGGCTGCTACAGTTTGGCACCAGCGCCGTTGCAGGAGCTGCCAGAACGATGTTGAGCACAACAGAGAACTGCCTTAGGGGCTCCGACTCTGGATTTTTCCTCAGGGTTGACTCCCGAAGCCTTTCCCATGACCGGGTGTGCCGCAAGGCAGCGGAGGTTTGAAATCAGGGTTTACCTTCCTCTAGATGGTCTATCTTCCCAGGTTGACGAGCCACCATCTACCCGAAGCATCTGGTTTTAAGGCGCCAGAGATCCGCCCTCGCCCCTTCTCCTATTAGTAAAAGCAGTTCCGCCGGGCTTAGAGACTAAACCACACGGGCAGGCTAGGAGTTGGACTTAGTTGTCAGAGGCTTTTCGAGACGCACGCCATAAGGAGCATTTTATGAGCTCTGGGAGCTTAACCCCAGTGCCGCTCCTGGCTATGACAACCTTGGAACCGCAAGGCTCCATTGCTGAAGAAAATGTATGTTGAAGCTTGTTGCACATTTGGGCAACTTGAGCAGAATATCGTCTGGTCAAATGAGACCAAAATTGAACTTTTTAGATGCCACAACACGCAGCATGTTTAGACGAGAAATGGCACTACACATCCCATCATGGTGTGGGGGTGTTTTTCAGCACATGGAGCAAGAAAACATCATGTAATTGAAGGAAAGTTGAATGGACAAATGTACAGAGACATCCTTGATAAGAACCTTTTGCCATCTGCCAAGATGCTGAAGATGAAACCAGGGTGGACATTTCAACAAATGATTCCAAACACACAGCCAAGGAAACTCTCAACTGGGTCCAGAGAAGGAAAATAAAGCTGCTAGAATTGCCCAGTCAGTCACCTGACCTGAATTCAACTGAAAATCTATGGAACAAACTGAAGATCAGAGTTCATAGAAGACACCCACGGAACCTTCCAGGTTTGAAGACGGATTTGAAGACAGTTTGTGTGGAAGAATGGGACCACTCCTGAGCAATGCCTGCGCATAGTTTCTCCATACAGGAGGCGTCTGGAAGCTGTTATTACCAACAAAGGCTTTTCTACTAAATACTAAATGAATTTCACCAAGTGTGTTGAATGCACTTTATTAAAAACAGCTTGTTTTGTGAACACAGTCACCTTGATTTCTTTTTATGCATGGATGTGTTGAATGCACTTTATTAAAAACAGCTTGTTTTGTGAACACAGTCACCTTGATTTCTTTTTATGCATGGATTACTTGGTTTGTTACTGATATCTGGTGAAAATCTCAGGTCAGCTGCTCCATCAGAAATATGTTTAATGAGAAAAATGTTGGTGTGTTCAATACTTATTAATACTTATTTTCCCTGCTGTGTATATATATATATTAAGATAAGATAAGATAAGCCTTTATTAGTCCCACAATGGGGAAATTCCAGGATTGCAACAGCACAGGGATAGCAACACTCAGAGCAATAATTAAAGATAAGAAAATAAGAGCAGTGAATATACATATGTACACATAAATATATAAATATATATACACACACATAAAATTAATTATCTAATTTCACTTGGTAATTGGTCAAAAAAATTGCAAGTAATTTGTCATTGTTGTGTAAAGGTTCTGAAGGTACCCATGCACAACAACAACAAATTATTTGCAATTTTTTGGACAATTAAGAAGTTAAATTAAATAACGTCCCACAAAAATCTAAATATACCAAGGCACCCTTGAAAAACACTGGTCTAAAGTGCAGCATTAACAGATTGAATGCACTGAGGAGCTCATTTAGCAGCAGACTACATCATCCCAGGTGCACAACCGAGAGGTTTCGTAGGTCCTTCCTACCAACGGCTGTCAGACTGTACAACCTAAGCAGGGCTGCTCGCAGAGATAGCAAAAAGACGTAACAAACTAATAGTTTTTTGAATGCAAAAGATGCAATAGACTTACACAATGGTCCTCTCCGGCATACAACTAGGAACATACCGGTCGCTATGGAGGGTGAGAATATGTATGGGCACATAATCATACCATGTAGGATAACTAAGTAGACGGTTATGCTGTTTCATTCCATCTAGCAACAATGCTCTGCACTGTGTGTGTTTATATATTTGCATATTTATTCCATCTAGCTACAATGCTCCGTACTGTGGGTGTTTATATATTTATATATCTACATATTATTCCATCTAGCTACATTGCTCCGCACTGTGTGTGTTTATATACTTGCATATTTATTCCACCTAGCTGCAATGCTCCGTACTGTGGGTGTTTATATATTTACATATTTATTCCATCTAGCTACAATGCTCTGCACTGTGTGTTCATATATTCATAGATTTATTCCATCCAGCTACAATGCTCTGCACTGTGTGTCTGTGTGTGTGTGTATATATATATATTTTATAGTAATACGTACATATGTTTATTAGCTGCTCTTGCTTGCTTGTTTTTTTTTTTTCTTGCCTTCTGATTGTTGCTCTGAGTGTTGCTATCCCTGTGCTGTTGCAATCCTGGAATTTCCCCGTTGTGGGACTAATAAAGGCTTATCTTATCTTATCTTATCTTATTTAGCGTTTTCATAAAAGGATGGTATTATTTTCTGGCTGAAGTGGGCACAAGGAACTCCATACCAGGGCTCAGTTATCTTCAGCATGTTTAAACCTGGTGTTCTCAACAACTGAATATGGCCTTAGATCCGCTGCTATAAAAAACACCAATAAGATAAGATAAGATAAGCCTTTATTAGTCCCACAGTGGGGAAATTCCAGGATTGCGACAGCACAGGGATAGCAACACTCAGAGCAACAATCAGAAGACAAGAAAAAACAAGAGCAGCAAGTATACATACAGTATGTACATATAAATAAATAAAAATTTAAACACACAGTGCAGAGCATTGTAGCTAGATGGAATAAATATATAAATATGTAAACACACACAGTGCGGAGCATTGTAGCTAGATGGAATAAATATATAAATATATAAACACACACAGTGCGGAACATTGTAGCTAGATGGAATAAATACATAAATATATAAACACACAGTGCGGAGCATTGTAGCTAGATGGAATGAACAGCATAACCGTCTACCTAGTTATCCTACATGGTATGATTATGTACCCATACATATTGTCACCCTCCGTAACGACCGGTATTTTCCTAGTTGTATACCGGAGGGGACCATTGTGTAAGTCTATTGCGTCTTTTGCATTCAATACTATTAGGTTGTCACGTTTTTTTGCTATCTCTGCGAGCAGCCCTGCTTAGGTTATACAGTCTGACAGCTGTAGGTAGGAAGGACCTGCGAAACCTCTCGGTTGCACACCTAAGATAAGATAAGATAAGATAAGATAAGATAAGCCTTTATTAGTCCCACAACGGGGAAATTCCAGGATTGCAACAGCACAGGGATAGCAACACTCAGAGCAACAATGCTGCTAAATGAGCTCCTCAGTGCGTTCAGTATGTCCTGCATAGGGTGGGACTCGGACTCCAGCAGAGATGACAGTTTAGCCACCATCCTTCTCTCTCCCATCTCCTCCACTGGGTCAAGGCATTGCCCCAGGACAGAGTTAGCTTTCTTGATCAGTTTGTTCAGTCTCTTCCTATCGGCTGCTGTAACGCCACTGCCCCAGCAGACCACTCCAAAAGTGATGGCTGATGCCACCACCGTGTCGTAGAATGTCTTCAGCAGCTCCCCTTGTACACCAAAAGACCTGAGTCTCCTCAGTAGGAACAGCCTGCGCTGTCCCTTCTTGTAGAGTGCGTCAGTATTGTGTGACCAGTCTAGTTTATTGTTCAGATGAACACCCAGGTACTTGTAGGATGTCACCATCTCGATGTCTGTTCCCTGTATGTTTACTGGTGCTGTGAGGGGTTGTCCTTGCCTGCGGCAGTCCACCACCAGCTCCTTAGTTTTCCTCGCGTTGATCTGGAGGCAGTTCCGATGGCACCAGTCCACGAAGTCCTGGATAAGTCCTCTGTACTCAGCTTCATCTCCGTTGGAGATGAGGCCAACGATCGCAGAGTCGTCAGAGAACTTCTGTAGATGGCAGTGTGTTGTGTTGTGTGAGAAGTCCGCAGTATAAAGGGTGAACAGGAAGGGAGCCAAAACCGTTCCCTGGGGGGCCCCCATGCTACCAATGATCGTGTCGGACACACAGTCCCAGGTTCTCACAAACTGAGGCCGGTTAGTGAGGTAGTCCAGGATCCATGATGACAGGTGCTGGTCCACCCCTGCGCACAGCAGCTTGTCCTTCAGGATCATCGGTTGGATGGTGTTGAAAGCACTGGAGAAGTCAAAGAACATGATCCTCACCGCATTCCCAGGCTTCTCCAGGTGGGACAGAGAACGGTGAAGGAGGAAGATGACCGCATCCTCCACCCCAATGCCATGCTGGTAGGCGAACTGGAGTGGATCCATCGCTGGTCCCACCAGGGGGCGGAGGTGAGCAAGGAGCAGTCTCTCCAGGGTCTTCATCATGTAGGACGTCAGGGCCACTGGTCTGTAGCTGTTCAGATCTTTGGGGTGGGAAGTCTTTGGTATAGGTACCACACAAGATGTTTTCCACAACTGTGATACCCTCCCCAGCTTCAGGCTCAGGTTGAAGATGTGCTCCACAATCCCACACAGCTGGTCTGCACAGGACTTGAGGAGCTTTGCGCTGATGCCGTCCGGTCCTGACGCCTTCCTCGCCTTGATCTTCCTCAGCTCCGTCCTCACCTGGGTCTTTGTGAGGGTCATGTTGGGGGGCTGTGTGTTGGGAGTGGGGGGGTGTTGGTGGAGTGGGGTGTGGGCAACAGGACTCGATGTCTTCAGAGGCAGCAGTGGTTGCTGTGCAGTCGGGGGGGAGGGCGGTTGGTCAAACCTATTGAAAAACAGGTTCAGATTGTTCGCCCACTCCCTGCCCCCCGTGGCCTGGGGGGAGGTATTCTGGAGCCCAGAGATGGTTTTAAGGTTTCTCTAGACCCCGCCGATGTCGCTCTGTTGCAGCTTGTCCTCCATCTTCTTCCTGAAGCTGTCCTTGCCTTCTCTGATCTTCCTCCTCAGCTCCCTCTGTATGGACTTCAGCATCTCCCTGTTCCCCGACCTGAAGATCCTCTTCTTCTCTCTCAGAAGTGTTTTTTTTAACAATAGCATTCGTTATTGCTTTGGCTCGATCTGAAAAGCCCTTTAAAGGCTGTCTAAATGCTGCTGGAAGCTGCGCTTGTACCATGCTAAGGTTTTGTTTTTTGTTTTTTTTTGTGCTGCACTGATATTCACGTTCGCGGAGTGCCATTTCAAATGAGTTAAGTTCAACATACTGACAAAAGCATATCTGATGCTGTTTTCGTCTTATTCACTTGCCTTTGTCTGTTCACATATTTTACCGGAAAGCCAAAGTGTTCCCAGACAGGAGACTTGTGAAGAGGGTCTTCAAGCTCTGGCTTCTCCATACAGCCAGCCATGACGTTCGCTAGTCAGAGGCTGGGTTGCACTGTTTGTTTACATGTACGGCTAATAGCTTGAAGCAGTTACACTTCCTGTCCGTCACTCAACATGGTCCGTGTGGAACCTTGGTACGCCCCAGTACTGTACTGAAGGTGCCATACCAAAAAATCCGAATACATGTACCGTTACACCGCTAATATATACAGTGATGTGAAAAAGTGTTTGCCCCTTCCTAATTTCTCATTTTTTTATGTTTGTCACACTTAAATGTTTCAGATCATCAAACAGATTTAAATATTAGACAAAGATAACACAAGTAAACACAAAATGCAGTTTTTAAATGAAGGTGTTTATTATTAAGGGTAAAAAAAATCCAAACCTACATGGCCCTGTGTGGAAAAAGTGATTCCACCCCCCACACCTCGTTAAAACATAAATTAACTGCTTTATCACATCTTTGGAAAGCTGAGTTCAGTTTTTCTAGCCACACCCAGGCCTGATTACTGCCACACCTGTTCTCAATCAAGAAATCACTTAAATAGGACCTGCCTGAAAAAGTGAAGTAGACCAAAAGATCCTCAAAAGCTAGGCATCATGCTGTGATCCAAAGAAATTCAGGAACAAATAACAAACAAAGTAATTGAGATCTATCAGTCTGGAAAAGGTTATAAAGCCATTTCTTAAGCTTTGGGACTCCATGGAACCACAGAGAGAACTATTATCCACAAATGGCGAAAACATGGAACAGTGGTGAACCTTCCCAGGAGCTGCCAGCCGACCAAAATTACCCCAAGAGGGCAGCGACGACTCATCCAAGAGGTCACAGAAGACCCCACAACAACATCCAAAGAACTGCAGGCGTCACTTGCCTCAGTTAAGGTCAGTGTTCATGACTCCACCATAAGAAAGAGACTGGGCAAAAATGGCCTGCATGGCAGAGTTCCAAGACGAAAACCACTGCTGAGTAAAAAGAACATAAAGGCTTATCTCAGTTTTGCCAGAAAACGTCTTGATGATCCCCAAGACCTTTGTGAAAATACTCTGTGGACTGACGAGACAAACTGAAGTGCACTTGGGTTCTGCAGCAAGACAATGATCCAAAACACACCAGCAAGTCCACCTCTGAATGGCTTAAGAAAAGCAAAATGAAGACTTTAGAGAGGCCTAGTCAAAGTCCTGACCTGAATCCGATTGAGATGCTGTAGCATGACCTCCAAAAGGTGGTTCATGCTCGAAAACCTGCCAATGTGGCTGAATTACAAAAATTCTGCAAAGATGGGTCGGCCAAAATTCCTTCACAGTGCTGTAAAAGACTCATTGCCTGTTATCACAAATGCTTGATTGCAGTTGTTTCTGCTAAGGGTGGCCCAACCAGTTCTTAGATTTAGGGGGCAATCACTTTTTCACACAGGGCCATTTAGGTTTGGATTTTTTTTCTCCTTAATAATAAACACCTTCATGTAAAAACTCCATTTTGTGTTTACTTGTGTTATCTTACTTGTGGGCAGGTTGTTCAATAACCGGATGGTTGGTGGTTCGAATCCCACTCTTCCCAGATATCCTGCCATTGTGTCCCTGGGCAAGACACTTTACCCACCTTGTGTCCATAACACTGGGTGAGAATGTGTATAAATGTTCAGTGGTGGCCGGAGAGGCCATTGGAATGGATTGGCAGCCATGTTTCTGTCAGACTGCCCCAGGGCTGCTGTGGCTACAGTAGTAGCTTGTCACTACCATTGTCTGTCTGGAGTGAATGAATAATGTATCTATTTGTAAAGTGTCTATGATCAAGCGCTATATAAATCTGATGCATTATTATCTTTGTCTAATATTTAAATTTGTTTGATGATCTGAAGCATTTAAGTGTGACAAACGTACAAAAAAAATGAGAAAACAGGAAGGGGGCAAACACTTTTTCACACCACTGTGTAGATAGCAATAAAATGTGTCTATGATTTCACAAATTCTGTAGGATAGGGGAAGGAAAGAAAATTAAAAAAAGATCCAACACAACAGATCATTTAAGAGGTGTGAAGGCTGCTGTAAGCAACAGCAAAACATTTTCTTTACATCGGTCTTACACCCCAACCAGTAGGGAGATTTCCTTTTTTCCCCCCCAACTACTGTATATGATGAATAAGATAAGTAAGCCAGGATAGAATATCCATGTTTATGGCTGGTGGCTGATGTGGTGTAATCCACCTTAAGCTCTTCATGGATAAGGTGGGGTGTGGGGGTAATAAAGTGGGTCGCAGAAGGCTGCTCTAAATCTGACCACGCTCTCTTGCAGTAATGGCCAGGGCAATTTACATTTTGTTATCTTAGAATTTGTGCCTGTAAAGTTTAGTTTCTGTTTTTATGTCAGGTTGAAGAAACATGCTTAGATTGAGTATGGCCTGGAAACTCAGAGGAAGCCTTCAACATGTGTCATCATTATGAAAGCTAAATTGGCCCACTTTCTAACCCTAACTCAGATTTTTATGCTGTCAAGCGGATGCGTGGGCAAGGTGGGTAAACTGTAACATGAGCAACAATAATAGTGCTCTTGTGGAGAAAGGGATAGGCGAGGCAATGAGCTGAATGACACAAGGCTTTCTCCAACAACATAACAGTGAAGCAGTGCTACAGCTCTGAGGCTAACGTCTTTCTTCTCTGAATGGCCACAGCGGCTCTTACTCTCCCCAGGGGGTACATTGAACTAACTGTCCCGTCTGATACCCCCCAGTGACACCTCCTCATTCGGTCCATTGTCCTCCTGTTTCCCCCTGCCTTTCTGGGTGGAGAAAACCCACACACTGTGTCCCCGCACAGCTCCCCCCAACACCCAGAAGGGGCTCTAACCCCCCTGTCCTTTGGGCTCGAGCCAGTGTCCATAGCGGCTGTAGTGGGGGGTTGCCGATCCAGTAGAACCATCCTGCTGGTGAGGTGTACTGGAGGGCGCGTCAGTCTGGGAAGGGGGGGAGGGACACATCAGATCACCAGCGAGCACAGGTCCCTGCCGAGGGATCGCCAACTTGTGGAGCCAACAACAGTGGGCGTCCGCGCCGGGGTCCGGTGCGCATCGTGCCTGCCGAAAACAAAACCGGCCTTCTGCAGGCTTCTTGGGATGAATGTGCGGGGAAAACAATGGTGGGCCCGTCCGGGTTGCTCCCAGCCTCTGTCTGTGTAAAAATTGCGGGGGTGGATCAGCCTCGGGCGCGGGGTTTTGTGGTAGAAACTCTCCAGGGATCAGTGGCGGCTGAGAAAAAAAAAACGAGTTCTGCTGGGGGGGCTGCCAAATCCTCCTTAGGTGCAGAGTGCAGCCCTAAGCTGAGGAGGTTGCCAACCTCCTTAGGTGCGGAGCGCAGCCCTAAGCTGGGGAGGCTGTCAAATCCTCCTTAGGTGCGGGGCACAGCCCTAATAGAACCCAGGGCCGGTGGTCGACCCAGTTTGTGTCCATGAGCATACCGTGCATGTCTGCTCGCCAAATGTCCTGATGGTGGAGCCGTTGGTGGCTGTAAGTTCGGGACCGCTGCCCCCTGCCACCCTGTCTGCGTTGACCGGCAGGATGAGGCTCTTCTTGGAGCTGGAGTCCACCAGAGACCTTCTTCCCGAACGTTTGTCTGCGACATACAGCAGCTTGTTTCTGTCTCCAGCAGCCGCAGCTGCTACTAGCTGCTGGCCATGCCGTTTCCCGACTTCTTGCATTGGCATGGCAGCATGCATCGCTGGGCATTTGAGCTGAAACAGTGATGATAGAAGCAGATCGCCCTGTTCCTGCATCTCCTGGCGTCTGCTCCGGCTACCACCAATGGCTCCTCGACCTCGCTGGTATCCCTCCAGGATGCCAACAAACCTGGAGCAGGCTTGTCGCCTGTTGCACGCCACAACCATGTAGTAGTATTTTGTGTCATCCATAGTTATCCCGCAGAGTGCTAACTGGGCTTCTATGTGCAAAGACCAGGCTGCTGGGTTGTGAAGTCAGAAGTCCGGGAGCTTGACTGAAACAGCACCCGTGGCGCTGGTGCTCTCCCTCCAGGTAGTCTCTGGGGCGGTGCTCGGCTCGCTTTCCATGGCACGTCTTAGAGTCACCAGTGTGGCTCACTCTCCAATGGCATGTCAGGGTCAGCAGTGTGGAGAAAGGGATAGGCGAGGCAACAAGCTGAATGGCACAAGGCTTTATTCTTTCTCCAACAACATAACAGCAAAACAGCAAAGTAGCACTACAGCACTGAGGCTAACACCTTTCTTCTCTGAGCGGCCATAGCGGCTCTTACTCTCCCCGGGGGGTGCATAGAACTAACTGTCCCGTCTGATACCCCCCCGGTGACACCTCCTCTTTCGGTCCATTGTCCTCCTGTTTCCCCCTGCCTTTCTGGGTGGAAAAAAACCCCACACCATGCCCCCACATTCTAATAATAGTAATAAGCTCTGGACTGATTAGAGTTGCATTGGCACAGTCACATTAGTTACAGTCATTTTCGTTTGTAGTCGTTATAGTTAATCATTTTTCATTTCATTCCATTGTTCGGTCTGTCAGTAGTGAATCTCACATTACCAAAAGCATTTATTTGTTTATTTTTGCTTTAAGTGTTCTCTCTTTTGTGGCTGTGATATTAATGGAAACCTGTAAATAGTAGATTATTAAAAAAACATACTTGGATACATTACTATTCAAGCCATTATTCTTTCAGCTTCAAGCCATGAGTTTTTAAATGCAACAAACTTGAATAAAGCATGTCAAGTTGTAATTTAGTCATTGCTCATGCCGGCTCTGGTGCAGTGCTGCAGCGTCACCTATTAAACAAGAACCTTCTTTTGGAGTTGGTTGTGTTGTTAGCATCATTTGCCTTGGCAGTGTCTCTTCACAATGGCTTTTTTAGAATGAGGATTGGAGATTAAACAGCATGTTAGCTTCTTGACTTGTCAATCCTGCTTTAAAATTCGTCCCTTTGCCATTGGATTTAGGATAGACCTTCAAACAAGTAAACACAAAATAAAAAAGCTTCCTGTTTCTTTGAAGAAAGAAATATTTGTCTTAGGAAAACATATATTTTGGAGAATTATAAATACTCAAGATGTAGTGATATCATAAATTGTTTTATGAGGGATAGCTGGTGAAAGCACTTAAAAGGGCTTTGGGCTTGTATGATGTGTCTGCAGAGCTCATAATCTTATTTTTTCTTGCTGTGAAATTGCACAATCTCTGCATTTGTGTTGCCTTATCAAGTTCTGAAAGCAGTGAGATTGAACTTATTGTTTGAGTTTTGATCTGCATACTAGTGGGCTTTTGAGGCCTTGTTGCTTTGTTTGGGGATGTGCATGTCTCCATCCTTTGATGGTGGAGGTATTTTGCTTTGATGAAGAGCAGTGAGAGCCCTTTTAGGTTTCAAAGAGTTGTTTGTCACACAGAACTCTTTGGGGAGCATTAGTGAGTGTGTGCATGTCGGCAGTGTTTTGGGGTAGCAGAGCTATCCAACTTAAAAGGCACCAATTTTTGAGAAATATTCCTACCTTGATGATTCACTTTCGTTTTATAAATCAATTTAATATTTTTGTATTATTATGCACTTTTTCCACATGTTGACATGACTCCCAGATCTGTGACAGGCTTTGGTTAAAACAACTCAGGCTTTCATTATTGTTGTACATATCTTACCTTGCCTTACCTTGTCTTCGTAGGTCATTGACCTATTACTGATTTTCACTTCTTTTCATTTCACTAACTATAATTTTAAACACAGGGAAGGAGCTGTCCTCAAAATGGGCTGTTTGTATATCATATACAGTACCTTTGAAGGAACTATCCATAAGTGAAAATTATGTAACAAACATTAAAAATAACAATGAGGTAATAACAAATAAAACATTAAGGGCCATATTACAACGATGGGGTCAGTTGATCACTTGTCACTGATGTGACGTGTTATTTTCTTATCACAATGCCGTTAAAACGAACTTTCCACCAGCGCATGACGCAGAGAGGCCAGTCTAATCATTCAGAGGTGTGTTTTGGATAATCCAATCCAAAGTGCTCCTTCCCATCCCTTTAATGCAAAGGGGCGCATTATCTAAAGTGAATTGTGATCATGACGGGTTTAAGACGGGTTTTTGCGCTGACCAAAGCCCGTGTGTGTGAGTCAAAATGCACACAGTAGTAATGGTGCTTGGTAATAATGAAGACATCAGTCAGAGTTGATGCCCAGTTAGTTATGTTCAAGAGAACTCACGGTGAAGAATGGGCTGAAAAAAATCAGCTGAATTGTTTTTATGTGCGCACGGATGTAACACAGATATGAAGAAAAGAGGATGATGCCTGTGCAAATTTTCATTAACGATGGCGTGGAAATTGCTCCTGGCTGTGGGGAGATGGAGTACTACCTCTCCTGTTGCTTTCGCCAACCGAGCATCTCCCCCTATCCGTCCTGGGTAGGAGGGAAGGAGGCAATCTGATGCGCCTTCCTGTTCGCCTCCAGCACCCACCATGAAGCGAGTCCGCTCTTAGCAGCCTCTGCTGGGGGTGACGGGTGGCTGTCGGGGAGCTTGCTGGGCTGGAAACCCGGGGCACGTGGCCAACGCAGATGTGGACGCATCTCCTGTTTCTCTGGGGAGTTAGTGAAAAGCAAAATGCTGCACACTCCTTGTTCATTCATTTATTCCCCTAAAAATAAACACATTAATGCCTAATAAGTCCATGATGACAACGAAACTCCTCCCTGTTGTGTTAGGTTTTAGGGACCTTTATTGTGTGACACGGGTGGTGGCGGAACCAGAAAGGTGGAGCCACCACCCAGGGTATAAGAGGGCAGTGAGAGGGAGGGGCAGTCTCTTGGCCTCCTCCCTGCCTGGCGGGTGTGCATGTACTGTGAGAAGGCGTCACTAATAAGCGTGTCCAGTTCAACACTCAGTCTCATCTTTGGCTCCTACTGCTGACATAACACTCCCCACCACCACCCCGTGTGCCGCGCATTACATTGGAACACACTGGCACACACGTACCATATTCATTCATTCATTCCCCTAAAAAAATAATACATTAATATCTAATTTATAGACTCCAACGTAAGTCTGCAATTAAAGTGAGAGTGTGGATGGAACAAAAAAAAACTAGTGTGTGATCATTGTATAATTAAAATGACGGGCGATTATGACTTTTACAAGATCCCATTGCATGCTGTTTCCTGAGCTCCAGAGCTGTGTGATGTCAAAACATGCCACTGAAATATCATTAAACAATACGCTTCTGATGTTAGACTTCCTTTTTCTTCATCAAAAGCGGATTCTCATGGAATGCACCATAATAGTAATGCGTATTGGCTTACGCACCGCCACACCTCTTTGAAATGAAGCGCTTCCTCCGAGCGCAGAGTGGGCGCACTGTCTACTGGTAATTTGATGGCAAGACGCAAGGTGTGAAGAACAGACAATGCGCTGACGGAAACTAACAAAAACACTGGCACATGGTGGAAAGTCTGTCTGAAAAGTGTACAGATGACCGTCAAAATAGGGCCCTAAAGCCTGAAAAGCTGATTTTTCCAATAACAACATTAATTCCTTTTTGCAAAGTTCACAATCAGCCTGGAAAGATTAGTTTTTAGCTCATTTCGGTGAAGTCAAAAGGAGCTAATGTGATGGTGCCGGCATCCATCATCCGTCTGTCTGTCTGTCTATTTCCTCCTCGGCAGTTGCCCCGATAGTCCCCAAACTCACTCGCAATGATCCTTAGGTGGATTTTAATCCAGGTTGTGCTCAATGTCAAGCCGGAATGATGATATTGACAGTCTGGTTGGTTTGATTTGGCTAGGCTACTTCCTAGAACCAGAGCCAGGCAGGAAGGAGGATGGACCAAGCCTCAACTGTTTTGAAATTACATCGTGTTTCTTTAAATTCTAATGAGCCCCAGTTTACTCCATCTTCCCTCTTTTGTAATTTTTCTGAGAGTTATGTTTAGATGGTGATGCTGAATGGCTAAATGTTATCAGGGATTAAAATTGTCTGTTGCTGCCACGGATTTCTGTCAAATGGAAAAATGAGAGGAAAAAAATAAAACATTGCACATTCTGAGTTTAATGTTTTTTTTTTTTTTGTTTTTTTTGGCCACACAACTCAACACTTCCTGAAATTATTTAAAAATAAATAAATAAATAAAAGCTCTCTATAGCACTTCAATGATCAGAACAGCTTTGTTTTTTCATGGGCTTTTATTATGACAGGCCATCAACTTGATACATCCTTCTGAAAATGTCAGAAGACAGCTAAAGGGTTTTCTGACAATTTGTAGTATAAAAAAAGGTAAAAGAAGTTCACATGAGGGGAAGAGGCAAGGGTTTGCTTTGATTCTGGTTGTCTGACATTGATGTAGCGGTAAGTCCTGTATTTTTTAGGTTTTTTGGTTCTAAACTTTTTCTCTATTTTGCGCTAGCTGTTCAACTAATGTTACTGGTATTCTGACAAAAACCTGGTGTAAACCCATGCAAGCATGAGGAGAACATGCAAACTCCACACAGATAAGCCCTGATGGCTGGTGGATTTGAACCCATGACCTTCTTACTGTGAGACAGTAGTGCTAATCACTACATCACCACACTGCTAGTTGTTGACTGATTATTTGATTTATATAATACTGTATCTTTAAAAAACTGTCAGAAATTTCCAGCACAAATAGAGAGCCTAAGACACACTCCTTCTACTTCCGCATATAGAACCTTAAATCGGGGAAAAAAAATCTCCATTGCAGTGAATGGCAAGAGAGAAATTCTCTTTTGATACCAATTGAATTTTGCCTCAAGTTTCACATATGATTGTGAATTTAAATTACGATTTTCCATGTAAATAACTGTGTAGGCTGTCTAACTGTTAAAGTATCCACCTTATTCCTAGCCCCCCGATGCCTTTCGTGAATTATGGGCGCAGCTTCTGGTACTAGTTTAGAACGTGGAGTTGTCACTGAAACGGGACACTTTTCCATGTTAAAAACAAAATTACTTTTGCATCAAAAATGCGGGAATGCGGCCTTTTGCACCTCAAAAAGAGTAATATGATCATACCACTTCCCACGACTATCGAGGGATAGGAAGATGACCTTAAAAAGTGGCCTCACAGACAGTAGCTCCGTTAGTTAGCTCCGCAGCTAAGATGCTAACGCTGTAAACAGATAAAAGCTTTGAGATATATCAATGTTTCCACCACAATAAAGTCGGTTGCATTTTATTAAAAGATCTTGGACATAATCAAATTTACCTTAGAGCAGACGTAGAATCTAATCAGAGCCACAAAGAACCACAACACCGTGCTTGGGTGTTTTAATGTCGGGGTAAATACAGACAGCTGTAGCTGTTCGTTTTACCCTGAAATTAAAATGCTCATGCTGCTGTCATGCCATGAATGCTTGTTATTTAACTTAACACGTACAGACCTTTAATGACACATACAGACCTTTTATTGATCTATATTTTGTGGTAATTTAAAAATTAATGCATGCTGAAGCTGCTAATATCAAGTCCATATTGTTCCAAGGCAATGCAACGAATGCCCCCCCCCCCAAAAAAAACCAAAACTATTTGATATCTTTCTTAAATTGTTAAGACTTAGGAAGCAAACTGTTTTATTTATTTTACTTCATGCAGCCTTGTATTTGGTGACATATGTGACACATAAACGTCAGATCTGTGACATTCATACAAGTGAAAACATACCTGATGCTCTTGTGTCTGTCCTGTGTCTGTACCACCAACAGTCCTTTTTAGTTTTGAGTGCATGATTTATGCATTGCCGTTGAAACCACAGATTTAGCTGTGCTTCTTTGTGAGAAGCCTCCATTTATACAGTCTATGGCACGACCATGAACTGCAGCAAGTACCAGAACAATGCCAAAACATAAAAAAAACAAAATTACCAGAGCTGAAATTAGCCGCCACTTGACTGCAAAACATGTATGTGAACTATACATTAAAATGAATTTGAAAAACTTTTAAAAACGCCATTTTAAATGCCCGAAACCGGAAGTTGCCCCCATAATCGTTTCTGCAGCAGCGCCCTCAGGAATAAGGGGGATAAGGTTTTGAAAATATGAAAATTCAAAGACTACAAACACGGACTCACGTAACTTACGCCATCATTTTCAAAGCGCACACAGGGGGAAGTAACTAACAGTCCTCTGGATCAGCTGCAGCTCTCAAAATACAATACAATACATTTGTGATGTTTTTGTCCTCTTTGGATCCTTCTTTCATTGGCCAGAAAACAGGAGGTGGGCTTTGAGTGGGGGGACCGACGTAATCGTGTTTGGTGATGTGTATAGTCTGAGACAAGGGGATGTATTCCACTAAGTGGTTTCGCAAAAGCTAAATATTACTCTTTTATCATACGACAGCCTACAACTTCAATTACGTTGAAAGTTATATTTTACATTGACAAATATATGTGTAACTCGTGGCAAAATTTGATTGGAATCAAAAGATAATTTCTCTCTTGCCATTCACTTCAATGGACATTTTATCCAATTTAAGGTCCCACACACGGAAGTAGAGGGGGCGCGAGTTAAGGTGCCTTCACACCAAACGCGAATGGGCGAATTTTTCACGTAGCATGATTACATTATAACTCAATGTAAATACATGAATAAACATGAATTCACTGTCTAGGTGAGATGCAAACAGGTGAAGTTGCCTTTATAACTTCTGCAGCAGTGTTTAACCTGCTGTGGAAATCCCCAAAATAACGTCATGCTTAGGTTTACATTATCCGATGGGGGGCTCACCTGAAAAAGTTGTCCCTGCCTCAAAAACTTGATGGGTGTTTCCGTTGCTAGGTTGCTAGCCTTGTTAGCACGTTCGTGGCAGGAATCCGTGGGTAAATGACTCCGACATCCCGATTCAGCTGAAGAGCTCCCGGTCCTTCTGTCTCCAGGTGAGTGGTAATCTCATTTTCAAACTAGTTTACTCTCCAATGTTGATACTTTTACTCAGATGACAGCAGAATCTCAAAGCCAGCGTTATCTCTCGGACGTGAATGCGTAATTTCGCGTGTACTCGCCCCTTTCCATTGACTTTGTATGGATTTGCACCACCCGTCCGTGTTTGGTGTGAAGGCGCCTCTAGGCTCACTATACATCCCAGAGCTCAAGATGACCTTATCACATGTATTGGTTTGTCAAACAAAACTAAAAATTATTTAATTCATAATGAAAAAAACAAGAAAAGTGACACATTTTTATGTTTAAGAACTTAAAACAATCATACTTTTAGAATTTTTATTGTACAAGGTTGCATAAATGCATGGTCAATTTATTAATTTGGTTGTTGATTAACTTTCTGTTGATCGATTAGTCATTTAGCAGACGACTCATTGCAGCACTATGAGCAAGCACTTTTTTCATTGTTTGGATTTAATTTGGCCTGGGGGGAAATTTTTGATCAGTAGATTTTTTTTAAAATTCCCGTTTAAAACCCCATATAAAGCAGTATTTTAAACAGCGGTGTGTAGTTTGAATGTTCAATAGCATATGACCTGTTCCTGGGGCGTAATAAGCTTATAGACAACTCTGAGTGAGTGAATGGCTGACTCTGCTAAAGACAGCTAATGGCTGCTAATCGAGGAGGTTGTTCAGGCTGGAGCAGGGGTCACACACTGGCAGACTCTGGTCCAGATCCGGACCCCGAGAGTCCACTGTCCGGACCTCGAAGCCTTTTGATACAATTTGTGGAAAAGGGAGAATGTTTTATTTTGGCGGGGAAAAAGCAGAAGTGAACTGCTGCATCGGCAAACACCCGACAGATTATGGCACGAGCCCTTGGGTGCTCTCCCCCTACTGCAGATTGCCCTCTTCGCTGTCCCATGAATGCCACTATCTGCAGAGACTCTGCGGCTCCAACGCTCCAGAGAGTCAGCGGGTTACAAAATCAGGTTCACTGCGGGCACCCCGCCATCCTCCACACGCACACACAAGGCCAACACGTAAAAACTCAGTACAAGCTCTGTGTGCTACTGAACATGAAAAGTTCCACCTGCCCTCTCCCTGTAACCATGTAGTTACAGCTCCATCCATGCTATAACAGACTTTACTGTTGAGATTTAAAAAAAAAAAGTCACGAAATTCTGTCATGTGGAATTATATTTTGTCCTGGAGTTATATTTTGTGTCCATTTTTTTTAATCTTAGTTTCAAAGTTTTTTTCTGCACTGAAAATATTGTATAGCGGTGGACTTATTGTGAAATTAAGTTTTTTTTAGATTTTAATCTTTTTTTTAATGCAATGCAATTTAGTTTGTGTTCTGTAAAACATTTTTAGGATTTTAGTTGTAGATTTTAGAATTTTAGACCTTCTTATTTGGAGTCAACAAACACATTTAGTGTTCTCCTGTATTATAAAATTTTATATTACATTTTGTTTGAAATTGAACAAAGAATTCCTTTTAATATTTTTTGTTTAAAAATTAATATAGAGCTAAAACCAGCAAAAACTCAAGCTTAATAAAATAATGTGTGAAAGCAAGTTAAATGATATTGGCCTGTCTGGAGACAGCTGTGGTCTTCTGAAAGAATGTCAGTTCTTAAAAGCACATTTTGCGATAAATTTGTCCGTTTTTATTTAACCTTCATTTATACAGGGTAGTTCCATTGAGAGACAACCTCTCTTTTTCAAGGACACCCTGTTCCCACTCACACCAGGAAGCTGCCCAGTACAACCACAGACTGACCTGTGGCCACTGAGCAGCTCCAATGGAGCATTTGGGATTAAGGGCCTTGCTCAAGGGCACCACAGTGGGGTTAAGGAGGGTGGGGCAAACACTGCTATGTTATCTGTCCCACCCAGATTTAATCCTGCTGGTCCGGGGATCGAACCCATGATCCTTCGCTGACCAGTCAGCATCCCTAACCATTAGACCACCACTGCCCACCATGTGTCAGATTTCACTTCCATTTGTTTTAATAAAATATGTTGGAAGTAAATTCATTTGTCATTGCAAATACTTTGCTTTAAAAGAGCCAAGTTGTCACACAGTGGGAGGAAGAAATCTTGAATAGAAAAAAAAAAAATGCATCAAGATGCATTGAGAATGGGTTTTAGAATCAAGTCGGAGTTCTGAATCATAATCGAATCATGAGGTGCCTAAAGATTCCCACACCTAGTTCGGACCTCGGCTGGGGAGGAGGACCGACTTTTTAGACCTTTTGCAGTTTTAGTTGGTGACCCCTAGACTAAGATAAGATAAGATAAGCCTTTATTAGTCCCACAATGGGGAAATTCCAGGATTGCAACAGCACAGGGATAGCAACATTCAGAGCAACAATCAGAAGACGAGAGAAAAACAAGAGCAGCGAGTATACATATGTACAGTGGGGCAAAAAAGTATTTAGTCAGCCACCAATTGTGCAAGTTCTCCCACTTAAAAGTTGAGAGAGGTCTCCAATTTTCATCATAGGTATACCTCAACTATGAGAGACAAAATGAGGAAAAAAAATCCAGAAAATCACATTGAAGGATTTTTAATGAATTAATTGGTAAATTCCTTGGTAAAATAAGTATTTGGTCACCTACAAACAAGCAAGATTTCTGGCTCTCACAGACCTGTAACTTCTTCTTTAAGAGGCTCCTCTGTCCTCCACTTGTTACCTGTATTAATGGCACCTGTTTGAACTCGTTATCAGTATAAAAGACACCTGTCCACAACCTCAAACAGTCAGACTCCAAACTCCACAATGGCCAAGACCAAAGAGCTGTCAAAGGACACCAGAAACAAAATTGTAGACCTGCACCAGGCTGGGAAGACTGAATCTGCAATAGGTAAGCAGCTTGGTGTGAAGAAATCAACTGTGGGAGCAATTATTAGAAAATGGAAGACATACAAGACCACTGATAATCTCCCTCGATCTGGGGCTCCACGCAAGATCTCACCCCATGAGGTCAAAATGATCACGAGAACGGTGAGCAAAAATCCCAGAACCACACGGGGGGACCTAGTGAATGACCTGCAGAGAGCTGGGACCAAAGTAACAAAGGCTACATCAGTAACACACTATGCCGCCAGGGACTCAAATCCTGCAGTGCCAGACGTGTCCCCTTGCTTAAGCCAGTACATGTCCAGGCCCATCTGAAGTTTGCTAGAGAGCATTTGGATGATACAGAAGAGGATTGGGAGAATGTCATATGGTCAGATGAAACCAAAATAGAACTTTTTGGTAAAAACTCAACTTGTCGTGTTTGGAGGAGAAAGAACACCATACCTACTGTGAAGCATGGGGGTGAAAACATCATGCTTTGGGGCTGTTTTTCTGCAAAGGGACCAGGACGACTGATCCGTGTAAAGGAAAGAATGAATGGGGCCATGTATTGTGAGATTTTGAGTGAAAACCTCCTTCCATCAGCAAGGGCATTGAAGATAAAACATGGCTGGGTCTTTCAGCATGACAATGATCCCAAACACACTGCCCGGGCAACGAAGGAGTGGCTTCGTAAGAAGCATTTCAAGGTCCTGGAGTGGCCTAGCCAGTCTCCAGATCTCAACCCCATAGAAAATCTTTGGAGGGAGTTGAAAGTCCGTGTTGCCCAGCGACAGCCCCAAAACATCACTGCTCTAGAGGAGATCTGCATGGAGGAATGGGCCAAAATACCAGCAACAGTGTGTGAAAACCTTGTGAAGACTTACAGAAGATGTTTGACCTCTGTCATTGCCAACAAAGGGTATATAACAAAGTATTGAGATGAACTTTTGTTATTGACCAAATACTTATTTTACCGAGGAATTTACCAATTAATTCATTAAAAATCCTTCAATGTGATTTTCTGGATTTTATTTTTCTCATTTTGTCTCTCATAGTTGAGGTATACCTATGATGAAAATTGGAGACCTCTCTCATCTTTTAAGTGGGAGAACTTGCACAATTGGTGGCTGACTAAATACTTTTTTTCCCCACTGTATATATAAATATAAATATATATATATATATATATAGACACACAGTGCGGAGCATTGTAGCTAGATGAAATGGATATATAAATATATAAACACAGTGCGGAGCATTGTAGCTGGATGGAATAAATATGAGTATATAAACACACAGTGTGGAGTATTGTAGCTAGATGGAATAAATATGTAAATATATAAACACACAGTGTGGAGCATTGTTGCTAGATGGAATAAATATATAAACACACAGTGCGGAGCATTGTAGCTAGATGGAATAAATATGTAGATATATAAACACACACAGTGTGGAGCATTGTAGCTAGATGGAATAAATATGTAAATATATAAACACACAAAGTGTGGAGCATTGTTGCTAGATGGAATAAATATATAAATATATAAACACACAGTACGGAGCATTGTAGCTAGATGGAATAAATATGTAAATATATAAACACATTCAGCGTGGAGCATTGTTGCTAGATGGAATAAATATATAAACACACATAGTGCGGAGCATTGTAGCTAGATGGAATGAAACAGCACAACCGTCTACTTAGTTTTCCTACATGGTATGATTATGCACCCATACATATTCTCACCCTCCAAAGCGACCGGTATTTTCCTAGTTGTATACCGGAGGGGACCATTGTGTAAGTCTATTGCGTCTTTTGCATTCAATACTATTAGGTTGTCACGTCTTTTTGCTATCTCTGCGAGCAGCCCTGCTTAGTTTGTACAGTCTGACAGCCGTAGGTAGGAAGGACCTGCGAAACCTCTCGGTTGTGCACCTAGGATGATGTAGTCTGCTGCTAAATGAGCTCCTCAGTGCATTCAGTATGTCCTGCATAGGGTGGAACTCGGACTCCTGCAGAGATGACAGTTTAGCCACCATCCTTCTCTCTCCCATCTCCTCCACTGGGTCAAGGCGCTGCCCTAGGACAGAGCTAGCTTTCTTGTTCAGTTTGTTCAGTCTCTTCCTATCGGCTGCTGTAGTGCCACTGCCCCAGCAGACCACTCCAAAAGTGATGGCTGATGCCACCACCGTGTCATAGAATGTCTTCAGCATCGCCCCTTGTACACCAAAAGACCTGAGTCTCCTCAGTAGGAACAGCCTGCGCTGTCCCTTCTTGTAGAGTGCGTCAGTATTGTGTGACCAGTCTAGTTTATTGTTCAGATGAACACCCAGGTACTTATAGGATGTCACCATCTCGATGTCTGTTCCCTGTATATTTACTGGTGCTGTGAGGGGTTGTCCTTGCCTGCGGCAGTCCACCACCAGCTCCTTAGTTTTCCTCGCGTTGATCTGGAGGCAGTTCTGATGGCACCAGTCCACAAAGTCCTGGATAAGCCCTCTGTACTCAGCTTCATCTCCGTTGGAGATGAGGCCAACGATCGCAGAGTTGTCAGAGAACTTCTGTAGATGGCAGTGTGTTGTGTTGTGTGAGAAGTCCACAGTATAAAGGGTGAACAGGAAGGGAGCCAAAACTGTTCCCTGGGGGGCCCCCGTGCTACCGATGATCGTGTCGGACACACAGTCCCGGGTTCTCACAAACTGAGGCCGGTTTGTGAGGTAGTCCAGGATCCATGATGACAGGTGCTGGTCCACCCCTGCGCACAGCAGCTTGTCCTTCAGGATCATCGGTTGGATGGTGTTGAAAGCACTGGGGAAGTCAAAGAACATGATCCTCACCGCATTCCCGGGCTTCTCCAGGTGGGACAGAGAATGGTGGAGGAGGAAGATCACTACATCCTCCACCCCAATGCCATGCTGGTAGGCGAACTGGAGTGAATCCATCGCTGGTCCCGCCAGGGGGCGGAGGTGAGCAAGGAGCAGTCTCTCCAGGGTCTTCATCATGTGGGACGTCAGGGCCACTGGTCTGTAGCTGTTCAGATCTTTGGGGTGGGAAGTCTTTAGTACAGGTACCACATAAGATGTTTTCCACAGCTGTGGTACCCTACCCAGCTTCAGGCTCAGATTGAAGATGTACTCCACAATCCCACACAGCTGGTCTGCACAGGACTTGAGGAGCTTTGCGCTGATGCCGTCCGGTCCCGACGCCTTCCTCGCCTTGATCTTCCTCAGCTCCGTCCTCACCTGGGTCTTAGTGAGGGTCAGGTTGGGGGGCTGTGTGTTGGGAGTGGGGGGGTGTTGGTGGAGTGGGGAGTGGGCAGCAGGACTTGATGTCTTTAGAGGCAGCAGTGGTTGTTGTGCAGTCAGGGGGGAGAGCGGTTGGTCAAACCTATTGAAAAACAGATTCAGATTGTTCGCCCATTCCCTGCCCCCCAGGGAATGGGCAGGGAATGGGCGAATACCTCCCATACCTCCCAATGAGGGAATACCTCCCCCCAGTGGCCTGGGGGGAGGTATTCTGGAGCCCAGAGATGGTTTTAAGGTTTCTCCAGACCCCGCTGATGTCTCTCTGTTGCAGCTTGTCCTCCATCTTCTTCCTGAAGCTGTCCTTGCCTTCTCTGATCTTTCTCCTCAGCTCCCTCTGTACGGACTTCAGCATCTCCCTGTTCCCCGACCTGAAGATCCTCTTCTTCTCTCTCAGAAGTGTTTTTATCTCAGGGTTGATCCAGGGTTTGTTGTTTGAGCAACACCGTATGGTCTTGGTGGGAACGGTGTTGTCCACACAGAAGCTGATGTAGTCCGTGATGGTGTGAGTGAGGCCATCGATGTCCTCACCATGTGGATCGCAGAGCTGCTCCCAGGCGGTGGTTTCAAAACAGCCCTTTAGAGCGTCCATTGCCTCCTCAGACCATAACTTCACTGTGCGCATGGCTGGAGGTTGTCTGTGCACTAGGGGTTTGTACACCGGCCGGAGATGAACCAAGTTGTGATCCGATCTCCCGAGTGGGGGGAGTGGTGAGATGAGGTGTACGCCTCCTTAGTGTTTGCGTAGAATAAGTCCAGTGCTTTATTGCCTCTGGTGTGGCATGTGACATACTGGGTAAACGTGGGTAGAATGGGAGACAGTGAAACATGGTTGAAATCGCCTGAGATGAGGAGAAGAGCATCTGGGTGTTCTGTTTGCAGCCTGCCAGTTACTGAGTGGATGACGTCACGCGCTGTCCCAGTGTTCGCCGTTGGATTTGCATAAATAACAATGCAGATCACGTGTGAGTATTCCCTCGGGAGATATGTAGGCCGCATGCTAACAGCTAGCAACTTGATGTGTTTGCTGCAGTGTTGTTGTTTAACAGTGATATGTCCTGGTCTGCACCAGTTGTTGTTAACATACATTATCACTCCACCGCCCCTTGCTTTGCCACTGTCTGATGTTTGGTCTGCCCGTATCGCGTGGAAACCCTCCAGTTCAATGTTAGCATCTGCTGCTAGTCCTGTTAGCCAAGACTCTGTGAATAGGAACAGGCTACACTCCCGGTATATGCTATCGTATCGGGAGATAGCCACTAGCTCATCTACCTTTCCCAGTATTGATCGTACATTCCCCATAACAACGGATGGGAGGGTGGGTCTGTACTTTATATTTCTTGCCCGCTGCCTAACTCCAGCACGGCACCCACGTTGTTTTCGCCTCAGTTCTTCCAGTATGTAGAGTTTTTCCGTTAGCACCAGGTGGCGGTTGAGTGCTAGCAGCTCTTCCCTGCTGTACCATCTCCTGCTATAAACAGTGGCTCCGTCCACCGGCTCGGGAGACATTTGGGGTGATCTGTGTGTCCGTGATATATATGGAGTGTAAGGTGTCGCCGGATCAGAAAGTTGTCACCGGATCAGAAAGAGAGAGGGAGGAAAAAAATACTCAGAAATGAGCCGCTGTTGCAAAAGGCAGCCGACTCGTGTGGCGCCGGAAGTAGAATTAGACTAGCGTATACCTTGATAAAATATGTTAAAATAACATGAATGAAAGACAGCTCTGGAAAAAATTAAGATACCTCTGCAAAATCTTTCCTAAATTGGCACCTCTGCATATATGGCAGCCATTCAGTTTGAGTATCTGTTGAATTCCAACACAAGGACACGTCAGTTTACTTAAGAAGGTACTGATTAGGTGATTATCTAGGCATGGTAAGATGCAGGAGAGCTGTGAATAAAAATCAGAGTTATTACACAAATGCAAATTTGCGTTCTTCCCAAGTTAAAACAAAATATTTTAGTGTTAAGAGTGATCATGAACTTGTTTTATTTGCATTATTTGATTAAAAAGCACATCTACAAGCAAGATCTTTTTTGTTGTTTTGGCCAGTTGTCATTTTTCTGTAAATAAATGCCCATTTGGGAGTTGAAGACGCTGTCATCTACCTGCTGCAATGAGCGCATTTGCACCTGGATGGAGGAGGAGACACTGAGAATCACATTCTTTGATTCCTCCAGTGCATTTAACACCATTCAGCCACTGCTGCTGGGATAGAAGCTGCGGGGGATGGGGGTTGACAGCTCTGTGATCTCCTGGATTACCGACTACCTGACAGGCAGGACACAGTTTGTCCGGCTGGGCATTGTTTTGTCTAATGTGGTGGTTAGTGATACGGGAGCTCCACATGGAACTGTGCTTTCTCCTTTTCTCTTCACCTTATACACCACTGACCTTCAGTACAACACAGAGTCATGCCACCTGCTGAAATTCTCTGATGACTCGGCTGTTGTTGGGTGTATAAGGGGGGGGGGGAGAGTACAGGGCACTGGTAGACAGATTTGTGGACTGGACCGAGCAGAATTGCCTGAGGCTGACCGTCAGCAAGACCAGCGAGATGGTGATTGACTTCAGGACGAAGAGGACACCTTCACAGCCATTGCAGATTAAGGGGGAGGATGTGGGGGTAGTTGAGGACTACAAATACCTGGGTGTCGTGATCAACAGTGGACTGGACTGGAAATCTAACACTGATGCTGTGTACAAGAAGGGGATGAGCAGATTCTACTTCCTGAGTAAGCGGAGATCCTTCAATGTGTGCAGCAAGATGCTGGAGCTTTTCTATCAGATCGTCGTTGCCAGCGCCATCTTATTTGCTGCTGTCTGTTGGGGTAGCAGTATCAGAGCCAGCGACACCAACAGACTTGACAAGATTATCAAGAAGCCTGGCTTTGTGATTGGTCTCAGGCCAGAGACCTTTGAGACTGTGATGGAGAAGAGGACTGTTGGAAAAATTCTTTTCAACCAGTAGTCAAAGAATCAGGCAGGATTAAAGTTTCAATAAATTAAATTTGCACTGATCAGTGGAGAACAATAAGTGATACACTCAGAGTCACCTCCTGAAATTGCCCTGAATCATATACACAACTTTCAATCTTTAAGCATCCAGTTATCTCAAAACTGTCCATGAGAGAATATCTGGTTCAGGCTGGTTCTTCCAAACTGTCTCCCTTCTTAGACATCATCATAACAGCACAGAACGTTCACATGAGAACAACAAGATAAATGCCCAGCTGGTCGACCTTGTACAGATTTCACCCAGACTCTGAGGTACCAAAGATAAAGAATACAAAATTATTCTATCAAGGACAGTGAACAAACTGCTCTCCATCATAGACAATCCTGATCACCCCCTCTACCACACACTGGACAGACAGCAGAGCACTTTCTCTAGCAGACTGCTACAGCTTTGCTGCCAAACGGTCAGGTACAGGAAATCTTTTCTGCCACATGCCATTTCACTGTACAATAACTCACTCTGACGTGGAATTTTGGTCATCACAATGCTGCCATACTGCGCCTTACAGTCTATTTGGTACCTCGCATTTCACCCTGCACCTTATAATCCTCCTTTGTATAGTCAGTACTATCCATAGACAAGGATCATCATCTATTTAACCTAGTAGTAGCCTATGTAGTATATAAAGTTATCTAAACATTTTTTACTTCCCTGGGTAACTACTTTTTCTATGATGCTATGTGTGTTTCTGTTGGTTTTGGGTTGTGTACTGTGTCATGCTGCTGTTACACTGTAATTTCCCAGTTTGGGATTAATAAAGTATGTATATATATATATATATAGTGGGTGAGTTGTTTTCTGTAGGTTAGAGAATAAAACTTTTTATTTATTTTTTTATTTTACTCAAATACGTATAAATAGTAAAAGCAGATAAAGTGACAATTTTGCAGTTGGTCTCTTTGGGCTCTTAATTTTTTTCAGAGCTGTCTATGTTCAAGGATTGTTAGATAATGTGGATGGGATAAAATACATAGAAAATAGACATTATTGGGCATCAAGTCACAGCCAAGCTGAAGGCTCGCAAACTCCTCTTGGTTTGTACAACGTGGGTTGACCTCAAAGTGTAACCTAGCTGCACAGTAGCTATGTTGGCTCTCAGCAAGGAAACATTTATAGTGTTGGTTCTGAGCAAGGAAGCATTTATAGAGAGGTGACCAATAAATAACTTCAGTTGTCAAGACAATTTACTATTGACAATCTCCTTGTTTTACTGTGAAAGTTCAGCTTTTATTTTGAAAGTTTCTGCTTTTTGAACTCCGATGGGAGCAAAGCAAGTTTATTTGTATAGCACATTTTGTGTACAAGAAATTCAAAGTGCTTTACATGAAAACATTAAAGCATTACAGCAAGTTGCAAAATGAATACATAAGAATTTAAAAGCAAACTAAAAAGTAAATTAAAGAGAAACAAAAACAAACTAAAATAGAATACGACAGAAATAAAATTTAGATTAACAATTGTTCTACTGAAAGGCTGCAGCAAATAGAGTTTTTATTCTTTCTTTCATTTTCTCATCATTTAACAGTCCTACGTTAAGTTTCCATGTTGTTTGTCGTTTTCTATTGTTTAAATATATTTCCATGTATATAGGATTATGATCCGATATTTCTGCCCCTCCAATCCAACAATTTCTCACCCTGTATCTGTCACCTTCATTCATAAGGAAGTAATCTATTCTAGAGTGTACTTTATGGACTGCTGAATAATGTGTATAGTCTTTTTCGAGTGGGTGTAGGTCCCTCCATATGTCTACCATACCCATTTCTGCCAGTGAGGTTCTTATGAACTTTGTTACATGTTTTTTTGTCTTCTTAACACTTGTTGTATCAACTTCATGATCCATGACAGCATTTAAGTCTCCTCCACAAATTAGGACTCCTTCACTGTGTGTTGCTATGAGATCAAACAGATGTTGAAAAAAACCCTTGTCACTTTCTGGTGGGGCATAGATGTTCACTAATGTGATCTGCATACCATCTATTCTTCCCTTTATTATTACATACCTGCCTTCTTTATCCTGGATTTCCTGTTCACTTTCAAATTGTATTTTGTTTGAAATTAGTATCATAACCCCCCTTTTAGCTCCTCCCTTAAATGAACTGTAGTAGGAGTTCTTATAGCCAAATCTCTTTAGTTTCACATGTTCTGTCTTGCTCAAATGTCTCTTGCATAAATATAATTTCAGCTTTTTCCTTTTTGAATTTTCTTATTATTCTTTCCCTTTTAACAGGTGAGTTCAGACCATTCACGTTTAATGTCATTATCTTAAGATTTTTACCCATATTCATGTTTTTCCATTTTTTTAACTTGTGCTCCTAGCCCCTTTAACAACAAAAATAACACATATTTATATAAAAACACATTAAAAAATCTCGACCTCCGTACTTTGGGCCTTTCTTCTGCCCACTGGTCCCTGTTGGTGGGTGGGGGGTTTGTCTTCACAGGGTGAAGGGCCCTCCCTAGACCTATATTTACTATGTAAGTAATAGTCATTAGTCTAGAAATGTCCAACAAATATCACTTAAACCTCTCCTAGCCGTCTGTTTCTCTTTTACCTTGTCTTCTTGGCCTTCATTTCTTCTGTGCCTTTCTTAATCTTTGTTATGATCTAGGCTTTCAGTTGAAAGCCTTGTAGCTTGTCCTGGGCCCGCTGCGCCACGTCTCTCCCCCTTCTTCCGCCGCTCACTCGTCTCCACTCCGGCTGTCGTGATGCGTTCAGGGCCGCCGCTGCTCCAGCCGTTTCCTCCGGCACGCTCACCTCAAAGCCCCGCTCCATCATATCCTGCGCTGCCTCTCTGGCCGTGTTGTAGGTTCTTATGCCGTCCTCCCAATGAATCCTCATTTTCGTTAGCGGCGTTTGGAATCTAATTTTTTTCTCTTTCAGCGTTTTTTTAATGTTGGCATATTTCTTCCGCTGCTGCACAATTTCTGTCGGGTAGTCATGGTCGAAGAACACCTGTTTGTCGCCGATTCATATCTTTTTTTTCCATGCTTGCGTCAGGATTCTTTCCTTTATGTCATATTTCACAAAGTTTACCACAACTGACCTGGGTGTAGCGTTTGGTTTCGGGTTCTGTGCCGGGGTTCTGTGCGCTCGTTGAATCTGCAGATCCGTTTCTTCTGGCAGTTCCAGCTCTTTTTTTAAGAACTGATCCATGAATTTCGTCATCGAGTTGCCTTCAATGCCCTCCGGAATTCCAAAGATGCGCATATTGCTTCGTCTGGATCTGCTCTCCAAGTCGTTTATTTTCTCCTGCATCCTCTGCGTTTGTGTCGTCAGGGTCTGTAGTTGTTCGTTTGCCTCGCTTTTCCAATCTTCCAGCTCCGATATTCGGACCTGCGCTTCTGTTATACACGCCCGCTGGGAGCGCAGCTCCTCCATGTTTTCTGTTAGCTTGCGCTCCATTTCTCTTCGGAGACCCATAATTTCCTCCTTAATCTCTTTTTTCAGCTCCTCCTTAAGAGCCGCTAAATCCTGCTGTAGCTGCCGCTTGAATTCTCTTAATTCTTTACCCAAACTGGCGATGCCTGTGTTCATGTTTTCGAGTCTGGCGTCCTCCATTTTCTCTGCTGTAGACACCTCGTTTTTTTGGGCTTCGCGTTCAGCGGTTTTTCCTGCGTTGTTGGAGAGGAATTCTTCAATTTTACCCTGCTTTTGTCCTTGTGCCCGGCTCCTTCGTGTTTTCATCCCTTAGTTTATTGATCCGCTTATGTCGAGTTGGCCATTTACCGATGATTTTTAATCCGGCTAGGGAGAGCTCTCTGTTTAAGCGTTATGTCTCTCCGCCATCTTCCTGGAAGTCCGCAAATAGAGTTTTTAACCTGGATTTAAAGCAGCTGAGAGTTTCAGCAGTCCTGATGCTTTCTGGGAGTTTGTTCCATATGTGAGGGGCATAAAAACTGAACGCTGCCTCACCATATTTGGTTCTAACTCTGGGCACAGATAGTAGGCCTGACCCTGACGACCTGAGGGCTCTGGGTAATTCATAATGGACTAGCAGATCTGAAATGTATTTTGGCCCTAAACCATTCAGAGCTTTATAAACCAACAGGAGTGTTTTGAAATCTATTCTTTGACAGACAGGAAGCCACTGTAAAGATCTGAGGACTGGAGTTATATGATCCACTTTCTTTGTTTTAATGAGGACTCAAGCTGCAGCATTCTGAACCAACTGCAGCTGTCTGATGGACTTTTTAGGGAGACCTGCGAGGAGAGCATTACAGTAGTCCAGTTTACGGACAAGTTTTTCTAGATCCTGCTGAGACATCAGACCTTTAATCCTCGCTATGTTCTTTAAGTTGTAATAGGCATATTTCACTACTGTCTTAATGTGGCTGTTAAAATTCAGGTCCGAGTCCAGAACCACACCCGGATTTGTGGCTTGGCTGTTGGTTTTTAGCATCATTGATTGAAGCCGAGTACAAACTTTGAGTCTTTCTTTCTTTGGCTCAAAAAATTATTATTTCGGTTTTGCCTTCGTTTAATTGAAGAAAATTCTGGCACATCCACTCTTTAGTTTGACCAATGCTTTAATGACCAAAAGCAGACTTTTGATTCATTTTCATCTAGGGGCATATAGTCCATGATTTATTTTTTTTTAATCCATGATGTGAAGCTGAAGCAACTCACACTAAAGCTGGTCTATATTGCTCTGACTGCTTTTCTGCTAGTGTTTCATTATCAGGTTTGTTTTTAGTCAGATGCAGCTGATGGAAAAGAGTCAGAGGTGAGTTGCACGGAGCTGTGAATGCAGCTGCTCTTTGATGGAGAGACTGTAGCGGAGAGACTCACTGAAATATCCACTGATTATTGGTTTGTTGTTTGCTGTCACAAAGTTCTGTTATTTCGTACAGAATTTAATATTAGCATCCACTTACATATCAGGGACAGTACATGAGCACACACAGTGAGGAAAGTATTTAAAGAGGTGGGGGGAAGTTGAATAACCTACATCTTCCCAATTTCCAATTATGACTGTGTTGAAGATGATGACATCACCACGTTTTATGGCCTGACATATCAAAACTGCTTAAACCCAAGCATAGAAGTGGGTGGGTTATAGTGGACTGCACTACCAGTAGCACTTTCACCCTGGACCCAGAGTTCATGTCACCCATCTGGCTTTTCATCATGCCATATGTGTTCACAATTACAAGTTAAGAAAAAAATGAGGGTCTAATCTTATATCTTTTCTGCATAGCCTATTAGGTTATACTGCTTATTTTATTTTTATTTATTCTACTTTTAATTTTATTTAATTAGCTTTTTTTTTAAAAAAAAAATGGATGACATAGACACTAAAGTAGAGAGAAATAGCATTTTGATTGTTCTGTATGCCCTGTACATGCAGCAAATGGACAGTAAAATCTTGGAATCGTGACTTTAATTTACACACGTAATTGTAACACTGCCATGTCACTTCATGTCATGGTCGCTTAATGTCAAAATGTACACATCGGTAGTAACACCAGTTGTTAGAAACAACCCTATCGAGCGTTTTCTGTTGTAGACCAGTCCCTAAAGAGATGGTCTGATAATCAACTTTGGACCCCATGGAATAACAGCCCATCGTGCTTGTGTAAACATGGTATTTGCTTGGATTTTTCAGTTAAAAAACATCTGTTTTTCTTTTACTTGCCAAGTAGCAGTTTTATGTGCGTTTGTCATACAGTGCACTGGACACAGAGTAGTAAATACAGACATTCTAAATTTTTTCCCCATACTGTCTGTATTTAAGTGATATTTCCTAAGCTTACATTGCTTTTGCATTACTGCTGATTGAGAAAAGGGCTTGGTGTGGCTTTATGCTGTTTATTTTACTGAAGCTGGGTGGATCTGCAGTCAATAATGCTCACTAAAGCCCCAGCTGTTTTGTTTTAATCAGATCCCAGAGGTTTTGGCCCACCTAAATAAGGTTGGCTGGTTGTGAGTGACCGAGTCCTGTCTGCAGCAAACACCTCTATGCTTTGTCACGACAGAAAATGATATAATTATAACATTAGGAAAATGTGAAATCATTGAGCCTAGGCAAAAATTCATACACGGTCTGAATACTGTACATTATGCTTATATTGCTCTCATGTTGGTACCCTTTTATGATTTGATGATTACATTTTTACCTCCGCCAAGGAGGTTATGTTTTTACCGGGGTTTGTTTGTCTGTTTGTTTGTTTGTTTGTCTGTCTGTCTGACTGTTACCAACATAACTCAAAAAGTTATGAATGGATTTTGACAAAATTTTCAGGACAAGTCCAAAATGGGACAAGGAAGAAATGATTAGATTTTGGGAGTGATCTGGGTCACCATCTGGATCCAGGAATTTTTTAAAAGGATTCTTTATCATTGCAAGATAGGGCCATTTTTAGCATTTGTGTATATAACTCCACAATAAATGGTCAGGACGCTTGCCAAAAAAATACAAGATAAGATCCCAATAGGTTCTAAGAAATATCAAAGACTGATCCGGATCCTGCAAAAAATCTGGATACTGTGATCCAGAACAGGAAATATTAGGAGATCTTTGGAATTTTCATCAGAATCAGAATGAGATTTATTGCCATTGTTCATGTAGAACACAAACTAGGAATTTGTCTCGGTGCAATGCTGCAACATTAAACATGGAGTAGCACTAAAGATAAAAATAAAAAACTATATATGCAATAAAAGGTAGAATATGAATAAGTAATACTAATCTATGCAATTTTTAAAATATATTAACAAGCGGCAGATATTGTGGAGTTCCACATAGTGAGTCGGTAGTGCAAAAAGAAAACAGTGATAATTGTCATGAGTCCGGTTGAGCTGCTGTACGTAGTGCACGAGAGTCTAATAAGTCACTTAGTGTTCAGCAGTCTGATGGCAGAGGGGAACAAGCTGTTCATGTAGCGGGAGGTTTTAGTCTGAATGGACCGAAGTCTTCTGCCTGAGGGGAGGGGGGCAAACAGTTCGTGTCCAGGGTGTGAAGGGTCGGCTATGATCCAACCTGCACGCCTCCGGGTCCTGGAGATGTACAGGTCCTGGAGGGATGGGAGCTTGCAGCCGATCACCTTCTCAGCAGCGCGCACAGCGCGCTGCAGTCTTAGTCTGTCCCTGGCGGTGGCTCCTGCGTACCACACGGTGATGAAGGTGGCGAGGATGGACTCGATGATGGCCGTGTAGAACTGCACCAACATCTTGGTGGGTAGCTTGAGCTTCCTCAGCTGCTGCAGGAAGAACATCCTCTGCGGGGCCTTTTTGATGAGGGAGCTGATGGTCGGCTCCCACTTGAGGTCCCGGGTGATGGTGGTGCCCAGGAAGCGGAAGGAATCCGCAGTGGTGATGGGAGAGTCTGTGAGGGTAAGGGGGGGCAGAGGGGCTGTGACTTTTCTGAAGTCCACGATCATCTCCACTGTCTTCAGAGCGTTCAGCTGCAGGTTGTTGTGGCTGCACCAGGACGCCAGCTGGGCCACCTCTCTCCTGTAGACGGACTTGTCGCCGTTGGAGATGAGCCCGATGAGGGTGGTGTCGTCCGCAAACTTGATCAGCTTGACAGACTGGTGGCTGGAGGTGCAGGAGTTGGTGTACAGGGAGAAGAGCAGGGGGGAAAGTACACAGCCCTGGGGTGATCCGGTGCTGATGCTAACAGAGTCTGAGACAGTCTTCCCCAGCCTCACATGCTGGCTCCGGTCCATCAGGAAGTCCGTGATCCACCTGCAGAGGGAGTCAGGCACGTTGAGCAGGGACAGCTTGTCCTGGAGCAGAGCGGGGTGGATGGTATTGAATGCAGAGCTGAAGTCCACAAACAGGATCCTGACGTAGGTTCCCGGGGAGTCCAGGTGCTGCAGGATGGAGTGGAGGGCCAGGTTGACTGCGTCGTCCACAGACCTGTTGGCTCTGTAGGCAAACTGTAGCGGGTCCAGGAGGGGAGTGGTGATGGTCTTGAGGTGGGGCAGGACCAGGCGCTCAAAGGACTTCATGACTACAGAGGTGAGCGCTACGGGTCTGTAGTCGTTAAGTCCAGTGATCCGTGGCTTCTTGGGGACAGGGACGATGGTAGAGGTTTTGAGGCAGGCCAGCACGTGGCATGACTTCAGGGAGGTGTTAAAAATGTCTGTGAAGACAGGAGTCAGCTCCTCCGCACAGTGTCTCAGGGTGGAGGGAGACACGCCGTCCGGACCGGGGGCCTTGCGCGGGTTCAATCTGGAGAACTGTCTGTGCACGTCCTGCTCACTGATGGCAAGGGCAGGGGGGGAGGAGGGGGGTGCCGCCTTTGATGAAGTGGGGGCCATGGAGGCAGAGGCGCTGGGGGGAGGGGGGGGAGTTGGACACAGCTGACGAGGTGTCAAAACGGGCATAGTGTTGGGACAGTCTTTGACAAAGGGCTTTGTCATCCTGTCCCTTAGAAGCCTGAGGCCGATAGTTGGTGATTTGCCTCAGTCCTCTCCACACAGAAGCAGAGTCGTTAGCAGTGAACTGTTGCTGGAGTCTCTCAGAATACACAGATTTAGCTCTCCTCAGCTCTCTGCTAAACCGGTATTTGACCTCCCTGTAGCAGTCCCTGTCTCCACTTTTCAACGCTGCTTCCTTCTCCTTCCTGATCTGTCTGAGCTTAGCTGTGAACCAGGGCTTGTCGTTGGAGTAACTCACCCTGGTGCGCAATGGAAGAATGCTCTCCTCACAAAAGTGGATATATGAGGTCACAGTGTCCGTGTACTCATCCAGATCATGCGTGGCTCCTTTAAACATGTCCCAGTCAGTTATTTCCAAGCACGTGCGCAGCTCCTCCCCAGCTTATCTGGTCCATTTCCTCGTAGTGCTCACAACAGGTTTTGTGAGCTTCAGTCTCTGTCTGTATGTGGGAATCAGGTGGACCATCACGTGATCAGATAGTCCGAGCGCAGCGCGGGGAACAGCGCGATACGCGTCCTTAACTGTAGTGTAACAGTGATCCAGCGTGTTCTCTCCTCTGGTGAGGCATTTAATAAACTGTTTGTATCGGGGGAGTTCGTGGCTCAGATTGCTCTGGTTAAAGTCCATCCATCCATCCATCCATCTTCTACCGCTTAATCCTTTTGGGTCGCGGGGGGGCTGGAGCCTATCCCAGCATCTTTGGGCGAGAGGCAGGTTACACCCTGGACAGATCGCCAGTCCATCGCAGGGCCAACACAGAGAGACAGACAACCATTCACTCTCGCATCCATACCTAAGGACAATTTAGAATCCCCAGTTTTGATGCCAATTAACCTAACTTGCATGTTTTTGGCATGTGGGAGGAAACCGGAGTGCCCGGAGTAAACCCACACAGACACGGGGAGAACATGCAAACTCCACACAGAAGGGTCACCGATGGTCTGAGGGTGGGATCGAACCCACGATGGTCAAGGGTGGAATCGATCCCATGATTTTCTTGCTGTGCTGCCACTGTGCTAACCACTGCGCCACCGTGCTGCCCTGGTTAAAGTCTCCAGCCACAATAACCAGAGAGTCCGGGAAAGTCCGCTCCGCTTGCTGAATGTGATCCGCGAGCGCACGCTGAGCCTCGCGCACGTCCGCGTCGGGCGGGACGTAAACAGCGGCCAAGATGAATGAAGCAAACTCACGCGGGGAATAAAATGGCTTGCAGTTGATGAATAAATATTCCAGAGCGGGAGAACAGTGTTGGGAGATCACAGTTACATTGGAGCACCAGCTGCTGTTGATGTAGAAGCAGACTCCTCCGCCTGTGGTCTTGCTGGAGAGCCCCGTATCTTGGTCTGCACGAAACAGCTGAAATCCCTCGAGGAGGAGTGTGCTGTCCGGTGTCTTTTCCTTGAGCCAGGTCTCAGTGAAGCAGAGGGCACACGAGGTGGAGAGGTCCTTAAATTGCATCAGCAGTCTCAGTTCATCTACCTTGTTATAAAGAGAGTTGACGTTGGACAGAAAGATTCCAGGCAAAGCCTGCGAAGCCGCACGAGGGTGCCCGCTCGTCTTCCTCTCTTTCGCCGTCTCACTTTTTGGGCTAAAAAGTGAACCAGATCGGCGGCAGGAGCCAAAAAAACTGGGAGTAGGTCCGTGGGAGTGAAAGTCCTGATATTCAGTAGCTCTTCACAGGTGTAAGAGCAGGCAGACACACAATTGACGAACAAAAACAAACAAAAAAAAGCGCAGCGAAGCACCATGGCGACCACTGTGGGCTCCATCTTGGATCTTCCATCACTGTAAGGTAACAAATTAAGATATAAGCATACAACAAACACCAAAATATAGCCAAGACACAGGAATCAGTAGTGTGCCAATGGATTTGTTGTATCTTCAAAAGCTATGGAGCTATATCCAGAAGAAAACCGCCATTACCCAAAAACTGATTTTTGTCAGTAACCACTGAACTAATAAAGATATCAATGTGAATCCAGTTGCTAAAGGTATGTTTTGATGGTCAAGGAATCTGAACATATAGATAAAATAAATGTAGGACTATTATATTTGGCGAAAATCCCAACATTAGGGGGAACTGAGGTACTTGGCGGAGGTCTGCGAGACTTTTCTAGTTTATTTATATATTACTTACATGCTTTCAACCTCTTGACTTACCAGATCCAACAGGGCTGTACAGTACGATGTGAGAATTGGTCTATTCGAAGAATGAATGAATTGAAGTCGCACCGGTGTGATGAGAAACAGTGCATTTGTGTGTGTATAGCTGCTTTGAAACTACAGTTGGTGAGCAGCAGTCGTGAGCTCCATCAACATTAATTCACACCTCAACAATCTCTCACAGATAACAGTGCATTTCTCCGGGATATCAAGTTTCATATTCTCACATCGCTGATTGCACCGGTCAGCCCAGAAGCCGGTGTTGCAGGCCACTATTGAGAGTTCCCAACATTTTTATAAGTCTTTAAATTTTGTTGCCCTGTGTCAAACTCAGGGCAGATCAATGGTGGAATACATCGATCTCCATTACAATGGAGATGACTGCAAAATGCACCCATTTTTTTTTTTCATATCGGCACTGAACAGCTTTCATATTTACAAGAACAGACCCTGTGTGTTTGTGTGTGCAGGCTGGAGTTTTGTTTGCATATCGCCCTTAGTGCCACAAAAAACGGGATATGTTTGTTTCAGAGAGGGCTATCACAGAAAAAAAAGAGGAGCAGAGGATATTCAAGGTGAACCGGGATGCATAGATTGCCCAACGTGGACAGAACAGGCTGGTCTCTTCTCCGCAGCAGCCGGGGGATGGTCAATGCTGCTGCAGGCTCCGAGGGAGAGACTGACAAAAAATGCTCTTAGAAACATTTTTTTTCCGTTTCTTTTCTAGCTTCTCCTGGGCCCACGGTGGGTTGAACTGTGGGTTGAACTGGCATTTTAGTTTGTATGGTGTAGTGAGTCTGCTTAGGTGGTTAGGATTGCTGATTGATATGGAAATGTATGTAAATTTAAAATAACTTCTAGTGCTTGACAAGTTGTTTTTATCATAAAGTGAAATACTATATTGTTAATAATTAACCACTTGCGCTCCGTTGTTCCGCGGGCGGGCAAGTCTCTGCGTCCTAAGACGCACGAGGGCGCACTCGTGCGCACTCTGACGCATAGACCAGATTGTGGTGATGTAGGTGATGATGGTGATGTAGTGGCGTCCAAGCGCCACTAAAAAAAAGCTGCAGAGACAGCCGCGAACAGATTAGTTCATCTGATTGACCTCTCATTCGACTAATAAGAGCCTTGAATTGGGTTTCTGAAACCTTGAAGAGCCAATGAATGAAAACCTAGGAAGGAGGACCCGCCTACTGTGAATGTAGGAGCCAATTGAAGCACAGAAATTCAGGCTGGGTGAAGAGAGATTTACTGCTGCAGCAGATGAAAACAAAGGACGCTGGACGAATCTGCTCCAGACCCCGCAGCATGGAGAACACCCACAAGTGGGACCTGCACTCATTCCAGCAGAATAGACGTTTAGGATTCTCTTCCGTCATCATAGACCGACGGAGGCCGACGACAAAGGTCGTAAATCATTCACCAAAACCGCAATAATGGAATTATGTTTGGATCGGGATCCACGAGCCGAGCAGCGTCGCGTTCGTCTTACAATGGGGAAGAGAAGTTCGCCACGACTCTGCTGCTGTGAAGAGGTAAGGTGTTATAAGCTAAATTATTATTTATCCCTGAAAACTGTAATCCAAAAATGACTTTTGACCGATCGGTAAATTCCAACTGTACTGCGCACGAAGTACGAAGTGCGTGCGCCGCGATAAATGGTTCATTTGCCGTGTTCGGACCGTGAACGTTCACAGTCCGAACGCCCCCGGTCCGCGGGGGGAAGCATATGAGTCTATTTCTTCATGTGATGGCCGTCTTCTGCAGCGAGGGGGGGGGACAACCCCCCCCCCACACACACACACACAGTAGCGAGGGGGGGGGGCGCTGTGAAAACATGCAAGGAGTGTAATCCATCATGTAGCGAGGGCCGAACTCCGTCTTTTTTAGCGGGGGGGGGGGACAAACCCCCCCCCACACACACACACAGAGCCCTGAGTGTGACCTTTCATTAGAGCCCAAAATGAAGATTCTATATTGAATTATTCAAAAGTTACAGATGTTTTTCCAAACTGTGCCATTTGGCACAATTTGGCACAGTTCCAAAACGCCTGGGAACTACCTGAGAACAAAGCTGTGTAAAATATTCATTTTTTGTGGTATTGTTACCAAATTTGGATCTCAGCTTGATAACACTTGGTTCTACATTTCTGTTGCATTTTCCAGCCTGATCAGACAGCTGTGTGTTATTTGCAAGCATTTGTATCCAAAAAAACACTGTGTCCAAATTTATTTTCTTCAAGTTCAGTATGTTTAGATGACTGTAACTCAGTGGCCGGAGCACGTAGAGAGATTATGTTTTTTTTGCCAAAAAATTCAAAGTGTTTTCTTTTAAATGAGACCAACCCCATGAAGATGCTGCAAAGGGTTGAATAACAGCTTTCGATTTACTTTGGGCACGTTATTTTTTGGCATTTTTAGGAAAATTGCCCGGAGTGCAAGGGGTTAAACTGCACTACTTGCACAGTGTTACAGGGCACCACGGTGGTACAGGGGATACCACTGTTGCTCAACAGCTAGAAAGTTCCAGGTTTGAATCCAGAGGCTGGCAGGAATGGGAACCTTTCTGTGTGGAGTTTCACACCACAGAGAGTTTCTCCCTGTGCTGTGTGGGTTTACTCCAGGTGCTCTGGTTTCCTCCTACAATCCAAAGACATGCACGTTAAGTTAATTAGTGATTCTAAATGGTCCCTAGGTATCTGTGTTTGATAGGCCCTTAGAATAGATCAGGGGTCATCAACTGGCGGACACTGGCTCAGAACCCTGAGAGTCCTCTGTCCGGACCCCGAAGCCTTTTCATATAATTTGGCAAAGTGATACTGTTTTGTTTTAAGGAAAAGAAAAAAGCAGAACTGAAATGCAGCTCAGGTGGCAAAACCACTGTTCTCTGCGGGTGTCACGTAAGGTGGACAGTCATTCTTCCTTCCTGGTGTGTACCTGCGGAATGAAGCGCTCTTGTGAAATGGTGTATCTACCGCCACTCTGGCTGCCTCCGATGGTACGTGACCACCTGTTGAAGAAAGGTCCATGCACCTCCTCCACATCTCCCCCAGGACCACATGCCCATTGGGCTGCATGACGCTGGTTATGGAGATAATGTCCATGACCCCCTGATACCATGTAAAAACAATAATTTGTTCTGTTTGCTACTGAACATGAAAAGTTCCACACACATCCCAGTGTTTCCTCTGCCTTAAAGACCTTGGCGCGGTGGCAACATATTTTTCCCGGGGGGGGGGGGGGGGGGGGTAAACATACCGGAATATGTTAATTTTATACTATTTATTTCTTTTTAAAATTTTACACCGTAACGTTGCATATGGAACTTACCATTTGAAGTATTGTACAACCGAGGCTTGAATATTGGGCCAGTTGGGGTCCCAACCAGACATCCTGTGTTTCGACTTTTTAGTGGTGTTATCCTTCTCTCCTTCCTCTGCCTGAACACTTCCCTCTCCTTGGCTCCTCTCTTCTGTCTCAGCTTGCCCTCTCTGAGCTCTGTCTAATTCAGGTTCTCTGTCTGTCTATGGTGGTATACAGACAGGTTAGAAAATATCAAGTGTTATGTTTTGTCCTGCAGGATTTTTTTGTCATGGTTTACATAAATGACAAAAATATTTTTTTTTGTTTTTTTATTCTAGTGTTTCTTTTTTTCCATTGAGAGAGTAGGAAAGGGAAAGAAACATTCATAATAGTAATGTACTCAAGCATACTTGAATTATATGATCAGGAGGGTATAGTAACCAGAAATTCTACTCATGTAAAAGCAGTGCTTTGAAATTAATAATTAAAAGCAGACAACCAAAAATTTTTAGTTGAGTTAAGGGTACAAAGAGCACCCACTTAAAAACTTGAGTAATAACTTCAGTCTTCAAGGTTTGAGGTTTTTCTCAAAAATTTATAACAATTTTCTTATAGTTTTCTACTTTTCTCTGTAAATTTATCTAAAGTTGAAACCATTTTCCTCAAATTTGTAATTTCCTTTTGTAAAATTGACTTTTCTTGTACATTTGAAACTTTATTATAAATCTGTGGATTATTTTAATGACTGATTTTTGTCTGTTTTTTTAAAATAAAATTACTGGGTTTTTTTTTTTAGATAAATTTGAAAGAGACTGTGGTAATTTTTTTTAACTTTTTCCTTATAACAATTTACATTTTTGACCATCATTTTGCAGTCAGAACAGAACAATAATTTAACTCTGATTACAAAGAAAAAATATTAATAAAATTGTATTTAATGAAATAAATTAACTTAAATGACCAAGGATGCCATTATTTCTGTTATAATATTTCTTTATATTTATAGTTTTTTTTTTAGTTTGTTTGTTTTAAAGAAATTTCACCACCACCCAGACAGCAGGAAAAACCTCCCTTATTTTGAAATCAAATGTTGACACCTTTAGTTTGTCTGAAGGCTGCTGACAGATTAAAATCATTGACTTCGTGAATTTCGGTCACCTTAACCTGCCAGGTACATAATAGGGAACTGTAGCGGACTCTAAAGACATAATTCACCACAATATGTGTTCATGTACAGAATGATCTGTTTAGACAGTTATAGTTGCGAACTGACTACACGGCTGGGAGCCGGTCTCCTAGTATCACAATATCTGACTGGGAAGTGCCTACAATTCGATTTTTTTTTTTAATTCAATTGTAGAAAATACACACAAATTACAAATATGCTAATAATACAAGTAAATACCTCCTAATTTGGCTATTTGGTTAAAAAAATTTTTAAAAAAATGCACATATTTGTTTTCCATCAGGCACGTCAGGGAGCCCTTTGGGTCCTTTGCTCCCTGACAGCTCGGGCACTCAGCAGCTCGGGTGTTTCACACACATACACATCCACACTCTATTCATTCCCATTAACACGTTTTGGGGTTTTGTTCAGTACAACGCATGAAACCACTCCTGCACGTGGGTTTTTCATTCACTAAGTGGCTCTTAGTGCAGACATAAATGGCCGGCTCCCAGTCGTTTAGCAATGGCCGTTATAGTTGTGCACTCAGGCTTTCTCATCAGGCACCTCTCTAGGCAGCAGCTGAAGGACCTCAGTTTAGAGCTAGCGTTTTTAGCTGTTGCTTTGTCACTGCCGCTGGAGAATAAAAATGTCACGCCTGCTCGTGCGACAAAAGAGAGAAATTGCCAGTCTCATTACTTAATATTGTAGTGGCTGGTGAAATATATCCTCAGCAATTCATCAGTCCCCCTGCCTTTCCCTTCATATGAAGCTGGCTGCATATGAATTCTAACCACATCTCTTAGCTAAGCGACTCTTCCATTATGGCTCCCGTTTCCAGCAGGTTAAAACCATGACAAACGCCAGTGCTTACATACCTCTTATGATTTTTTTTCCACGTTTAAAGTACTTTAATAATCTCATGTTTCTGTCGGACAGTCACGCTTAGTGAGACACTGTTTGCTGACTGACTGGAAAACTCATGTGAACGGGGCGCTTCTAAACTCCGCGCGGATGAAGGCCACGTGCGTTGTTCGTGTGCGCGCTTGCAGAAAGTCAATGCTTCATATATTTTTATTAACCACTTGCGCTCCGTTGCTCCGCGGGCGGGCAAGTCTCTGCGTCCTATGATGCACGAGGGCGCGCGAGAGCGCGCTCGTGCGCCCTCGTGCGCATGACGCATGACGCATGATGGTGGTGATGGTGATGTAGTAGCGTCCAAGCGCCACTCAAAAAAAAACTGCAGAGACAGCCGCGAACAGATTAGTTCATCTGATTGACCTCTCATTCGACTAATAAGAGCCTTGAATTGGGTTTCTGAAACCTTGAAGAACCAATGAATGAAAATCTAGGAAGGAGGACCCGCCTACTGTGAACGCAGGAGCCAATTGAAGCACAGAAATTCTGGCTGGGTGAAGCGATATTTACTGCTGCAGAAGGACTCTGTACGAATCTCCTACAGACCCAGGCTCACCCAGCAGCATGGAGAACACCCACAAGTGGGACCTGCACTCATTCCAGCAGAATAGACGGAGGCCGACGACAAAAGTCGTAAATCATTCACCAAAACGGCAATAATGGAATTATATTGATCGGGATCCACGAGCGGAGCAGCGTCGCGTTCGTCTGACGCGTGGGAAGAGCTGTTCGCCACGACTCTGCTGCTTTGAAGAGGTAAGGTGTTATAAGCTAAATTATTATTTATCCCTGAAAACTGTAATCCAAAAATGACTTTTGACCGATCGGTAAATTACAGCTGTACTGCGCACGAAATACGAAGTGCGTGCGCCGCGATAAACGGTTCATTTGCCGTGTTCGGACCGTGAACGCCCCCCCACCCCGCTGCAGAAGAGGAGCGGGGGGGGGCACGGTCCGAACGCTCCCCGGTCCGCGGGGGGGAAGCATATCAGTCTATTCCATCATGTAGCGATGGCCCTCTTCTGTAGCGAGGGGGGGGGGGGCGTTCACGGTCCGTTCACGGTTCCCCCCCCCCCCACACACACACACAGTAGCGAGGGGGGGGGGGCCGCTGTGAAAACATGCAAGGAAAAAAAAAAAAAGAGTGTATTCCGTCATGTAGCGAGGGCCGAATTTGGTCCTTGGTAGCGGGGGGGGGAACGACCCCCCGCCCACACACACACACACAGACACAGCCCTGAGTGTGACCTTTCATTAGAGCCTAAAATGAAGATTCTACATTGAATTATTCAAAAGTTACAGACGTTTTTCCAAACTGTGCCATTTGGCACAATTTGGCACAGTTCCATAACGCCTGGGAACAGCCTGAGAACAAAGCTGTGTAAAATATTCATTTTTGGTGGTATTGTTACCAAATTTGGATCTCAGCTGGATAATACTTGGTTCTACACTTCTGTTGCATTTTCCAGTCGGATCGGACAGCTGTGTGTTATTTACAAGCATTTGTATCCAAAAAAACACTGTGTCCAATTTTTTTTTCTTCAAGTTCAGTATGTTTAGATGACTGTAACTCAGTGGCCGGAGCACGTAGAGAGATTATGGTTTTTTTGCCAAAAAATTCAAAGTGTTTTCTTTTAAATGAGACCAACCCCATGAAGATGCTGCAAAGGGTTGAATAACAGCTTTCGATTTACTTTGGGCACGTTATTTTTGGGCATTTTTAGGAAAATTGCCCGGAGTGCAAGTGGTTAATAAAATCATATCAGCTTGGCGTGGCGGTATGATTTCTGGCGAGGTGGGCCGCCATGGAGAACTGTTACCAGAGGAAACCCTGCATCCACCTTCTCTCTCCCTGTGACAAGTGTTACCCAGACAGACACAGACGAGGTTAAAAAGATAAAAACTCTGTTGAAAAAAAAAAAAACTCAGAGGAATTCTGTAGTATGGAACTATATTTTTTGTCCCTATTTTAGGTTTACAGTTTGAAACTTTCTTTAATGCTGAAAATATAGTATCGACGTGGACTTTTTGTGAGATTTTGTTTTTTTAATCTTTTTGAAAAATATGTAATTTAATGTGTGTTCTGAAAACTTTACATTTTTAGGATTTAACTTGTAGATTTTAGAGTTTTAGAGCTATTTATTTGGAGTCAACAAATACAAATTTTAAAATTTAGTGTTCTGTATTATTATGATTAAATTATTACATGTTTTGTTTGACCCCCTCATGGATCGTCACCTTATCGTGGTGGGGGGGTTTGCGTGCCCCAGTGATCCCAGGAGCTGTGTTGTCCGGGGCAATTTGCCTCTGATAGGGTCTCCCAAGACAAACTGGTCCTGGGTGAAGGGCCAGACTAAGAACGATCCAACAGACTCTCATGATAAATTGTATATCAAGGATTCAGTGTACCCCGCCCGGTATGGGGTTACCGGGGCCCCACCCTGGAGCCAGGCCTGGGGGAGGGGCTCGAAGGCTAGCATCTGGTGGCCGGGCTTCCACCCATGGGACCCGGCCGGGCTCAGCCCGAAGGAGTTACATGGGTCCACCCTCCAGTGGGTTCACCACCTGCAGGAGGGATCATGGGGGTCCGATGCTATGTGGATTAGGTGGCGGTCAAAGGCGGAGACCTTGGCGGACTGATCCCAAGCTTTCTAAACTGGCTTTTGGTACGTGGAATGTCACCTCTCTGGTGGGGAAGGAGCCTGAGCTGGTGTACGAGGTTGAGCGATACCGGCTAGATATAGTCGGCCTCACCTCAACACACAGCTCCGGTTCCGGAACCAGTCTCCTGGAGAGGGGCTGGAGCTTGGCCTTTTCTGGAGTTGCCCCGGGCGAGAGGCGACGAGCAGGGGTGGGTATTCTTGTATCGCCCCACCTTGCTGCCTCTATATTGGAGTTTTCCCCGGTGGACGAAAGGGTTGCTTCCCTGCGCCTTCGGGTTGGGAAACGGGTCCTGACCATCATTTGTGCCTATGCACCAAATGATGTTTCAGAGTACCCACCCTTTTTGGAGTCTGTGACTGGGGTGCTGGAGGGTGCTCCTCCTGGAGACCCCATTGTCCTACTGGGGGACTTCAATGCGCACGTGGGCAACGACAGTGAAACCTGGAGGGGGGTGATTGGGAGGAACGGCCTGCCCGATCTGAACCCGAGTGGTGTTCAGTTATTGGACTTCTGTGCTAACCACAGTCTGTCCATAATGAACACCATGTTCAAGCATAAGGGTGTCCATATGTGCACCTGGCACCAGGACACCTATAGGTCGCAGGTCGATGATCGGTTTTGTTATCGTATCATCAGACCTGCGACCGTATGTCTTGGACACCCGAATAAAGAGAGGTGCAGAGCTGTCAACTGATCACCACCTGGTGCTGAGTTGGATCCGATGGCAGGGGAGGAAGCCATTCAGACCTGGTAGACCCAAACGTATAGTGAGGGTGTGCTGGGAGCGTCTGACTGAGGCCCCTGTCCGGGAGGTCTTCAACTCCCACCTCCGGAAGAACTTCAACCACATTCCGAGGGAGTCTGGAGACATGGAGTCTGAATGGGCCATGTTCTCCTCCTCTGTTGTTGAAGCGGCGGCCCAGAGCTGCGGCTGCAAGGTGGTCTGTGCATCTCGTGGTGGCAACCCCTGAACCAAGTGGTGGATACCAGTGGTGAGGGCGGCCATTAAGCTGAAGAAGGAGTCCTATCAAGCTTGGTTGGCTTGTGGGACTCCCGAAGCAGCTGAGGTGTACCGGCAGGCCAAGCGGAGTGCAGCTCGGGTGGTTGCTGAAGCAAAAACCCGGGTATGGGAGGAGTTCGGTGAGGCCATGGAACAAGACTTTCGGTCGGCTTCAAAGAGATTCTGGCAAACTGTTCGGCGGCTCAGGAGGGGAAAGCAGCTCCCCGTCCACACTGTGTATGGTGCGGATGGGACACTGTTGACTTCAACTGGGGATATCGTCGGGCGGTGGAAGGAATACTTCGAGGATCTCCTCAATCCCACTGATACGCCTTCCACAGAGGAAGCAGGGTTTGGGGACGAGGGGGATGACTCGCCTATCACAGGGGCTGAGGTCGCCAAGGTGGTTAAAAATCTCCTTGGTGGCCGGGCCCCGGGGGTGGACGAGATTCACCCTGAGTACCTCAAGGCCCTGGATGTTGTTGGGTTGTCATGGTTGACACACCTCTGCAACATTGCGTGGAGGTCGGGGGCAGTGCCTTTGGCATGGCAAACCGGGGTGGTGGTTCCTCTCTTCAAAAAAGGGGACCGGAGGGTGTGCTCCAACTTTAGAGGGATCACACTCCTCAGCCTCCCTGGGAAGGTCTGTGCCAAGGTACTGGAGAGGAGAGTCCGGCTGTTGGTCGAACCTCGGATTCAGGAGGAGCAATGTGGTTTTCGTCCTGGCCGTGGCACATCGGACCAGCTCTTTACCCTCTCGAGAATTCTTGAGGGTTCGTGGGAGTTTGCCCAACCAGTTTACATGTGTTTTGTGGACTTGGAGAAGGCATTTGACCGCGTCTCTCGTGGATTTTTGTGGGGGGTGCTTCGGGAGTATGGGGTATTGGGCTTGTTGTTATGAGCTATTCGGTCTCTGTACGACCGTTGTGAGAGTTTGGTTCGTATTGCCAACACTCGGTCGGAGTCATTCCCAGTGAGAGTTGGACTCCGCCAGGGCTGCCCTTTGTCACCGATCCTGTTCATAATTTTTATGGACAGGATTTCTAGGCGCAGCCAGGGAATGGAGGGTGTCATGCTTGGTGACCACAGGATCTCATCTCTGTTGTTTGCAGATGATGTTGTCCTGTTGGCTTCATCCAGCAATGACCTACAGCTCTTGCTGGGACGGTTTGCCGCTGAGTGTGAAGCGGCTGGGATGAGAATCAGCACCTCCAAGTCCGAGTCCATGGTCCTCAGCTGGAAAAAGGTGGATTGTCCTCTCCGGGTTGGGGACAGGCTCCTGCCCCAAGTGGAGGAGTTTAAGTATCTTGGGGTCTTGTTCACGAGTGAGGGGAAAATGGAGCGAGAGATTGACAGACGGATTGGAGCAGCATCCGCAGTGATGCGGACGTTGTACCGGTCTGTTGTGGTGAAGAGGGAGCTTAGTTCTAAGGCAAAGCTGTCGATTTACCAGTCAATCTACGTTCCTACTGTCACCTATGGTCACGAGCTTTGGGTAATGATCGAAAGAACGAGATTGCGGATACAAGCGGCTGAAATGAGCTTTCTCCGTAGGATTGCTGGACTCACCCTCAGAGATAGGGTGAGGAGCTCAGTCATCCGGGAGAGGCTCAGAGTAGAACCGCTGCTCCTCCACATTGAAAGGAGTCAGTTGAGGTGGTATGGGCATCTGATTAGGATGCCTCCTGGACGCCTCCCACTTGAGGTGTTTCAGGCATGTCCCACTGGGAGGAGACCCCGGGGCAGACCCAGGACTCCGTGGAGAGACTATGTCTCCCAGCTGGTCTGGGAACGCCTTGGTATCCCCTCTGAAGAGCTGGAGCAGGTGGCTGGGGAGAGGGAAGTCTGGGCTTCTCTGCTTGAACTGCTGCCTCCGCGACCCGGACCTCCGGAAAAGCGGTAGAAGATGGATGGATGTTTTGTTTGAAATTGAGCAACAAATTTATTTTTTGTTAGAAAAATTAATACAGAGCTAAAAGCAGCTAAAACATCAGCTTAATTTGTAATTTCCCCATTGTTGGACTAATAAAGGTTTATCTTATCTTAAAATAATGTGTAAAACATAATATTGGCCTGCCTGGAGACAACTGTGGTCTTCTTAAAGAATGTCAATGAAAGGATGACAGTTCTTAAAAGCACACATTTTCTGATAAATTTGTCCATGTGACTAACACATTTCTCTTCCATTTGTTTTATTAAAAGATGTTTGAAGTAAATTCATGGGTCATTGCAAACACTTGGCTTTAAAAATACAAAGTTGTCACATAGTTGAAGGAAAAGAATCCTGAAAGCAAAACAACAAAAAAATATGCATTGAGAATCGTTTCAGAATGAAATCAGAGATCCTGAATAATAACACAGGGTTACAAAAATAATTTTTTTGTAAGTTGTCTGTGTTTTTTCAGCTGATTTAAGACAGTTTTGCATCGCTGAATCTGAAAATTACATCTGTTTCTTTCGATCAGGTCAGGTTTTTATGCTAAATTGATTTTTAAAAAATCTGATCTTCTGACTAAATCGATTACATTTTTGTGACATTATCGGTTGATTTTTGTTAATATTTCTCATCCGAAATAGATTTTTAAGAGAAAAAATCATTTTCTAACAGAATTTATTGATTAAATGTTACAAACTTCGATTACTGTAAATTGAATAGACATTGATAAAGGTAAATGTAAATTGAATGATACGTCATCATTGTTCAAAATTCCGAGCTTCAAATTCCGTTTGTTCGAACCTCTAGAATGCTCAGTGGCAGGGATGTCTCTCTTCAGAGTCCAACAGTAATCAACCATCATGACAATTTATGACATCATGTCATAAATTGGTGCATGCAAACTCTTCAGAGTTCGAGAAATTTCAAGAAATAAAAAAGAATTTTGCATCATATAAAGCGAAAATACCCGTACATGTAAACAAAAACGTAAAAAAAAAATGTGGCCATAATTCAAAAAGTTGACCTGATTGAGCAAAACCAATGTGATTTTTGGATTCAGCACATCAAAATTGCCCTAAATCAGCTAAAAAAAAAACCTTACACAATAATGGGGTTGACCAGTGTAATCAAATCATAGTGCCGAAGGATCCCAGTCCTTATTTGGACCTCAGCTGCGGAGGAGGACTGACTTATCGGACCTCTTGCAGTTCTAGTTGGTGACCCCTGAAATAGAGGGTTAGTATTAGTGAAGCACTTTGAGTGGTCTTTGAGACTAGAAAAGTGCTATATAAGTACAGGTCCTTATGCTTACTTGCAGTCAGTTTTAGAGAAGTAACAGATGTTTTTATCATGCTGCAAGTTTTTGTCTTGTGCTTCATGACTATGAACTTTTGTAGCACCAGTGCTATGAGCAAAAAAAGTTAACGTGCAGCCCTGTCTGATGAAAATGTTTGAACACAATGACTGTACTACTCACACACAGTCAACATCACATTGATAATAAACTAAGTACACATTCTGAGGTTCTTGATATGATCGTAATATTTTTGCACCCATAGTCTAAATCCACTAATGTTATTGAGTACTTGCAGATATAACATCTTAGTTGAGCAGCTGACCAAATTTTCAAAGCTAAATTGGTTTCAATGATTAATGTGCTGTAAGAGGAGACAGAGATTGAAGAACAACGAAAAACTTTGATTAGAAGCAATTTGGTTGATGATGTTGAGCAGTACATTATAGTAGGAATGTTCTTGTCATCCATTACATTCCTTTTTTGTTGTTACGAGTATCATTAAATACAGAGCTGGCTGCAGACATGTGTTGGATGTATCCTACTGCCAAGGCAGTATATGGAATCCCTGGGATGTTGCATCACATGGTTATCCTTCCAACGCAAAACAAATGTCATAGTGTAATGGGAAAACGAAAACATACAGATTACACGCAGGACCTTGTCAGTGACCTAAATCAGTATGGCATCCAGCATCATGATGGCATCATATTTATACCAATTCTAATAAAATAATCTGATTGTATCGGGGGGGGGGGGGTTAGTTGATTTTAGCTGCCGTTGTTTTAACCTGCCCCTTGTCAAGTTTTTCTCTTCCTCCAAATACAGGAAAAAACACTTCCCCAGCATCAGAACTCTGAAGTACAGTAGATGGGGAAACAATCTTAAATGGTTCAGTAGATAACTGATTATTTAATTTCCAAATCATTTTACTTTTTTATACCTTCATCGTGTGAGGACATAATACATCTTATATACAAAAAAGTATTTATATTTTTATCAACCTCTGCCAAGGGGGGGTGGTGTTTATCTTAACAGCAGAACTCAAAAAGCTATTGACAAGATTTTGATAACATTTTCAGGGGAAGTTGGAAATGGCTCGAGGACCAATTGATTATATTTTGAGGGTGATTTGAATCACTCTCAGCCTCCAGAAGTTTTTTAAAGCTTCCTAAAGGGAAATTAAGTACCTTGTGGGATGCAGAGGGCGCCCTCTGGTGATAGCTAACAAGCTATTAGGAAAGGTGAAATTGAAGAAAGTAGTTGCCTTGGCAGAGGTTTGCACCCACTGTGTTCATGCTAGTATTTCTATATCTTGATATGCCACACCTCCATCGAGTCCATCCTCATCACCTCCATAACCGTGTGGTACGCAGGAGCCACTGCCAGGGACAGACTAAGGCTGCAGCGCGTCGTGCGCACTGCTGAGAAGGTGATCGGCTGCAAGCTCCCATCTCTCCAGGACCTGTACATCTCCAGGACCCGGAGGCGTGCAGGCCGGATCATAGCCGATCCTTCACACCCTGGTCACGTACTGTTTGCCCCCCTCTCCTCAGGTAGAAGACTTGGGTCCATTCAGACTGAAACCTCCCGGCACATGAGCAGCTTCTTCCCCTCTGCCATCAGACTGCTGAACACTAAGTGACTTATTGACTCTCGTGCACTACATACAGCAGCTCAGCCAGACTCATGTCAATCATCACTGCTTCTTTTGCATTACCGACTGCACTATGTGGTACTCCACAATATCTGCTGCTCGCTAATATATTTAAAAACTGCTTTGACTAGTATTACTCATTCTTATTCTACACTTATTGCATATATAGTTTTTATTCTTTTATCTTATCATGTTTAATGTTGCAGCATTGCACCGAGACAAATTCCTAGTTTGTGTACTACATGAACAATGGCAGTAAATCTGATTCTGATTCTGACACCTGTCAGATGGATAGATTATTTTTAGCAATGGTAAAATGAGTATTAAACATAGATTTAAGAAAAAGTGCTCAAAGTGATGCAAATCCCTTTTTGTGCGCAAAAAAACTTCTAGATAATTGTTTTCTATATAAATAAAGTGCAAAAAAACTATTGCAGATTTGCTTGGGTATAAATGTATAAATGACCTCATAAAACATGTGGGTCAGTACATCCACTAATATTTAAGAAAAAATTACTCTTCACCTTAAAGAAATTGTTTCACCCAAAAAAAAAGTCTGGTCAAGAACTGTTTCCTTCATCTAAGGACCACCAGTTTGAAAACGCATTCCATGGTAAAAGGGCCGATAAGGATCCCCCTTCGTGCCAGGAACGGATTCTTTAACTAGTCATAAATCCTGAAGCTTCCTCTCCAACCAGACAGTTTTATGCTTTTAGAAGTGTTTGAGACATCCCAGAAACTCTGGACTGCATTCCACAGGTCGCTAGGAATTATCCACAGCTCAACATTGCCCCCTTTTGTCAACTCAGAGACATGTTGGATTTAATCAACCTTGGAACTTTGTTTGTTTTGGGGTTTTTTTTATTTTCCTTTCTCCTCAAGACTTTATTTTTCCAGGAAATACTGCTGAGAACACTGTTGAAGATGACCGCCTCTGTGTTGGACATTGATGGGTTTGAAATGTTTCATTAATCATTGATTTTAAAATGTGTGCATATTTGAAAAATGCTTAAATGAACTCATTTCATTGAACTCATAAATGAATGCATGTTAATTATAGAAGGACAAGTTTATAAAAGTGCATGAATCACTGAAGTTAGCTTAGATTTCATATTAAGTATATAATGAATTTCACAGTTAAAATGTGTATATGCTTTCTGAAACTTGTGCCAGTCATCTGACTGGTACCAGCCAATCACCAGGCGTCTCTGTTGGATGACGCCCCTTTCATTCTATTGGTCGGTTACAGACAAAGGACTGCTTTCTTATTGGACCATAGCCCGTTCGAATCTCTCACGATGGCCGATAATTGGTTTCTCCTGCTGCCAGTCATATTTTATGATCCAAGGAGCACGCTCAGTTAAATAGAGAGAACCACCATAGTAGTTCAATTTTCTGTCTCAGTTCAGTTTTTCATCTTTGTTTAGTGAAGTTCAGTTTGTTCAGTCTTTTGTTAAGTCTTTTTTTATTTTTCTGGCATCTGAGGAGAGATCATCCTTTCTTGTTGAGCTCAAACCTTCCTTGGAGTGAAACTCCAAAAACGCCCTTTTCCCTCTCCTCAGAAGCCATGTTTATTCTACTGAGCTTTTGCTATTGATTTACCGTAACTCACCGTTAAAGTGGACTGATAATGAATTTTTAACTTTTTCTAGAGACTGCCTCACCCATGCCCCACAACATCAGAAGAGCTAGGATTTCGTGGGTGGAACTGTCTAAATACATTTTTCCTTCAGCCTGTGGTTTTCTTATTGGCTGGTGGACAATCTAAATTTGCTGACCAGGAAAAGATCTGTTGTCCAGGAAAGACGTCACGCATGCCTCTGGGGCCACCCAATCATTCTACCGCTGGCTACACTCTATGATTGCCCTGCCGCTAAGTCTGTGCCATAACTGCTGTAACAACTGGAAGGGACTGCGGGCAGTCACTTTCCATTTTTGGCCATCTTCTGGCATTCAAGATCACCGCTGGAATCTGAAGACACAGCTGTTAGTAAGCCAGACTTCCACTTACTATCTGCTGGGCTAAATGTGATGTCTAATTATAATTGAATATGACCAATTCTTCATGTTGAAGTTAGTCCATAAGCTACGATAGGCGCTATAAGCTGAAGGAAAATTAATATTCACTTTTCAATAACCTCCGTTCTTTTTGTAGAGTAACTCAGAATTTCCTTTTTTATATAATCAGCTTTTGGTCATTTTCTCCATAAAATTGCGTCCAATTTTATGCATATTTTTGTTAGTTATTTCACAGTCTCCCATTGCATCACAGTTACAAATTCAAAATTTGATTTTCTTTTGTTTTCACAAAGGTTTAAATATAGACTTTATGCTCAGGAACCCATTAACAGTTAATGATATTTGATATCTGTTGATCATTTCACCTGCTTACAAATCATTTGAATGTAATGTCATTTAACCTGAATCTGATGATTAAAACTTGTTAACGGTATAGAGAAGTTTCTGCTTGAGTTCTTTTGTGTGTGTGCTTTTCTGGGTCACGGCAGAAGAATTCACAAATATTGAGACTGGTTAAGGAAAGGTTCAAGGATTATTTATTAATAAATTGTCCAAGTTGGACTGGTGCACCTTTTACGAGTGTTTCTCTCTTGTTTTGTGAGTGTTGGTGGGGATGGAGTAAACCTCCATCCCCACACACACACCTCTAATTATAAATGAAATAATCCTTGTACCTTATCACACTTATAACACTGGTCAACACCAAATTTACTAAAGTTTTTTTTAGCTGATTTAGGACAATTTTGATGTGTTGAATCCAAAAATCACATTGGTTTTGCTCAATCAGGTCAACTTTTTGAATTATAGCCACATGTTGTTTTATACGTTTTTGTTTACATGTATGGGTATTTTCGCTTTATATGATGCAAAAGTCTTTTTTATGTCTTGAAATTCTCTGAATTTTGAACAATGATGACATAACATTCAATTTACATGTACTTACCTTTATATGTATACCTTGTATATGTCGTCGGCCTCCATCGGTCTATGATGACCATGGAAGAGAATCCTAAACGTCTACTCTGCTGGAACAGCACCGCCTGTGGCTGAACAGGCCGATGCGCGAATGACAGTCCCTGTCACACAGGTCGCACTTGTGGGTGGTCTCCGTGCTGCTGGGTCTGTGGCGGTTCTTCCTGCGGGTCCTTTTTTCATCTGCTGCAGCAGTCAGTCTCTCTTCACCCGCCTTGAGCTGTCTGGTCAGGGTGCCTCTCCATTTGGAGCGGTCCGTTGCAAGGTCCTCCCAGCGCTCTGTGTTGATATCCAGGGCCTTCATGTCTCTCTTGCAGACGTTTCTAAAGCGCAGCTGTGAGCGGCCAACGTCTCTCCTGCCAGTTGCAAGTTCTCCGTAGAGGACGTCTTTGGGGATTCTGCCATCCTCCATACGGTGAACGTGGCCTAGCCAGCGGAGCCTGCGCTGCCTGAGTAGAGTGAACATAGAGGGAAGGCCAGCACGGGACAGAACTTCTGTGTTGGGCACTTTGTCCTGCCAGGATATGTCCAGGATGTGGCGAATGCAGCGCAAGTGGAAGGAGTTCAGTCTCTTTTCCTGCCGGGCGCATGTTGTCCACGTCTCACTCCCATAGAGCAGTGTGCTGATGACGCAGGCATTGTACACTGCCATCTTCGTCTTGACAGAGAGTTTGGGATTCTCCCACACTCGTGTGGTGAGGCGAGCGAGTGTGAAGGCTGATTTTCCAATCCTCTTGTTGATCTCTGTATCAAGGGAGAGGTTGTTGCTGATCGTGGACCCCAGGTACGTGAACTGATTCACGACCTCCAGCTTGTAGTCGTCGATGGTGATGGTTGGTGGTGCTTCCGTGGCTTGCGCCAAGACGTTAGTCTTCTTCAGGCTGATAGTAAGCCCGAAGTCCTTGCATGCCTGGGAGAAGCGGTCCATCAGGGTCTGAAGCTCCTGCTGTGTGTGGGTTACGACTGCAGCATCGTCAGCGAACAGCATGTCTCTGATTAGAGCCTCGCGTACTTTGGTTCTGGCTTTCAGGCGGGCGAGTTTGAAAAGCCTGCCGTCAGATCTTGTGTGCAGGTAGATTCCCTCTGTTGCTGTGCTGAAGGCATGCCTCAGGAGCATAGCAAAGAAAATCCCAAAGAGGGTTGGCGCAAGTACACAGCCCTGTTTCACTCCGCTGCGCATGTTGAATGGCTCTGAGACGTTGCCATCGTGCTGCACTATCCCCTGCATGTTGGTGTGAAACGATTCGATGAGGCTTTGCAACTTTGGTGGGCATCCTATCTTTGGCAGGATCTTGAAAAGGCCCTCTCTGCTGACCAGATCGAACGCTTTGGTGAGGTCGATGAAGGCGACGTACAGAGGCATGTTCTGTTCTCTGCATTTCTCCTGGAGTTGGCGGATGGAGAATATCATGTCTACTGTCGATCGCTCAGCGCGGAAGCCACACTGAGACTCGGGGTAGACACGTTCGGCAAGCTTCTGTAGACGGACGAGAACAACTCGTGCGTAGACTTTGCCAACAACGCTGAGGAGGGAGATGCCCCTGTAGTTGTTGCAGTCGCTTCTCTCCCCTTTGTTTTTGTAGAGGGTGATGATCTTGGCGTCCCTCATGTCCTGTGGTACGGCACCTTCCTTCCAGCACTGGCAGAGGACGTCATGCAATGGCAGCAGTAGGGCGGTCTTGCAGTGCTTGATCAGGTCAGGGGGTATGCCGTCGTTGCCGGGTGCCTTGCCAGCAGCCAAGCTATCAATGGCCTTGCTGAGTTTGTCGATGGTTGGCTCGGCGTCACGTTCGTCCATGGATGGCAGGCAGTCGATGGCATCAAGGGCTGACGGTGTCACGGTGTTCTGTTTAGAGTAGAGGTCGGAGTAGTGTTCCACCCATCTCTCAATCTGCTTGTTCTTTTCTGTGATCATCTCCCCAGTGGAAGATTTGAGGGGGGCCGTCTTGCTCTGAGCCGGACCAAGTGCTTTCCTGATGCCATCGTACATACCACGGATGTTCCCTGTTATGGCAGCGGTTTGAATGTCTTGGCTGAGCTGAGTCCAGTACTCGTTGGCACAGTGCCGAGCAGTCTGCTGAACTTTGCTTTTCGCAGCCCTGAGAATCTGGAGATTCTTCTCGTTTGGGTACTTCTTGTACTCAGCAAGTGCTGAGCGCTTGGCTTCAATGACGGGGGTCATCTCGGTCAACTTGGCATCAAACCAGTCCTGTGACTTCGAGGTCTTCCTCCCAAAGGTAGCCAAGGCTGTGCGGTGGATGGTGTTTCACAGCTCTTCCCACTTCTGCTTTGCAGATTCTCCTTCTTGCGGTACACCAGGTTCCTTCTCAAAGGTGGAGGCAAACTGCTCAACAAGTTCTGGTTGGGCCATCTTGCTGGTGTCAATCCGTGCCTTTCCAGGTTGTCTAGCACGATGGAATTTCTTCAGCTGCAGCTTGACCTTGCAACACACCAATGAATGGTCTGTGTCGCAATCTGCACTCTGGAACGAACGGGTGATTAGCACGTTCTTCAGTGAGGTGCGCCTAGTCAGGATCAAGTCCAGCTGGTGCCAGTGCTTTGAGCGCGGATGTTGCCAAGAAACCTTGTGTTGGGGCTTGGTCTTGAAGAACGAGTTTGTGATGCACAGATCGTGATATGTGCAGAACTCGAGCAGCCGCTGTCCGTTATCGTTCATTCTGCCCACACCAAAAGGTCCAAGACAGGAGGGCCAGGAGTCGTGGTCAGCACCCACTCTGGCATTGAAGTCTCCAAGGAGAATGAGTTGTTCAGAGTTGGGGATGATCCTGACAGTTGTTGCGAGATTCTCGTAGAACTCGTCTTTTGCCTCTGGTGTGGCTGTCAGAGTTGGGGCATACACACTGACGAGGGTAACTGGGCCTTGAGTGGTGTTCAGGCGGAGGGTGAGGAGTCGTGCAGAGCCAGTGCTGCCCGGTTCCACCATCTTCAGCAAGGTGTTCTTCACTGCGAAGCCCACTCCGTGTTCCCTGTGTTCGTCACTGCCCTTTCCCTGCCGGTAGAACGTGTAGTCCTTCTGTCTCAGTGTGCCTGCGTCAGCCAACCGTGTTTCCTGGAGAGTGGCGATATCCACTCCCAGTCTCTTCAGCTCATTATTGATGATGGCAGTCTTCCTGGTGTCGTTGATGTCCTTGAGGTTAGCAGTGAGTCCTGTCATCATAGTGCGGACGTTCCAAGTTCCCAGTTTTAGAGTTGGTCTCTTTTGTTTTATTGTCTTGCCTGGTGCGAAGGTTCTCAGCCTGTTGTTCGGACTTCTCCTTATCCCCATGCACCCAGTGAGGAAAGCAAGCTGTGGCGGGACAACACCTTATTGGCTGGGGGCTGCCCAGCTTGAGGCGGGCGGTAGCTGTCCAGTGAGATCTGATGATCCCTCCCACCGTCGGGAACAACCCCTGGCGCCGCGCTCTACGCCAATTGAGCAGTGGCTTATAACGGGTAACTGTCATTCCCCGTGTTTTGTCTGCGCCAAAGGCGAAGCTGGAGTGTCCTCTCCAGTGATCCGGTGTTCTACCTTCCAGCGTTGGGCGTTGGTAGGATTCAAGCCTGGGCAGGAAGATATGGAGGACAAGATGTTGCCCATGCAGCATGTCCCCCCTCTCCACGTCACTGATGAATCCAAAGGAACAGCAGGGCTGCTACAGTTTGGCACCAGCGCTGTTGCAGGAGCAACCAGAACGATGTTGAGCACAACATAGAACTGCCTTAGGGGCTCCGACTCCGGATTTTTCCTCAGGGTTGACTCCCGAAGCCTTTCCCGTGACCGGGTATGCCGCAAGGCAGCAGAGGTTTGAAATCAGGGTTTACCTTCCCCTAGATGGGCTACCTTCACAGGTTGACGAGCCACCATCTACCCGAAGCATCTGGTTTTAAGGCGCCAGAGATCCGCCCTCGCCCCTTCTCCTATTAGTAGTAAAAGCAGTTCCGCCGGGCTTAGAGACTAAACCACACGGGTAGGCTAGGAGTTGGACTTAGTTGTCAGAGGCTTTTCGAGACGCACGCCATAAGGAGCATTTTATGAGCACTGGGAGCTTAATCCCAGTGCCGATCCTGGCTATGACAACCTTGGAACCCCTTGTATATGTATACCTTTATATAAAGGTAAGTACATGCACAGTACTAAGTAAGTACTAAGTACAGGCTTTTACTTAGCACCTGATCGAGAGAAACGGATGTTATTTTCGGATTCACTGGTGCAAAATTGTCTTAAATCAGTTGAAAAAACACAGACAACTTACAAAAAAATTATTTTTGTAACACTGTGTAATCAATTGTTACGCGCTATAAGCGCTAAGACCTTCCGAACAGAAGTCAATGAAGGGTAAGACGCAGGAAGTCACTTGTGTGTTGTTGACAAGCAGTAATCCTCAGTGAGTAAAATCACTGTCCCATCTGCCCTCTGTGTTGTCGTCTATGTGTAAAGGGAATCCTCCTTCAGGAGTCTTCTGCTTCATCTCTCTACTTTGTGTTAAGCTTATCCTACCAGAGATAAGTGTGACCTTTTAAGAGCACACTTTATAGTATTCCACTTTACTTTACCTGGATCATGTGAGTGTCAGGTGCACAGTTGGGAGAACTTTAGTAAATTAATTAAACAGTCTGTTCTAGTCTACTATGCATTTTTTGGTATTATTGTACTTTTCTAAATAAGCCATAGGCAATGTGCCCCCTTTTAGACATGGATTCTTCTCATTAATGTGACGGCATTTAAAAGTGTTGGCTTTGTGTCTGAGGCAGCTTCCTTGACTCTTTTTCTGTAAAAGTTCAATCATAATAGCCCAAACACTGTCACTTTTAACAATACACTAAGTTTTGAAAATTGGAGACAGTATTTAACAAGCAAAAAAACCTGGGCATTTTTTTTTTACTCTGAGCTTAGTTTTATTCCACATGTTAATAATATTTTAAAAATTGGATTTTATCACCCCTCACGGATTGTCACCTTATCGTGGTGGGGGGTTTGCATGCCCTTGTGATTCCAGGAGCTATGTTGTCCGGAGCAATTTGCCTCTGGTAGGGTCACCCAAGACAAACTGGTCCTGGGTGAAGGGCCAGACTAAGAATGATCCAACAGACTCTCATGATGGATGCTAGAACAAGGATTCAGTGTACCCCACCTGGTATGGGGTTACCGGGGCCCCACCCTGGAGCCAGGCCTGGGGGGAGGGCTCGATGGCTAGCGTCTGGTGGCCGGGTTTCTGCCCATGGGACCTGGCCGGGCTCAGCCCGAAGGAGATACATGGGTCCACCCTCCAGTGAGCTCACCACCTGCAGGAGGGACCATGGGGGTCCGTTGCTATGTGGATCAGGTGGTGGTCAAAGGCGGAGACCTTGGCGGTCTAATCCCAAGCTTCCTAAACTGGCTTTTGGGACTTGGAATGTCACCTCTCTGGTGGGGAAGGAGCCTGAGCTAGTGCATGAGGTTGACAGGGATGGCAATTTTCCGCTGATCTGCGGATTTCCGCCGATTTATTTTCAAATTGATCATTTCTGTGAATCGTCTAAATCCGTTGAGAAAATTTTAGGGGGAGTAAGGTACCTTATTGTTACCGATTTTAGCGAAAATCAACACGAGTACATAAGCGCTCGGCGCTTCCCCGGAAGTCGTCTCCCGCGATAACCCATATGTGTTGTGTTCAAGCTACTGCTGTATTGCAGTAGCTTGACAGCCCTGCGATTGGACCAATCAAATGGCTCGTTGTATGCTTTTTCAAAAGATTCATGGCGGCGTGTTCTCGGGGATGTGATTTTCTGCTAATTCGCCTCATTCCGCTTTATTTTATCTTCCAGGAAGATAAAGTACGTTAAGTACGTTAGTGGCTTGTGGTCCACGAACTCAGTGAAGGTGCGCCCTTTTAGCCAGAACCGGAAGTGGCGTATGGCCAGGTGGAGAGCCATTAACTCTCTGTCGAACACGCTGTATTTACGCTCACTGTCGTGCAAAGACCTGCTTAAAAAAAAGGTGAGCGGCTGCCAAGAACCGGCAACGCATTGCTCCACGACGGCCGCTATGCCCATGTCCGAGGCATCGGTAGTGAGCGCTGTTTTAACCTCAGAACGCCTGCTCCCGTTCAGGAGTCCAGTCGACTCTGCCCGCCGGTTTCCGTTTGAGTGCAGCATACAAGGCTGTTTGAACTGGGCTGCGCGGGGGAGGAAAATGAGCTGCTCAAGACTCAATGGAGATTGAAACTGGTGATCTGAAATGAATGCTGAAATTATAAAAAGTAATGGTATGTTGGAATTTTATTTCTATTATGGAATAGATAAAATTAACTGATTTTGATTTGATCAAGTGTTAAAGCATGTGATGGATAATGCTTGTTGGAATATTTACCTCCGCCAAGGAGGTTATGTTTTCATCGGCGTTGGTTTGTCTGTCTGTCTGTCTGTTTGTTAGCAAGGAAAAGTTATGGACGGATTTTCATGAAATTTTCAGGAAAGGTGTGTAATGGCACGGGGAACAGATGATTAGATTTTGGTGATGATCTGAGAGTGCATACCTCCACCAAGGGCTTTTTTGTATTTGTGCAGCAGGATTACACAAAAACTACTGGATGGATTTGGATGAAATTTTCACCAGAGGTGGTTCTTGGACTAGAGAGGAACCCATTATATTTTGGTGATGATCTGAGAATTCATACCTCAGCCAAGGCGCTTATCTTCTCACAGTGTGTTAGCAACAATACTCCAAAACTAATGGACAGATTTTGATGCAATTTTCACCACAAGTGGCTATAGGCCTACACACAAACCCATTACATTTTGGAGTTGATCCATGACAAACGGAAGGAGCCTTGACGGAGGTATGCGCTCTGAGTGCTTTTCTAGTTTAGGAATGCTATCTTCTTGGAACATAAGTCAGTATTATAAGATAAGATAAGCCTTTATTAGTCCCACAATGGGGAAATTCCAGGATTGCAACAGCACAGGGATAGCAACACTCAGAGCAACAATCAGAAGGCAAGAAAAAACAACATCTAGTAAACATATGTTCATATTACTATAAATGTATATATATAGACACACAGTGCAGAGCATTATGGTTGGTTGGTGAATGTGCAGCAGAAAGTCTAAGCTCTCTCTCCGCGGATGCGGTGGGCCAGCTGGAAGTCTTTGGGCATGATGGTGACCCCCTTAGCGAAGAAGAGACCACCAGGTGGGCCTCGCTGGTCTCCTGCAGAGCCATGACGGCGAAGCTCAGGAAACGCAGGACGGTCTTGAAGTCCTGAGCGATCTCCCTCACCAGGCGCTGGACGGGCAGCTTACGGATGAGCAGCTCCCTGGATTTCTGGCAGCGACGGATCTCTCTCAGAGCCACGGGCCTGTAATGGTGAGGCCTCTTCACTCTGCCGGTGGCCGGAGCGCCTCTCCGAGCAGCCCTGGTGGCTAGCTGTCTCCTGGGGGGCTTCTTCCGCCAGTAGATTTTACAGACGGTCTGCTTGGTTCTTGCCATCGCTCTTTATTATTCTGTCTTATATTTCTTGCATGCCGCCTAAACTCCAGCCCGGCACCCACGTCGTTTTTGCTACAGCTCCTGGTATGTCGAGTTTCCCATTAGCACCGGGCGGCGGCCAAGTGCTAGCTAGCACTAGCTCCTCCCCGCTGTAGCGTCTCGCGCTGCAAACCGTGGCTCCGTCCGCCGACCCGGGAGACCCCCGGGGCGATCCGTGCGTCCGTGATATATATACAGAGTGAAAGGTGTAGAAAGAAGAAGGAAGATAAAAAAAAAAGGCTGTTGCAACGGGCAGCCTACTCGTGTGGCGCCACCGGTCCGGCGGAACCGGAACCCAGTATTATTATTATGCAGTAATAAGTGGCATTCAGCTGTTTGTTTTATGTCATGTAAGCACAGTTCTGGTACTTAAAAATCATAAAAACCCAGGAGCTTCTGGGGGCGAAGTGACAGTAAAGGTGAAAATTGGCTCAAAGTTCAATGAGGTAACAGAAACACTCGGACAGTTTCTGAAGAAACCAGAAAAGGAGATGAAGTTCAAAGTTCAGAGACTGACACAGCTTGCTGCCAAAAGGAAGAAAGTTTCACATTAGAAGTGACTTGGTGACCAGTGTAAATAGTGTAAATAGTGTAAAAAACTCTTATAGAACTGTTAAATATGTTGGACTAAAGACAGTGAGACAACATTGAAGAAAAAGTAAGTTAACTTTTCATTAAATTTAATGATTTGTCTAAGTCTAGTATTTCATTTTTTTAAATCATTTTTTTCAGTCTAAATTACTTCTGTTTTACTGAAAACCTCCCAGCTTCAGGGGGGCTGTGCCCCCCCGTAAGTCAATCGACCAAATTAGATTTCAGCTGAAATCAGAATTTCCTGTTGCCATCCCTGGGTTGAGAGATATCGGCTAGATACAGTCGGCCTTACCTCAACACACAGCTCCGGTTCCGGAACCAGTCTCCTGTAGAGGGGCTGGAGCTTGGCCTACTCTGGAGTTGCCCCGGACGAGATGCAACAAGCAGGTGTGGGCATTTTTGTATCCCCCCACCTTGCTGCCTCTATATTGAAGTTTTTCCCAGTGGACAAAAGGGTTGTTTCCCTGCGCCTTTGGGTTGGGAAATGGGTCTTGACCATCATTTGTGCCTATGCACCAAATGATGATTCAGAGTACCCACCTTTTTTGGAGTCTCTGACTGGGGTTGCTGGAGAGTGCTCCTCTTGGAAACTCCATTGTCCTACTGGGGGACTTCAATACACACATGGGCAACAACAGTGAAAACTGGAGTGGGGTGATTGAGAGAAACGGCCTTCCCGATCTGAACCCGAGTGGTGTTCAGTTATTGGACTTCTGAGCTAACCACAGTTTGTCCATAATGAACACCATGTTCAAGCATAAGGGTGTCCATATGTGCACCTGGCACCAGGACACCCTAGGTTGCAGGTCGATGATCGATTTTGTCATTGTGTCATCAGACCTGCGACCGTATGTCTTAGACACTTGGGTAAAGAGAGGTGCGGAGCTGTGAACTGATCACCACCTGGTGATGAGTTGAATCCGATGGCAGGAGGAGATGCCATTCAGACCTGGTAGACCCAAACCTATAGTGAGGGTGTGCTGGGAATGTCTGGCTGTGGCCCCTGTCCGGGAGGTCTTCACCTCCCTCCTCTGGAAGAACTTCAACCACATTCTGAGGGAGTCTGGAGACATGGAGTCTGAATGGGCCATGTTCTCCACCTCCATTGTTGAAGCGAATGCCCACAGCTGCAGCCGCACAGTCGTCGGGGCATCTCATGGTGGCAACCCCCGAACAAAGTGGTGGACATCAGTGGTGAGGGGGGCCATTAAACTGAAGAAGGAGTCCTATCAAGCTTGGTTGGCTTGTGGGACTCCCGAAGCAGCTGAGGTGTACCAGCAGGCCAAGCGGAGTGCAGCTCGGGTGGTTGCTGAAGCAAAAACTCGGGTATGGGAGGAGTTTGGTGAGGTCATGGAACAAGACTTTTGGTCGGCCTCGAAGAGATTCTGGCAAACTGTCCAGCGGCTCAGGAGGGGGAAGCAGGTCCCTGTCCACACTGTGTATGGTGCGGATGGGGCACTGCTGACTTTGACTGGGGACATCGTCGGGTGGTGGAAGGAATACTTCGAGGATTTCCTCAATCCCACTGATACGCCTTCCACAGAGGAAGCGGGGCTTGTGGACGAGGGGGACGACTTGCCTATCACAGGGGCTGAGGTCACCAAGGTGGTTAAAAATCTCTTTGGTGGCCAGGCCCCGGGGGTGGACGAGATTTGCCCTGAGTACCTCAAGGCCCTGGATGTTGTAGGACTGTCATGGTTGACACGCCTCTGCAATATTGTGTGGAGGTTGGGGGCAGTGCCTTTGGCATGGCAAACCAGGGTGGTGGTTCCTCTCTTCAAAAAAGGGGACCAGAGGGTGTGCTCCAACTTTAGAGGGCTCACACTCCTCAGCCTCCCAAGGAAGGTCTATACCAAGGTACTGGAGAGGAGAGTCCAGCCGTTGGTCGAACCTCGGATTCAGGAGGAGCAATGGGGTTTTCGTTCTGGCCGTGGCACATCGGACCAGCTGTTTACCCTCTCGAGAATCCTTGAGGGTTCGTGGGAGTTTGCCCAACCAGTTTACATGTGTTTTGTGGACTTGGCGAAGGCATTCGACCGCGTCCCTCATGTTTTTTTTGTGGGGGGTGCTTCGGGAGTATAGGGTATCGAGCTTGTTGTTATGAGCTATTTGGTCTCTGTACGACCGTTGTGAGAGTTTGGTTCGTATTGCCAACACTCAGTCGGACTCATTCCCAGTGAGAGTTGGACTCTGCCAGGGCTGCCCTTTGTCACCGACTCTTTTTATAATTTTTATGGACAGGATTTCTAGGCGCAGCCAGGGAACGGAGGGTGTCATGCTTGATGACCACAGGATCTCATCTCTGTTGTTTGCAGATGATGTTGTCCTGCTTGCTTCATCCGGCAATGACCTACAGGTCTTACTGGGATTGTTTGCCACTGAGTGTAAAGCGGCTGGGATGAGAATCAGTACCTCTAAGTCCGAGTCCATGGTCCTCAGCCATAAAAAGGTGGATTGTCCTCTCCAGGTTGGGGACGAGCTTCTGCCCCAAGTGGAGGAGTTTAAGTATTTCGGGGTCTTATTCACGAGTCAGGGGAGAATGGAGCGAGAGATTGACAGATGGATCGGAGCAGCATCTGCAGTGATACGGACATTGTACCGGTCTGTTGTGGTGAAGAGGGAGCTAAAGTCTAAGGCAAAGCTGTCGATTTACCAGTCAATCTACGTTCCTACCCTCACCTATGGTCATGAGCTTTGGGTAATGACTGAAAGAATGAGATTGCGGATACAAGCGGCTGAAATGAGCTTTCTTCATAGGATTGCTGGACTCACCCTCAGAGAGATGGTGTGGAGCTCAGTCATCCGGGAGAGGCTCAGAGTTGAACCGCTGCTCTTCTACATTTAAAGGAGCCAGTTGAGGTGGTATGGGCATCTGATCAGGATGCCTCCTGGATGCTTCCTACTTGTGGTGTTTCGGGCACGTCCCTCTAGGAGGAGACCCCGGGGCAGACCCAGGACTCGGTGGAGAGACTATGTCTCCCAGCTGGTCTGGGAACGCCTTGGTATCCTCTCTGAAGAGCTGGAGCAGGTGGCTGGGGAGAGGGAAGTCTGGGCTTCTCTGCTTGAACTGCTGCCTTTGCGACCCGGACCTCCGGAAAAGTGATAAAAGATGGATGATGGATTTTATCATGTAAAGAATATAACCAGAGTCCGCCCGTTTCTCTCTCGAGAAAACACAAACACTAATGCATGCTTTTATTTCCAGTCATATTGATTATTGCAATGCTCTCCTTTCTGGTCTTCCTAAAAAGACGATAAGTAACTTACAACTATTACAGAATTCAGCAGCCTGTGTGCTGACGAGGACCAGAAAGAGAGAGCATATTACATTCATATTCATTACATTACATTCATATTATATTAGTTTTGGTATCGCTGCATTGGCTCCCTGCGAGTTATAGAATTGATTTTTTTTTTTTAAATTCAAGTTTTTATTTAGAGTATACATGTCAGTACAGCATTGTATAACATACATTTACATCCCATACTCAACTGAATTTTTTGAAAAGAAAAAATTTTATTGAAACACCATTTTTTTTTTAAAGAGAAAGAACGGGGGGGGGGAAACAACTGTGAGTGGCTTTGGAACAAAGAGAGGTACAGTTATTGAAGTGATGTCTGTCAGAGATCAGATCTGATAGATGACACACGTGTTCCACGGTTGCCAGAAGTTTAAGAACTTGTCCATGTCCTGCCCCAATGTAAATGTCAATTTTTCCATCAGATAAATGTCATGAATCACGTTAGTCCATTCTTCAGGTGAAAGAGAGTCTCTCGTTAACCATTTTTTTGTCAGTGCTTTCTTACTTGACAATAATAAAACATTGAATAAGTATTTTTCTCCTCATCCTTCCAGCGATTCCGGTATCAAACCCAAATACAAAGTTTCAAAAGAAAAGGGAATTTTGACTTTGAATATTTTTCCCATTATTGTCTGTACATTAGTCCAGTATTGCTGAATAACCGGGCATGACCAAAACACGTGAAAATGATTTGCATTGTTCTCACCGCAAGATAGAATCGATTTTAAAGTTCTTTTATTAGTTTATAAAACTCTTAATGGTTTTGATCCTTCTTATTTATTTGATCTGCTTTTATATGCTTTCATATCGACCCTCGCGGACCCTGAGGTCCTCTGGTACTGGCTTTTTAATGATACCTAAAGTTAGGACAAAAACCCACGGTGAGGCATTGTTCGAGTTTGTCGGCCCATGCCTGTGGAACAGTCTGCCAGAGGACCTCAGGGCTGCAGAGAGCGTTGATATTTTTAAAAGGAGGCTCAAGACCCATCTTTTTAGTTTAGCTTTTAGCTAATTTTATCATTCATGCTTATATACATAGTTAGCTATTCTACTTATTTATCTATTTTTAGATTTTTAGATTATTTTAATTCTGTTTCGCATTACAATTTACATATGGGTATAATTATTATTCCTTTAACTTTATTCTCTTTCTATTTATTTTTATTCATGATCTTACTCTGCTTCTTATTGTATTCTGTTGTATTTTGTTGCATTTTATCTTATGTTATTTTTAGCTCTAGTGTTTCCTCACTGGGGGGCTGTCGGCACTGGGAGCTGTAATTGGCTCTGGCGGTGGGGATGCTGCTGTGGCGGTGACCCTGGCTTGGTGGGATAGGGGAGTTCAGACACAGCCTGTTGTCATATAACGTAGTCATATTATTTTTGCTGTCGTTTCTCTGTCTGTTAATAATAACAATAATAATAATGGATTGTATTTACAGTGGTGTGAAAAAGTGTTTGCTCCCTTCCTGATTTCTCATTTTTTTGTATGTTTGTCACACTTAAATGTTTCAGATCATCAAACAAATTTAAATATTAGGCAGAGGTAACACAAGTAAAAACAACATTCATTCATTCATTCATCTTCTTCCGCTTAATCCTTTTCAGGTCGTGGGGGGGCTGGAGCCTATCCCAGCATCTTTGGGTGAGACGCAGGGTACACCCTGGACAGATCACCAGTCCATCACAGGGCCAACACAGAGAGACAGACAACCATTCACTCTCACAGTCATACCTAAGGACAATTTAGAATCCCCAGTTTTGTTTTGTTTTTCCACAATATCTTTATTGAACCTTTTTTTTTTAACAAACATGATACAAACAATCAAACACTAACACTAAAGTACTACAAAAAAAAAAATGCACTAAAAACACCAACAACCACCAACAAAATCAAGTCTTCAACAATGCTCCTCTGTTTAGTCTAGACAATCCATTACATAAGTATACATATTATGTTCACCAGTTTGGAATTTACAAGGTCCACACACATCATTCACCTTCTTCTTCAAGAGTTATGTTTAAATTTTTTACATAATCAATAAAAGGTCTCCATATATTCTCAAACACAATTTCCTTTGATTTCAGTATATATGTTATTCTTTCTAATGGAAGGTTTGTTAACATCTGTCTTAACCACTGAGTCACATCTGGTCTATGAGTCTTTTTCCTTAATAGTGCAATACATTTTTTGGCATTAAGCAAACTGAGGTCTATGAATGTTCTTTCACTTTTATTAAAATTATGCTTTTCTGGGTACAGACCCAACAAAAACAGTTTAGGATTCAATATGATTTGTTTTGAGATTATTTTTTCAATTGTTACCCTCACCTCTTCCCAAAACATTCTTATTAATCTACATTCCCATAAACAATGAAATAGGGTTCCTTTACTTTCCATGCATTTTGTGCATGTATCTGGTATATTTTTGTTATATCTATTTAACTCCTCCGGTGTAACATACATCCGCATTAACCATTTGAAATGTATCAATTTAAGGCGTACATTTATTGATTTGGTTTGAGCTTCTGTACAAGCCAATTCCCATTGTTCCTCTGAAATTTCAGTTTGCAGATCTTCTTTCTAGTAGTTTAATCTTTTCAGTGAATTTTCACTTGAAGATAGTGTCAATGAGTTATAAAACTCTGAAATAATACCCTTTCTTTTACTATCTTTCATCATCATTTTTTCCAAGGATGAATAAATAGGTCGAGTGAGAGCTTTATTTTGATTTGATCGAATAAAGTTTCTAAGTTGAAGATATTTAAAAAAGAATCCCCAGTTTTGATGTCAATTAACCTAACTTGCATGCTTTTGGCATGTGGGAGGAAACCGGAGAAATCCCACGCAGATCACTGTTGGTCGGGGGCTGGGATCGAACCCAGGATCCCCCGGCCAAGGGTGAGTTGCTGTGCTGCCACAGTGCTAACCACTGCGCCACCGCGCCACCCAGTTTTTAAATGGTGTTTTTGATTAAGGAAAAAAAAACCTACATGGCCCTGTGTGAAAAAGTGATTGCCCCCTAAACCTAATAACTGATTGGGCCACCCTTAGCAGCAACAACTGCTATCAAGCATTTGCGATTACTGGCAAGGAGTCTTTTACAGCGCTGTGTAGGAATTTTGGTCACCTCATCTTTGCAGAATTGTTGTAATTCAGCCACATTGGAGGGGTTTTGAGCATGAACTGCCTTTTTAAGGTCATGCCACAGCATTTCAATCAGATTCAGGTCAGGACTTTGATTAGGCCACTCCAAAGTCTTCATTTTGCTTTTCTTAAGCCATTCAGAGGTGGACTGGTGCATTTTGGATCATTGTCCTGCTGCAGAACCCAAGTGTGCTTCAGCTTGAGGTCATGAACAGATGGCCAGACATTCTCCTTCAGGATTTTTTGGTAGACTGTTACGTAAAAAACAGAGTACGCTGACAGAAACTAACAAACACTGCCGTACAACAGGAAGTCTGGTGCAAAATTCCGCTGATGACCATCAAAATAGGGAACTAAGACTGGGTTTTATAACGAAAAGGCAAAAATGACAGCAACAAAATATAGTGGTCACATAATGTGGGGTGTCTTATGAATGTTGCAGCTTTGTTTAAAGGAACCTGAACATCAAGATGGCCACTACTGAGCAATAGTGATGGCCAGATGAGACTTTCTGGAGGACTTGAAGCCTTTCATCAAAATGCCTCATATAGACGAGGCCTCATGTGAAACTTCATTTTCTCTACTAGGCCATCTAGTGGACAAAACGTGTACAACATGTAGATTTTTACAAGAGTGTGATTGGTTTGTGTATTTTTTTTTCATTTCAATAAATGCACTGTCTTTTAAGAAATATCAATGATCATAAGAGAAAAAAGAAATGATAAAACTGAGGTGACTACAGTGAATGTGCTTGTGCTACTTATCCATTTTTTTTAAGAAATAACTTTTCAACAGTCTTATACTGTCTTTCCCAGTACATTCATCTCTGTCATTGTCATGCAGGGCACAATAGTGCCTCAGCATAATGATGTGTTATTGTTGTATCCAAACTTTTTGAAACACAACAGACACTTCACCTTGCAAATAAAAATAAATTATAAGAACAACCCCACTGAGACTTGATCCCCAGCTCTCCAAATGCAAGACAGATATTTTACCTCTAGGCTACCACTTAGTGATGGACAGATAAGGCTTTCTTGAAGACTTGAGCCTTTCCATCAAAATGGTTCATATTGACGAAGTCTCATGTGAAACTTCATTTGCTCATCTACACCATGTAGTCGACAAAAAGTGTACAGCATGCAGATTTTTACAAGGGCATTATTGGTTTAATGTGTGTTTTTTCAATTTCAATAAATGTGCTGTCTTTTAACAAATATCAATGATCATAAGGGAAAAAAGAAATTATAAAACTGGGGTGACTACAGTGAATGTGCCTGTGCTACTTGGTGTGCTTGTACCATTTTTAAGAAATATACTATCTTTCCCAGTATAGTCTACTCTATCCTTATTCTCATGCAGGGCACAATGGCAATAGTGCCTCAGCATAATGATGCGTAATAATGATCCAAGCTCTTTGAAACACAACAGACACTTCATCTTGCAAATAAAAATAAAATTACAAGAATGACTCAGCTGGGATTCAAACCCCAGCCTCCCACTTGTAGAGAACATGCTTTACCGCTAAGCCATTACCTCAGATACAATAAATGTCCACTATTTGTCAAAAATGCATCAATGGGAGAAATACGCTCAAAATGTTCCCAAATGGGAGAAGTCTGTGTTTTTGGTGCTGGCTGTGAAAATTGGCTGTGACAAGTCCTTTACACAGTCAAACATGACAACACAAAATGTGAGGGACGGGGATTTCCATTGTGTATCGCTGCTCACTTTATTTCATGTTGCATGCAAAATCATGAATGGCTTCCTGAACCAGTCATGTGGTATGACATCAACACATATGTCAGCAATACACGCCTTGAAAAACGCTTCGCCAGATATTTCCTGGATAAGCTCGGAGCACCGTCCCATCACTACTGAGCAACACTTGAGACTGCTTGAAAGAAAAACAAACAGATTATAGAGGCAAAACTGCTGTTACTTAATAACACAGTTACTTAATAAGAGCAGTTAATCCCTTCCTGGACTACAGACACAAAAGGCTGATATTTTGAGATGGATTGGATTCTGGACTACAGGTTCCAGCTACTTTTTTGCCAGGCCTAGCAGCCTCTACCACCACAAGACTACCTGTAGCTTCCATCAAGCTGAGCAGTAACCTCTTCAGAGATCCAGGTATTGCTACTGTTGGGTCTTCTGTAGTCAACCAGCAACAGCCCTGAACCACCAGCTTTGTCATCGGGCTGGAGCATAGCTCCAGCCAAAGCTCCACCACCAACAACCAAGCCAAGCCCAGGCTCCAGGTGAGAGTCTTGGTCTAATGCTAGCAGTAACTCAGCAGCCACTAGACTGAGACCAAGCTCCAACACCAGCTGTCAGGCCCAGCCCAGGCTTTGTCACCAGCCAACAGGACTAGCCACCGGAGAGGGCCCAGGCCTAGCACCAGCAGCTGCTCAACATCCACCAGGCCAAGCCCAGGTTCTGTCACCAACCACCAGGCGAAGGATGTAGGCTGGAGTCTTGGCCTAGCACTGATGGTAGCTCAGCAGCCATTAAACCGAGCCCAGGCTCCACCACCAGCCACTAGGCCCATCCCAGGCTCCACCACCAGCCACCAGGCCCCGCCCAGGCTACTCACCAACCATCAGGGCTAGCCACTAGGCCATAGCCTAAGCTCAACACCAGCAGCAGCTTAACAGACTTTGGACTGAGCTGAGGCTCCACCACCCACATTTGTCACCTGCCTAGTCACTAGGCCAGTTCCAGTCTCCACCATCAGCAGCAGAGCTACAAGGCTGAGAACAGGCTCCACCAATAATAATGGCCCATCCTAAGAAAAGTGAGAAAACTGAAAAACTTGAAGAGGATATGGAGGAAATAATAATAAAAAAAAATCACCAAACTTTATGGCTAATGAACTTTCAAAGCTCTCTGGACTCATGGAAGAAATTAAAGAACTTAAAGCTCTGATTAAAGAAAAAGACAAACATATTATGGATCTTGAACAGAGAGTGGATGAACTAAAGCAATATTCTAAGAAAGATGGTACTGTGGGAATGTGAGAATGACGAGACAGAGTTCTCTCTCAAGTCAGCTTTATTCACATCACCAACATCTCAAAGAAGAAAGAGGCCAACACAGGAAACTCTTGTCCTTAAATACCAGGACTCTTACAGTTCACAAGTCACATGTCTCACAGACCATGTTGCATTGTAATTCACAGTAACAATGCATCTCCTCTTTATCCTTTAATTACCCCCCCACAGTCTCAAGCCTTGCATACCAAAGCTAACATCCTTGCAGCTTCCTGTAATTTCCAAGGAAGCTCTGCCTTTGTTCTGATCTAAAATGTGAGTCACAAAGCAGGTCACATATGAATGTGGGAATGACGAGACAGAGTTTTTTTTTTTGTTACTTATTTGTACCCGTAGGTAGATTTGGTTTGCAGTCTGGTGACAAACCACCGGCTGCCGGTCGCTGCGTGTGCGAGCGCCCTAAACCTACATGCTTTTGGTATGCTGGAGGAAACCGGAGAAATCCCGGAGTAAACCCACGCAACACGGGGAGAACATGCAAACTCCACACAGCTCACTGTTGGTCGGGGGCTGGGATCGAACCCACGATCTCATGATCCCCGCGATTCCCCCGGCCGAGGATAAACTGTGCTGCCACAGTGCTAAACCACTGCACCACCGTGCAGCCCAGAGAGTTCCCTCTCAAGTCAGCTTTATTCACATCACCAACATCTCAAAGAAGAAAGAGGCCAACACAGGAAACTCTCATCCTTAAATACCAGGACTCTTACAGTTCACAAGTCACATGTCTCACAGACCACGTTGCATTATAATTCACAGTAACAATGCATCTCCTCTTTAATCCTTTAATTACTCCCCCACAGTCTTAAGCCTTGCATACCAAAGCTAACATCCTTGCAGCTTCCTGTAATTTCCAAGGAAGCTCTGCCTTTGTTCTGATCTAAAATGTGAGTCACAAAGCAGGTCACATATGTGTGTCCACCACACAAGCCCCCCCAACATTTTAGAACAAACAAGAGAATAACAACATGCATGCTGTGATAGTATCAATACACATCAGTCCACATGCTGTCTAGGCTTCAGTCTCCTGCCGTATCTGCTGTAGCTGGGATTCAACGTCTCTGCAGCGCCGTCACGCTGGGGGTTTGCCGTCTGGGGGTGGAAACCTTTTATCAGTCCCTGCGGGTGTTCTGGGGAAACATTACTCTGTGAAGCCCCCCGCGGGGGTCTACCTCGCCGCGGGGCCCTTGCCGACAGCACTTGCTCGTCTGCCACCACAAAAGCGGGTTTGAGTCTGTTTATGCCAACTTTCTCTTTCCTACCCCCCAAATCTAGCAAAAACTGCTTGTCCCCTGTTTCTAGCACTCTGAACGGTCCGTCATAAGGCGGTTGCAGCGGGGTTCGATGCGCATCGTGTCTGACAAAAACAAACTCTGCGTTCTTCAAAGTTTTAGGCACAAAAACGCGCGGAAAACTGTGGTGCGCGGGGCCGGGCAGCGTGCTTGATTCTATGTTACTCCACAACAGCTGAGACGGGGAGGCGTCTGGCGCAGGGTTATCTGGGAGAAACTCCCCGGGCAGCCGGAGTGGCTGCGCAAACACGAGCTCCGCTGGGGAGGCTTCTAAGTCCTCTTTAGGTGCAGAACGCAACCCCAATAACACCCACGGTAACTTGTCTACCCAATTTGCATCTGTCAGTGACGCTCTGAGAGCTGCTTTCAATGACCTATGAAAACGTTCGCATAACCCGTTAGCCTGCGGATTGTACGCAGTTGTGCGCTGAATTGTGACACCCAGGCTGCGGGCCATTGTCGACCAAAGCTCGGACACAAATTGAGAGCCTCTGTCGGACGTAATGTCCGACGGAACGCCGAAGCACGCCACCCAAGCAGTTAAAAATGTGCGCGCCACCTCCTCAGCCGTGGTTGATGCCAGTGGGACAACTTCAGGCCAGTGCGTGGTGCGGTCCACCATTGTCAGAAGGTGTGTGTACCCTTGTGACGGCGGGAGGGGGCCCACGAGGTCCACATGAACGTGATTGAACCTCTTGGCCGGAAAGTGAAACGGCTCCAAAGGAGCCCTCGTGTGCCTGTGTACTTTGGCTCTTTGACATGCCGTGCAGGCTGCTGCCCACTCTTTAACTTGTTTGCGAAGGCTCGGCCACACAAATTTCTCTCCTACCATTTTGACCGACGCGCGCACCCCAGGATGCACCAAAGAATGAATCGAGTCAAAAACGCGACGGCGCCATGCGGCCGGTACTACTGGACGCGGCCGTCCAGTGGAGACATCGCAGATTGGGGGGGCATACTGTCTTGCAGCACCCTGCTCTCCAGCCTTAACCCTGTTGGTCCAGACTGAAGCGCGCGCACATCCGCGTCACTAACCTGCTTCGCGGCCATGGCTGCGTAATCTACTCCTACGCTGACTGGGGCCGCCACGGCGCGCGAGAGGCAATCTGCCACTACATTGTTTGCCCGCCACATGCTGAATATCAGTGGTAGACTCTGATATCGCGGCCAGCTGTCTCTGCTGCCGGCCTGACCACGGTTCGGAAACCTTGGCCATCGCGAACGTTAGCAGTTTGTGGTCAACGAACGCGGTGAAAGAGCGTCCTTCTAGCCAGAACTGAAAGTGGCGGATGGCCAAATGGAGAGCCAGCAGCTCCCTGTCGAACACGCTGTATTTACGTTTGCTATCGTGCAAGGTCCTGCTGAAAAAGGCGAGGGGCTGCCAAACCCCGGCTACATGTTGCTCCACGACCGCCCCTATGGCCACATCTGATGCGTCAGTGGTGAGCGCTATGCGGGCCGTTGGGTCTGGGTGTGCCAACAACGCAGCCTTTGCCAAGGCTGCTTTCACCTCCGAGAACGCTTGGTCCCGCTCCGGGGACCACTCGACCTTATCCGCGGGTTTCTTTTTTTTGAGTGCGGCATACAGCGGCTGCATGAGTTGCGCCGCGCGGGGGAGAAAACGGTTATAAAAATTCACCATTCCCAAAAACTCCTGCAATGCCCTGACTGTCTGCGGCCGGGGAAAATCTGCCACCGCGTGCACTTTGTGAGGAAGCGGAACTGCTCCTTCGGGGGAGACGCGGTGTCCTAAAAAATCAATCTGCGCCACCCCGAACTGACACTTCGCTGGGTTGATTATTAACCCGTGATCTCCCAACCTTCGGAAAACTGTGGCCAGGTGTTTTTCGTGTTCGTCTTCGGACGCGCTGGCTACTAAAATATCGTCCAAGTAGACGAACACGAAAGGGAGATCGCGAAGCACCGCGTCCATCATGCGTTGGAACGTCTGAGCAGCCCCTTTAAGTCCGAATGGCATGCGTAAAAACTCGAATAGGCCAAACGGAGTTATTACCGCTGTTTTGGGTATGTCCTTAGCGCGCACTGGGACTTGGTGGTAACCGCGGACCAAGTCTATTTTAGAAAAAAAAGCACGCCCCTGCCAAATGAATAGAAAAATCTTGGATATGCGGGATTGGGTAGCGGTCGTGCGCTGTAGCGTTGTTTACCCTGCGGAAATCCCCGCAAGGTCGCCATGATCCGTCAGCTTCCGGGACCATGTGTAGCGGGGAAGCCCACGGACTGTTTGAACGCCTGATAATGCCCAACCTCTCCAGGTTGGCGAACTCCTCGCGCGCTATGGCCAGTTTAACTGCGTCCAAGCGCCGAGCTTTTGCAAAAACGGGCAGTCCGGTAGTGGTAATAAAATGCTCCACCCCGTGTTTAGCGACTGTTGCCGAAAATGTGGGGACCGTGAGTGCTGGGAACTGAGTGAGCAGTGTGTGGAACTTAACGCTTGCAGCTGTGACGTTGGCTTGTGCTGTTGGTGGGGCCACTCGCGCTGTACAGGGGATAGAATCAAAAGAAAGTGCATTAACCAGGCGCCTGTTAGCGAGATCAACCAACAAACCATGTGAGCACAAAAAATCAGCCCCCAACATATTGAAATTCACTGCTGCTACAACAAAAGTCCACTCAAATGTACGGCCGTGTAGAGACAGAAGCAGAGTCTTCTCACCAAAGGTCTTAATCTCTGAGCCGTTCACTGCTGTCACCCCGGGACCTCTGGAACCTGCCAGTCTGTCCGCGTAGGAAGGTGTGATGAAACTCAACTGGGAGCCTGTGTCCACGAGGAATTGCCTCCCCGAGTGTGCGTCCAACAAGTAGAGCAGCTTGTTCTCCTCCCCGAGGGCTGCGGCTGCTACCGACCCCTGGTCTTGGCGTTTCCCGAACACCCGAACTGGCACGGTGGTACACATTTGCGTGCCCTCTCTGCGAAGCGGTGATGGTAGAAACAAAGGACGTCTGATCCGCGTTTCCTGGCCCCTGCCGCCACCGTCGTCGGTGAGTCTGGTACCGCTGCCTCTGGCCCCCTGACATCTCCGGTTGTTGCGCCGAGTTCCGCTGCAGCGGCCGTGGCCGCGCGCCGCTTGGTGGCGTTGACAATCCGCTGCGCCTCTCGGCCCAGCGCGCAGTAGTCCCGTTGGGCCAACAGTGGCGAACTGGCCAGGGTCGCTCTCGCTGCTGACGGTAGAGTCCTGAGGAAGAGGTGGGTGAAAATGAAGTGATTGTCGTCAGAGTCTTTCAACCTCAACAACTTCTCCATCAGGTTCGCGGGCATGTCATTTTCCAACTCTGTCAGCGCCAGGAGCCTCTCTGCTCGCTCCTCCACCGAGGGGGTGAATTGCTGGATGAGTGCAGCCTTCAACGTGCCGTATTTGTCACTGTCCGGCGGCTGGTCGATCAGGCTCTCCACATGCTGGGCCATGTTGTTGTCCAGCTTTGCGACTACGTGGTAGAATTTTGTGGCGTCTACCGATATCCCCCGGAGGTTGAACTGCGCCTCAGTCGCGTTGAACCAGGAGCGCAGATTGTTCTGCCAGAAGTCCAGTAGCTGGACTGTAGCGGCATTCGCTTGGCTGGGGGCTCTGGACGAGGCTGGCCCAGGGGAGTTCTCCTCTTGCATGATATGTCTTGGGTCACCAGTGTGGGAATGTGAGAATGACGAGACAGAGTTCTCTCTCAAGTCAGCTTTATTCACATCACCAACATCTCAAAGAAGAAAGAGGCCAACACAGGAAACTCTCGTCCTTAAATACCAGGACTCTTACAGTTCACAAGTCACATGTCTCACAGACCACGTTGCATTATAATTCACAGTAACAATGCATCTCCTCTTTATCCTTTAATTACCCCCCCACAGTCTCAAGCCTTGCATACCAAAGCTAACATCCTTGCAGCTTCCTGTAATTTCCAAGGAAGCTTTGCCTTTGTTCTGATCTAAAATGTGAGTCACAAAGCAGGTCACATATGTGTGTCCACCACAGTACTATAATTTCAAGCTTGGATGTAAAACACCGCTCCTATGCTCGAGTCGTCTCTGCGACTAGCGACAATTCTGGAGAGGATGCCCCTCTGAGGAACTCCAGTCACTTGAAGAACAAGTGCTGTCTTTTTAGAAAGCAAAGGTATCAATATACACAGTGACTCCATTTCTTCTTGTCACTCCATCACACGGAAGAATAGCAAGGCAAAACCTGTGATTGTAAGATAAGCTAAGATAAGCCTTTATTATCAGAATCAGAATCAGAATCAGAATCAGCTTTATTGGCCAAGTATGCACAACACATACAAGGAATTTGACTTTGGCTAAAAACTTGCTATTAGTACCACAAAGGGGAAATTCCAGGATTACAGCATCAAAGGGATAGCAGCAATAGTAAATAAGATAATAAGAACTGGTTAGCTAAAGCAGTAAATGAATATACATATGTACACAGTTATATACACAGTGCAGGAGTATTGCAGCTAGATGGAATAAACAGCATTACAGTTTGTTAAATTACCCTGCAGAATATGAATATGTTCGCAGACAGTATATTTTGCATTTGAATCAACAGTGTTGTTGCCAGGCTCAGTAATGATTGTTATTTTCTTAGTTGTTTATTGGAGAGAGATTATCCAGTCAAAAACACAAAAAAGAGTTGTTAAGAAAAGCAAAACAGCTGAAAGGAACAAATGTCTACATAAATGATCATTTACCCCCCCCCCCCCAAAAAAAAGCCGATATTGCTGGGCAATTGAGACAATTAAGGAAGCTTAAAAAATTTGGCTACATGGGTATGGAACTGCAAAATCTGGGTAAAGGAAAAAGAAGGGTCAATCGCTATACAAATAAGAAACACAAAAGAATTGGATAAATAAAAATTACTTACTATGTAATGGGCTATGATTAGCTTCTGCTTTTCTTATTTTGTAATGACCAACATGGCATTTATCAGTTAATTTATTGTTTGTTTATGATGATGATTCACTTTTTAAGTTTTTTTTTTCTTTTCTCTGATGGATAACTTGATCAACACATTTGGAGATCATTTACCACAGAGGATTGTTGATTCTGATAACCTAGAACTGAAAACATTTGAATACACTGAGCATATCTCAAGGACAAGGAATGTGATACTTACACTGAAAACAACTTTTTCTCCAATTTGAATAACTGCTGCTATTATTCAGATGAACAATTCAACAAGGACATCAGGACAGACAGAAGTCTGTATGCAGATTTAACAAAATCAAGGAATATTTAAGACGGTTTTCTCATCCATTTAACATAATCGCCATAACGGAAACCTGGATTAATCCCGAGAAGGGTGTGGACATTGAATTGAATGGATATGAACTGTATTATTAGTAGTTGTAGTAGATTAGTTTATTTGACAGGGACAGTGCAATAAACATAGACAATTAATCAAAGACAATCAATCTGATGTGTTGCACATAGAGTGTATAGCTATTAGCTAATTTGCAACTCTTGTCCCTGGATGGGCTTTAGAAAAAAGAATCAAGATAAAAAATATACACAATAACCACATACATCAATGCAGAAAAATTATAAATACACAATTATAAATATTAAATTATAAATACACAAATATAACAGCCTGACTCACATTTAACATAAATATTATAAATATTATAAATACACAAATATAACAGCCTGACTCACATTTAACACATATAACATAAATCACATTTGCCTATTTCAGGCCTTCCTCCCTCCGTCACTCACTATAAACAAACACATTTATTCCTTCCCTTCATTCACTCTCACTTTGCAGACAATTAATTCATACATGAGTACATTCTTGTTTATTTTTCAGCCAGTTTTTAACATTTTTAGTGAATGTTTTAAAGTCCGTTATTATTTTAATTTCATTTGGCATTGTGTTCCAGATGTGACTGCCCTTTATAGAGAAAGCTGTTTGTCCAAATGTGGTTCTGCGGTGGAATATTTTACAGTTATTGTTAACAGAACTCCTGGTGGCTCTGCTGCTGTCCTGTCTTTGGACGAAACCAGCAAGTGGCTCGGGTGCTGATTTATGGAAACATTTGAACGTTAATTTCAGAAGACAGAGGTCAATGAAGCTCTCAAAACTCAATAGGTTGTATTTTTTTAAAACATTACAGTGATGCCACCTAATGGGCTTTTTGTCCAAGATTTTTAGGGTTTGATTATATAATGAACCTATATGTCTTATTGTGGAAGGGGCTGCTTGAGCCCAGACTGTCAAACAGTATGATATATGAGAAAAAACCATAGAATGCATATACAGTGCAGCTGCTTCGTAAGGTATGTAATATCTAATTAATTTAAAGCAGTTCAGATTTTTTTTTACTGTTTTTGAAATTTTCTTTATATGAAGATTAAATTTGAGTTGAGGATCTAGTACAATTCAATTCAATTCAATTCAACTTTATTTATATAGCGCCATTTCACAACAACAGTCATCTCATAGCACTATCAACTGTAGGGAGGACCCCCACAGTTGCAGAAAGACCCCAGCAATCAGGCGATCCCCTGTGAGCAAGCACTTGGCGACGGTGGAGAGGAAAAACTCCCTTTTAACAGGAAGAAACCTCCAGCAGAACCAGGCTCAGGGAGGGGCAGTCATCTGCTGCGACTGGCTGGGGGGTGAGGGGATAGAGAAGAAGAAAAGAACAGACATGTAGAGAGCAAACAGCACGATGGGGACTCAATCTATGGGAGAGAACAAACAAATGTTAATGACCTGCAAAAAAAAAATATTTCATAGAGAGTGAGGAAAGGAGTGAGGCCCAGTGCATTACTGGAGGTCCCCCGGCTGACTAAACCTATTAGCAGCATAACTAAGGGAGGGTTCAGAAAACACATGATCCCTCCCTAATTGTAGGCTATATCAAAAAGGTAGGTTTTAGCCCTATTCTTAAAAACAGAGATCGAGTCTGACTCCCGAATCCAGATTGGCAGCTGATTCCACAGGAGAGGAGCTTGATAACTGAAGGCTCTGCCTCCCATTGTACTTTTGGAGATTCTAGGTATTACAAGTAAACCTGCATTTTGGGAGCGTAGTGCTCTGTTAGGATGATACGGTAGTATCAGATCTTTTAAATAAAAAGGAGCCTGATTGTTTAGAGCTTTGTAAGTAAGAAGAAGGATTTTAAACTTAATTCTAAACTCTATGGGAAGCCAATGAAGGGAGGCCAGAACCGGAGAGATATGATCTCTCTTTCTAGTACCTGTTAAAACTCTTGCTGCAGCATTTTGGATCAGCTGAAGACTTTTTAAAGATGTTTTAGGACAACCTGATAATAAAGAATTACAATAATCTAATCTCGAGCTAACAAAAGCGTGGATCAGCTTCTCAGCATCACTCTGAGACAAGATGCTCCTAATCTTGGCAATATTACGCAAATGATAGAAGGCAGTCTTAGAAACAAATTTAATATGTGAATTGAAGGACAAATCCTGATCAAAAATAACTCCAAGGTTCCTCACAGAGCTATTAAGAGAAAGAGTAACTGCATCCAAACTGAAAGTTTGATTTGGAAAGGAATTTCTAAGGTTTTTTGGACCAACAAGAATGACTTCAGTCTTATCTGAATTTAATAGCAGGAAATTACAAGTCATCCAAACTTTGATTTCCTTAAGACAGGCTTCTAACTTGGCTAATTGATTAGTATCATCTGGCTTCATTGACAGGTATAATTGTGTGTCATCTGCATAACAGTGAAAATGTATACAGTGCTTTCTAATAATGTTGCCTAACGGAAGCATATATAAACTAAAAAGAGTAGGGCCAAGCACAGATCCCTGTGGAACTCCATGACTAAGCTTTGAGCTGAGAGAAAACTCATCATTTACATGAACAAACTGGAACCTATCAGATAAATAAGATCTAAACCACTGCAACGAAGTTCCATTAAGTCCAACATAGTGTTCTAATCTATGCCAAGGTATTTGAATTCTGTAGCTAAACTGATGTCATGATCATGTATATTAACTTTAAAATGTTGCAGGTTACATTTTTTGATTGAAAAGCACATTGAGACTGTTTTCTGAAGGTTCAGCAATAGATGGTTCTTGAGGAGCCACTCTTGGACATCAACCATACTTGTAGACAGTACATCTGCAGCCTGTGCTGGAGTCTTGGCAGCTGTGTAAATAACTGCATCATCTGCATAAAGTTGGCATGTTGCAGCTGAGCAGTGTAACGGCAAGTCATTAATAAAAATGCTGAAAAGTAAAGGACCAAGAATGGACCCTTGGGCGAGCCCGTGATGGGTGCGGGCCTGGGGGCGCTGGCTGCAGCAGACCTGGGTGCTCTCTTGCAAAATCCCAGTCCGGGTCCCACACTGGCTGGATTGGTTCCAGTGCCACGGCTTGATCTGGGGCAGTTGCTCTCACCCTTCACAGACGGCTGGCGAAGGGTGCCATCAATCATCGGGCATCTGGAAGGTGGCTAGTCCCAACTGCACGGTGATCATCATCGGTGATGATGGGAGTGTTTGTGGGTCCAGGTGTTCAGATCGGCAGACCCGAACCCAGTCAAGCACTGTAAGGGGCGATCGGTTTGGCTGCACTCGGTGCCTCTGCTCTCTCGTCCCAGATGCTGGTTGCTGCTGTGGAGGCGTGCCATTCACGCCGGCAACAGGACACGCTCTGGATTGGCATTGCTCTGCTGGGTCCTGCTCGGTCTCGAACTCTCTCTCCCGCAGCGCTGTGGTGGATCCTTGGAGGCTGATGCCGGGCAAGGATCTGAGACGAGGCCGGCTTCTGCCCTCTCTTCTCTGGTGTTGGTTGTGGTCGTGGTGGTGTGTTGCTGTCGCCGGTGACAGGACATGCGCTGGGTTGTTGTCATTTACCGGGGTCCTTCTTGGTCATGAACTCTCTCTCCTGCAGCAGCTCCCTGAGGCTTATGCAGGGCAAGGATCATAGGTGAGTCTGGTTTGTACCCTCTCTCCGTGTTCGGTTCTTCCTGTGTTGTCAAGCTTGGAGTGGCTGTACCCACGTCTGTATGTGATGCACTCCGCTGATCAGCGATCAAACAGAGTCCTTGGTTATTGTGAATGGTAAAGCCTAACTCATAGAAAAGGTCACATCCCAGGATGTTACCTCTGTGTGTGGCTACCTGGAATGTGAACGCTGAGAGAACTCTTGACCTGTAGCGAACTGTCAGCATTATGGTTCCTACTAAGCTGATACGAGTGTGCCCATACCCATAAAGCTCCGCTGCATTCTTCCCGATTGGATAACAGGGAAAGAGTTTCTTAACTGTGACCCAGTTCATCATGGACCTCAAAGCGGCGGTGTCCACTAGTAATGACAAGCTGACGTCATCAAGCCTCACCATGCATCATTTCTACTCCTCTCTGCTATAGTCCACTGCATGGATGGTGGTTGTCAGGGGTGATTTGGCTAAACTTGGTGGCAAGCTCATTGTTAAACATGTTGAGTGACACACTTTGGCAAAATGATTAAGCTTTCCGCATTGTTGGTATCGCTGGCCCCTGGCTGGGCAGGAGCACGCTCATGCTCAGTGCATTGGGGAATTGCAGTTACCACACATTTGGTGTCTCATGATGTTCTGTTGTCCTGTGGTGTTCACCTCTGCATCCTCCGAGAAGATCGCGGTGTAACCAGATTCTTCTGTCGGGGTAACTGCTTGTGCTAGCGGGGTCCATTGTTGTGGGTCACCTAGCTGTGATGTTAGCTTGTTGGCGGCCTCCAGCTGAAACGCTAACTCCACCGCCTTCACCAGCAGCAGGTCATTCGGCACCATCAGCAGCTTTGCCCACAGCCGTGGGTTGCTGGTGTGTTCTACTAGCTGTTCCCGCACCATTTCGTCCTCTAGTTGGCCAAACCTGCAAGTACCTGCCAGACAGCGGAGGTCCACGGCATACTGCTGGGTCACCTCTCCTACTCCTTGTCGGTGCTGGTGGAACCTTATCCTCCTCGCCAGCATACTTTCGGGTGTGGTGAAGTGTCTGGCTAGCAGCGTGATGCACTCCTTGTATGAGCCCGCTTGTCCCAATGTACTAAACACCCACTGTCCCTCGGTACACAGGCTGTGAATCAGGAACACCCGCAGCCGCATCTTGCCGACTCTAGCTAGGTCCATAGCCGACACATACGTCAAACCAGGGAGGTCATGGGATGGGCGGCTCACCTGGGGACACAAGGAATAGCGGCAGGGGCGCCAAGCATGCTTCCATATTGCTATTAAAGTTTCTTCTCATCGCCAGTGTTATATCTGTAAATGAAGGACAGTGGAGGCGATGGCTGTGTTAAACAGTAGCTCTTTATTAAAGAAGCTATCCGCATGTGAAGCATATAACTATAGCTAACAAGCTAGCTAATAGGAGGTACAGGCTGGTGTTATGTAGAGGCGGAGTGCCAAAAGAGCCCGGGCTGCCGCCAACAGTCCTCTATTATACTCACAACATGGTAATGTCATCGCGTAAATGTGTCCCGACATCCGTGGCACGTAAGGCGGTGTAATAGCGGTATGCCATACATTTCACTACTGGGACTTAGAAATGCCTGTAATTTTCTCTTTGCTCCATTCCATTGCACATATGTCTGTTCCCATTAGCAGTTAGGTAAACAAAGAAGCATGACAACGACAATGGCGATGACGGCCCAGAATGCAGCGCGGTATGACATCAATGCCCATTCTCTATAAAAACATATCTGTCATCTAAAATGGTATCTTATGCCCTTTATTCTACAAAAAAGGCTTTCATTGTATTTCAGCTTTGTATCAGAATCTTTTTACTTTTCCTCCTTCAAACACCAGAATCTATCTACCCATATTCCAGAAGGGTAATATTGGCTAACGCTACATTAAATTTTTTTATTTTTTATTTTTTTTCTCTCGGCGCCACACGAGTAGGCTGCCTTTTGCAACAGCAGCTCGATTCCGAGTTTTTTTTCCCTTCCTCTCTCTTTTGATCAGTCTTTTTTTTTCACCCCACTTATATCACGGACACACAGATCGTCCCAAATGTCTCCTGAGCCGGTGGACGGAGCCACTGTTTATAGCAGGATACGATACAACAGGGAAGAGCTGCTAGCATTTAACCGCCACCCGGTCCCATTGGAAAAACTCGACATACCGAGAGAACTGAGGCGAAAGCGTCGCGGCTGCCGGGCTGGAGTAAGGCGGAGGACAAAAAATATAAGGTACAGACCCTCCCTTCCATCTGTTGTCATGGGAAATGTACGGTCGATACTGGGAAAGTTAGATGAGCTAGCGGCTATCTCCCGTTATGATAGCACTTACCGGGAGTGCTCTCTCCTTTTGTTTACTGAGACGTGGCTAACTGAACTAGCAGCAGATGCTAACATTGAGCTGGAGGGTTTTCACATGATACGAGCTGACCGAACACTGGACAGTGGCAAAGCTAGGGGCGGTGGAGTGATAATGTATGTTAACAACAACTGGTGCAGACCGGGACATATCACTGTTAAACAACGACACTGCAGCAAAGACATTGAGTTGCTAGCTGTTAGCATGAGGCCTACATATCTCCCGAGAGAACACTCACACGTGATCTGCATTGTTGTTTATGCAAATCCGACGGCGAACGCTGGGACAGCGCGTGACGTCATCCATTCAGTAACCAGCAGGCTGCAGACAGAACACCCAGATGCTCTTCTCCTCATCTCAGGCGATTTCAACCACGTTTCACTGTCTCCCATTCTACCCACATTCACCCAGTATGTCACATGCCACACTAGAGACAATAAAACACTGGATTTATTCTACGCAAACACTAAGGAGGCGTACACCTCATCACAACTCCCCCCACTCGGGAGATCGGATCACAACTTGGTTCATCTCCGGCCGGTGTACAAACCCCTAGTGCACAGACAACCTCCGGCCATGCACACTGTGGAGTTATGGTCTGAGGAGACAATGGACACTCTAAAGGACTGTTTTGAAGCCACCGCCTGGAAGCAGCTCTGCGATCCACATGGTGAGGACATCGATGGCCTCATTCACACCTTCACGGGCTACCTCAGCTTCTGTGTGGACAAATCCGTTCCCACCAAGACCATACGGCGTCACTCAAACAACAAACCCTGGATCAACCCTGAGATAAAAACACTTCTGAGAGAGAAGAAGAGGATCTTCAGGTTGGGGAACAGGGAGATGCTGAAGTCCGTACAGAGGGAGCTGAGGAGAAAGATCAGAGAAGGCAAGGACAGCTTCAGGAAGAAGATGGAGGACAAGTTGCAACAGAGCGACATCAGCGGGGTCTGGAGAAACCTCAAAACCATCTCGGGGCTCCAGAATACCTCCCCCCAGGCCATGGGGGGCAGGGAGTGGGCGAACAACCTGAATCTGTTTTTCAATAGATTTGACCAACCGCCCTCCCCCCTGTCTGCACAACAACCACTGCTGCCTCTAAGAAATCAAGTCCTGCTGCCCACTCCCCACTCCACCGACACCCCCCCCACTCCCAACACACAGCCCCCCATCCTGACCCTGACCAAGACCCAGGTGAGGACGGAGCTGAGGAAGATCAAGGCGAGGAAGGCGTCGGGACCGGACGGCATCAGCGCAAAGCTCCTCAAGTCCTGTGCAGACCAGCTGTGTGGGATTGTGACGTATATCTTCAACATGAGCCTGAAACTGGGGAGGGTACCACAGCTGTGGAAAACATCTTGTGTGGTACCTGTACCAAAAACTTCCCACCCCAAAGACCTGAACAGCTACAGACCGGTGGCCTTGACGTCCCACTTGATGAAGACCCTGGAGAGACTGCTCCTTGCTCATCTCCGCCCCCTGGTGGAACCAGCGATGGATCCACTCCAGTTCGCCTACCAGCATGGCATTGGGGTGGAGGATGCGGTGATCTTCCTCCTTCACCGTTCTCTGTCCCACCTGGAGAAGCCCGGGAATATGGTGAGGATCATGTTCTTTGACTTCTCCAGTGCTTTCAACACCATCCAACCGATGATCCTGAAGGACAAGCTGCTGCGCGCAGGGGTGGACCAGCACCTGTCATCATGGATCCTGGACTACCTCACGAACTGGCCTCAGTTTGTGAGAACCCGGGACTGTGTTTCCGACACGATCATCAGTAGCACGGGGGCCCCCCAGGGAACGGTGCTGGCTCCCTTCCTGTTCACTCTTTATACTGCGGACTTCTCACACAACACAACACACTGCCATCTACAGAAGTTCTCTGATGACTCTGCGATCGTTGGTCTCATCTCCAACGGAGATGAAGCTGAGTACAGAGGGCTTATCCAGGACTTCGTGGACTGGTGCCATCGGAACTGCCTCCAGATCAACGCGAGGAAAACTAAGGAGCTGGTGGTGGACTGCCGCAGGCATGGGCAGCCCCTCACAACACCAGTTAATATACAGGGAACAGACATCGAGATGGTGACATCCTATAAGTACCTGGGTGTTCATCTGAACAATAAACTAGACTGGTCACACAATACTGACGCACTCTACAAGAAGGGACAGCGCAGGCTGTTCCTGCTGAGGAGACTCAGGTCTTTTGGTGTACAAGGGGCACTGCTGAAGTCATTCTATGACACGGTGGTGGCATCAGCCATCACTTTTGGAGTGGTCTGCTGGGGCAGTGGCATTACTGCAGCCGATAGGAAGAGACTGAACAAACTGATTAAGAAAGCTAGCTCTGTCCTGGGGCAGCGCCTTGATCCGATGGAGGAGATAGGAGAGAGAAGGACGGTGGCTAAACTGTCATCTCTGCTGGAGTCCGAGTTCCACCCTATGCAGGACATACTGGATGCACTGAGGAGCTCATTTAGCAGCAGACTACATCATCCCAGGTGCACAACCGAGAGGTTTCGTAGGTCCTTCCTACCAACGGCTGTCAGACTGTACAACCTAAGCAGGGCTGCTCGCAGAGATAGCAAAAAGACGTAACAAACTAATAGTTTTTTTGAATGCAAAAGATGCAATAAACTTACACAATGGTCCTCTCCGGCATACAACTAGGAACATACCGGTCGCTATGGAGGGTGAGAATATGTATGGGCACATAATCATACCATGTAGGATAACTAAGTAGACGGTTATGCTGTTTCATCCCATCTAGCAACAATGCTCTGCACTGTGTGTGTTTATATATTTACATATTTATTCCATCTAGCTACAATGCTCAGCACTGGGTGTGTTTATATTTATATATCTATATATTTATTCCATCTAGCTACAATGCTCCGCACTGTGTTTTTATATATCTACATATTATTCCATCTAGCTACATTGCTCTGCACTGTGTGTGTTTATATACTTGCATATTTATTCCACCTAGCTGCAATGCTCTGTACTGTGGGGGTTTATATATTTACATATTTATTCCATCTAGCTACAATGCTCTGCACTGTGTTCATATATTCATATATTTATTCCATCCAGCTACAATGCTCTGCACTGTGTGTCTGTGTGTGTGTGTGTGTGTGTGTGTATATATATATTTTATAGTAATATGTACATATGTATATTAGCTGCTCTTGCTTGCTTGTTTTTTTCTTGCCTTCTGATTGTTGCTCTGAGTGTTGCTATCCCTGTGCTGTTGCAATCCTGGAATTTCCCCGTTGTGGGACTAATAAAGGCTTATCTTATCTTAAATAGAATAAAACCTGTGATAAAAAGACTTTCCCGTTGAAGGTCATGCCCAGTTGTATGCACGTTGGCCTAGGATAATGACTGAAACTGCATCGGTCCTTAAAAGCAGTTTAATGGTAAAACCCATCTTTGGGCCAAGTTTTCAAAGCAGCTGGCCAAAATGCTAACTGGGCTTGGAGGCTAACTTCAGTTAGACCAGAGAGTCCTGATTGACTCAACACTACACACCCGTTACAGTTACATTGTGGAGTGTGTAATTGACGAGGCATTGTTTTTTTCTCAAGGCAGTTTATTACACGTCTCCAACATGAGCAAAGTAGAAAAAGAACATCTCGGAACAAACTCGTCCCTTATATACTCAGGTCTCCCCACAGCTCACAAGTCACATTGCATTCAAAACCAAAGTAACAATGCATCGCCTCTTTAATCCCTTAATATCACCCCCACAGTCTTAGGCCCACCAAGAATCCTCCAGGCCGTCTCTTGCATACCAAAGCTAACACTTTCACAGCTTCCTGTTATCTCCAAGGAAACTCTGCCTTTGTTCTTATTTAAGATGTGAGGCATTATGTAAGGCATAAAGTAGGTCACATGTGTGGCTACACCCCCCCAAACATTTAGACCGAACAACAGAATAACAGTTTGCATGCTGTGATAACATCATTACACATCAGTCCACATGCTGCTTGGGCTTCAGTCTTCTCCCGTATCTGCTGTAACCAGGGTTCACCGCCTCCGTGGTGCCGTCATGCTGGGGAGCTGCTGTCTGGGGGTGAAAACCTTTTGTTCGTCCCTGCGGGTGATCTGGGGAAATATTACTCTGGGAAGCACCCCGTGGTGCTCTGCCACGCCGAGGGGCCCTTGCCAACAGCACTTGCGCGTCCGCCACCACAAAAGCGGGTTTGAGTCTGTTTATGCCAACCTTTTCACTCCTACCCCCTAAATCTAGCAAAAAATGCTTGTCCCCTGTTTCCAAAACTCTGAACGGCCCATCATAAGGTGGTCGCAGTGGGGTGCGATGCGCGTCATGTCTGATAAAAACAAACTCCGCGTTTTTCAAAGTTTTAGGCACAAAAACGCGCGGAAAACTGTGATGAACGGGGCCCGGCAGCGTGCCTGCGTCAATGCTACGCTGCAACAGCTGAGACGGGGAGCTGCTTGGTGCAGGATTATCCGGGAGAAACTCCCCGGGCAGCCGAAGTGGCTGTGTGAAAACGAGTTCAGCTGGGGAAGCTTCTAAGTCTTCTTTAGGCGCAGAACGCAACCCTAATAAAACCCACGGTAGCTTGTCTACCCAATTTGCATCCGTAAGTGACGCCCTGAGAGCCACTTTCAATGACCTATGAAAACGTTTGCATAACCCATTAGCCTGAGGATTGTACGTGGTTGTGCGGTGAATTGTGACCCCCAGGCTGCGGGCCATTGCTGACCAAAGTTCAGAAACAAATTGAAGGCCTCTGTCGGACGTAATGTCCGACGGGACTCCAAAACGCGCCACCCATGCAGTTACAAATGCGCACGCCACCTCCTCGGCTGTGGTTGACGCTAAAGGAACCACCTCCGGCCAACGCGTGGTGTGGTCCACCATTGTCAGAAGGTGCGTGCACCCCTGCGATGGCGGGAGGGGACCCACGAGGTCCACGTGAACGTGGTCAAACCTCTTAGCTGGAATGTGAAATGGCTCCAAGGGAGCCCTCGTGTGTCTGTGTACCTTGGCTCGTTGGCACGCCATACAGGCTGCTGCCCACTCTTTAACTTGTTTGCGGAGGCCGGGCCACACAAATTTTTCTGCTACCATTTTGACCGACGCGCGCACTCCCGGGTGCGCCAAACAATGAATCGAGTCAAAAACATGGCGGCGCCACGCTGCCGGTACCACGGGATGCGGTCGCCCTGTGGAGACATCACAGATTAGGGGGGGCACACCGTCTTGCAGCACCCTGCTCTCCAGCCTTAACCCTGTTGGTCCAGACTGGAGCGTGCGCACATCCGCGTCACTAACCTGCTCCGCGGCCATGGCTGTGTAATCTATCCCCACGCGGACAGGGGCAGCCACGGCGTGCGAGAAGCAGTCTGCCACTACATTCAGTTTATCCGACACGTGCTGAATATCAGTAGTAAACTCTGAGATCGCGGCTAGCTGTCTCTGCTGCCGGCCAGACCATGGTTCTGAAACTTTGGCCACTGCAAATGTTAGTGGCTTGTGGTCAACAAACGCGGTGAAACAGCGCCCTTCTGACGAACACGAAAACCACCTAGGGGCAGTTTTCCGGAGGTTGGGAGATCACGGGTTAATAATCAACCCAGCGAAGTGTCAGTTGGGGGTGATGCAGATCGATTTTTTAGGACACCACATCTCCCCCGAAGGAGCGGTTCCGCTTCCTGACAAAGTGCGCGCGGTGGCAGATTTCCCCCGGCCGCAGACGGTCAGGGCGTTACAGGAGTTTTTAGGAATGGTGAATTTTTATAACCGTTTCCTCCCCCGCGCAGCGCAGCTCATGCAACCGCTGTATGCCGCGCTCAAAAAACAGAAACCCGCGAATAAGATCGAGTGGTCCCCGGAGCGGGAGCGAGCGTTCTTGGAAGTCAAAGCAGCCCTGGCAGACGCTGCGTTGTTGGCACATCCAGACCCAACAGCCCGCATAGCGCTCACCACTGACGCGTCAGATGTGGCCATAGGGGCGGACGTGGAGCAGTATGTAGCCGGGGCTTGGCAGCCGCTCGCCTTTTTCAGCAGGGCCTTGTGCGATAGTGAACGTAAATACAGCGCGTTTGACAGGGAGTTGCTGGCTCTCCATTTGGCCATTCGCCACTTCCAGTTCTGGCTACCAGGCGCCTGTTAGCGACATCAACCAACAAACCATGTGAGCACAAAAAATCAGCCCCCAATATATTGAAACTCAATGTTGCTATGACAAAGGTCCACTCAAATGTACGGCCGTGTAGAGACAGAAGCAGAGTCCTCTCACCAAAGGTCTTAACCTCCGAGCCGTTTGCTGCTGCCATCTCGGGACCGCTGGAACCTGCCAACCGGTCGACGTAGGAAGGCGTGATGAAACTCAGCTGGGCGCCTGTGTCCACGAGGAAATGCCTCCCCGAGCGTGCGTCCTTCAAGTAGAGCAGCTTGTTCTCCTCCCCGAGGATTGCGGCTGCTACCGACCCCCGGTCTCGGCGTTTTCCCGAGCGCTTGAACTGGCACGGTGGTATACATCTGCGTCCCTTCTCTGCAAAGCGGCGGTGATAGAAACAAAGGATGTCTCCTCCGCGTTCCTTGGCGCCCGCCGCCGCTGTCGTCGTGGGTTCTGCTACCACCGTAACCTGGCTCCCCGCCATCTCCGGCCGTCGCGCCGCGCTCCATCGCTGCTGCCGTGGCCGCGCGCTCTCTGCTGGCGTTGACAATCCGATGCGCCTCCCGGGCCAGCGCGCGGTAGTAAGCCTTTATTAGTCCCACAATGGGGAAATTCCAGGATTGCAACAGCACAGGGATAGCAACACTCAGAGCAACAATCAGAAGGCAAGAAAAAAAAAACAAAAAAAAAACAAGAGCAGCTAATATACATATGTACATATTACTATATACGGTGGGGTAAAAAAGTATTTAGTCAGCCACCAATTGTGCAAGTTCTCCCACTTTAAAGATGAGAGAGGTTTCCAATTTTCATCATAGGTATACCTCAACTATGAGAGACAAAATGAGAAAAAAAAATCCAGAAAATCACATTGAAGGATTTTTAATGAATTAATTGGTAAATTCCTCAGTAAAATAAGTATTTGGTCAATAACAAAAGTTCATCTCAATACTTTGTTATATACCCTTTGTTGGCAATGACAGAGGTCAGACGTTTTCTGTAAGTTTTCACAAGGTTTTCACACACTGTTGCTGGTATTTTGGTCCATTCCTCCATGCAGATCTCCTCTAGAGCAATGATGTTTTGGGGCTGTCGCTGGGCAACACAGACTTTCAACTCCCTCCAAAGATTTTCTATGGGGTTGAGATCTGGAGACTGGCTAGGCCACTCCAGGGCCTTGAAATGCTTCTTACGAAACCACACCTTCGTTGCCCGGGCGGTGTGTTTGGGATCATTATCATGCTGAAAGACCCAGCCACGTTTCATCTTCAATGCCCTTGCTGGTGGAAGGAGGTTTTCACTCAAAATCTAAAGATACATGGCCCCATTCATTTTTTTCCTTTACACGGATCAGTTGTCCTGGTCCCTTTGCAGAAAAACAGCCCCAAAGTATGATGTTTCCACCCCCATGCTTCACAGTAGGTATGGTGTTCTTTCTCCTCCAAACACGACAAGTTGAGTTTTTACCAAAAAGTTCTATTTTGGTTTCATCTGACCATATGACATTCTCTCAATCCTCTTCTGGATCATCCAAATGCTCTCTAGCAAACTTCAGGCAGGCCTGGACATGTACTGGCTTAAGCAGGGGGACACGTCTGGCACTGCAGGATTTGAGTCCCTGGTGGCATAGTTTGTTTCTGATGTAGCCTTTGTTACTTTGGTCCCAGCTCTCTGCAGGTCATTCACTAGATCCCCCTGTGTGGTTCTGGGATTTTTGCTCACTGTTCTCGTGATAATTTTGACCCCGCGGGGTGAGATCTTGCGTGGAGCCCCAGATCGAGGGAGATTATCAGTGGTCTTGTATGTCTTCCATTTTCTAATAATTGCTCCCACAGTTGATTTCTTCACACCAAGCTGCTTACCTATTGCAGATTCAGTCGTCCCAGCATGGTGCAGGACTACAATTTTGTTTCTGGTGTCCTTTGACAGCTCTTTGGTCTTGGCCATAGTGGAGTTTGGAGTCTGACTGTTTGAGGTTTTGGACAGGTGTCTTTTATACTGATAACGAGTTCAAACAGGTGCCATTAATACAGGTAACAAGTGGAAGACAGAGGAGCCTCTTAAAGAAGAAGTTACAGGTCTGTGAGAGACAGAAATCTTGCTTGTTTGTAGGTGACCAAATAATTATTTTACTGAGGAATTTACCAATTAATTCATTAAAAATCCTTCAATGTGATTTTCTGGATTTTTTTTTTCTCATTTTGTCTCTCATAGTTGAGGTATACCTATGATGAAAATTGGAGACCTTTCTCATCTTTTAAGTGGGAGAATTCGCACAATTGGTGGCTGACTAAATACTTTTTTGCCCCAATGTATATATATATATATATATATATATATATATATATATATACAGACACAGTGCAGAGCATTGTAGCTGGATGGAATAAATAATTCTATAAGAATAGGAAGAACAAATGTGGAGGAGGTGTGGCCTTGTACATTGATAAAAATCTTTATTTCAGGTGGTAGAGATCATGACAACTTCGATTGGAGGTTTCCTAGAATATTTGACTATAGAAATTTGTAGGGAAAAAAGAATGTGTTGGTTAGCTGCATATACAGAACAGCTGGGTCAAAAATTGAAACTTTAAGGACTAGATAGAAGAAACATTCAGTGTTTCACATCAAAAAATCATGTTTATACAGACTTGGACAAAATTGTTGGTACCCCTCTGTTAATTAAAGAAAAACCCACAATGGTCTCAGAAATAGCTTGAATGTGACAAGTGGTATTAAATAAAAATTCTATGAAAATTAATCAATGAAAATCAGACAATGCTTTTGATTTGTGGTTCAACAGAATTATTTTAAAAAACAAACTCATGAAACAGGCCTGGACAAAAATGATGGTACCCCTAGAAAAAATTGAAAATAATGTGACCATAGTGACATGTTCAACCAAGATGTGTCCTCTAATTAACATCACAGGTGTCTACAAACTTGTAATCAGTCAGTCAGCCTATTTAAAGGGTGACAAGTAGTCACTGTGCTGTTTGGTGTCATGGTGTGTACAACACTAAACATGGACCAGAGGAAGCAAAGGAGAGAGTTGTCTCAGGAGATTAGAAAGAAAATTATAGACAAGCATGTTAAAGGTAAAGGCTATAAGACCATCTCCAAGCAGCTTGATGTTCCTGTGACTACAGTTGCACACATTATTCAGAAATTTAAGATCAACGGGACTGTAGCCAATCTCCCTGGACGTGGCCGCAGGAGGAAACCTGATGAAGAATGGTAACAAAAGAGCCCAGAACAACCTCTAAACACATTCATGGTGAACTCCAAGGTCAAGGTACATCAGTGTCAGATCACACCATCCGTTGTTGTTTGAGCCAAAGTGGACTTCATGGGAGACGACCAAGGAGGACACCACTGTTGAAAACAAATCATAAAAAAGCCAGACTGGAATTTGCCAAACTGCATGTTGACAAGCCACAAAGCTTCTGGGAGAATGTCCTATGGACAGATGAGACAAAACTGGAACTTTTTGGCAAGGCACATCAGCTCTGTGTTCACAGACGCAAAAATGAAGCATACCAAGAAAAGAACACTGTCCCTACTGTGAAACATAGAGGAGGTTCTGTTATGTTGTGGGGCTGCTTTGTTGCATCTGGCACAGGGTGTCTTGAATCTGTGCAGGGTATAATGAAATCTCAAGACTATCAAAGTATAGTAGAGAGAAATGTGCTGCCCAGTGTCATCCAGCTTGGTCTCAGTTGCAGGTCATGGGTCTTGCAACAGGATAATGACCCAAAACACACAGCTAAACACCCAAGAATGGCTAAGAGCGAAACATTGGACTATTCTAAAGTGGCCTTCTATGAGCCCTGATCTAAATCCTATTGAAGATCTGTGGATGGAGCTGAAACATGCCGTCTGGAGAAGGCACCCTTCAAACCTGAGACAACTGGAGCAGTTTGCTCGTGAGGAGTGGGCCAAAATGCCTGCTGAGAGGTACAGAAGTCTCATTGACAGTTACAGAAATCGTTTGATTGCAGTAATTGCCTCAAAAGGTTGTGCAACAAAATATTAAGTTAAGGGTACCATCATTTTTGTCCAGACCTGTTTCATGAGTTTGTTTTTAAAATAATTTTGTTGAACCACAATTCAAAAGCATTGTCTAATTTTCATTGGTTAATTTTCATAGAATTTTTATTTATTACCACTTTTGTCAGATTCAGGTTATTTCTGTGACCATTGTGGGTTTTTCTTTCATTAACAGAGGGGTACCAACAATTTTGTCTATGTCTGTATGTGGTGATTTTAGTATAGATCTGTTAAACCAAAATGACCTTAAACCCACTGAAGAATCTATTAATACAATGTATAGTTTAGGTCTTTATCATAAGATCACCAGACCCAGCAGAATTACATCTCATTGTGCTACACTTACTGATAACATCTTTTCAAATAATATGGATAGTGACACAAAAAGGGGATTATTAATCAACAACATCAGTGACTACCTGCCAATAGAGAATGGGCACTGACATCATGCTGTGCTGCATTCTAGGCTGTTGTCCCCATCGTCGTGGTCTGGCTTCTTTGTTTACCTGTAGTCTGGGCAACTGCTAATGTACATACGTACAATAGAATGGAGCAAACAGAAAATTCAAATTCCTTATTCAGAGAAGCTCAATAAGGAAGCAAAGGAGCACTACCTCTAAAAAAATTTAAGAAATAAATGTGATCGATCGATAAGAGCACAAGAAATGTACCACTGATCTTGACCAGCTGCCTCGAGTCATGCTGTCAGATGTGTTTGCGTCCCTGGTTTGTGGGGTGAGCGCATAAACCCATGTGTTGTGTGGGGATTTATTGTGAAGTGCCTTCATCCAACAAGCAATGGGGGTTACGACCATGCGGACAGGTGAAGAGTCCGCTTTAACGACCGCCACCGAAGTGCACACTTCATGTTCTCCGGAGGAGAGCAGCTCAGTGGAGGAGCCAGATGGCTTTGGCGCCCGCGCTCAGCCGGCTGTAGAGGGAGCAACTGAGTTGGTGGGTGGAGGGTCTATTTCAACGAGTGACACTGGAGAGGTACCGGACTTCTGTATCCGAGACGAGCCGCAGTCGACGACGGAGACAGCAGGTGAAGGATCCGCAGCGAACATGGTGACAACGGAACCGCCGCAGCATGGCGGAGGTCCTAAGCCGAACGAGCACGTTGAGCCACCAGGAGCGCAACGACAGCACATGGAGACAAGTAAGGCGCCACTTTATGTTATGGAATGGGTTCGGGTTTGCACCGGTGGGAGACTGGGGCGGCGACTGGCCAGGTCTCAGCCAGTGAAACAGCAGGCACTGCTGAGGATTATGGTGAAGCTGAGGACAACGTGCTTTCAGCAGACAGACGATTCGGTTCGACATGTGAACAGACTGCGGCGTATCACGGTGGTGGCTCCAGGCAGCGAGGCTCCACGGGTGTCGGCTGCCGCAGTGTGGGACCCAAGCCCCGACGTCATGAAGATTGGCCCCGGGGGCCCTACAGCTCTAAGGGGCAGGCTGCCACGAGCGCATTTCAAGGCTCCAGGGAGGAGGCCGCCACAAGCCCGTTTCAAAGCCCCGGCGTGGTGGTGGTGGTGGGGCACCACGGGTCTGTTTCAAAGCTCCAGGTGGGAGGCCCCTGCGGGGCCGCCTCAAAAGCTCTCAAGCGGAACTGTTTTCCCCCTGCCTGTCCCACCATTCTCCTGAGTGACTGTGCTGACAGACTCAATATAGTTTGGTTTACTGTTTAGTTTTGGAGCACGGCAGTTTTTTTTAGTTGTTCAATAAAAACACTTAGCAGTGGCAGAATAACCCACTGTGCCATGCGGGCCGTGTGGTAGTCCACTCACCGGTCCTATTTTAGGGTTTTTTTTTATGTGTGAGTGTGTTAGGCCTAGGGCTTTAGTTTAGTGTGTGATTGTGGTTCTAAATTAGGGTGGGTCTGATTGGGTGAGTGGTTTTGGACCTTGTAAAAGTGGGGGGAGGATGTTGTGTGGGGATTTATTGTGAAGTGCAGTGTGATGATGCCGCCTTTCTGTTGCGTCATCACACTGCCCTATATTAGGGGGCGGCCGCCATGAGGACTTCCTCTTGGGCCGGATGACTCCGCTAGGTGCAGTTCATGTACGGTGTTTCTAAATCCCTATTAAACACATGTTCAGTGATGCATCTCTGTCAGCCTCATTCTTCACCAGGTTTGTGGACATAACACCATGAGCAATTTAAAAACTATAAATCATTAGAAAAGGATTAAACGGAAGAAGCTGCATGGATGGATGGATGGATAAATTATTAGAGGCTCATGTTCAAGTATCCAATGGATGGGTCCAGCCACCTCAAATATTCTAGGTGAACGACCAGAAAACCATCGTTTAACACAAAGGTAAGTAGTCATTGTTTCTACAAAGTCAAAATACGTGGAGATTAATGTCTGGCGTACCCAAAAATTATTTCTAACATATGAGTAATACTCTTTAAACCTATGTGTAACTTATTGAACAGGCTTCTAACTTACAGCTACCCTATAATGGTGTATTTGCAGCGTTGGTTCACAGGAAAAACCCATACAGAGCTCTCTCTCTCTCTCTCTCTCTCTCACACTCACACACACACACACACACACACACACACAGAGCTAAACACACATACTTGTTCGTATAACGGGACCTGTCGGGGATGTGTCTGAGCACTTTCAAGCTACAGGATAATGATTTTTTTTTTTACCTTTGACTGCAGTCTGTAACATCAGCTGTCCAGTGGTGTTCTGATAAATATGCCAAAATGTCAGAACACCGGAGGAGGTGGATCCAATCAACTGATCACCCCAAGCACAGAGCGCAGCTGTTTTCCATGATAAATCACACTTTGCTGTTGTCTGTGCCTCCCGGCAAAAGCACACTCCTTTTTATTTTTTTTATTACTTATTTTGTACCCGTAGGTAGATTTGTTTTGCAGTCTGGTGACAAACCACCAGCTTCCGGTTGCTGCGTGCGCAAGTGCCCCTTAACTCCCTAACCTGCATGTTTTTGGCATGTGGGAGGAAACCGGAGAAATCCCAGAATAAACCCACGCAAACATGGGGAGAACATGCAAACTCCACACAGATCACTGTTGGCCAGGGGCAGGGATCGAACCCACGATCTTTACAGTCCCCGCGGTCCCCCGGCCGAGGGTAAAACTGTGCTGCTACAGTGCTAACTACTGCGCCACCGTGCAGCCCATCCTCCACTCCATTCATTATCTTGTTTTTTTCCACTTTTTGGAACATGAACTTTTTTTTTTATCACCGTCAATTAGTGTGCCTAAATCATGAAAGTGTGACAGGGCCTTAAGGGATAAGCCTGACATCTGTGCTGGCGCACCGAACAAAATTACCGGTATAATTAGCTGCTATAAAAACATACTAAATCAGGACAGTGACGTTTGATAGTCACCTGAAAGAGGAGAATCTGCTTAATATAATGATACCAAACATTCTATGGACTTCAGTCCCCAGCTGATATTAAATCCATGTGTAATGAAGGTAACAAGTAATCACAACTTCAAGAAAAATCAAAGAAAATCAGCAACACTGAAAAGCTCCCATTAAAAAAAAAAAAAAACACTGTTCCAGATTAACAAGAGAAATTCGGAATAGCAGAGATGATGTGGGGAAATTATTTGATTTTGCCCTGTGCGTTTTTACACATTATTGAGAGATGACAGAGAGCCGTGGCTGAGGTGCAGCCAAAGTGCACGGTGCGAAAGACAGCTGCTCTGGAGAGGGGACGTCTTTCTGCACTTCTAAATATTTTTAAAATCACAACTTACCTTCCTGAAAATGCCATGAATACACGACCATGTGTGCAGGAATATTGTCGGAGCTGATGTCTTTCCTTGTGACCGGTGCAATCCATTCTATCCGACGCCTCTTTGTTAGCTCTGAGACCCGATTCTCTCCACTTTTCTTCCAAGTCGGGAAGTTCAAAAAAGTGTATGCCGTTATCAATCTTTTTCCATGCCAATCATGAGAGCAGTTGTTGTATTTGATAATGCAGCAAAACTTCCCCATTCTAAAGGTGCCTTCACACCAAACGAGAATGGGCGGCACAAATCCATACAAAGTTAATGGAAAGAGGCGAGCACACGCGAAATCGCACATTCTTGCATTCACGTCCAAGGGAATATGCTAGCTTTGAGATTCTGCTGTCACCGGAGTACAAGTGTCACCATTGGAGAGTAAACTTGTTTGAAAATGAGACTGTCACTCACCTGGAAACAGGAGGACCGGGAGCTTTTCAGCTAAATTGGGATGTTGGAGTTATTTACCCACGGATTCCTGCCACGGACGTGCTTACAAGGCTAGAAAGCTAGCAGCAGAAACACTCATCATCTTGTAAAGTTTTGGAGATGGGGACAACTTTTTCGGGTGAGTTCCCTGTCGGATAATGTAAATATAAAGCATGGAGTTATTTTGGGGATTTCCACAGTAGGCTGAACACTGCTGCAGAAGTTATAAAGGCAACTTCGCCTGTCTGCATCTCACTCAAATGGCGATTTCATGTCTATTCGCATGTTTACATTGAGTTATAATGTAATCACTCCGTGTGAAAAATTTGCCCGTTTGCATTTGGTCTGAACGTACCTTAACGTTGCGTGGTATTCGGAGGAATAATAATGTGATTCAAAGGACCACATCGGAAATAAGTGTTTTCACTTTCTTGTATCACCCTGGATTTTGTATGACGTTTTATATGTAAATTTACATTTCCAATGTTTGAATACCATATTCAGTGTCATTTTTATGTGAATAAATAAATAACAGACTGAAGCAACCCTCTCAAACTTGAGCTTAACTACATTCATTACTCAATACTAAGCACAGACAGGCAGAACACTTTCCCCACAATTCCTTGCGGTTTTTCCATTGGGTGACATTGTGTGCCCTTTCTTAATATTCACAGTTTTTGACAATAATTACACAGGATTACAAAAATAATTTTTTTGTAAGTTGTCTGTGTTTTTTCAATTGATTTAAGACAATTTTGCACCGCTGAATCCGAAAATGACATCCGTTTCTCTCGATCAGGTGCTAAGTAAAAACCTGTGCTTACTTAGTACTTACTTAGCACTGTGCATGTACTTACCTTACATGTAAATTGAATGTTAAGTCATCATTGTTCAAAATTCAGAGGATTTCAAGACAAAAAACAATTTTGCATCATATAAAGTGAAAATCCCCATACATGCAAACAAAAACGTATAAAACAACGTGGCAATAATTCAAAAAGTTGAGCAAAACCAATGTGATTTTTGGATTCAGCACATCAAAATTGTCCTAAATCAGCTAAAAAAAACCCTTAGACAATAAATTTGGTGTTGACCAGTGTTATCTATCTATAAATGCATGAAATCTCTGTCTCTTTGTCTGTATGTGTGTGACTGTGTGTGTTCCTCAGATATATCCCAAACCTTTCATTAGGCTGACCTCAGATTTTATAAGTGCTTTGCTGAGGTTATGAGGGTGTGCAGCCCCAAGTATGGAGCTGCTCCATGAAAATGTGTAATTTTTATCAGTAAAAGTTTTAGCTGTTGTCTGTTTCTTCCTGCTCTGGCTTCTAGAAGTGTGGGCAGGGTTTCGGATTGACTCCGTACTGATTGGATAATACACGGCATCATGACCAGCAACCAGAACGCTACGTAAACAAAACAAGGAAGTGAAAAGCAACAAATTTGACCAGAAAGAGAATACTGGCAACTTAATGCTTAAAAAAAGTTATACTATAATGCTGCTGTGACTGTGTAGCTCTAAAGGATAATTCAGCATATCGATGGATGAAATGCAAAACCTCCTATGTGCAGGGTTTTCTGATTTACAGATGTCACTTTGGATGATGAGAACAAGGAAGGCTGCTCATATCTGTCTGCAATAAAGTCCCGCCCTTTATTGTGACAGAAAATTATTCTGACGAAAAAAAAATAGTATAGCATTCTGCAAAAAAACAAAAAGGTTTTTCTAGTTTTCTCAAAAGTGCATTTTTCAGATAGGAGGTTTTGCGTTTTGGCCATCGATATGTGCAGAGTGTGAGATGGGGGTGTGGGTGTTAGAAGAGCAGTCGGACAGGCTTATTGCAGTCCTTCCCAGGAAGCCAAGCCCAGCCTCCCTGATTAAGGGGACAGAGTCTCGGCAGCTGCTTCACCCTTGTGCCACCGCTGTCCTTTGTGGCACCGCTGGTTCAACATGGCGCTCCTCCCGGTGCACAACTATCTAAAAATTAAAAGTTAATAATAATACCACCATGATTGTGGAGCAGAATAGCCAGATCAATTGCATATCATATGCAGACACATATGCATGCTTTGACTAAATGAAGACCGTGACAAAAACCACCCAAATAACGAAATAAATCATTTTTTCTTTACTGACAAATAGGCAACACTGATGCAACAGTTCCAGCCAAATGGTTCATTCTGCTGAGTATAATAATGTTCGGTGTTTTGTACTTATAATATTGCAAAAATATACAGTAAAATGATGCACTACTATGAATCTCAAATACTTGTAAATGTGTCCTGTTATAGTACTGCATGAGTTTAATGACGATGGACTATAAACTACAATTATAAACTAAAACAATTATAATGATGACTGAACAGCTCCCATTCCCCAAAGTGCAAGATACAACACTTATGAATATGTCATAAAAGATCACACAAATAAGTCTGACAAACAAGGGTTCTTAAACAGTTGCTAATATTGGATGTCCCATCCATTTTCAGTAATTCTGTAATTAATATTTACACAATCAAATAAATTTTAGTGTTCAGTCCCTTTTATATTTGTCAAAAGTCTAACGTGTGATTGCAAGCAAGCAAAGTTTATTTGTATAGCACTTTTCACAGATATATATCACAAAGTGCTTCACAGCAAATTAAAATTTACAAGCACACAGAAATTAAAATGAACTGAAATAAGATAAAATATTCATATTAATAGGAATAAAAAGAGAAAACAGTGAAGGAATAAAAGCCATTCAATGAGAGCTAAAAGCCTGTCTAAACAAACGAGTTTTTAACTCCTTCTTAAAGGAGTCAACAGACTCAAGGCAGCACAAGGACAGGGGAGGTGCGTTCCAAATCCATGGTGCAGCAGCCTGGAAAGACCGATCTCCACATATAGGCTATACCTGTTTGTATTCCACTTTCAAACACAGCCTTCATTTGGGCCTGTAAAGTCTAATTGGGCCACCTGTTTTCAGACAAGAATACTTGTTTTCTACGGGCATGCACTAGTAGGAATGAAAAGCAAAAAACAGCATTTATGTGCAGACAAGTGAGGACTGAAGAATCAATGAATGCTCTAAAAAATGATCTAGCAAAACAGAAGTGGGAAGAACTGTATAATGAAGAAGTCCTGGCCAAAGCATCTGAAATATTTTTAAGAATATTTAAATTATTATGTGATAAAAATTGTCCAATTAAAAAAAACAGTAAGAAGTAAAAATATTCATATAATCTATGAATCACCAAGATATTAAAAAAAATGCCTACAAAAAGAAAAATATGTTGTATAGAGAATTCATAAGACATAGAAGTAAGGAGGTAGAAAATAGATATAAAAAATAAGTTAACTAATATTATGAGAACAAGTAAAAAGGAATACTATAGCAAATTAATAGATAATAATAAAAACAATATTAAAGGTATATGGAACATATTAAATAAAGTAATTCAAAATGAAGATAGAAAAGATAATTATCATAAATATTATATAGATAAGGATATAAATATTAATAACATAAATGATGCAGTAAATAGATTCAATGAATTCTTTGTAAACAGTGGGACAAAATTAGCAGATAAAAATCCCTCATCCATTCATACATGAAAAGGGGAATAGTAAATTAATCAAAAGAAATCCAAATTCAATGTTTTTACTTGCACTGGAAGAAAGGAAAATCACTAAGATTATACATAAATTCAAAAATAAAGTTTCAACTGAATGTGATGACATTGACATGGTAGTGTCAGATAACAACCTCCAGCAGACAGGAAGGATGACTCCTTAAGGTGAGTAGGACTTTCGTTATGATAATGATTTATCTAGGCTGACAAAATAAATACACCATGGGGCCTGTGAAAGCACAAAGAGCCTTACGGCTGAGAAAACTTGCACAAGATGATGAATATCCATCCATTCATCTTCTACCGCTTTTCCAGAGGTCCAGGTCGCGGAGGCAGCAGTTCAAGCAGAGAAGCCCAGACTTCCCTCTCCCCAGCCACCTGCTCCAGCTCTTCAGAGAGGATACCAAGGCATTCCCAGACCAGCTGGGAGACATAGTCTCTCCAGCGAGTCCTGGGTCTGCCCCGCGGTCTCCTCCCAGTGGGATGTGCCCGAAATACCTCAAGTGGGAGATGCCCAGGAGGCATCCTGATCAGATGCCCATACCACCTCAACTGGCTCCTCTCAAAGTGGAGGACTCTGAGCCTCTCCTGGATGACTGAGCTCCTCACCCTATCTCAGAGGGTGAGTCCAGCAATCCTATGGAAAAAGCTCATTTCAGCCGCTTGTATCCACAGTCTTGTTCTTTCGGTCATTACCCAAAGCTCGTGACCATAGGTGAGAGTAGGAACGTAGATTGACTGGTAAATCGACAGCTTTGCCTTAGAACTCAGCTCCCTCTTCACCACAGCAGACCGGTACAATGTCCACATCACTGCAGATGCTGCTTCGATCCATCTGTCGATCTCTCGCTCCATTCTCCCCTCACTCGTGAATAAGACCCGAAGATACTTAAACTCCTCTGCTTGGGGCAGGAGTCTGTCGCCAGCCCGGAGAGGACAATCCACCTTTTTATGGCTGAGGACCATGGACTCGAACTTGGAGGTGCCGATTCTGATGATGAATAACCGGAGTGAAATACTGCAATAATGCCACAAACAACTGAAACTGAAACTAGCACCACCAGAGTGGTGGCCTAGTTGATAGAGCATCCACCCCACAACCAGGAGGTTGGGGGTTCAAGTCCTGGCTGGGTCATACCAAAGACCATGTTAAAAAAAAAAAAAAAATGATACTGTGGTGGACCACTAGGAGGCTCCACTCACACCCAGTGACGTGGAGAGATGGGGAAATATTTATGTATGCGCACTGGTGCCAGATGTCATTCTTATGATTGCTGGAGTTAAGTAAAGTTCTGAACTGGCGGCTCTCATGTCTCGTTCTTTCATTCCTCCACACTGGTGATCTACGACCTTGATAATGCTCAAAATGGAAGACGAAGCGAGCTCCTCTTCAGGAACACCCACGCTAGAGTTTCCCTCCGAGACTCTGGCCTCATTTGTCGTGGCAGTCAAGCTCCTGGACTACTGGCTCCATGATTCCGCTGCCTGGTTCATTCATGTTGAGGCTCAGTTTGCCCTCCATGGGATTTCTGCTGACGACATGAGATACCATTACGTGGTGGCTTTGCTTGACCCGTGCGCCACTCAGCGTGCCATGAGCCTGCTCCAAGACCCCCCACCCCATGGGAAATACACGGCTCTCAAACAGCTGCTGTTATGGTGCTACACTCTGTCTGACGAGGAGAGAGTGGAGAAACTCCTCTCCCACTCTGAGTTGGGCGACGGCTCCGCTGTGGAGTTAATGGAAAGTATGCTGGCTTTGCTGGGCACAGATGATGGATCTTTTCTCTTTGCCCATCTCTTCCTCAGGAAACTGCTGATTTCGGCGCTGACAATTTTGGCCAACTCGTTGCTGTTGGCTGCCAGAGACTACCGCGCGTTGGTGGAAGAATCGGACCGCATTATCCCGGCGAATAGGAGTTTCGGTGTCCAGGCGGTAACACTGGGACCTTTGGTGAGGCCCACAGAGGCTGTTGAGACGATGGCTGTGGCCGGAATAACCACTCGGAGACGCCGGAACAGGACTGTGTGCTTCTACTACCAGTGTTTTGGCGCCACCGCGCAGCGTTGCCTCCCGCCATGCTGTTTCAAGACGTTGGGAAACGGACCAGCCAGTGGTCAGTAGTAGCTACGACCACTGGCATCAAGGAGAAGCTGCTTTTCCTTTAGGACACATGTTCCAGGAAACGGTTTTTGGTCGACTCTCAGTCCCAGAAGAGTCTTGTTTTGACGACTGGTTCTGATGGACTGGTGGAAGGCTGTGGCCTGTTGTTAATCTTGATGGGGTGCTAATGGGACCCCATCAAGATGTTTGGAGAAAGGTCAGTGACTGTATGTTTTCACGGATACAACTACAAGTGGGACTTTGTGGTAGCTGCCTGCTCTGTTCCTATCATAGATGCTGACTTTCTGTGTGCTTATGATCTTCTTATAGACGTTGCTGATAGACGTTTGGTTGATGCTGTTTTTTCACTGCCTTGTATAACTTGGGGAGCTGGGCCACTAACACATGCTAATTTTTTAGCCTCAGCAGACATGTACCAGCGCTTGCTTTCTGATTTTCCCTTGCTCACAGTGCCTAATTTTTCCACTGCTGTGACCAAGCATGGGGTTGAGCATTTTATCACCACAAAGGGCCCTCTGGTTTTCGCGTGCCCATGCCGCCTCGACATGGCTAAGCTAGCCATCGCGCGGGAAGAGTTTGCTAACTTGGAACATTTAGGGATCGTTATGTGCTCCAGTAGCCCTTGGGCTTCCCCACTGCACGTGGTGCCCAAGTCCGATGGTTTGTGGCGGCTGTGCGGTGATTTCCATCGCTTGAACAACATCACGGAGCACAACCGTTATCCCATCCCTCACATTTAGGATTTTTTGGTGCACCTAAATCACCCTTTATTGTCATTCAACTGTACAACCAATCATGTACAGTAGAACGAGATTGTGCTTTACCTATCTACTGTGTTAATCACACACACCCCAAGTGTAGAATCAGAGGGCCGCTGTCATGCAAGGCACCGCCACAATTTTCCCTCCTCCATTCCATTTTTGCTGAGCACCAAGCTGGACGGCAGGAAGTTCCACTTTTATATGGTCTTCGGCATGACCTGGCCAGGATTTGAACCCCTGCCTCCCAGGTGTGGGGCGGATGCTCTACCAACTGAGCCACCACTCCACCTAACCGAAATGTCCAGTTTTTCTAAGGTGGATCTGGTCCGCGGCTACCACCAGGTCCTGGTGTGTGCTGAAGATGTCTCTAAAATGGCGGTAATAACACCCTTCAGCCTTTTTGAGTTTCTTCGCATGCTGTTCGGGCATAAGGGCGCGGCTCAGACTTTTCAGAGGATGATGGATGCGGTGCTCCATAATTTGCCGTTCGTGTTCATCTACCTGGATGACATTCTAGTGGCTAGCGCATCTGAGGCGGAACACCTCTCTTGTTTGAAGCAAGTTTTCCGACGGCTCGAGGTGCATGGATTGATGGTTAATCCAACAAAATGTCAGTTCGGGTTGCCGGATATTGATTTCTTGGGCCATCACATTGCATCTGAGGGCACGGTTCTGCTGCCGGATAAGGTGCAGGTGGTGTCGGATTTCCCACGTTCGCAGACTGTGAGGGCGTTGCAGGTGTTTTGGGGGATGGTTAATTTTTACAACTGTTTCCTTCCCTGGGCAGCCCAGCTGCTACAACCACTTTACAACACACTCAAGAAGAAGAAACCCACGGATGGCATCGACGGGATCCCCTATTGGGTCCAGGCTATTTTGGGCGCTAAAGCTGCACTCGCCAATTCGGCTTTGCTGGCCCATCCGTCCCCATCGGCGCAGATTGCACTAACTACAGATGCGTCTGACGTTGCGGTCAGAACAGTGGTGGAACAGTACGTCTCTGGTTCATGACAACCTCTTGGCTTTTTCAGCTGCACGCTGCTCGACATCGAGCGTAAGTACAGCACTTTCAAGAGAGAGTTATTGGCTCGCTACCTGGCCACGCGCCACTTCTAGTTTTGGCTTGAGGGTCATGTATTTACCGCATTTGTCAACCACAAACCTCTAACCTACATGATGCCCAAAATCTCAGAAGCACGGTCAGCACGTCATCAATGTCATCTAGCCTCAATATCGGAGTTCACTACCAGCATTCAGCATGTGGCCGGCAAGCTCAGCGTTGTGGCTGACTGTTTGTCGTGTGCGCTGGTCTCTCCAGTCTATCTGGGCATTGATTTTTCCACCACGGCCGCCGACCAACCGGGAGACGCGGACATTCTTGCGCTCCATTCTGCGGGTACGGGCCTTAGGCTAGAGAGCAAGGTAGTACAAGAGGGTTGTCCCCCCCACTTTGTGACGTCTCCACTGGCTGTCCCCACCCAGTTGTTCCAATCGCTTGGTGTCGCCACGTTTTTGAGTCCGTTCACTCTCTCTCGCACTCTGGTGTACGCACTTTGGTTAAGCTGGTGGGGTCCAAATTCTTTTGGCCCCGCTTATGCAAGGATGTGAAGGAATGGACTACAGCTTGCATTGCGTGCCAACAGGCTAAGGTTCAGAGGCACACCAGGGCCCCCCTTGAATCTTTCCAGATTCCGAGCAGGAGGTTCGACCACGTCCACATGGACTTAGTAGGCCCCCTTTTACCATCACAAGGTTTCACGTACCTTTTGACGATAGTGGACCGCACAATGCGCTAGCCAGAGGCAGTCCCGTTGGCTTCCACCACTTCTGCCGACTTAGCCCACGGGTTTTTTTCATTTTGGATTTCGGTTCCCCATCAGACATTACCTCCAATAGGGGGCCCTAGTTCGTTTCGGAATTCTGGTCCACCATGACCGAGAGCCTGGGGGTCAAAGTTCACCATACCACCATATACAATCCGCAGGCTAATGGTTTGTGCGAAAGGTTCCACAGGTTGCTTAAAGCTGCATTTAGAGCCTCATTGACTGACACGAATTGGGTTGACCACCTCCCTTGGGTCCTACTTGGGTTACGCTCCACGCCTAAAGAGGATCTTGTTGCTTCCCTGACTGAGCTCGTTTTTGGTCAGCCGTTGCGGATCCCGGGTGAATTTTTGCCGGAAGGTCTCGCGCCGGGCACTGACTTGTCCGTGCATTTTTTTCCTAGGGTCAAGTTAGTTAGCATTCCAGGGCCGGTGCACCATTGTTTCCCTCGCGCTTTTGTTCCGAAACGTTTGGAGTATGCCAAGTTTGTTTTCGTCAGACACAATGCCCACAAGACTCCGCTGCGTCTGCTTTACGACGGCCCTTTCAGGATTTTGGAAACGGGTGCAAAACATTTTGTGTTGGATTTTGGGGGGTGCAGGGAAACCATCTGCATAGATGAGCTTAAGCCTGCTCACATGTTGGTTGACAAGCAGGTGGTGCTGGTCCAGACTACCCAGCGTGGACACCCGCCGCGGTGGGTTCACAGGTTGGTCTTTCCCCTACAGAGGACTTTTTGCCAAGACTGCAGACAGTTTTCCTCCCCGCCTCGACCTAGAGACCCCTCGGTTGGCCCAGCTGCTCCACGATACAGCCGTTATGGGCGATTGCTCAAGCCCAGGGTGCTGGACTGATAAGGCCCCTTCTGGGTGTTCGGGGGTGGGGGGCGCTGTGTGGCGGACCATTAGGAGGCTCCACTCACATGCAGTGACTTGGGGGAGAAGGGTGGAGAGATGGGGAAACATTTATGTATGCTCATTGGCACCAAATGTCGTTGTTATGATTGCTGGAGTTAAGTAAAGTTCTGAACTCGCATCTCTCGTGTCTCATCCTTTCATTCCTCCACAGTACTTCCCGCCTTCTAGCTTGGTGCTCAGCATAATATGAATGGGGGAAGGAGAAGTTGTTTGTGGCGGCGCCTTGCATGGCAGTGACCCCTCTGATTCTACATGTGATTAAGATTGTAGATCAGAGAAACGTAATTTTGTTCTACTGTACATGATTGGCTGTATGGACTGAATGACAAAAGAGATGGCTTCTTCTTCTTCATATATAGAGAACTGAAAATTAACGAACACAGGACAGCTGGATAACTAATTAGGGTCAAATGAAAACACATGAGTGGCTGGAGGAATGGGAGGACAATGGGAGAGACTAGAAAACAATAGCTAAAATAAGAAACTAAGGATACGCAAACTACTAATGATCACAGAATCAGGTCAATAGTTCAAAAAATAACAGAAAGTATGGGCAAGATGCCCAGATCATGACAGGTAGTTATTAAAAAGATTATTGAGGAAACTGCTAAACCATAGAAACACATTTGTAACTTATCATTTCAAACTGGTACAATTCCAAGTAAAATGAAAATAGCTAAAGTTATACCTCTATACAAAACTGGAAACAAACACCACTTCACAAATTACAGGCCTGTTTCTCTTCTGTCCTAATTCTCAAAAATACTGGAAAAACTCTTTAATGACAGATTAGACAAGTTCATGGCTAAACACAAATTACCCACCGACAGTCAGTATGGATTTAGAACCAACCACTCTACATCATCAGCTTCAATGGATGTTATAGAAGAAATCACTAATTGTATGGACAGAAAGAAATTTGCGGTGAGAGTATGTATTTATTTTTTAAAAAAGCATTTGAAACATTAGACCATGAAATATTACTTAACAAATTGGAACCGTATGGACTCAGGGGGGTAGTATTGAACTGGGTCAGAATCTATTTAAAAAACAGGCAACAATTTGTGATGATGGGACAATATAAATCTGAGTATTTGGACATTGTTTGTCGTGTCCCCCAGGGTTCAATATTGGGACCTAAATGTTTCATTTTATATATTATATCGATGATATTTGTAATGTTTCTGAACTGTTGAAAATTGTGATGTTTGCAGATGACACAACTGTTCTGGTCACTGGTGAGGATATACAACAAGTTTTGAACATGATCACGACCGAATTCAGTAAAATAAAAGAATGGTTTAATAAAAATAAATTATCATTAAATTTGAGCAAAATAAAATTCACGTTATTTGGAAATGGTAAGGCAAATATTCAATTAAAGATACAGATAGATAATACCAATATTGAAAGAGTTCAAGACAATAAATTTCTAGATGTGATTAGAGATGAACAGAATTTGCTGGAAACCTCACATTAAATACGTACTGTCACCATGGGTTGAGATGCCGTCTCGGCACTCAGCCCATGTTTTCCCTCATCCCTGCTTCCCATTGAGCAGCGTCTCAGCTGGCCCCCAGCTGGCAGCATTATGGACGGCTGGGGCCAATTAGTCTTCATCAGCTGGGGCGCTGCCAATGAGGATAAATAGGAGCAGCCTCGATGACTCGGGGCTGCGACATAAACACATTGCTAAGCTGAAGCCCCGTCGTCTGGTGTCAGCTTATACTCCTCTTGCAGCATTCCTGTGTTTGTATCCCGCTGTGAGGATGTACGTCTTGCTACCCCCACGTCCGGTACGAGCTGCTTACCTCTGCGCTGTGCAACCTGTGAGTGTACGTCTGCATGAGTATCTGTGCTCTCCTCATCCCTTCCCCTTTACCCTGAATAAAATATCACGACTCACTGGCTTGTCCCTGGCTCTGATTGCCCGGCTCCCTAGAGCCGGATATGACAGTATGTCGCAGCCAGAAGAGTTGCCGGCGGCCGTGAGTCGCTGTGGAAATGTACCTTTCTGTCCGGGTGTCAGCGCTGCTAGCATGCCGTTTCCCAGGAGTCACTTCCGGCGCCAGGGCGACGAGCTGAGGTCCATCTCGGAGGCTGTCGACGGGACATTCTTCACCCTGCACGACGCCTCCAACGCGAGACGCTGGCATCCAGGCCGTGCTGAGGAACTCCTGGACTGTCACCCTCACTCTCTGTACCATCTGGAGGACAGTGCCAGGATAGACGCTGCAGGTACACAGCGAGAGAAGCTCCACGGGGTGGATGGAAATCCCGGCAGGGAGTCGAAGTGGGCGACGTCTTTCCCCGCTTCGGAGTCCCGTTCCTGCCGCCATTCCAGTCCGGGAGTTCGCGCCAACCAGAGGACTTCCCCCCACCTGCGCCACGTCACTCGGGATTCCCTTCTAGGAGCCGCAGCTGACAGCAGTTATGTCCGGGGTCGAGTGGCTGTCGCGAGCTCTACTGTGTTTCCTGTCACCACCTTCAGGCATGTGGCGGCGGCAGTGAGATTGATGGTGAGGACTTCAGGGCTACGAAGCTTTCCCGTGCTCGACGCCTTCCTCGTCTCGATCTCCGATCTGGAGCGGCGAATCCTGGGTTTCCCCCTCGCTTCGTCCCCTGGGAGTAGTCGTCATCACATCACCGAGTCACCTCTGCACGAACCTCGTCCGGATCCAGTTCTGGGTCATCATCAGGACCGTTCCTCCCACGCAGCTGTCATCCCTTCGCCTCGTCAGTGTGGAGATTCTACAGCCTCGTCCCCTGAGCCTCGTTCCCCCGCTGTCATTCCTGGACATTCGGGCTGGCTCACCCCGGCTGTTTCCCCCTCCTCCTCGACGCGCTTCCTGACCGCTGTGTGTGCCTGGAATCCCGGCCTGGTGAGCTCTCTGCTGGAGACAACGCGAGCGACCCTCAGACGAATTCCCGGGGGGTCCTCCGTTATCGCCGGGCGGGGAGAGGAAGAAGCAGATTCCACTACAGCAGGCGATACTCAACCTCCAGGGGGCAGGCAAGTCATTGTTTTTTCACACCTGCTTAATGATTTGCTCTGTCACATCCCTGGAGGAGAAGTTCAGGGTTCGCAGCTCCCTGAACTCTCCCCACCTGCTGTAACCTGTATTCCTAATCCTGCATCCTCTGTGTCTCTCTCCGCCGAGCGGTCCCCGGCTCCGGGTCAACGTGGTGGGATATGGAGAGGGCCTGTGGTTCCGCAGCTACATTGCGGACGGAGGAGGGGGACTGACTGCTGCGTGGAGTCTACGCCGACGACTGAGCGTCCCCGGGTCTCCACGGAGGAGCGGTTCGGTCCGGCGGGACGAGATTCTTCTGGCTTCACGCCGAGTGGATCGTCGGCGGGGTTACCTGAGCTGGAGGGATCTCAAGCTGCGCTGACCATCGTGCTGGCTGCGGGGCCCGACGCGGCTAGATGGGAGCCTGACAACGACCTCCTGACGACGGATCCTGGATCTTCGCAGTCCTGGACGGCGTCAGAACCCGAGATCAGGCGAGTGCTCTCCTTTCTTTTCTCTCTTTTTATCCCCGAGCACTTCAGCCTATCTCCAGGGGAGACGAGCCGGGTGCAGCCGTCCGCTGCGTCTGAGCTCGTCTCGCCGGGTTCTGGCGCTGCCGGTGATCCTGATCCCGGTTCTGTTTTCTCTTCTGAGCCTTCTTCCAGGGTCATCGGCAAGGAGTTGCTGTTCCTCGTGGTGCTGGAGGGTCCGGGTTCAACGTTGGAGGTCGGTTCTGGTGCAGTATTCAACGTGGGTTCGCCCGAGACCCAGTCGGGGTCCAACGTGGGTTCGCCTGAGGCCCGATCGGGGTCCGACGTGGGTGCTGCCCCAGTATTGTCCAGGTCCGGTGAGGAGGTGGCCGTTTTCCTGCGGCCTGACGCCCGCCGCCCTCGTCATCGGCTCTCCCCTGAGCCTCTTCCACCGGGATCCGCTCTGATCCTTCGCCCGTCTCAACGGTCCTGGTGGTTGAGTGGTGCGGGTCGACGACCCGACCCACAGAACTTTCGGTTCGGTGATCTGGTTCCCCCCACTGGTCTGTGTTTCCCTCTGGGCAGCCTGGTTCGGCTGCCGGTGGACTGGATTCCTGGGATCTGGGTCCAGAGTTCGCCGTCCGAACACTTCTTTTCCCCTGATTCGCCAGCTGGACGATGGGCGGGGAGATCTCCGGAGCCATCTCGGCCATTTTTGGACTCTGCCTGCCATTCACCTCGGGTGTCATCTTTTCTTTTGTTATTAAGGTCACTTGGGTGTAATGTTTTGTCCTGTTGGTGGATTCGTTTTTATAGTGCTGTGTTTTCCATCGCTCATGCTCAGCATTTTACTTTTTGTGCCATGTTTTTAGCCTCGTTTTTTGTATTGTAGAGTTATGTTTTGTTTTCCGTAACACCATGCTCTGCAGTTATCCATTTATTCCAGTCACTTTCATTTCTTTAGGTGACTGGGTATTTATATATTCGTGTGTGGGTTTTTCTTTGCCTGCACTCAGTATTTCTTTTTTGTCCTGTTGGTTCATTATAGAGTCATGTGCCTTGTTTTCCGTAACACCATGCTCTATAATTGTCATTTGTTCCAGTCACCCTCACTTTTCTTGGTGACTGTGTGTATGTACTTAAATTAGCGCTGTGTATAGGTTCCCCTTTATTTAACCGTACTCAGCATTTTTTGCCCTGTACCTTTTTGGTGGTTCTTTTTTTCCTTGCTCTGGGTCACGCATGGTTGGTACTCTCTGGGTAGTATGTAACCGGCGTGCTGACCCAGTTCTTCTCCCCATCTGTACCTGGGTTAATTATTCTGTTTTGTCAGTATTGTATTTGGGTTTTTCTTTCCCGCTACCCTACATTGCCCCATTGGTGTTGTCCTTCCCTTGGCTTCTTCCCCTCCGGTCCGCCTCCCTTCCTCCCACCCTAGGTGTGGGGGGGGGGGGGGGGGGCTGGGATGTTCCTGGTCGTTCAGGAGCCCGACCTTGAGGGAGGGGCTCTGTCACCATGGGTTGAGATGCCGTCTCGGCACTCAGCCCATGTTTTCCCTCATCCCTGCTTCCCATTGAGCAGCGTCTCAGCTGGCCCCCAGCTGGCAGCATTATGGACGGCTGGGGCCAATTAGTCTTCATCAGCTGGGGCGCTGCCAATGAGGATAAATAGGAGCAGCCTCGATGACTCGGGGCTGCGACATAAACACATTGCTAAGCTGAAGCCCCTTCGTCTGGTGTCAGCTTATACTCCTCTTGCAGCATTCCTGTGTTTGTATCCCGCTGTGAGGATGTACGTCTTGCTACCCCCACGTCCGGTACGAGCTGCTTACCTCTGCGCTGTGCAACCTGTGAGTGTACGTCTGCATGAGTATCTGTGCTCTCCTCATCCCTTCCCCTTTACCCTGAATAAAATATCACGACTCACTGGCTTGCCCCTGGCTCTGATTGCCCGGCTCCCTAGAGCCGGATATGACGCGTACAAACTAAACTGTCAAGAAGTATTTCAGTCATGAGCAGAACAAAACACATACTGGATCAGAAATGAATGAATGAATGAATTTATTTCGGATAGTACATTACAGGTTAAAAGAAACTGTATAATATAACAACAAGGTCAAATTAGACAAAGACTCCTTCTACTATACAATTCCACGTGAGTTATCCGAAATGGGTGATGGCTGAAGCCGCAGCTTATATTGCCCACCCATATTCCATCCAAGAATTCAAAGGAGAAAAAAGAGAAAACAAGACAAGAGCGATTACAATTTAAAACAAGGCTAAGACAAAATGTGACTGAGAGAAAAAGAAAACTGAGCTAGTCTAAGTTAAGCGGTTACTATTCAAAAACAAATCTAAGACATAGTGTCACAGAGAAAAAAGAAAAAAAGAAAAAACTAAGCTACAACACAACACAGGCTGGAAATGTCAATCCTTATGTGAGTTTACATGTCGTCTTGTAAATATGTTTGGAGTATTTCTTCCTTTAGTTTTTGTTTAAATTGTCCAAGCTTTGTACATGATTTTAATTCAGGTCCAAAATCGTTCCATAATCTGACTCCTTGCACTGAAATACAGTGTTGCTTGGTGGTTGTTCTCACTGTAGGCTTTTGAAATATACATGTTCCTCTGAAGTGATATCGATTCTCCCTTGTTTGGAACAACATTTGGATATTTGCGGGCAGTGATAGATTCTTCACTTTGAACATTATTATTGCGGTTTTAAAGTCAATCAGATCTTTCAACTTGAGAGTTTTTTGTTTAAGAAAAAGTGGGTTTGTGGGTTCCCTGTAAGCTGCTTTGTTGATTATTCTAATAGCTCTCTTTTGAAGCATAAAGAGTGGATATATGTTTGTTTTATATGTATTTCCCCATACTTCATTACAATATGTCATGTATGGGAGTATTAATGAATGGTACAAGGTGTATAGTGTGGGTTGATTCAGCAAATTTTTCACTCTGTGTAATATTGCAATTGATTTGGATACTTTACCTTTTATATAATTAATATGTGGCTTCCAACACAGTTTGTTATCAATTATTACTCCAAGGAATTTAGTTTCGGATACCCTTTCAATCTCTACACCATTTACACTGAGTTTGGGTACTGGGTAGTTGTGATGGTTGTTAAAGACTATAAATTTTGTCTTGCTTAAATTGAGCATTAATTTGTTTGAATCAAACCACAGTTTCAGCTTTCCTAATTCCTTTCCGAGTGTATCCAGAAGTTGTTCCAAATTGTTTCCACTGCATAGCAGATTAGTGTCATCAGCAAACAATATTAAGTCCATTTTTTCTGAAACTTTACATATATCATTTATATACATATTGAATAATAATGGTCCCAAAACTGAACCCTGTGGGACTCCACAGGTGACCTTCAGTAACTCTGAGTTTTTGCTGTTAACACATGCAAACTGATATCTATTCTGTAAGTAACTACTTAACCAGGACAGTGCTACCCCTCTAATACCACAATTTTGTAGTTTCTTTAATAATAGATTGTGATCTACTGTATCAAATGCTTTTTTAAGATCCAGGAATACTCCAACTGAATACTCTTTATTTTCAATGGCTGTTGATATTTTTTCTGTAAATTCCATTAAGGCATATGCTGTTGTCCTTTTGTGTCTGAACCCATATTGCTGCTCACACAATAAATCATTCTTCAGTATGAAGTTGTCAATTCTCTCATAGAATATTTTTTCAAGTATCTTGGAAAATTGCGGTAATAGTGAAATTGGTCTGTAGTTGGAGAGTTCCCCTCTGTCGCCTGTCTTGTAAATCGGAATTACTTTAGCTATTTTCATTGCATTGGGAAATATACCTGATTGGAGAGACAGGTTACAGATATACGTCAGTGGTTTCACTATGCATTCGATAACAGTTTTGACTAGTAGCATGTCAATACCATCGCAGTCAGTAGATGTTTTACTTTTGAACGATTTAACAATTTCAATGACCTCTCTTTCGTCTGTGTTCTTTATGAAGATGGAGTCTTTTACAGCAGTGTTATTGCATATTGTATCACCTGTAGGCGCCGTAGTGGGTATTTCTCGGGCCAGTTTAGGTCCAATGTTAACAAAAAAATTATTAAATTCATCTGCAGGTGAAGCTATATTCGCATTCGGAGTTGATTTATTATTTTTTGGAATATTAGTTGGGTAGCTAGTATTTCTGCTTTTATTTCCAAGGATACTGTTGATTATTGTCCATGTATTTTTAATATTGTCTTTGTTTTTTTCCAGTTCTTTACTGTAATAGTCTCTTTTACTACATCTTATTATATATGTTAACTTATTTTTGTATGTTTTATACCGTTGCTCTGCTTCTTTTGTCCTTTTCTTTATGAAAGCTTTATATAATAAATTTTTCTTTTTACACGCCTTTTGTAGTCCTTTGGTTAACCATGGTTTGTCAGCAAATTTGTGTTTAAGCTTTTTTTTAACTAATGGGCAGTTTTTTTCATAGAGTGGTTACTATGTTTATAAATGTGTCATAGGCTTCATTTACATCTGATACATAGACTTCTGTCCAGTCTTGCTTCAGCAAGTCCTCTTTAAAAGAACTGATTGCGTTTGGTGATTTGTGTCTGAACGATTTTGAGATTTTTTCTGGGTTGGGCCCCGTGTGGCCATGGATAAGTGCAAAGATTGGCAAGTGGTCGCTTATATCATTTATCAATAATCCACTTTCTATTTTCTTATCGAGAACATTGACAAATAGGTTGTCAATAAGTGTAGCAGAGTGAACTGTGATTCTACTGGGATGTGTTATTGTGGGATATAGACTCATGCTGTACATAGAGTTCATGAACTCTGTAACTACATTTTGTTGATGTGGATTAAGTAGGTCAATATTGAAATCTCCACAAATTGCTACCATTTTCTTACTAGTAATATTATCACTCCATACTCTGTATTGTTCACTAGTTTTACCATATTTAAATTACTGTTTAGAAGTTTGGGGTAATAAATATAAAAGTTCATTACAGCCACTTGTTATTTTACAGAAAAGAGCAATAAGAATTCATCCATACAGCTGGTTTCAGTGATCACCCAATTTTTTTTATTTTTACAGTCTAAAAGCTTGAAATTATTTGATCTGGTGAGATATAAAACTGCAATAACAATGTACAAAGTAAGGAATAATTTACAGCCAGTCAACATCAGAACATGTTCTGTGAAAGACAAAAGGGATTTCATTTAAGGGGGGAGTTACTTTTAAAGACACTGGGTGTACCAACAAGGAGAAGCTTTTGTGTTTCGATCTGTGGGGTTAAATTATGGAATCAATTAAATTTGGAGTTAAAACAATGTCCAAACATTTTGAGTTTTTAAAAAAGTACAAAAATGAGAAATTGGATAAAAGCAAGGAGGAAGATGGTTCTGTTAATCACTAGGGTTGGTTGGGAATAGATTATATACACTACTCAAAAAAAGTTAGGAATATTTGGGTTTCGGGTGAAATTCCAGGATGCACCTAAAATACACTATAACCTTTACAGTTGAACTTAATTTGACTTTCTCTAATCTTTTGAATGCACATGTCCAACTATTCAATGTTTCAGTACGTTTTGCAGAACTTGCTGTTGTCTAACAAGGTGCTTAATGGCAAAATTCACAATGGGTGTTTGATCCATGAATCGACCAATAAATTTTCTGGTTCAGTTAGAATGGGTATTTAAACAGTCCTCTTCATCATGCTGTTCAGATTTTGACATCATGAGACCAAGATGACACCTAACAATTGATCAGCAGTACCTCACCATTGCGAGGCTTCAAACAGGATGTTGTCAGAGGGAAGTGGCCACTGAGCACAGAGTGTCATCAGCAGGTTGCAACAGAGATACAGAGAGACTGGAATAGTCACAGAAAGGCATAGAAGTGGACATCTTTTGGCCACATCCCACGCTGATGACTGCTCCATTGCAAACAGTGCCCTGTGGAACCAGATGATGAATGCCACTCAACTCCAGGCACATCTAAGGGAGGTGAAAGACACCCAAGTGTCATGTCAGACCATTTGAAAAGTTTACATCAGTGTGGTCTGCATGCAAGATGACCTGCAAGGGTACCGGACCACACCATCAGGCACAGGTGTCATTGTCTTGCATGGGCCAGGGAGCATTTACGCTGGACAAGGGACCAGTGGGTCTTAGTGCTGTTCTCAGATGAAAGTTTATTCATGTTGAGCAGAAATCATGGCCACCAACAATGCTGAAGACATCAAGGAGAGCGCTATGCATCAGCCACTGTTGTCACCATGTTACAGTCAGGGCAGGTGTGTCTAGTCAATACAGAACTGCCCTACACCTTGTGAATGGTACAGTGACAAGTCGATACTACCTGAATAACATCATTAATCCAGTCGTTGTGCCCCTGCATGAACAACACAGGCCTAATTTCATCTTCATGGACAATAATGCTCCAGCTCATTGAGGTCGCATCATTAGGGGATGACTGCTGGAGGCTGGGCTACCTCAAATGGAGTGGCCTACACTTTCTCCAGACCTGAATCCCATAGAAAACCTATGGGATCAGCTGAGTCACCATGTAGAGGCTTGTAATTCTGCACCCCACAACCTCAATGACCTGAGGGCCGCCCTTCAAGAAGAGTGGAATGCCATGCCTCAGCAGACAATAAGTCGACTTGTGAACAGCATGAGACATTGTTGTCAAGCTGTAATTGATGCTCAAGGGCACATGACAAGTTATTGAAACACTGACATTTTTTGTTGTGGTATACCCACCACTATTGTTGGCTTTTGTTTCAATAAATTGTTTGAGATGAGGACATCACCATTGCATGCTTTTACTTAAATGCCCTACTTTCATGATATAATATCACTGTAGATTGAACTTTTTACATTTTTCATAAATTTCACCCAAAAGCCAAATACCCCTAACTTTTAGTGAGTAGTGTAATTAGTGGGAATTTGTTTGCTCATTGTATTTTTATTTTGAATTTTTATTATTTTTTTTAGAAGTAATTAGATCTTGAAATGAGTGTTGAGATTTGTTCATTTACTCATTGTGTTTCTGTTGCTGTTGTGGCAATGTATGTATATATGTACAGTGGATATAAAAAGTTTGCACACCCCTATTCAAATGCCAGGTTTTTGTGATGTAAAACAATGAGACCAAGATAAATCATTTCAAAACTTTTTCCACCATTAATGTGATCTATAACCTACACAACCCAATTGAAAAACAACCTGAAATCTTTTAAGGGGAAAAATAAAAAATAAAAAATTTACAATAACCTGCTTGCATAAATATGCACACCCTTAAACTAATACTTTGTTGCAGCATCTTTGGCTTTTATTACAGCACTCAGTCTTTTTGGGTAGGAGTCTATCAGCATGGCACATCTTGATGTGGCAATATTTGCCCACTCTTTGCAAAAACGCTCCAAATCTCTCAGATTGCGAGAGCATCTCCTGTGCACAGCCCTCTTCAGATCACCCCACAGATGTTCAATCAGATTCAGGTCTGGACTCTGACTGGGCCATTCCAAAACCTTAATCTTCTTTTGGTGAAGCCATTCTTTTGTTGATTTGGATGTGTGCTTTGGGTCATTGTCGTGCTGAAAGATGAAATTCCTCTTCAGCTTTCTAGCAGAACCCTGAAGGTTTTGTGCCAACACTGACTGGTATTGTTGGTACTGTTCATAATTCCCTCCACCTTGACTAAGGCCCCAGTTCCAGCTGAAGAAAAACAGCCCTCAAGCATGATACTGCCACCACCATGCTTCACTGTAGGTATGGTGTTCTTTTGGGATGAGCAGTGTTGTGTTTGCACCAAATATAACTTTTGGAATTATGGCCAAAAAGTTCAACCTTGGTTTCATCGGACCATAACACATTTTCCCACATGCATTTAGGAGATTTCAAATGTGTTTTTGCAAAATTTAGCTGGGCTTGGATGTTTTTCTTCATAAGACAAGGCTTCTGTCTTGCCACCCAAGATGGGAGATTGTTGTCACGTGTACTAAACAGCCAGTACTTGCCAGAAATTCCTGCAGCTCCTTCAATGTTGCTGTCGGCCTCTTGGTAGCCTCCCTGACCAGTTTTCTTCTTGTCTTTTCATCAATTTTGGAGGGACGTCCAGTTCTTGGTAATGTCACTGTTGTGCCATATTTTCTCCACTTGAGGATGACTCTCTTCACTGTGTTCCATGGTATATTTAATGCCTTGGAAATTCTTTGGTACCCTTCTCCTGACTGATACCTTTGAACAATGAGATCCTTCTGATGCTTTGAAAGCTATCTGTGGACCATGGCTTGTGCTGTAAGATGTGCCTACAAAAATGTCAGGAAAAGCCTACTAGAACAGTTGAACTTTATTTGGGGTTAATCAGAGGCACTTTAAAGTGGCAGGTGTGCGCTGACTCCCATTTAACATGAGTTTGAATGTGAATGGTTAATTCTGAGCACAGCTGCATCCCCAATTATAACAGAGTGTGCATATTTATGCAAACATACACAAATTATTGTAAGTTTTTTATTTTTTCCCTTAAAAGATTTATTTGTTTTTCAATTGGGTTGTGTGGGTCACATTAATGGGGGGAAAAAGTTTTGAAATGATTTATCTTGGTCTCATTTTTTTACATCACAAAAACCTGGCGTTTGAACAGGGGTGTGTAGAGTTTTAAGGTTGGAATAGGACAAGATAAGCTTTGCTTCAGTCCTGTTCCTTTTCAGACAACATTCGGACAGCATTTTTCTAATTTTTTTCTTGTTTTTATTTTATTTTGTTTGAAATGAACAGTATCAATCAATCAATCAAGGCCCTGTCACACACAGATAATTTAGGCAGCTTTTGCCATACGTTTGAAAAATTTGGAGAATACACTGGTGTACGTGGAATCAGTTATAGGTAAGTTTTGTATAAGTTCAGATCACACTGAAGCATACTGGTAAACAGCGTTGTACAGCGAGCTCCTTTGAAAATTTTCAGCATGCTGAAAATTTCCCAACGTATCCAGTGTATGGCTGAAACGTCCTGCAGAGCAGGGCGTAAGTTATAGGGACGTTATGCGTTCGTTCACACACGTTACTTCAGTATTTCCTCTGGCTTAAAGGCCTTGGCGCAGTGGCAACATATTTTTCCGGGAGGGAGGGGGGCAGAAAATACATGACACTATTGTAACTGGAATATGTTAATTTTATACTATTTTTTTTTTAAATTTTGCGCAGTAACTTTGCATATGGAACTTACCATTTGAAGTATTGTACAGCCGAGGGTTGAATGTTGGAATATTGGGCCAGTTGGGGTCCCACCCAGACATCCTGTGTTTGGACTTTTTAGTGGTGTATCCTTCTCTCCTTCCTCTGCTCTCACCTCTCCTGGACCCTCTGCCTGAACAGTTTCCTCTCCTTGGCTCCTCTCTTCTGTCTCATCTTGCCCTCTCTGAGCCCTGTCTAATTCAGGTTCTCTCTCTGTCTATGGTGGGATACAAACAGGTTAGAAAATATCAAGTGTCTTCTTTTGTCCTGCAGGATTTTTTTTTTTTGTCATGGTTTACATAAATGACAAAATGTGTATTTTTTTTTTATTTTGTATCTTTATTCTAGTATTTCTAGAATAGGGAAGGGAGAGTAGGGAAAGGAAAAAAAAACACATTCATAATAGTAATTTTCTCATGCATTCTTAAATTATATGATCAGAGGTGAGTATAGTAGCCAGAAATTCTACTCATGTAAAAGCAGTGCTTTGAAATTAATAATTAAAAGTAGACAATGAAAAATTTCTAGTTGAGTTAAGGGTACAAAAAGCCCCCACTTAAAAGCTTGAGTAATGACTTCTGTCGTGAAGGTTTGAGGTTTTTCTCCAAAATTTATAACAATTTTCTTATAGTTTTCTACTTTTCTCTGTAAATTTATCTACATTTGAAACCATTTTCCTCAAATTTGTAATTTCCTCTTGTAAAATTGACTTTTCTTGTACATTTGAGACTTCATTATAAATTTGTGGGTTATTTTATGGCTAATTTTTGTCTATTTTTAAAAAAAATAAAATTTCTGTTTTTTAATAAATTTGAAACAGACTGTGGTAATTTTTTTTTACTTTTTTCTTATAACAATTTTTGACCATAATTTTGCAGAGCCAGAACATAACAATATTATTATTATTATTATTATTATTATTATTATTATTATTATTACCTCCGCCAGGCCGAAAAGGCCAGGAGGAGGTTATGTTTTTGCCGGTGTTTGTCTGTGTGTTTGTCTGTTTGTCTGTCTGTCTGTTTGTCTGTTGGTTAGCAAGATAACTCAAAAAGTCTTGGACGGATTTCCATGAAACTTTCAGGCGTTGTTGGAAATGGTACAAGGAAGAACTGATTAAATTTTGGGGGTGATCCGGTTCACCGTCTGGATACAGGAATTTTTTAAAGCATTTTTCAACACTGTGACATAGGGCCATTTTCAACATGTGCGCAGGCGCAATGGAGGGCGCTGGTCGTCGTGTCTGCAACACAAACTCTGCGTTCTTCAACGTTTTAGCCACAAAAGCACGCGGAAAACACTGCTGGCCTGGGCCCGCCAGCGTGCCTGTGTTTGCGCGCAACTGCAAAACCTCACACGGGCAGCTGTCCGCCGACGGATTCTTTGGCAGAAATTCCCCGGCCAGCCATAGGAGCTGCGCATTTGGCAGAAATTCACCGGCCAGCCATAGGCGCTGCGCAAAAACGAGCTCTCTGCCGGCGAAGCTTCTAAATTCTCGTTTGCCGCGGAGCGCAACCCCAAAACTAGAAAAGCACTCGGAGAGCGCAGACCTTCGCCAAGCGGCACAGTTCCCCCCATAGAGTGTTTGTGTGTACGTTTTCAGATTCCCTGAGCATGAAAAGATATGAGTAGCAATTGGATTCACAATGATTATTTGTTTATTTGACATGGACAGTGCAATAAACAGACAATGAATGACAATCAATGTGATAGTGATAGGATTAGTGGTTCAGTAGTGTAAAATGGGGCTATAAGGGACGGCGGGTTAATAAGGGACACTTTTGTGGGAAATGTTTTAAATGTAATTCTGCTTTTTTTATTTTGAGCAGGACGCTGAGTTGTGTTGTTATTGTCAAATATCCATGAATCCTTCATCAAATCTAGGTGGAAGCAAAATTAAAAAAGCAGAATTACATTTAGAAAAGTGTCCCATATTACCCCGCCGTCCCTTATAGCCCCGTTTTACGGTTGTAAAAGCATTGCCTCCTTGGCGGAGGTAATAAACTGAAGTGTTGGTGTGTCCATCTCCTCCACTGACGGATGCAGATTGGTTAGACAGGTTGCCGTGGGTTTTATATTATATTGGGGTTGCGCTCCGCGGCAAAACAGAATTTAGAGTCTTCCCCGGCAGAGAGGTCGTTTTTACGCAGCGCCTATAGCTGGGCGGGGAATTTGTGGCAAATAATGGGGCGGCGGACAGGTGTCCGTGTCAGGTTTTGCAGCGTAGCGCAAAAGCAGGCACGCTGGCGGGCCCAGGGCAGCAGTGTTTTCCGCGTGCTTTTGTGCCTAAAACGCTGAAGAACGCGGAGTTTGTGTTGGTCAGACACGACAACCAGCGCAATGTGCGCAGCGCCTATGGCTGCCACAGGCACGCTGGGGGTCCGAGGCCAGCAGTGTTTTCCGCATGCTTTTGTGGCTAAAACGTTGAAGAAGGCGGAGTTTGTGTTGGTCAGACACGACGCCCAGCGCCCTCCATTGCGCCTGCGCACATGTTGAAAATGGCCCTATGTCACAGTGTGGAAAAATGCATTAAAAAAATTCCTGTATCCAGACGGTGAACCGGATCACGCCCAAAATTTAATCAGTTCTTCCTTGTACCATTTCCAACAACGCCTGAAAGTTTCATGCAAATCCGTCCAAGACTTTTTGAGTTATCTTGCTAACCAACAGACAAACAGACAGACAGACAAACAGACAGACAGACAAACAGACAAACGCACAAACCCTGGCAAAAACATAACCTCCTCCTGGCCTTTTCGGCCTGGCGGAGGTAATAATATAATATAAAACCCACGGCAACCTGTCTACCCAATTTGCATCCGTCAGTGGAGGAGATGGACACTGTTAGAACAAAAATGAATTGACTGAGGCTGAAACAATAATCAATAGGCGGTTTTCCAAGTTCTGAGTCATTTATTCTCCTTCTGATCAGAAAGGAGGAAATCAGTATCAGCATACACTCGCCTCAGAGCTTCACAGCACCGACTCCCTAACATGTATCCAAGGATGTTGATTTTTATACCCCGGTCTCTTATCTAAGCTAGACTGGCAGGAGCCAACTCTCCAAGTGACTCCTTCTTTATCTGTGGTCAGCAATGAACATTCTAACATGATCTGGTCATCCTGACAATACAGTACAGCTTGGTATGATAAAACAAAGAAACTTTCGTCATTATTCACAATCTTGCTCATCCTAATCTTGCTCTGAAAACAGACAGTCTTTTCAAGCTCTGAGGCAATAAAAATATCACAGTGACCCAGACATTGGATTTTATATGCACCAGGAACAATTATAATATAAAATAGAATAATATAGCATTAAAATCATATAGAATAATTAATGAAACTTGAAAATATCCTATCATTCCCCCCTATGATGCTCAAAAAGCATCAGAGATGAAACATTATGGCTTCTAAAACCTCACTGGGCAGCTCGCCAAGTTCCGGTGCATTTTATGCTAAAGCATTGTATTGCAAAAGATCCTAACTCGCTTTTTAATGAGGAAAGTCCGCCATCGGCCTCGCTGCCACTCCCGAGCGCCGCTGGAATGTTTCATTTCCTGGGGAGCATGTGAGGATATTACCTTTTATTTCAAAAAAGAAATCAATCATCTAATTAAGTCATAAAAGAGAAAAATTGAATCAGTGATGGTGATTAGCCATAAATTAAGATGAAATAGTGTATGTATTTGTCGTTCTATGTGTCAGTAAATTAGCAGTGATTAGCAGTGATTTAATAAAAAGTTAATACTTGTATGTAAATGTAAAGAACAATAAAAACAATAAAAATAACTAAAAACCTATCATGTGTAAAAGACATATGTGTATGTTTGTATCAGAGATCTATGTGTATTAGTATCCTAACCTATGTGTATTAGTACCTCAACGTGAAACTGCAACAAGGTATCAACAATGAAACAACAATCAATATAGTAAAACTGTATACTAGCTAAATAGTGATTAGTAACATAATGGTTTCAAATACAACATAAATTAAGACAGAACATAAACAGGATAAAGTGAAAAAATCTCAAATAAGGAAAACAACTTCTCTGAACTTCAAGGCATATTTGATTACTCTTGCAATTCAGTACATTTCAAATTCACATCATGAACATACATCTCCTTTCGGTTTTCTGCATGTCAATCATACTCTGTACTCATAAGACATTAAGCTGGTGTTGTTTCCCCATCATCTCCAGTGGTGGCCTCATGATATAACACTAAATTCACCTGAACAAGTTTCAACATCATATCACGGATACAAGGAATGAAACATGAAAAGATCAAAAGTATCACTACAATAATCACCACTAAGTTTATGACAAGACTCCTCCATGAGGAAAACAACCAGTTTATCCAGTGTGATGAATCATCAACATTATCCTTGGCCCCAGCAGTCTGCAAAGCAGTCAGATTACGTATGGCTGAAGCAATGACGCCTCCATCTGCATCATGTGCAGGTATAAAGGTGCAACAGTACTGACCTACAATTGCGCACACCCCCCCACGGGCGGCCGTCAACTGATCAAGTACCATTCTATTCTGTGTTGCTACAAGTCTTATAGCAGTCATTTCCTCCCTTTCACCTTTCCAGGCGGCTAAGGAAAAATTCACAAAAGACTGTAGTCTATAATTAAGAGTCTCAATCCACAAGGTATTTTTTGCCACTCCCACCCAAGGGAATAGCGATTGAACTACCTTTTGACCTGTAGTAAGTATCTTGAACTGCTCTGGCACGTCCCTACCCCAGATGGAATCATGTGGTGTGAAAAGGGCATCCTGTGATAGGTCTCTCTTCCCTCTGCTCGTCTGACCCGCTGACATAATCAGGGTGTTGTCAGTCACAAAGACGGGGGCACAGGTTCCTGCCCAGTTCATAGGCAGATGGGAATACGCCTTACGATCACACAGCCACCAGCCACCCGTCACCATATGTGCGCCGTACATATGGAAGTTGCAGATAGCAGCACTGCAGAGCTCCAGCATTGTGATAGGTCCATAATGACAACGGTTAACCCGTGGACACCACCTGCCCACCCGATTGGTCAGGGTACTAGCATCACAGGTGCGGTGTACACTGTACACCTCCTCACACCGAGAAAGGGGTAGGTCGCCCAGAGGGTTGTTACCACTTCCCTTCAGACAAAAAGAAAAAGTTCCTGATGAAACTAACCTTGCCCTTACAGAGTAAGGGGTACCATAAGTTCTCTGATTAGTAGAGTGATGAAAGATTTCACAAGAGTGATTCAAAATAATCTTTTTTGTGTAGTCCCTTTTCATAGCCTTCTGTAAAAAACAGAGAGCCTTTGCTGGTTCCATCATTTTGGCTACAACAGCAATCTGTCCAGCTGACGTTGGCACTAAGGAGCAAACATAACAATTGGAACGATTAGCTGCCCTAGCCGTATAATTAGCATACCTCCACCACGTATTGGCAGCATATTCATGATCGTGATGCTCATGTAGCTCTAGCCAATTATGCTGAATATGTGCAAGGTCCCTAGCACTACGATGTATGGTTTGTGGTGCAGCTAAAGGAAACCAAAATAATAATGTCACCCTTAGGATGATGATGTAAAGGAAACAACAACACCCTTTAATGATCAAACGTCTTTCTTGCGCTTCTTGTCTCTCCATGATGGTCAACCACTTGCTTCCCTATCCCAAGCCGGTACTGGACACCATGTAGGGCGTCGTCAGTCGACACTTGTATAGGAAAAACAATTAAGAAAAAGTCTCTTGCTGAGAGTCTTTAATGGAATGGAGTTGAAAATATTTATTCAGAAGTCCCTTACTGTGAGTTCAGAGCAGGGTAAAGTTTACAGTGTGTTAAATGCACCCAAGAGTTCCGTCCTTCAACTTTCACCGCTGTTGGCGTTAACAAAACAACTTTATGTGGTCCTTGCCAGGGTGAGTCAGTCCAATTCTTCTTTTTGATGGCTTTGATGAGGACGAGGTCTCCTGGCTTGGCCAAGATCGGTGCAGTTTCCTCGTGAACCCTCCTAGGGAGAGTAGCAGCGATAATATCTCTGTTAGTCAACATCCTTCTCATGTAATCTGCTAAACACACTTCTTCATCACCAGGATTGAATGGTCTCAAAGGTGGCAACAAGTATGGTTTGCCATACATGATTTCAAATGGAGACAACCCCCCTTTGGTTGGGATTATCCTCATGTAAAACAAAACTAATGGAAGGCAGTAAATCCAATTTTGTCTTGTTTCTGCCATTGTTTTTCTGAGTCTTTCTTTAATAGTTCTGTTTGTGCGTTCTACCAGTCCTGCAGATTGTGGGTGATAAGCTGAATGATTCTTCAAAATGATGTTCAGTGCTGTGCCTAAATGTGACATAACTTGATTTACAAAATGTGTACCATTATCTGAGTAAATTTTCTCAGGTATTCCAAACCTAGGTACAATTTCTGCAAGCAATTTCTTTGCAACTGTGATTGCATTTGGATGTGTGCAAGGAAAAGCTTCTGTCCATTTAGAAAACATATCACAAATGACCAAACAATATTTCTTGCCTTCACATTTATTCAGTTCAATAAAATCCATGCAAATGTTCTGAAATGGATAAGTAGAAGCTGGGAAAGTGCCTCTCTCAGGTTTGAAGTTTCCCTGTGCATTGTTTTTTGCACAGATCAGACATTTCTTACAAAACTGTGTGGCAAACTGGCTAAACCCATAAGCAGTAAAGGTTTTATTCAATGTAGATACCATCCTCCCTCTTGCTACATGCGAAACGCCATGGAGCAAGGTAGAGACTTGGTGAAACAGTTTGCGTGGTAGAATAGGCTTGTTTGCCTTACATTTATAGAGCTTTAAGGTGTCACCTTTAAGGTGTCATTAAGAATAGCTCCCTCTTTCATTCACTGGTAAATTTCAGCCTGTGGTGCTGCTTTTTTGAGCCTCAACAAGAATATCATGTGATAGCTCTTCAGTCAATGTCAAAACAGAATCAAATGTGCTTTGTTTAGGTTGCAAGCCTTGTGCTACCGCCTTTGCAGTTTAATCTGCAAAATGATTACTTTTAGAAACCGGATCATTACCATTCGTATGAGCAGCACATTTGCATATGATCAGTTGTGATGGCAGTTTGACACTTTCAAGCAGCTCCAGAATGAGGTGTTTGCACTTTTTGTGCAAAGTGGTGAATAGTGTAAAATGCATACTGACTATCAATGTAAACTGAGTATTTTTTTTTTTTCCAATTTGCATGCTTCAATTAGAGCGATCAACTCTGCTTCAGGTGTCCGCTCAATCTTGTCCACCTGTGCCATTGGTTTTTTGTAAATAAGGTCAGACAATGGTTGCACTTCAAATGAATAATTTGCAATCCAGGAGCGACAATAATTTAATGTCCCAAAGAATGACATCATGTCTCTTTTTGTGATTGGTTTAGGCGCTGCCAAAATAGCCTCTTTGCGAACAGGATCAACATGTCTCCCTTCTGCTGACAGAATGTGGCCTAAGTATTTCACTTCTGGCTTCCACAACTGCAGCTTTGCTTTGTTAACCTTGTGATCCTGCTCAGCTAAAAATTTCAACAAGGCAATGGTGTCTTTTTTTTCTTTTTTTTTTTCCAAATGATTTCATCAGAGGATGCCAGCAAAATGTAACTGGGCCAAATTTGCTGACATTGCCTGTGAAAAAAAAATGGTTGGTGATTCACAATAGCCCTGTGGTAGCCTCGTGAATGTGTACCTCTTGCCTTCAAATTTGAATACAACCCAAAACTGATGATCTGGGTGGATGGGAATGCTGGAAAAAGCATTACTGATGTCAATCACTGTGAAAAATTTTAATTTGTGATTGTAGATCATTTAACAAAGTATATTGCACAGTATTTTTTAGATCTAATACTATAACCCCTGCATCTATGAGTCCCTGTATACCAGGTTTAATACCTTCTTGAATTCAATTCAATTCAACTTTATTTATATAGCACTATATCTCAACAACAGTCATCTCATGGCTCCTGGGCATAAAAGATATTGTCTCTGATAAGGCCTAAAATAAGGTTTTACATTTATTATTACCAATTCTGTATTATTCATTAAGCCTACGTCCTTCCATTGCACGTGTTTAGGCTTGCTCAATGCAATGTGTGGTGACTCCTAGTGTTTAAAGTGACCTTTATTTTTATCTAATAACCTCACAGATGTTTCTGCATAGACCTTTGGTGACCAGTACAAATCTGCAATAATTTTTTTTCTGGAGGATGAGTTTACAAAAAATGTTTTCTCAAATTTGTCATCTAAGCCACTCAGATATTTGTCATACATGTTGCAATGATTTTGATTTGTGGCTTGCACGGTTGTAGGAACCCGTGTTTTGAAATATTGCATTATTTTGGCCTCCAAACTCTCAGCCACTCAGGTTGGTCCGGCCGGTACCAAGCGAAGTGACCATGAGCTGGTACTGCAAAATCTTGCAAAATATGAATTTCTGATACATGTGGGAATTGTGATGCCCTCATACCACCTTCTGTCGGAATTAGGGCGATATTGAGAGTTGTGAGCAAATCCTTTTCTAATAAGTTAACTAGACACACTTGTGACAAAATGAATGAACCTTCTGCACTGTCCTCTGTAACATCTTTTTACTGTTACAATTTCAGAAAAATATTTCTTTTTTAGCTTCCCATTTGCTGATTTAATGATCACTGTGTGTTCTAATTTTGTGAGCCCCAGAATCATGAAGAAATTTCAAAGAAGTTCTCTGAACTTCTAGAGTAACCTCTGATAAACCCTTTAGTGTCATGATTAGGTCAAAGTCAGGTAAATGAAATACTGTACGTCAAATGTCATCGTCAGTAGCTGTACTTAGCTTTGGTTCGGTCAGTCACATGTCGGGATGTGATGAGTCCGGTTGTTGCTGTTGCTGTCGTTGTTGTGGCTTCGAGCAGGGCGTAGTCCCTTCCCCTCCCTCCGGCCTCCTGAACGTGGCCCGCAGATCCAGCACCAAGGCCTCTCCCCACCCCCTCCACGCCGGGGACCCTGGGAAAATACAGAAGTGGGGGAAGCAAAGGCCTCCCCCTGAGGGTCAGCTCAGTTGTTCTGCATGTTTTGCATATATCAACACATCAGCAAATGAACATGTGTGATATATTACAAGGTGTATGCGTACATGCTGTGCTAAATTTGGATGCATGTTCTGTAGGAATACACTTCTCAAATGTTGTCAGTAGGGTTCTGAACCTGTATCTGCAGTAGGATTTTCCAAACCTGAATGACTGTCCAAAAACATTTTGCAACCTACACCTATAGGCTTCAACACTTTCTGTTTTATGTTAAGTGGAATTCTGAATAGCTGTCAAATCATGTTTTAATCTCCACTTGTTCCTAATATGTTCATTTAATTCTTTCATCTGCTGAGTTAATGCTGCATCAGTTGGTGGTTAACTAGCACAGTAGGAATATTTTAAAGAATGTTTTGGCTATTGACTTCAGCACCTTCAGCCGCTGGACCAACATAAGCCGGGTTGTGTAGTTTAACCATAGGAAATTGTCCTAATTCTATCGCATGTTCCTCTTCCTTAATGTGCTTATCTAAGGGTGAGGATGTGTGTGCTGTTGAAATGGCATAATGTAAAGGTGCATAATCACTTAACTTTTTTGTCAGATGAGAAAGCTGGTCTCTAGGTTTGATGTCCGGCCTGCGTTGAAAGGAAGGAGGAGGTGGGCGTGGAGGAGGAGGCCGGGGAGGAGCCAAGGCAGGCGGGTCCGCAGTCGGCGACGTGGGAGTGGTCACCGTCTCAAGATCCGGATGCAGAGAGGGAGGGGTCAAGTTATCTCGCCACCTGCTCCGGCCATTATTTCCTTCGTCACCTCGGAATTTTGAGAAAAAATGTGCATTAGTCAAACCCTTCTTATTACAAACATCCGAGTCTTTTAAGGTCTGGTCTTTCCTATTCAAATCAGCTTGCTGTTGCCTGGCAATCTGAAGCCATTGTTCAGCCTCAGAAAGTTCATATTTTAACTCTTTTTCCCTCTTGCCGTCTGCTGCTAATTTGATGGCAGAAATCAAACTCTTACAATCTTTAACCTCAAGTTCCCCACTGAAATCAAATTTCTTTCTCCATTTTGCCAGAAACCTTGTACTATTTTTGTCTTCTTTGTTCATAAATTTACCGTCTCCTGCCACAACATAAATTTCATTCTCATCTGGCTGTGTTCTGCAACCCTTACAGTAAAATGAGGCATTATTTCTTCCTATCTGGACACTTTGTGGCTGCTTTACACTTTTGCTATAACAGCAACCCATGTTTGAAAGTTTTTTCCTCTTCTTTTCTTTTTACCAAGTTTTCCACACACGAATCAGTGGCTACACGGCTTTTCTATTTATTTTTTTTTTAATTCCCCAAACTCTCTGTTTCTTTTTCTCCTTCTCTCAAGGACACACACAGAATCTCAAACAGATACACATTGAGACAGACATTACACACAGACAGACAGGTACAGACAGACAGGGCCCAGACATGTTTTCTTTTGCGTTATCTCTACAAGGTCATACAATGAAGACTTTTAGGTTCATGCCAAAGCCCAAAACAGCATGAGAATTACTTCAATTAATTTCCAGATCTGGCAACCTCAGCGGAAAAAATCAAATATGGCAACCATCACACCGCCACTGGCAGCGTGAAGCTTCCCCTTTCATTTTTTTTTTTTTTTTACACTGCCATAAAGCACAACATCAGTCCACTGTTTCTGCTCAAGGCTACTATTTTCAAATACCTATAATTTTAAACACTTCCCAAAAGATAATTAACTAACCAACCCTTTTATGCTCCACAAATATTAGGGAGAAAAAACCACAGACATCAATTTCACACCGTATTCACTCCGCCTCCGTGGGAACTCAGCCTCTCTATGTTTCACACCGGAGCGGATTTCATGTAACACAGACAAAACAAACTCAGAACACAGTAACTCCTCTCTTTTTTTTTTATTCTAGCGCTTCAACAAACTCACAAGACAAACAATTTCTACGGTCACGTCTGCCCCCCTGCTGTGTGTCTAAAGCCCAGAGTTAAACCTCCCTCGGCATCTTGCAATAGCTCACCGTAGCGGAGCCAATGGGCGATAAACAGACCCGATAAAGGCACGAATCTTCCGTGAAAACAACTTTTTCCCTTTATCGGGGTTCACATCGCCTCCCCACTAATGCTGACAAGTCCAAAACTGAAACATAAGCAGAAGCAGTCCCAAAAGGCACGCCAGAATTTGGCACGAATCTTACCCCGAAAAATTAACTTCTCTGGGATCACGTGGCTGTTCCGTAAAGGAACGAGAACACGTATCTTTCCCGTTTAAACCCAGTACTGGCTTCTAGACCTCCACTGGAACTTATTCGAAAGTCGGAAAACGGCGAATTTCTAAGAATTACCCCGGATCTAGGAATATCGATCACCGCTTGGAAAGGAAAGCTCCATCTCTCCAAGGGATTATTGCAATACCCGCACCGTGAGTAACATAACTTATCAATTAGGCTGTAGGTCTCTTTCTTTCAGTCTTTCACCTAGTGTACAATCGGTCTAGGCAATCACTCTCTGGCCATAACAACAATAACAAAAACTGGAATAAATTACTCACACCTGGAATCCGCCTCTGAGTTCCGGTAGACCCGTCAGAGCTCCACGCCGCTCCCCGACGTCACCAGGGCCTTTGAAGAGGGAAATTCAGCGTTGTTTTTTTTTTTCCAGCGCTCCCAGAAGTATGGGTCTCTCCTCTCCTTTGACTGTGCACTTGTCTAAAGTCCAGGCTCGTCGGAAAACGCTGTGGACCACTCTATATGGGTCCCACGTCGGGCGCCAATTATGTTAGAACAAAAATGAATTGACTGAGGCTGAAACAATAATCAATAGGCGGTTTTCCAAGTTCTGAGTCATTTATTCTCCTTCTGATCAGAAAGGAGGAAATCAGTATCAGCATACACTCGCCTCAGAGCTTCACAGCACCGACTCCCTAACATGTATCCAAGGATGTTGATTTTTATACCCCGGTCTCTTATCTAAGCTAGACTGGCAGGAGCCAACTCTCCAAGTGACTCCTTCTTTATCTGTGGTCAGCAATGAACATTCTAACATGATCTGGTCATCCTGACAATACAGTACAGCTTGGTATGATAAAACAAAGAAACTTTCGTCATTATTCACAATCTTGCTCATCCTAATCTTGCTTTGAAAACAGACAGTCTTTTCAAGCTCTGAGGCAATAAAAATATCACAGTGACCCAGACATTGGATTTTATATGCACCAGAAACAATTATAATATAAAATAGAATAATATAGCATTAAAATCATATAGAATAATTAATGAAACTTGAAAATATCCTATCAGACACAACAGCAACACTTCAGTTTATTACCTCCGCCAAGGAGGCAATGCTTTTACTACTGAACCACTAATCCTATCACTATCAGATTGATTGTCATTGATTAATTGTGTGTTTATTGCACTGTCCCTGTCAAATAAACAAATAATCATTGTGAATCCAATTGCTAGTCATATGTTTACATGCTCAAGGAATCTGAAAACGTACACACAAACACTGTATGGGGGGAATTGTGGCGCTTGGCGGAGGTCTGCGCTCTCCGAGTGCTTTTCTAGTTATTATTACCGTTATGTTTTTGCCAGCATTTGTCTGTCTGTCTGTCTGTCTGTTTGTCTGTTGGTTAACAAGATAACTCAAAAAGTTTTGGACGGATTTCAATGGAACTTTCAGGCCTTGTTGGAAATGGTACAAGGAAGAACTGATTAAATTTTGGGGATGATCCGGATCACCGTCTGGATACAGGAATTTTTTAAATGATTCTTTAACATTGTGAGATACGGCCATTTTCAACATGTGTGCAGGGGCAATAGAGGGCGCTGGTCGTCGTGTCTGATGAACACAAACTCCGCCTTCTTCAAAGTTTTAGGCACAAAAGCACGCAGAAAACTGTGGTGGGCAGGGCCCGCCAGAGTGCCTGTGTTTGCGCTACGCTGCAAAAGCTGACACGGGCAGCTGTCCGGCGCCGGATTATTTGGCAGAAATTCCCCGGCCAGCCATAGGGGCTGCGCAAAAACCAGCTCTCTGCCGGGGGAGGCTTCCAAATCCTCTTTTTTCCGCGGAGCGCAAACCCAATAAAACCCACGGCAACCATTATCGCACCTTCTTTTGTCCTGCGCCTCTGGAACAGAGAGGAATCCCGGCGCCAGTAATGCTGCGCCTGATATGTGTGACTTTAATGCTAAAAGTGACTGCATCAGGGATTTTCGACCTGAAGTCGCACTTTGCTACACAGCGCCACAAAAACTGTGTAGCCAAATTCCATCGATGGATGAACATTTTCAGCCAGTGACAGAACCGACGCCTTCCAAATCCAATGCATCACTAGCAGAAGTGATGTTTTGTCATTTTGTGGCAGAGCACAGTCTACCCCCATTGGTGGCAGATCACTTCAGTGATTTGGTGCCAACATTGTTTCCTGACAGCAAGAGCACTCAATTTTTTTATGCTACTTGGCTTATTATTTTCACATTACCAAAAAGTTATGGCTCAACATTGTGTCCATATAAGTGTACATTTGAATAAATATGTTTGAAATAGTTCATGTTGCAGTTGCTGTTTGCTTAGTTTCTGTTTGTTTGTTTGTTTGTTTTTGCTTCACTTTTCTTTCATCTGCCAATAAATACAGTTTTTAAGTACTCAGTACAGGTGTGAAAGCCCCCCCAATAAGGGAGGCATGAGGTATGCCTTGACAGGTCGCAGCCTGGCACTTTGCAGATGGAGGACATGGACACAACAGCAACACTTCAGTTTATTACCTCCGCCAAGGAGGTAATGCTTTTACTACTGAACCACTAACCCTATCATTGTGAATCCAATTGCTAGTCATATGTTTTCATGGTCAAGGAATCTCAAAACCTACACACAAACACTGTATGGGGGGGGAACTGTGGCGCTTGGCGGAGGTCTGCGCTCTCCGAGTACTTTTCTAGTT